>CM063724.1:648546-1848546 GCA_032441825.1 Chaetogeoica ovagalla | reverse complement strand
GCGCAAATAACAGAACGGATTGTACGTATAAATATAATTGAATATTCGTATCTGTAATAGTTATCGGTACGAAATTAACAATTAATTTATAACAACGGGGAAAAAAAAATAAAAATATTTTTGTAAATGTGTACGCATTAATAAAATTAGAACATATATATATATATGAAATTGTTGTTTCGAAATTCGTTTATCGGCTCAGGATTTCCGAAAACAACGTCGAACAGGCGGAGAAAATGCGTTATTATTTTATTATTTTTTTTTTTTTACGAACATTCAATTTACTGAAACATGTTGTAGTCGATTCCAATATAATTGATTATGCGATTAATACGCGTGAAAAACGTCTAAACGTGCGAAATATGGAAGTAAACGTTTTTTTTTCCTATACGTCCTACGTCCCCCCAGTATTGCGAATCGAATTTCCACGTCGCTGTTCTTTTTTTTTGGTAATAATCGTATTGAAAAAAAAAAAAAAAAACGTGCGAATTCCTGTGAGTCTCTAGCCATAATCAGCACAGTGGCGTAAACTGAGAATCGCAAAGGTATATTTTATTGCCGTCCCGTCAAAAATATAACACGATTACTAGATATGAAATTCTTAACAAACTTCTTATTTTAACGTCACGAGAATCGACTGCGAGCGGCACTGCCCAACAGTTTGTTATCAAAAACATTATCTCACAATTCACTCATAATAATCGTCGAGCTCTACACGATATGTGTTATCAACGGTTATAATTTTTGCGACCTCTTAGCATTTGATCCAACACACGCCACTGGCCCTAATAATAATAATAATTATTATTATACCGTTTCATCGTGTATGTTAAACTGCATATATTTTCTCAATGCGTGTGTCTGGGATCAGATGACGGAGCGGCGTGTATTTATATATTATTATTATTTTTTTTTCTATTAGCTTTTAGCCGAAACTATTATCTGAGCTCAACACTTTGATAATTACAGATTTATCCTTAAAGTCAGAACCGAATTACCGATACTTAAATACATGTACTTATTATAACGACGAACAGAAATATACACACAAGTAAACGTATGTAATAAATGAAATACATATATATATATAATATTAATATTGAAGAAGAAGGACAAAAAAAAGCCCATAGTCGCTAGATTTTAAAGCCGGATTTGAGTATAACATTTAAAATGGCATTAATAGATGAGAGATTATTAGAAGACGGAGCTTCCACACATGCGAAATTGGAGAAAAAAGTAGAAACAATTTTTTTTCGAGATAAGTCTGTTGGCATGAGAAGGGCTGGACAGGAAATTAACATGTGACGAAAATCGCAGTAATCATCTCAGCAGTTGGGATTATTATTATTATTATTATTATAAGTCGCCTTTAACACAATTACCTTGAGCCGTATATGGAATACCGCAACGAATACTTACACGAGTAGTAATTAACAGTAAAACGCGGGCTCGATGCGCGCGCGCACGCGTGTGTGTGATGTGTATGACGCCTCATTATAAAAAATACCAAATGGATACGCACGGTCATTAGTCGTATTATAACTGAATATAATATGTACACGTTCTGTGTGTGTTGTGTGTAATATCGTAATAGAATATAATATTATTACGGCCTTATCCGCAAGTGATTTTGTTTTTTTTTTCTCTTAAGTGCACCGGACTTAAATACGGTTGTACTCTCTCGTTGTGTGCGCGCGCGCGCGCGTGTGTGTGTATATAAAATAAGTTCGTAATACACGAAACGAATCAGTGGCGTAGACGGAAATTTCGAACGTCGGAGAACGGGTTATAAGTTATCGTACCCGCGTGTGTATATGAAAAAAAAAATAATCGCTTTTTTTTTTATTTTTTACACATTTCGCGTCGCGTTATTTAATAATAATAACAATAATAATAATAATAATAATAATAATAATAATAATAATAATAATAATAATAATAATAATAATAATAATAATATAAGGCATGCTATTATCATTTCCGCGGTGATATTATCGCTTCTATACAGTCCAAATAAATATAATTAATTAAATTAAAAAAAAAAAAAACTATACGATTTTACTGGCGAATTATCGTCGAATATTATAATTATTTATTATCATACACGCGATTGTCCGTTTTTTCTTTTACATTTCGAATTTCGACGATTCATTTGAATCCAGAATTGTATTTGGGCTGATATATATATATATATATTTCATTATTATTATTATTATTTTCTTTAATATGACATAATTACGTTAGAAAAAAAAAAATAAATAAAAATAATAAACGCATTAAAGTGAATTAAATTCTATTTATTTATTTATTACGCGCGTAGATGTATTATAAAGAATACAAGCGCAATTATTATAAACGAACGATTTTGATTTACGATCGAAAACGTTTTACGTAATAATATTTTCCGTTACATTTAAATTTGTGTTTCGTTTATTGAATTTCACTATAAATGATATGTTGTCGTGGAAAAAACAAAGTAGTACCGGTAAATTTATTGATCTCGGTTTTTTTTTTTTTTTTTTGGTCCGGTTTGATCGTCGTATGTATAATAATATTAATAATAATAATAATAATAATAATAATAATACATATAATACACAACCGTTACCGCGCCGTGTTTCCGGATGCGATAGTATTGAGATTCGTTTCTGACACGAAAAAGATTTTCACGCTCATAATTCAAAAATTAATTGAAAACAATTTTTTGTGTCGAGCGCACGTCTATGTACACACAATACGTTCTCTTATTATGAGTTTGTCTAAAAACTTATTTTTTTTTTTGACACACCAAATTGAAATTCCGTTTTATTTTTAAACCGTACGTTTTTAATCGTTCGATTTATTAATAATTTGAGATTTTTTTTTTTTATATCATATTTCGTTAACTGTGCAGTCCATATCACAGAATTCTCATATCGTTAATCAAAATGTAATAATTGACCACGACGAATCGTCGTGAAACTGAAGCGCGGTTAATAGCTGTTGATTTTTTTTGTTCTCTTTTGGCCCGACACATTATAATAATTATATCGCGTACGGCGAGGGAGTTCATTTGTCGCGCAATATTATTAATTTTTTTTTTCTGTACATCGACGAAGTGAAAATCAATGAAACGAAACAATATAATATCATGTAATCGTTTTAATGATTGACGGCGACCGCCACCGCGAAATTATCAAATCGCCTAACAATTGCGCAATCATCGATCGATGAATACAATATAATGTACACCTATGACTGTTATTACATCGATATTCGCTTGACATTGTTCAACGTTTCTCGGCTCTTAAAACGTATATGATTTAACATTACGTTATTTTCGCAAACGCCGCGATTTTAGTAGCCAATTCACAATTCGGTTACGAGTATGTAACTCTTAATGTAACGCACGCGTTGTTTAAAATCGTACAAATTGAACGCAAAAATTATAAATATCAGTCGTGAAATTACAATAAACGTCTTTTTTAAAATCGTATCGGAATAAGTTTTTTTTTTTTTGTAATTATATAAATATGCGTAATTAAAAAACGCGAACTGTTTCATATTTTACGGTGAAACACGCACGGTCCGTTTGCTGTACAGTTGTATTGTTTTTTCGTAAGGGAAACGATGTCGCTTGCACGTATCCGTGACTACCATTCGTTTACAGTGATTATATTTCGAAAACTTTGAATTTATATTGTAGCACGTCTGCCGAAAATTGTACAAATCGTCGTCGTCGTCGTCGTCGTAATGTTTCGCTAGTGCAGTAACTAATAAACTGAAAACGGTATTATAAATAAGCCATTAAATTCGAAATACCTCTCGATGGTAATAATTTCCACTTTACCGCAGAGGTTGACAGTAGGTGTTTTATGTGTTTTTTTTCCCCTTTATGTTTTTCTACAATTTAACTGCTTTCCGTCAGTGTATTTTTACTATTTCTAAGTAGTCGCGGTAATGGAATTCTCGTTTCTTAATAATAATAATAATAATAATAAAACTTTAAACGTCGTGGGTTCGGTATAACCGAACCGCCGCCACGCGTCTATGGCTTACGTATAATAAATAATCGGTATATACATATATATACACGAGTGGTATAGTAAATATTTTATTTTTTTTCTAACCGAAATAACGTTACGAACAACACGCGCTCGAATCATATGTTATATGTGTGTACGAGTACGTCCACGATAATCGAATAAACGAAAAACGCTGTTTTTCGATATACGCCGTGTTCAGTATTAGATTGATATACTTTTTTTGTATACGGTTATCAGAGAGCTGCCGGGCGGACGCCTCGCCGAAACCGTTCCTTCGCGAAGTATGTAATTTCATTCCCGTTCGCAGTGATCGTCGCACCACGTGTACGACACGGGACTTGTACACGTATAAATAATACTATATTAGAGACGGACTTTGGAAACTATTGAAAACGACGTCAGTGTTGACGAGCGTGATCGTTTCGATGGTCGTTACTTATACTTATTCACGGGGTGGCGGTCGATATAGTTTCTAGGGAGAGAGATAGTCATCACACGTCATTATCGAACACTAGCACAGCGTCGACCGGTACGTTACATGCGTCTTCGATCCGTTTCATTAAAAATATTTATTTATTTATATATTTTTTTTTTTTTACGAAAATATGTTTAATAATCGACACAAGACAATTATTATAAAAAAATTTTTTTTACGCGATCATAGTGAGAAGAAAATAGGATTTAATCAATACCCGCGAGTGAAAAATCTTAAAATCTAGATTTGGTCTTTAATGGAAAGTCGGTTTATTTTACATTGTCCCGCAACGCGAATCTATAACGATGTACATTGTACAAGTGAAACCGTTTGGTCGCCTATAAAGGAACGTGTACACTTTATATATATATATATATACGAATAATATATTCGATTATTATGACATTATTTTATTTATTTTTTAATATCCTCTCTAAGACGTGTGTACGCAAGAACGTTGGCCAAGTATCATCCGAGTGTACCGGCCCTTTTAATAAAAGTCAGTTTTCCCTTGTCGGTCCGTCCAGTTTTTTTCCCTCTAGAGTCACATTGTGCTGTATGCATTTGTTGTTCTTTTTATTGATAATTATCGCCAATATATGAAAAACCGTTGTATATTTTGTCGTACCGATTATTATACAGATATAAATATAAATTATTATTAAACGATTTTCTCGCCGATACATTCGCGCAACATAAAAGCATATTATAATAAATAATTAATTTTCTTATAGCTGGTGTGTAATCGTCAAATTCGGTATAAAATTGTGTGTGTGTGTTTTTTTCTACATAGAAATCGTGCGAAACGTAGTGTTACGAGTGATAGAAAAGCCGAAAGGAGCTACGTCTTATGGGGAGGAAAAAAAATTCCTGGCTACTCGCCTGTGCGTGTGACACAGTATAATAGTGTATTTATAATGCACAGGAGGACGTCAAAGAAAATCGGATAACGCGTACGATTGAGACGGTATATAAGGCAAAGACGTGTTTTCGATTCTTTTTTTCTTCTTTTCTTTCATAACGAACCGAACCCATTAGCGCGCGAGATTTATATTAACTACTATGCCGGTGCCGATTACACGTATTACGTGTACTCTCGTTATACGGAGGCTGCCGGACACGCGAAACCAATAAATTCGTCGGGAAGATTGGAAAAAATAAATAAATAAATAAATAAACGGAGAAGAGAATTCGTGCGCTCGCATAGGACACCGTATAAATATTTGTTTTATTACGCGGTCGCCCGGTTGTGTATAAACGACTCATTTAAGTCGTCTATCGCGCGTTAGGTATATACACACATTCGCTAATCGTTTCGTGTATAATAAAACACAGCGTCCCCGTCCGTGCGCGTATTAGTTAGAAAAATTTCTCTACGCGCCGTCATTAAATATTATTATTATTATTATTATTATACGGTAATTAATAACGCCGCTCTCTTCGCGGCTGATCTTTCGTAGAGAAATTCGACGTTCGTAGAATCGCCTGTTCAACGCGATATTCAACGCGAAAAACTCACGGAAACCGATCGTTAAAGTCGCTAAAACCCATTTTCTCCTCGAACACGCTCTACAACAGTAGTACATTGTATTCCATAAGTCTGTTTTTTTTCTTCTTCTGTTTATTCGTTGTCGGATAAAATTTCACGTTTTTTTTCTTCTTCTTCTTTTCCACTCTCCCAAATGGGTTATACACAAATAAACCATTAAGCTCGTCCACCAGTTGTAAATACTCGTATTATACGTGTTCTTTTTTTTTTACCTCTTATATACGACAAGAGAGAGAGAGAGAGAGAGAATGATTTATCGTCGCACGCGGCCCGTGTCTACACACAACTCTTTACGTCCTTATTTCGAATATTTTCCCGGTTTTATTTTTTCTCCTTGTACGCTCGGGTGTGTATCGATACGAAATAAAACACATTTTGACAGGCCACACGATTGTTTTGCGCCGGTGTCCGTTCGGAATAACTGTTGTTGCTGTTGATAATATGTATAGTTTTTTTTTTTTTTTTTTTGTACGTCGGCTGCTGTTCGGCGACATTAATAAGATAATCAAAACAATGCTAAAATAAAGAAGAAGAAAAAGAACAAACACGCTACTGCTGCAGACTATAACGGTGTTTCACGTTCGCCAGACGCGACATACGTGTATTAATCAATAGGTATCCTGTAACGCGTTGTCGCCATTATACTACGCGTTACACAATTTCGACGACCAATAGACATTTGTAATGTTATTCAGTGGCACGCACGCAAAAAAAAAAGAAAAAGAAAAGAACACGAGGCTTAAGTGATTGTAAACCTCACTCCCCCGGAAACATTTAAAAGCCACGTTTTACCTTTGTGTACAGCCAACCATTTAGATTGTGATCGCAGCTAAACTGTTACCAGAATTATGTTTTCATAATATTCGACAACACGACACATCATCAATATATAATATTCTATGACAATTATATTGTTTTGTGCTTGACGTGTTTATAGATTTTGATATCATCGTTATACGGTTTCTAAGTACACGATATTCCAACGCCGTCACTGGACATGTAAATGACTACACACCGGCAAATAGAAAATCAAGAGTTCATATTTCACGTAGAACAATGCGAATATTCTTCACGTCAATATACCACCTCGCTTATAATTACGCTCCGCAAACGTTATCGTTACTATACGCGTGCGAAATATTATAAAATTACAATTATTCGTGTGCGTTACGCGTTTTTCACTTTTACGTATTACGAGAGAGAGAGAGAGAGAAGAAAAAAAAATCGAAATCCGAGGAATGTGAAATCGTTTTTTATAAAAACAAACGATATGAATCTCGATGCTTGTTTTATTATTATTATTATTTTCTGTATTTCGTTTAAACAAAATGTGTCTTCGGAGAATAAAATATAATGGTCGAGCAGTACAGGCACGGTAGAAAAGATTAGTTACGTTAATTTATAACATTAATATAGAAAAAAATTTCGACTATTCCCATTAAAAAAAAAAAAAAAAAATGAATAAAACCGTTCGTAATCAGTAGTAGTGTGTATATTATTTTAGAACATTAATACCTTCGAAACGTTTATGACAGCAATAATTAATCCCTCGGATGGTTACATTCATATTATAATATTATGTATATTCACATATTATAAAACGGTATCCGATACGAGCAGTAGATAAGATGCGTTCGTTTCTTAAAAAAAAAAAAAAATTACGTAAACTGTTCGAGAGTATAAATATGTACGAGTATAATATACGTATACATAGCTGGGTATAATAAGAATTTTTAGTAATTGCGTTTTGCCGCGAGGTAACAGAAAACGATTGAAAATACCTACACAACACACACACATATAAAATGCCGACGAAAAATAAAAAGTAATTATTTCGTGCTACGGGAAAAATGAAATAAATAAACGGATAATATACAGGTGTATATCATATACTGGCATTAAATGCTATACGGCCGCGGATTCCGTTGTCTATAAGGGGATAGATAGATCGTATATAACAATACAAGGACGAGTTAATATTAAAATCCATATAGTTTTCATCTCTCTCTCACTCTCTATCTCTCTTTCTCTGTATTACATGTATATATTTATATCAACTATATTACATAAATACCTCGAAGGGAGTCGAGACGAATTTGACCAATACAAATATACTGTGGAATTCAGACGTTTTGTTATTATTATTTTTTTTTCCCCCCCAAACGTTTATTTAGAAAATAACGGAATTCAAGACACATAATAATTAAAAGTATTACGAAAAATATCAAATTGTTTGACCTATAGTCGTTGAATAGATTATATAATTAAACGATTACGAGCGCCGTGTCTGTAATATTCTTTTTTTTTTTATTGTTTCCATCAAAAAACTATTTTAATTGCGTATAAAAAAAATGCGTCAAAACTATATATATATATAACTATATTAATTAAAAGTCGAGATTAGAACGGATTTTTATTTCGTTTTCGCGATTAAAATTAGAAAAAAAAAAATGACGACGTGTGAATGCCACGGAAGTGTCGGAATCGACTCCGTGTTCTGAACAACAAACGACATTTTTTTTTTTTTTTTCAAGTAATCTAAGATTTCTTTCATTTATCTTACAGTAAACCGCACTGGTCGTCGTCATATTGTTATTGCGGACTAATATTTTAAACAGATAAATCGTTTTGGAAAACGTTGAAGTTTTGTGATGCGAAAACTCGTTGTTATCGCGGTGGTGTGATGATGTTCCGCGACACGCGAATCGAAAATTCGTCCGAGTTCGCCGCCGTGTCGTTACGTCCAAGACCAGTAGTATATAATATGATTAGCGGAATTTCGGAGACGGTTTAATTACAACGAAAAAAGGAATTACCGTTTATCTGGCGTGTAATAAAACAATATTTACAACGTTTCAAGCGCATACGAGACATCATGACTTACGTTTATCATTATTGTTGTTGTTTATTCGTATTTATATAGATAAATATTTTGAAATTCGCGTCATAATGCCGCTCCGCTTTTAATCATTTATCCGATATCGTTGTTTTTATTGTAATAATCGAATCGTTTTCCGCGGTTATTGTTTTTTCGTTGTACACTCTTCGTCGTCCGACAAAATCCTTTACGGATATTCACTGTGGACATCGTTGATTGGGCATTATTACGTATGGTAATTTTATTACGATGAATTGAACTGTATCACAATACACTACGCTACATAATATACAATAATTGTAATGCATAAATGACACAAAAAAATTCATCTCGAACCCCGAAAGACTCCCTCTCCCCCGTAAATGTACGGCCGCGGTGATCTTATTATCGTCGCTTCGTATTTCGTACACATACCGTTGTATAGGGGGAATGTAAAAAAAAAAAATGTATAAAATATACGAATAAACGTTTAAACCCGCGTGTTCTATAACAACAGCGGTTCCCAAACTTCGATTTACTTAATAAAAAGTAAATCAATCGCGCCTCCCTGCGCGTATAAACGAATTGAGAAATATTTTCATTATTTAAACATCCCGACGTTTTTATTTTAATATTTAAAAATAACTCTAAATTATATTTAATTTGAGTATTGCCGAGATAATTGATTTTAATGCGAAAAACGCGCTCTCGGTATCCGTGTGCATTTCCACAGTGAAATAATATCGATGCGTACACTATAAAATAATTTATACGTGTTCAATAATCCAGAAGAATTATATTTCGAATAATAATTTTCTTACGGACATTTGAAAAATAAACGCTATGTCAATAACGCCATGTCGAATACATAATTAATAATATGTTGATAGTGTTCGCTACGACTCCGAAACACTAAAACAATGAAATATTTTATTGTACAATAACAATACGGGTAATAACTGTATTGTGTAACGTACAGTGGCGGAACATGATTTTATACTTTCCGATTCCGTTCCAGTGAAAAGTGGAAAAAAAATTTTGAATTTTTATCAATATTCGAAACTTATTTTTAACGAAACGAAACAAAGCAAACTCTAGACGACTATACGTATGACTAATTGCGAGTTCATCGATGATTCGATGAATACGTCGGTCGACATAGTTATTCTTCTAAAACGTTTTTTTAGGAGACATTCGAGTAGGAAAAAAATTCAAAAATCACGGTCGTAGGAAGGAGGGCGTGTTTTAATCACTCCCTCACCAAATACGTCTATTGCAGTAAGGTAGACCACATATTATAATGTGTTTTGATAAAAAAATTATAGATTTGTACACAAAATTAATTATTTCGCGCCTCAGCCGTTATAAGTGCTTGCGAGGCTTTCGAAGAAGGCGCACGCATTTTGAGAACCGTTGCTCTATAACAACGCTACATTACGATACATAACCGGCCGGCGTGACGTCTCCTCGGAGTCGTAACATAATACCGAAAAATCGAGAAGGTTCTTCAGTACACACATACACACGGTCGAGGACACAAACTTGGCACCGATAAATCGGATCAGTATCAATTCCGATGGAATTCACTTCGATCCTCTATATGTTATAAATAAATATATATTATTTTATTTATTCTCGTATATATATATATATATAATATTCTCGCGGGATTCTTTATATATATATATATGTGTGTATGTATACGAATTCTGTGCAGCTTCGCAGTGGTTCGGTCGTTTTTCTCGTTGTCACTGAATGTGTTATTATTATTATTATTATTATTAATACGTATAATATCCGCGACTGCAACGTTTCACTCGTACATTATTCTCTGCAGTATAAAAGTTGATAAAAAAAAATACACGAGTATATAATATATTCCGAGTATTTTATCGCTGGCGTACGAAACGGATATTTAATACTTACCTCGTATACACACACACACACACACACATATAAATATATTTCGAATTTCTAAGGTCTACGGCGTATCCATAATGTTATTTTTTTGTTTCTTCCCTTTTCAATCGACTATCTCACAGACCTTAGAAAAAAAAACTCGTAATAAAAAATTGTGCGAAATAAAATTATTATTAATATAATGAATGTAACAAACGCTCACACGATTGATCGCTCGGTCAGCGTCAAACTAAACACGCGCGTATACCGACGTAGCGCGTCAGTCGACAGCGATAAAACAGGAAACGATTGTAGTCACTAGATAGCGCCACGACACAACATGGAGGGGATTGGAGCAGCAAGATGCATATAAATGGCGGTCGGAAACCGGCGGATCGCTCAGTGTAGTCGCGACGGGCAAACGCCAACAACCTTGTTCGCCTCTGACCGCAGCAAAAATATCGTGTGTGTGTATCATACACACACAATACGGTGTTTTTGCCGCCAGGGCTACACGCTATGAGGCGCTGTGTGTGTGTGTGTGAGTTAACTGCCGCGTCCTATACTGTGCACTCCAATAGTTTCGAACCACTCTAAGCGACAACATTCTTTTCTTTTTTCTACATCTGCATTTCGTTTTAATAGATTCTCAAACAATTCTTCATTATTATTATTATTATTATTATTATTATTATTATTATTATTATTATTATTATTGTTATTATTATTATTATTGTTATTATTATTATTGTTATTATTATTATTCGATGTAGATTTTTCATTGGCAGAGGGAGTTGACTCCATTTTCGCCACTCCCTTAAACATCACGTACAATCGCCACTGCTCCGAACTGAAAATAATACTCAAACATCTTGTCTAAACCGTTTAATTTACGTCGGTGCGATCACACATTATCAGCACCGACTTAGAACTGTGAAATATTTTTTTTAAATATTGAGTTAACATTTTAACCGAAACGCTTAAATTGAATTACGACGGTTCTCAATTAACGGTTCATAAGCCGTGTTTAAAATGTTATACTGTCACGATTATTATAAACAGACATTGAACGGCAATAATGTTACCCGGGTATATATATATATATATAAACATATATAGCGCTGTATATTAAAACCACTCGTTTCTAGACGCGTTTAGTATTTACGGTGAGCCGCATTAACGAAATGCAACGTCGTTTTCTATTTAATTTTAATGGCGGAGAAAACAATTACGTGGACTGTTTTCCCCCTCGGGAACGGGGAAAGAATAATCGTCGTATTCACAAAAATAAAAAGAATTTTATTGTGTCTTTATAATTATTATTTCGTATGTAAACGATTCGACGTTTCGTGTTTTGTCGTACGAAAAAACTCAATATATTGTAGTTTATTTAACTGGAACTGAAGAAATCTCGTGTTAAAAAATAAAGTAATGGTTTTTTTCGTTAGTCTAATGTTTTTCCACCGCAGATTTATAATTATTATTCATCCGTACATAAGTCATATAATACTATACAATCGTGACACCAAAGTCAGATAAGTTTGGCGACAAATCAAAGCCTATTTTATATTAATCAAACCCAATTGAATTGAAACGAGTAAAACGCAATTTGTTATTTGTACGGGTGTAATAATGAACAGAAAACGTTCGAGTAAGATAATGTAATAAATATTTTATTGATAACGCAATAATATTATTACACTAAAAATACGTTTTATGCGCCGCAGCTAAAATCGTACACGCTGCAAATAACGTTTTAAAGCGTAATTGAAATTTAATTACTATAATAACTATATTATATAAAGCGCAATTCCGATTGAATTTTTTTAATACTTATAAATTATTTTTAAGGACTGTCTTTCGAAATGAATGACTCTGCAAACGATATGATGCGCGCGATAAATAATCTTTAACACGTGTATAAAATTATTTATAGTATTTTTTTTTTATTTCTGTAGATAAATTTTCGTACGTTTTAACTCGCGCCAAATAACACATTTTCAATGATCCGAATTCAATCCACGACGGATTTAGTAGAAGTGCTTTTTTTTCTCGATTCTTCTATGAGACGAAAATCGTTGTGTAGTGCAATGAGAGTGAAATCTTTCATTATAGAAAAATAAAAGATTTTACCGAATACGCGCAAGTGAATCGAAAATATTGTTTTCGTTGGTAATTTTTTTTTGTTTTATATGAATGCATAGTGACTCTCCTTTAACCATAAAAATATCATCGATTTAATATTGTAATCGACTTTTTAAAAAAAAAAAAGTTAATCAAACGCGGTAAATCGAATCCCGAATAAAAATACTCCAACCTATTTGTATTATCCAACAGTCACCACGCAGAAGTACAGGGTTGGAATTTCTTCGAAAAAATTGTGTATATATTTATAAATGATACCCAACTAAAAATAAATTCCAGTAAACGTTTTTGTTTTGAAATAAATAATAATAATTTTTTTTTTTTACTGAATTATTATAATAAAGGAGTTGATATTTAAACGACACAGATTTAATTAAGTCTCGAAATATTATTATTCTCGACTTTCCTAATTGTTGTGCTCTTATAAAACATTCTTTTATTTTTCGACATTATTTTTTAAGAATTCTTACCCGAACGCAAATATTCGATTTCGCATTGCTTCGAGTGAATTATCCATAAGAAAAAAAATATATATAAATATTTGAACGCGAAGTGAAAAAATTAATCGAGTGAAATCACTCACGACTATCCGTTGTAAGATTTGAAATTTCGTATATTGATATAAAACTCGAGCACGAATATTTTTATTATATCGACCGACAACACATCTTTGTGTATGTGTCTGAATTTTCGTTTAATAAATCATTTCGAGCGTCGATATTTTAGATTTTATCGTGAAAAGAATGAAAATTGTATTCCGATGAAAATTTATTACGGGCGTATTTTAATAATAATAATAATAATAATAATAAT
This sequence comes from Chaetogeoica ovagalla, assembly GCA_032441825.1. Lineage (NCBI taxonomy): Eukaryota > Metazoa > Arthropoda > Insecta > Hemiptera > Aphididae > Chaetogeoica > Chaetogeoica ovagalla. The sequence goes on along the minus strand of CM063724.1, from coordinate 1,834,783 downwards.
AATATATACGGCGAAGCGTGTACTACACTCGGTAGCGTTAAAAAAAAATTATACGCTGTACGATAATATATTATAATAATCGTTATTATAATACCGTAGAATAGTCGTTATAGGTATATTACACGAGACTTATATGCTTATAAGTAATTTTTTATTATTATTATTAAAATAGGTGGTTTTGAATATTAAAAGAACTTTGTGATTTCGAGACGAAACGAAAAAAAAAACCATGAAATTCCGTTTAGTCCTATACGTGGTAGTAAGTAATTTCGAATTATTATTTTGGGATGAACGCGTATCATTTTATGCGCCCGGGGAGAGAGAGCTGCCGTACTGCGCTCGCTGCTCTATATATGTTCAAAACCATATATTTTATTACACGGATCGGTAGAATATAGTTGTAACCGATAATGGTATGCGATCGGCGTTTTTGTTACCGGCCTACGACGTATAATATTATCATCTATCGAAATGCTCTAAACCCGTTGTAAAGGACGTCCCGAAATAAAACGTGTATATTTTTAAAAGAAGAAAACGCAGAATTTTCCAAAAAAAATACACGAAATTGTTCGGTATATGAACTCTCGTATTTAATCTCGCGTATCATCCGAATGATCGGTCGAGGGGAAATGTTGATTGGAATTTCTTATAATTCGGCAATCGCTTCGCGACTATTCTCCGTTCAGTTTCAGATCTCCATTAAAAAAAAAAAAAAAAAAACACATCGACGGTGTCACATTCTTTTATCGAAACACCGACGACGATTCGCCGTTTTCTCTCATAAACTCTCGCACCTGAGAAAATCACGTCGTCGATCGAGGCTACACTATACGTCCTTGCATTTCTTGTCCCTTTCGTAGTGAAATGGCACGACTCGTACGTATACATTCGTTCCGATTGAATAAAAACAATATTACAAAACCGGAATAAAATAACGAAAATAAAAATATTACCGATCGAACAATAATTTTTAAAGAAAAACCAATTTTTTTGACACGTTCTTTATTAATGCGCACGCGATAAATCCGAGATCGTAAAAAATATCAATGATTTATACACGTTTTTTGGCTTTTAATCTTTTTGTTTTATGCTTTCATCCGCGCGCGCGCGTGTGTGTCCAATAGTATTCCCATAAATATAAAGTTTATACTCTCGAGATTGTGTTTATAAAAACAATGAACGAAATTCAACAAACTATTCCCAACGGCGGCGCAGACATTTTTTTATCGATGATATACGCACAATGGAATAATCTAAATATAAGCGTTATGGAATAATAATAATATTTTCGAACTCGGACGCTCACTGGCATAGAAATACTGTTACATATATAATATACGACGTTAAAATATGTCACCCGACAATTCGTCGAGAAAATGTTTGAAATATTTATATATATATATATATGAATTATTAGGGTCGAACTCTTCCCGTTCTTGTGTTCGATGAAAAAAAAATATTTGGAAAAATTACAGTTTTTTTTTTCACTTTAAATTATTTTTATACAAACGTAATCCGTAAAAGAATATTCCGAGGTAGTAGACATTTAGAATGTGATTTTTTTTTTTTTACATTGCGATCATCGACCGTCTGCTTTCGTAAAAAAAAAAAAATCGCAATATCGAGGAGATTTCGAAGATATATTTTTTTTTTACGTAGTTTTCGAATATATATATAAAAAAAATAATGGTCAGAAACAATTTGTTAATTACGCAATTAACAAACGACGAAAAGCATTCGGAATGCGTGTATCATTGTTGGTTTTATGATAGACACATATACACACACACACATGCACGCATGCGTTTCGTAATCCGATCGAAAAACGTAAAGTCCCACGCACGCCGGAGGACGCGTAATTTTGATTACTGACTGATGCCTCTCGTCCATTAGTTGTTCTCGTTTAAGTTATATACTTTAAACGTACGGAATATCATCGCGAAATTGCGTTGATCAGTAGTTTGTTTTCGAGGAAGCCGATTTTTTGGAAAAAAGAAATCTTCGTTAAACGTGCCCACGAAAAGAAATCAAAACGCGCATTATTATTTTTTTTTTTTTTTTGCAACGTACGAGTGAATTTGTATTTTTAATCGTAAAAAAACTTTATAAAAAACACTATAGATTTTCAACAATTTCCAACAAATTATTCGATGGATACACGCGTCGTATTATACAATTTTATTCATTTATTTAAAGTATGAAAACGATATGTTTCGTACGAAACTCCTTCTAATATTGAGCTGCTGATTCGTTGCAGAACAGTTGGAGTAAAAAAAGAAAAAAACGTGTTCTTCGGGGTAACCGGGCGCATACCAGTCGGCCGATTAGTTCATACCGGATAACAAAAACTGGAGAATATTACGAGAACCGTGAGATGAATGCGTTTTTAAATTTTATGTTACAAAAAAAAAAAAATCGTTATTAAAACGAACGGATTACAAAATTTTATATCGTTACGCGTGAGCGGGGGTGGTTATTCGTACAACAAATGCACAAACTGTAAAACGCTAGAAAAAAAAGAAAATTCGTATAATAATAAAAAAAAAAATGACTTTTTTTCACTACTCATTCCATTCATTGGGGGATTTCGTCGTCGAGTTGAAAGAAAAAAAGAAAAAACGAAGCGGTTTTCAAATACCGTTTTCGGCGGCAGTGGGCCGTGTGTGCCGCGCGCGCAGTGGTACAGTTCACGACGGAATGCGCGCGCGCTCGGCGGGATGTCCCGGCCCGGGAGAAGAAGAAGAAAAAAACGTTTCTAAACGAAAAATAACAACAACAAAAAAAAAAAAAAACCCCCGTCGTCCGTCGTCTCTCGTTCCGTAGCGGCGGCCGCGTTTCCACGGCGGAAGAGTCGGCCGCGCCGTAATTTATCGTATTACAAAAAAACGCCGCCGTCGCTGGTGATTGCGGTACACTTTTTAGCCGATTACGCGCGCGTCTTGCGCCGGCGATCGAAAACACCGAGTGAAAATTAATAAATCGTCTTAATAAAACGTTCTTTTTCATTCCGCTCCTCGTCAAAAAAAAAAATATTAAACTAATTTTTATAACGGAACCGCCGCGTACATTGTTTCCGATCCCCGCGACTATTACAATAACATTACAGATACCGCGGTTAAGCCGTCGCGTGCGTAACATTCGAACTGACAACCGGCGCGCGCAGCTTTTTCTTCTTCTTCTTCTTTAATTCCACAATATTTATAACTATTAATTTATCAGGTGAACGTTATAATCTCGTGGCCGGTATACGCCGCGTACATGGAAATACGACACGAGCGTCCCTATATTATTATTATTACACTCGTCGTATTAATATTATTTATACAAAAAAAAACAAGAACGTCCCGGCTAAAAACACTACGGATTAAAGTAATATCATTATTTTTTATACACCTCGGGGGCGACGACGACGAGACTTTTTAAACTATTTTTATTTTTTTTTGTAAACACACACGTTGTGAATTATTATTATTTTTGTTGTTATCGGTTGGGTGTGTGTACTAATACACATTATAGTCGAGGACGAGCGATGTGCTGTGCACCGTCGCGGATCCGCTCCGGCACGTGTAAATCTATACACTATATTATATCGGCAACCTTTGGCGACGGAAGAGCGAAAAGTTACGGAGTTTTACAGTGATTTTCAAAGAACCACTAAACACTTTCCTCTCGATACCGTTTATACTCATACGTCTGATTTACGTTTTGAAATCAACGACTTTAACACGCGGGGAATAATATTTATTCGTACAGAATATTGTGTTTTGTAACGCGTTTTGTCGAAAAGAAACGAATTCGCGTGACTTCTCACACTTGACTCGTCTCTCGAGCCGAACGCGCGTTCGTTTAAATAAAATTGATTATTTTTTTTTCTTTTCCGATTTTTCACGGACCAAGGCGTTTATCCCTACTGCGCGCAACGAACAGAAACACGTCGGACGCAAATATAACATATATTTTTAATTTGTACCACTATAGGAATAGGACCGGGAGAAGAGTCGCCGGTGCAAAAACACGGGTCTCTCTGACTATTATGAGAATTGACGACGTTAATAATTTTTGGAATGATTCCCTAAAACGCGCACGGTAATATGTTAAACAGTAAGTATGAGTTTAGGATTTTTTTTTTTTTTTCGTATAAAATTTCCATATATTTTTTTTATTAATTTGTTCTATTACACATCACGCGCGCGCAACATCGTCGTGACCATCGCGTGTCATAAACGCGCGATACTGTAATTTAACGATCGACCTCCGCCTTATTTCGCATACGTTCGCTCCTGCAAGAAGCTCAGCAGCAATAATAATAATAATAATAAAAAAGCGTTTTGGAAAAAAACAGAAAAAAAAACGTGCAATATCACTCAATAATTCGCCCCCCCCCTACACCGAACAATAATAATACGCGTGGGAGGATTCCGTTTATGATATATAATGTGTACAACACATAAACGGAATATTATTGATTATTGTTATTATAATAGCAGGGCGTTGTTCATAAGGAACGTGGACTAGACTGCCGGTAGTAATGATTTTAAAACCGACGCGCAATACATTACATTATAATTCGTGCGCGAACGCTCGCAAATTATAACATGTGCGTCGTCGTACCGCGTTATACGAATCGGGAATTCTGTGTATTATGAAATAATATGTATTGTTAATAAACGACGAAACGATCACCACGGTTTTACTACAATAATTATTTAACGATATTCAAAGCCCCCCCCACACACATAATATTATATATAGCGTACGTGTGTTATATGGAGAGTCACTTTCCAGAAATAATAACAATTATTCACACGACCAAATTGTTTTCGTGGCCAAAATTTTTTTGAATTTTTAGTGCCTTATGCTCGCGAAAGAGTTTTAAACGTAATTCTTTTCTTTTCTTTTTTTCTTTTTTTTTTTTTCTGTATTCGACGTCTTCGAACTTTTACGCATTATTTATTGGTTATCATCCGGGTGGTAATGTAATCGATTGTTTTTCGAATTGTTGTTATTCGCGTCGATTTCGACTTTTCATGTACACGACTACAACACTTATTTTTATACGGTCTGGTGAAATTTCAAAACGCTCGGGACTTCGCACACCTGAATAACTGAAATTTCGCTCCTGCTCAGACCGTCTTTCACTTCGTCTTTCACGGGAAGAGAGCAGCGTATTTATTACATAATTCGCTCGGTTCCGCGACATACGTTTCGTTTGAAGGGCAATCGAATAGTTGGATTTTCGGTTATACGTGGTAACAGTTAAACGTCATCGTATCGTATATAATAAGAATTGCAATATTTCGAGATAGAACAAACAAAAAAACTATCGATTTCCAAACGAATCGGAAACGAAAACAACGAATTCGTCGAGTAATTAGCGACTAGAGGGAGGAATTAACAAGTCGTTGCGATGAAACGAAAAAAAAACACTGACGATAAATTAAAAGAACGGCGAGCAAAAAAAAATCTAGACGTTTGAGCGTTTGGCTCGCGACGACGACGGCGATATAATATAATCCAGCGCAATCGTTTTTCCCAAGCCGGCCAAACGAGTCCGGCGGAATTAAATCAATTGCTATTTCGGTGGAAACGAACGAATTTTCATATCAAATTGTTCGTTCCCCGGGCCCATAGTCTTTTCACGATCGTGCGCAAGTAATTTAATATATATCGTAACGCGTAAAAAACGAGTAGAAAAAAAAGAAGAGGAAAGACAATTTTTAAAAATACAACTGCCGCGGTACGCGCGTGTTAGAAACGTCTCTCCGAGTTGTGTTCGTTAAAAACCGAATGCGCTCAATTAAAACGAGAACGAAAAACGAAAAAAAGAAGTACACCACCACACGAATATATTTCGCTCGGTCACGTACATATATATATATATACGAGTATATAACCGTTCCAGCCCGTAGGGTATTGTTCGCGAGGCTGCTGTCCGTACGAGATTTTTATCACAAAACACAATATGTTATATTATTATCTCGTTTTTTTTTTTTAACTGTCGGATTTATTCGAATTCAGTTCGGCCGAGATGTCAATTTTTTTTTTTCCCCGAAAATATTTCTCGTTTTTTTTTCTCTTTTTGTCTTGTACCGAACGGTATTACGTTTAAACGAGCTACAACAGATACTATCTCGCAAAAATTAGCCGACGTCCGGCGGCCCAGTTCTTGCACACGAATAATAATGCGCGAGTATATTATTTTTCATTTTTTAAACGAGTAACCGCGGCGTATGACAATAAATTCTCTTGTGTATCACAGCGGGGAGGACGTGGAACATTATTACGCGGTGTTTTTTTTTTTTGTTTGTTTGTTTTTGCTCGCTAAAACCGAGTAGTGGTCATCTAATATCGGGGGACTAATATATGCGAAACGTAATAAATATAAATAATATTTAATTATTCCTTTTTTTCTCGCTATACAAACGGCGAAACAAAAATTGTACTCGTCGCAAACTAACGGGCGAAAAAAAAAAAAAAACGTAAGAATTTCGCTAATATTTCGTATCGTGAAAATAACCGTTTTAAAACGCGTAAATTATTTTACCGAAGTCTTTTAACGCGTAATTTTAGCGGAGAGTTTTGTTTTTTTTTTTTTTTGTACTAACCGAGTAAAATATTCCGAAAGAAGACTCTATTGGACTCGATGGCCTGACGTAGAGATCTAACGATGTTGGACCAGAACACGCGGGGCGTCGTTATACAGACGGCGCATCGAAGAGATGAACGGGAAAACAGAGGTTGCAACGGCGAACGGACCCGTTGAAGCTGAAGAACGAGACGAATATAAGAATGGTTTCGAATTAATGACGGTTAGGTATTTTCGAATAATAACGTCAATTCGCGTCCAGTTTTACGTTATAAATATGTACGTACGGTCTCGAGAAAATACTCTATTTCGTTAATGTATAATGAAATATTAATGTTTTCGTAGACAAATCCAAATCGTAAACAGGAAAATCACCGCGTGTTCATACGTTATTATTAAAATATTGTAATGGAAAATTTCCTATTTCAAACGCGAACGTGTCCAAATAAAATAATATCTAGAAACGTTTTTATAGGAAAAAGAAAATTATTATACGCGTTTTAATTGCGAGTCTACAAAAAAAAAAAAAGAGAGATTTGTAGAGTTATTTCAAATAGTCAGTACTATATTAAAAAAAAAAAAAAACAAAATATCGGTCTTTCGATATTTTCGAAAACTTTGGACGTTTATCAACCGGGGTCGACTTGTATAAAATCACAATTGGACTCCTCGCGATGATTGAGATTTTTTTCGGCCGTCAGTTTTGGCGTTTCAAACAACACTTGCACGTGCTATAGCGATTCGTATAACTCAGCGTGGTTCGTACAACAGCTATTATTCGGATGTTGAGTAACCTTTAATTGATTACGTTTCGTTTAAGTTTACCTATTAGCCACATGTGAATTTTTTTTGTCGGATTTACACGCGGGGAATTATATTTTTTCCGAACAAACCTGCTCGGTGTATACTTCGTTGTTTTAGAAACTTAATTGTTACACGAGTAATGTTATTCGTTATTGGAAAAAAATTGTCTTCTCCTCCACCGCCGATATTAAACTAGAATTTCTCACAAGTTTTTTTTTTTTTTTGTTTTAACGCCAAAATGTATCCAAACGGTTACGATCGATTCGGCGGGGGGGTCGCGTTGACGAGAGCACAAATATAATATGTCATTTGGATTATAAGGATTTCAAAACGGTTTTCAAGCAGCGTGATCAACCGAGTGTCGCGGGAAAAAACACGTATTGCCGCGCGGTCGTTTTTCGTACCGACGACGACGACGGACGCCCGCGGCGAATGGTGACACGCTCGTCGCGTACGACTCGTCGTCGCACTTTTTCTCTCTCGCTCTCTCTCTCTCTTTAAACGCTTCGCCAATGAACGTCGTTTCCACGTGTCTAAGCGAGTAAAAAAATAAAAATTAAAAAAAATAACGAAAATATTAAAAAAAAAAAATACATTTTTTGACGCCGCGTTCTCCATGACTCGGTAGGCCGTGTTCTATTGGGGCACAAACACGCGGCCGAGACAGACAAGACCTAATAGCATTACACGCGCGCGTTTTTCCGTACGATATACGAGACTTGTGCACGTTATATTTTTATACATACGACGTGGATGATATACGCGCGTTATGAGAAGAAGGAGAAGAGTAGAGAGAGAGAGAAAAAACGCGTACAAAAAAACGAAACAGGACAGCGTGTTGGCCCCGCGGAAAAAATATCGTTCGGACGCGCGTGTAATTCTCTCTCTCTCTCTCTCGGGATCCGAAACCGGGCGGCGGCCGACGTTCGTCCGGCTCCGGGCGGGACAGGTATTTATTAAAAAAAAAATAATAATAATAATAAAAAGAATAAAAAAAAATAATAATATTACAACGTTATTAATTGTCCACGGCTTGGACGCTCTGGGAACCCACTGCCGCCGCCGACGACGACGACGACGCCTCGGTGTGATGACCGCGACTTAGTACATTTACATGTACGGCGTACACATCCGTACATATATTAAAATAATATTATTATACGCACTCGTATAGGTACGGACCATTCGGTAGCGGACACCGCCTCCGTGTACAGGGTTTTTCGGCGAGTAGCTGAACGCAAGTTTTCCAGTGGAAAAAAACCGAGTTTTTTTTCTTTACATTCAAACGCGGAACTCGATCACTGGCGGTAAAATCAGAAATGATACCGCCGTACTGACGTTTTCAACAAGTCCATCCGAAACCCTACGGTTATGATTTTGTAAGGAAGTTTAACCCCCTTCCCGCAAAAAAAAAAAAAAAAATCGAATTTTCCAAAAAGCGCGATTTTTCGCGTTTAGGAGCTGAAAAAATGCTCTGCGCGATCGCATGTCCACAAGCGAACTGTAACACTTTAGTAGGAAATTCAACGACCTTTTCACCAGTATAATTGTTTTCGATTTTACACCGGGTTGGTTAAGAAGTCATGGCCGTTTAAAGGCGATCAGCTCAGAAACACGAAAAAATCGACCACTCGATTTTCGACAATCGGGTCTGTATAAAACATTTTCATTTTTTTTCTTCTTCCGATACCGTCGAAAATAAAAACGTTTGTACGAATTGCGAAATTTCGCGTTGGGCATACACGCGCGGTTAAGATTACGCGGCGCCGTCTCGTCGGAAACAAAAAAAAAAAAAACGAGATTTTATTATCAATGTAAATTATTCTACAGTACGGTACGGTAAAGTGGAATTCGAGAATATTAGAAAATCGTCTAATAAAATATAATTCGGTAAGTGATTCTCTGGGTAAGCGCAATGGACGGAATGCGTACGCGCGACAAACACTCCCACGATTTTCGTGGTTTCGTATAAAACGTTCAAAAAAAGAAGAAAAAATCGTATAAAACACGTAAAAACGTATTCTGAACGATTCTCGACGTTCGCGTAAAAATCAACCGTTTTCCATTTGCGCTTCCGAGCCTCGGCCGTTACGAACAGATAAAACGGCCGTACGGTACCGTTTGCGCGTGTGCGATTTGAACATTTGAAACAAACAGTTTAAAAGTGATAGCGGCGGCGGTGATACAATCGGTAACGTTATAATACTGGTATTTAAAAATAAAAAAAACTCGTTATGTTTTTTTCCGTGAGACGTTTAATTTACTCTTAGAGTTAATTTCTTTCTTTTCGTCCGTTGTTTTCGGCGCGCGCACACGCGTACATATAATAATAATTGATTCCCCGGTTTGACCTCGACGTGTTGTGTTTTAGATACATACACACACTGTACCATCGTCGCCGCAGTTATTTAATATTCTTATGTAAATGAGCCGCGCGCGCTCGTGTGTTTCACTTTTTTTTCCTTCTCCTCTTGTTTCACATTCGTCAAGGAACGATTGGTGGACCATTACACGCGCGTTCTGCCGCCCGAGGGACTCGGCGGCGGCCGTATAGAAAATAATAATAATAATAACAACAACAACAACGGAAAAAATATTCTAAACGCTTTTTTCGTCGCCCCCGGCCCGCGGCGATACGTTTATTATTATTATTATTATTATACACTTTTTTTTTTTTTTTTTTAATAATAATCTCATATCGGTCGTTTTTTTCTATCGACTCGGACGACCACGACGTTGAAAATATATTGAAAAAAAAGAAAAAAAAAACATTCTGCACCGCAGAGCGGTAAAACGGTCGTCGCGCAACCGCGCAACGCTCAAGAGCCTCCTCAGTATCGGACGTTCGTGTTGTTTCAACGAATACCGTGTCTCGCACGGTTACACAGTCGGTTTTCATTCCGTTCCAATACGACGTTTTACAATCACTCGTAAACGTCTCGTCGGACCACCGTAAGTTTTTACCGAGGAAAGAAATTGTTGTTTTTTTTTTCTTTCCAAAATTGCTTTGGACTCGTACAGCTCTCGTAAGTGTTTGTAAAAATTTTGAAATTCACGTCTATTACAGACACTGTATAAAATGTAAAAAGTACAACAGTCATTTTATCGACGCGAATTCACGCGAACACAATTGAAATAAAAATTTTTTTTTTTTTAACAAATCGACGAGTTTTGATGAACAAGAGGTCGGCGAAACCTTACATCGCGCTCTTCGGCGCTCCAAATTTGAATATACCGAATTCAAAACGTTTTTTTTTTTTAATTTGAATTTTAATATTTCTGCACGCGGAATACAAGAAGAGCGGATTACGAAATCCCGCGTGTTACTGTTTTTTTTTAATTAAAAAAAATTTCCGTGTTTATACATTACGTAATATCAGTGTAAATATTTGGAAAAAGTGTATGTACGCATTGTAAATTTTTTTACATTTATTACGGACGCGAAACGTCGTTTCTCTGCATTTCGGACGAATGAAATGTATTCGAGAACACGGTCGCGTTCTCGCGGCGGAAACCGTGTAATATATCTGTTATTAATTATTATCACTTACCACTGCGTATCGTATTATTTACCAGATTATTTCAGTGTAATGCGATCTCTTAACTCTGACTCGTATTTCTATAAAAAAAAAAACCTATAACGAATTTAAAAAAAAAAAAAACCGCGCCAATGTTCTATTGCGCGTTGGCGATCGAATGAAATATATTTTTCTACGACCCGGTAATTGAATCGTGTATCGTATCATGTGTGCACTTTGAGGATAATATAATATTTGAAGGAAAAAAAAGTACGATTATCTTATTACATATTATAGCCTACGAAAAACAAATAAAATACGTAAACTCGATTTGCGAACACGAACCATAATAATAATAATAATAATAATAATAAAAAAGAGTTGCAAAAAGGAGCGGTGAAATCGATATTTGTTTGAAAACGCGCTCGGAATCAACTGCAGCCACTGTACAATAATCGTTTTGCGACGAGACATACAAACGTATTGCGCGTGGAAACAGATTTGTATTATTTTTTCGTTGGAATTTCAATTTATCCCTACGGGTTGTACGAAATCAGTTTATTGAATATTATATTTATATATATTGGCTATTGGTTGACTAAACCGAACGCACTTTTTTTTGTCACAGTAAAACCGTTATAGTCGTTCGTATTTCGCGAATTTTATTTCGTCTTCTATTATACCCGTCACGCTTATTACTATATTTCGGGGAATAAATATTTTCACGTGCACGAGATACAAATACATTTGAATCACATCTGCAGCCGCCATCGCCGAATGTCTATCACGGCGTTATCCTACGCGCTTTTTTCCGCGCATATCGTATATGAATATTTACATAATACATAATATTTCGTATTGTTATCGATTCGATAGATTGAACACGCGATTAAACAGTACAACGGATTTTGTAAAGCCGATATAAATCGTCGTATCCGATCCGGATAACAAATATTACGACGCGTAAATCGAATACAATCCAAAGCGTCCGGTATCGTATTTATAAAATAAATTCGATTTAAATTAGCGCAATTGCGATTCAATTGAGAATAATCGACGAGGAGTAGACACGAGTTTAAAACTAAACTATTAAACATATTAATGTATTTCGCGTGTTTATTTTTTTCGCACGAAACACACTGCGCCACATTCACCGAGTAAACCGAGTAGGTACACTTGGCCGTCGTTACATTTACGTAATGTATTAGAAATAACATACGGAAGTATAACATACTTAATTATTTCAACGTGTGAATTGTTTTTTGTATAGAAACACGAGTTATTTTATATTAAAGAAAAAAAAACACGCCGTCGTGAATATTTTAATGAAAAATAGATTTTTTTTTTTTAACGGTTTATGTTTCGGAAAATATTGCGACCAATATTAACTGGGTAGGCAACCGAATTACACGTACACGTTGATATTGCGTACACAAAACCCGTTCGCGATAACTGCGCTATTTCTTTTCCGTGATAAACAAAACGATAATAATAATAATAATAATAATTATTCGTCATGGACCACTCCGATATTCGTGTAAATCACTGAATTTTAAATTCGTATTTCGTTAGAGAGTTCACCGTAGAGAATTAATTTGAATTTTTTTCCGTGACGATTTCCGTAAGAGTGCGCGGATTTAATTACGTAATGCGTTCGATTTGAAATATAAAAATCGCGAATAATATTTTTCAAACCGTCAATTTTTAAGTTTACCAATTTTTTACCTACTCTAATCTCATTGATCCGTGCGTGAAAACTCATATTATTGTAAAAGTATCCATATAGGAGAGAGACGTATTCATAAATTATTACAGTTCTTGAATAACGCGATTTAAAAAAATAAAAATGAAGGAAACCATTTGGAAACCAAACTATTTTATACGAACGCGTTTTATTATTAGATTAATTTTGTTTTTCTTCATAAAACGCGCCAGTATTTAATATTTCGAGTTTTCGACGAAAATATCGAACTGTTATTGCGGGATAAGCGACATCTATGCGATAACGCTTACATTCGTTCTGAGACATCAGAAATCCGTCAAGTAATATATTCGGTTTATGTGAGATTATAGGAATCGTAAAAGAAACCGATGCTCCGGCTGCATACGTGTCGAGACGAATGGCAGTCCTGTGGAGGCCGTTGAGTATTAAATATTCTATTTGGAAAATCGAAAGTTGTCGCATTGTACGACGCCGTCTACGTTAGAATAATAATTTATTTCTATTAAAACGTAACGCGCGAGACGCTCGTGGCATTAGAACGGCGTACACACATAGTGTATTCATATTATTATAATGATATGAACAACGACTATGTGTGTAATACACGCAGTACACGTGGTATTGGATTTTTGTAGAAAACGAATAAAACTCACGTTGAATAAATATTAAATATCGAAAGTATATTATAATAATAATAACACGTACGTGCGCACGATTACGATGCTACGATTGCTATTACGACTGCTACAGCGTAGTATTGAAAAATGTCAATTACACAATATTGTAAAAATTATTCGCGAATACGGTTTTTCGTTTACGCGCGCATTGCAAAATATGCCGACGATTAATTACGACGCGTTTTATACATTTATAAGCAACAACAATTTATTAAAATTCATTTTCGGCATAAATAGAACGCGTGTATCACGCACGTTTCTTTCGTAAAATATTCCGTTAATTTTTTAATATTATACGTTATTATGTTTCGGAGTTAATACGGGGCCAAATTAATTCTGGTCGAATATATTTTTCGTGATTGGCGCAATTAAAATATTATATTATTTTAATCGACTGATGTATTATATATATATATATATATATAAATAGTATTTACGGAGAGAAAAAAAAAAGATGTACTCTCCGTGTTCACCGCAATATATTACAAGTACGCTAACGAGCGTATAAAAAAAAAAATTACACTCTTTATTCTCGTATATTTACATTTAAAAATTTTTTTTTTTATTAAAATAAAAATTCAATGTAATAGTAATAAAACAATGGAGTGTCGTTCGAAAAAAAACTGAAATCATTTACTACTGAATGCTCGCGGTTGAAATTGTTATTAAAATACACTTATTTGCAGGCGTTGTTTTTTTTTTTTTTTACTCACAAAAATTCGTGTAATCGTGAAATAAATACGTGAAAATAAAAAAATTACTTCCACGAGTTCATCCCACGGGATCTGAAATCTTGTGGACACGAACGCTGTATTTGTTATAATATAAACGAGTAATATATAATAGTAAATTTGTAACGTAAAAAAATATACGAATATTTGTACGCACGCGAATATAAAATCAAGCCGAAGAACAATTGAAAAATTAACGGGAATAATACATAAGGGCCGTATTAAGTATTTTGTTTATTTAGACTAGAAGATAGGTTTCGACAAAAAAGTCATCATCCGGCGTATATATTAGACGAAAGAAAAAAGCGGTAGAACACCGCCGCGAGAGAATAAAAAATAAAAACGAATACGAATTACGCGTAGAGAAGAAAATTATGAAAAGACATTTAAATGAAAAAAAAATCAATAAATTACAGCGAAGGGATTGTGTATGTTATATCGAATTAAATTATTTAAAAAACGAAAACAACTACTTCGTGTTTATTATTTGAAATACTACGTTATAAAATATTATTTGTCTTTTTTCTTTTTGTGTATTTAAAAAAAAAACGATTTCGATATTTTTCCACTCTTTCGTGTTGTTGTTTTTTTTTTTTTTTTACATCGCTGTTTCTATAAGTATAATTATTAAAATATATTAATAGGTATACATTAATAAACTCGCTCTCCATTATTATACGCAATAAGCGTTTTTTTTTTACCAGTTTACACACACACACAATATAGTTTTAACGCCGTAAATAGAATATAATAACAATATCGTTTGTTTCGTATACGTTATTTCACACGGACACTTTTTTTAGAAATTACCACGTTTTTCGTGTTAAAAAAAAATCATTTTCAAAATTATTATCCGCGTATAGAGTTCATGCGGCCGTTCGCGTCGGAAAATTGTGTTCACGTTCAACCGTGTTCGAGCAGATCCAGATTAATATTAAGCTATATTATTACAGTGTATTAGGTACGTGAGAAAATCAGCCGATTTCCTATCCGGTAGGTAGACACACACGGCCAACACGAGAGAAGCGCGTATTACAAACACTGTCGTTTTTTTCTAGAAAATATTCTTTTATTTTTTTATTTTTTTTAATAATAACGAAAATAATAAGAACATGTAATTAACAATTATTACACATAATACACGTTGCATTACGTAAGTACTGGTGTACAAGCACCGCCGCGAGTAAATTGTTTTCTCCTCGAATATTATACTCACAGTATATTCGTATGCCCACCGTTCAAGTGTGAATTCGTACGTAACGCATTTATATACACTGCAGGTTTTTACACGGGGGTCCATCGCAGAATTTCATTTTTCCATACTCGTCGTCCTGGAAATAATAATAATTATTATTATTATTATTTTTACGCGTGTACAAAACGATAAACGCGCGCGTTATTATTATTATTTTTTTCATACGAAAACGGTTTCAAAATCGTGTAAATATATCGGCCGTATAATAACGGTTATTTTTTTCGTATTATAAATTAAGAACGCGAAGGGGAAAAAAGACATCCGAGCGAATTACCGTACAAATTGAAAAACACACGATGACGACGACGCGAGATTAGGAACAAAAATTAGTGTTTTGTTTTTTTTTAGAGCGTCTCGCCGTAGACGTATCATTTGCTTTTGACGTAAGAATACGTTTATGAAACGAAAGCCCAACAAATATTATAGCCACGCGTAACACTTTGTTGAGAAATCGTCGAAAAATTCGCGCGAATGTGTATTGAAAACAACGTGTTCGGCACCGACCCCGAATTCACCTCGGGCTCGTAACACTATTTTCCAAAAAAAAAAATAAAATAAAACATCATTTGAAAACGCAATCGCAAATAATTTTTTTATACTTGAGAATCCGAATAAAAAGAAAAAAAAAATCACACGAAAACTCACCGGCGGTCCCAGAGTTTTACATTTGAACGCGCTCGGCTTTTGTAGTAATTTTTTTTTTTTTTTACAATACAGAAGAGAGGTTATAATAAACAATTTCACCAGTTTTATCCATTTTTTTTTTTCTAGCTCATAATTTTCTTTCGTAGGACTGTACGCGAAATACACACCGAAGTAAAAGCGTCCAACGCGTGTTTACTAACCGATATTTATGACATATTGTGTATAATATTTGAACCATATACCATGCGCATAATATGTAAGTATCGATCACAATTGTTGTTAATTTCACGATATATTAATTTATAAATTTGTTATTTTATTAGTGAATACACCGAAACGAACACTACCGTAATTTATTTATCATCGTAATTTATCGTATTGACTTATAATAACTGCAATCGCCCTTTCAAACGGACACAATTCACGCGCCCGCGCGCGCGTGTATTATTAATTGTTATTAATTTATTTTTTATTATTATTGTTTTTTTACATTAGGGTGTGTCTTGGCACACCAGGCACACCCCGTGGATCCGCCAATGAATGAGAATCGGACGGTATTTCGGTGTGTAGACATAATTCGTTTGTCTTTTCACTTATGTTAAACGTAACGATACGCGACGGATTAAACTGGGTTTATAGAAATTAAAATAACCCAGCGAGAATCGTTTATAGTTCAATAGTACCATTGTGGCATAAAAATATAACGTACGTTTTATGTAGAGAAAAACGTGTTATTGGAAACTTCATATTATTTTCGAATTAAATTCACCGTGATTTCATTTTGGAAAAATCAGCTTGTAAAGTGAAAATTAACAACTCGTATGAATAGTGTAAAAATTTTAATCAAACGAAAAAAAATGTCACTCGACACCCGTATTAACGTATATCAATCCGAATAATAACGCGGTGATAAACACCAAATTGTGGAGGAGTACAAATATTCAAACGTAACCTACAATTACGGAAACCCGAATATTTTTCATTCGTGTTTCCGAGCCTCGATTAATAACCATTTCGAACGTTTTCCAATCAATATGTAACCGATATTAATACCGTAACGTTTCAAATACATTTTGTCGGAAGTATCGCAACGCGCCAACAATTAAGCGTGTCGTTCGTACGCTCGAGAGTTTCCCTGTTTTTTTCTCGTCTCAAGAGGACATTTTAAATGTCCATTGCGATTTCATTTGTTACTGAATGAAATTTTTGCCGTCTGATTCAAAATATGACAATTTTATATTACAATATATATATATATATATATTAGAATCTTTAACTTACGATGTGCTGTTCGAGACTTCTTCCAGACTAACCGTATAATATTTCTATCAACGCTTAATAAGAGCTACACGAGCCAGTCTCGTCCTGTAGACGCGGCGTTTGAATAACGAAAAACACTTTTCGTCGGTGTAGAAACCGGACAGTGTTGTTAGAAAAACAAATAAATATTTGGAAAAAGTCCGCGTTGATTTAATACAGCTTCACTTGGACAATCGATATGCGTGCAAGCGATACATTCCGTTTTCCGTAATTTCAATCGTAAAATGAACCAACAGTTTAAAACAAAAACCTCTGGATACAAACATTAAAAATCCCGTTTTAATACACGACATTTCATACACGCATTTTCGGTATATTTAATAATGAAATTGTTGTATTCGAGAATCTTTCTTGTAGTTAACTAATAAAATCGACGCGAATGGCAATAGAAAGAGTAAAAAAATAATCTTTCTGCATCCATATGAATAATTCGATTTTTTTTTTTTTTTTTACCGAAATTCAAACAACCCGTTTATTAAACATAGCCTGTCTAAGCGGTTAGTGTCGAAAATCCCATTTCATAATTCGTAAAACGTCAAAGAAATTTCTGGCCTTGTTTTCCTAGCTGGCACGTACAAGTGACAATAATAACACGCGTGTACAGTAGCAGCGAATTATATAATACATATACATATATATATACATATATATAAAATACATTTTCTTATTTATCCGAAACGAGTTGCTGTTTAATTCGATACGCAAACATAAATAATAATAATAATAATAATAATAATAATAATAATAATAATAATAATTCGTGTGTGTGTGTACGTATTGTTACGGTGAAAAAGGCCATTGTCTATACGCGCGGACGGGCATGTTAAACATGCATCAGCCATTTTGTTTTTTTTTGTATTTTTTTTTTATCATAATAATTACCTACTAAAAAATTACTACCGCACCTGCACAGTACTCCCGTAGCACGTACGGTCTCTGGTACACGTAACGAAATGTATTTTACAAGTTCATGTTATATTGTTTTAAACAACTGCCTTCGTTTTTCGGTTAAAGGGTTTCTCGTATATTATATTCGTCAATAACGGTTATCTGATGCGATGTCTATTATTATTATTATTATTATTATTATTATTATTATTATTATTATTATTATTACACAGAGTCTCGAAGACGTATAAAAGAAAAAAAAATACATATAAAAGTCCTCGGGCTACAAATACGGACTTAATTTCGAACAATTTACTTCTCTTCACTTTATTATTATTATAAATTTCAACAGATGTTTTTGATTTTTTTTTTTTCAATATGCCATTGACGAGACAGCGTGCATTCAATCGGCGGTTAGCCCGCGCACTAAAACCAAAAAAAAAAAAACAAAACAAACCATTTCACCCTTAGGGAAATCGATTTCTCCGTGCCCGTCAACGACAATTGTATGATGTTTGAAATAACGTCTTCAAAATGTAAATAACTCGTTCACAAACCGTAAGTAGTATACGAATTAAGGGGATCTTAATGATCGGAGAAAATATTCGTCTTGGATCGCTACAACATCTTGGAAACAATATAATAATTCCTCGAGTTTTATATTCCTTTGTAGCGTTTTCCATAAATATACTCTCTCTCTCTTATCATTCGTTTAGCTCTCCGTCGACTCGTACACAATCCGTTAGAATAAACTTTATATCCTATACGTGATTTTCGAATAAAACTATTTTTGAACTCGTGCGATATTGTCATGTACTGCAGTCGATCGTGAAAATTCAATAATTCGTACTTTGTATTCCGCTGGCTCGTAACGTACCGAAAAATTCGAACGCGTATTACAATAAAATCTATTTGTATTATATATATATAGATATTTTTTACCGATATTCGAAATATAGTTTAAAAAATAATGACGTAAATATTTTAATCTCTGAAAAACGGACAGTTGTCTGTCGCCCCGAGTGTTACTTGCAATTACTGTGAGAACCAACAAACTGGTAACCGACCAACCCGAAAACGTCATCTCACACGCACACACACACAATCTTCGTCAGTTTCATTTCCATATAACAATGCGAGAGTAACGCGTAGGTATTTTTTAAAACACACGCTGAGAATCGGTACGACGTGCGCGCTTAGTTAGTCAAAAAAAAAAAAAAACAACCAAATCGTTTCTATACTTTGACGCGTGACGAATGAATGTTTTTTTTCAAATACATTATAATACGTTTTAAATAATTTATTGGATTAGTTTTTAGTACGTACACATACATTTCGTTTTTAATCGTACATAATGTTCTTTCTATTTATTTGATTTCCGAATTCGTTTGTCGGCGATCGGAGCGATATTCTAAGACGATCACTGGTGAAAACGGTTTCTAAGACTCGCGTAAAAACTAAATTCTTCTTCGTTTTGTGTCAAATACGAAATGGACCAGTAGTAATTGGTCACCATTACGTTCGATCTCACTCCGGTCCCGTACTTTTCGGAATCATTTTCTCCCGGTGGTGTTGTTTCACGCACTATAATTCCTTGGACAAACACTTTTAGCGTCTCGTACATGTCGCCTTACACAACACGTCCAAGTAGTTCAAATTATGTAACTTTTTCCTCGCTCAAGTGTTCTAAAACATTCTCGTTTGTTACGTCAATTTAAAAATTTCTTTGATTTTCGCGCTATTTATAGCGTTTATAGATGTCGAGGTACATTTATTTCATAAAAGAGCCGTAATTTTTCGTTTAAAAACGTTAAATACTCTTTAGCCGTATTCTCAAAGAAAATTTCGAAAACCGTTGTTAATCACAATTTTCCTCAATGAACATTTCAACATTTTCGACACAGCGCGCTTTATATTTTTTTGTGGAAAATTTAACGTACTTTCACAATTATCGGTCCTAGAGTCTTGAATGCTTTTTTTTTTTTTTACAAAATACATAACTTTTTGCGTATAATTAACGGAAATAATTTTTCAAAGGTTTTCATCTACCACGGTTTGTTGTAAGAAATTAAAACGACGAGGTTAAATTATTATCGTTGTGTATGTCATGTATTATTATTATATTACCGGTACACCGCGATGTTTCGTTCAGAATCCTATAGACGAATGCATCGTTGCTTTCACATTCGCATAATAGTTTGAACGAAATTGTGTAAAAATGTCTCCGTCCGAGTATCCGGCGATTTTCCCGACTATATTACGAGAAGAGGACTGCTGCGATTCCACGATAAATTATTTCACTAAAACACGAGAACTTCGCCGTGAATTTTCACGGGGGTTTTCAACGAAGATTTTTCCGTCTCCACACGGACGCAATATTGTATAAACGTCGTTTCTCATCCATACGGTCTTCTTCGTATCGAGCACAAATGACGTTAAATCGCGTCCGACAGCTCTCCGAGGAGAAACTCATCACAATCTCATTAGCGCGGCAGTGTTGCTGCCGTTGCGTGCGCGCCGTTTTCTTTTGTCGTTGTCATTGAAAATTACACGAGTGTACGATTACTAATTGCCCGGCAGAAGAGACCTGTAATTTCACGTTTTCCGGCCGTTTTGTCGGCGACAAAATTGTACGAGACCCACGTCGTACGGGCCGGAGACGGACGGCCGCCACTAATGCGTAACTCGATATTAGCGTGATAGGCCACAAAATTATTATTATTATTATTATTACTATTATATATATAATTTAGAAAAAAAAAACTCCTAAGAATTCCTGGCCACCGCCGCGGCAATGGGAACAAAACGCGCGCTATAATATATCGTAATCGACCTCTCGCTTTTTTTTTTTTCATATTTATATACGAATTACGTTTTTTTCTTCTTCTTTACCATTATTATTATTATCATTATTATTATTATTATCATTATTATTATTATTATTATTATTATTATTATTATTTACGTTTACGCTTGTTCACAAGTTTTTTTTCCAGCCCTCCCCCCCCTCACTCCTCCCCCAACAGCCTTACACGTATATCTCTTAAGACGATCGTTGTCATTCGTAACGATTGGACAGGAAACGAGCGGTTATGTTACTGCACAGAAAACGTCGATTTTATTGTTTTTGTTCCGGGAACCAAGGGAGTATAGCCAAGGGGGTATGTTAATGTAATTGTAACAAGTGCTCGAAACGGTAGCGGGGAGCGGACGTGAGAGAATGGAGTTCACCTACACTTCCTTTGAAAATACGAATTAACGTCCCCTCACGTAGATACAATTTTTCAAAGGGACGCTTATTAATGCGCCCGGGGACCGAAATAATACGTGCAAACAGTACGTAAAACAAAGTATGAAGAGATACGTTTTTGCGTTAAACATTTTTTTTTAAATTGAAATAATTATGTTAAAAATACTAGTTATAAATTAATGTGATGCGTATTATTCTATGTGTTTGAAAACCGTAATTATAACCGATATGTTGGAATTCGGTTGTTCCCATGGCTGCAGGGAATATGTAATGCTAACCAATAGCGCTGTAATAAATGTTTTTATGACTCAACAAATCAAAACGACGCATTAAAAGAGTTCGATTACTTCTAATGATTTTGGTATAAAAGATATAAATTAAAAAAACAAAAAAATTTTTTTTTACACAAATTCAGATTTCATCGACTTCTTTTCATGTGACAAAAAAAAAAAAAAAAAAAAAAAATTATTACTACAAATATTGTTCGACAATATGAAACGATTAACTACTTCATATTTGTATAAAAATCATGTCAGCGTGTATAAATTTTAAAATAAAATTTCAAATTAATATTTTGTATTCAAAATTTTCAAAAAAATGCTCCAAAAACTCTAGAATGCTTCGAATTTTCTTTTATAAAATAACCTTAAAGCTAATAATTGTCAAAAAAATAAAAATAATTTTTTTTATTCTCAATTCATAACTACATAAAACGAATTCGTGACAATACGTGGCATTACATAGTTGGCTTTGGAACACAATGCGGAGTGATCGTAATCCCAACACTAGTTATAAAACATCTAAAATTATAAATGTTATTTGGATCTGAAAAAAAATACTATACCCATTTATCTAAAAGAAAAATTAGAATTTCATTTATAAAACGGTCCGACTTGTGGACCACTATAATATTAGTCGTCGATTTCTCGTTTAATATATTTGCAAGTTATATGTGTACGTATTAGAGAAGTTTAGTGTTTTTATAAAATATCAAATTATGATTCGGGGATATGCGAGCGTATTACTACGTTACGATTTTGTAACAATTTCTTTGGAAAACGTCTATTTATTTATTTATTTATTTTTTTTTACTTAATTAAATCTCATTTACAATCGTTTTTTCAATTCGAGCACTGGCTGCGTACTCCACCAGCAAAATTCAATATATAATTTATAAAGTAATTTTCCGTTATAAAATTTAATTAGTAAATATGCCTAAACAGAAACAGCTGCTGAACGTCCGCAGCACTGCAGACTAGGAAAATCGATAAACGCATTAAATAACAAATAAAGACAATATCTGTCTTAACACGCGGTCGTTTAATAAATGTATGTATTAATTCTTTGAATATACGCGCTCTTGTATTTCCAAGCGATTTATACTCCATGTATGAATACGTTATTGTGAATACAAGTGAGATGCCAGTTATCATGTAGTGAACTTAAAATAATTTATACGGACTGAAGTCATCCTTGGGACAGGATAGTTCAGAAATATTTTTTTATGTTAATACATATTGATCGAGACATTTTGTAAGATGTAGAATTTTCCGATATACGTACTCGTGTATATGTGAAAGTACTTCTCAGATATAATGGAAAATACGCTTACTATACGATCTGTATATTTAAATATAATATATTATTAACTATTTTATAAAATCGAAATAAAGTGAAGAAAAACTAGTGTTTTTCAAAGTTTCTACCGGTGGCGGACATTAGAAAACACCATAGTAAAATCTAATTATATATAAAGCTCTGTATTAAATGATCTTGGCCTATTTATAAATCGGTTCGAACACTATAACGGTAAAATATAATATTTTGTTTTGAAACAGTACGTCTTCTAGGTTCGTTGGTCTCGTCGTTTCACCTCAAATCGATGTTAAATAAAAAATCGATTTGAAATTTACGTTTGTATTTATTTTTTAAATTTTACTTAATATAATTCGATGCGATATAATTATACAGTATTAAATAAAAAAAATAAATAAATAGTAATTATACATTAATTTGAATATTATAATTGATTTGTGTTACGTTTTACGACAAAGTCACAGAAATACGAATATAACGCTCGGGTTATCCGTTCGTTGGAGCTAATTGTATATAATTTTCTAGACGAAGAAATTAATTTACATTTTATAGATGACATTAATAATTTCAAGTCGCGCGTATATTATATCTTCGAAATGAACGAATATAACGTTCGAATTCGAACGGACACATAGGAATACATAGGGACGGTGTGCTGTTGTTATTTTACTGAAAACCGCCCGAGGGTTGTCATTAAGTAGCAGATGTTTTAGTATTTTGCATATTTTTTGGAACGGGCGCGATAAGCGAGTTTGAAATTTCTCCTAACCATATTAATATTCGAAAAATAACATTATTTTGTATTATCATAATTTTGCATACTTATACAATTATTTAATTTCGCCATTAACTGTTTTTTTTTTTTTTTGTAAAATATTCATTTTTACGCATAAGATTTTAGAACACGTATAAATACATTTGAACGGCGTTTTAATTCTTTTTTTCGTTTCGTAAAATATACATTCGCGATATTCGCATTTCACGTGCAATATAGGCAGTTTTCGTTTTTTTCCTCCCTACATTGTTTACACGATTTTTGTTGCATAAAATAGAACGTATTTCTGTCCCTCATAGTGTATTGGAACTTTTTTAATATCTTATATTCGTTTTATGGACGATACGAGTGTATTAAAACTGGGAATATATTTTCGTAATGTCGTGCGACGAAAAATAAATACAATATTATGAATGATCCATTGACTTTTAGAAATAATCTTACGAATAATAAAACCGGGTGAAAACAATTTGAAATTCGATAGAAGACGAGACGGGTGATCGTTTTTATAGTTCAAATACGGTTCGGTTCATCGGTTTCGACCGAGATTTGTTGACAATAACCGGATACAGTACACCGGATCGTCTGCCATCGGAGCACAGCCGTTTTGGGTGATTTAGCAATCAGACACGTTCAAAACGTCGTAGCGTGTAATAGTATTTTTATTATTATTTTTGTTGTTCAAGTGTTTTAATGTATTAGTTAATAATTTATAATATAATACGCATTATTATAAAATATACGTCTATTCGAAAAACAAATACAAAAAAAAGAAACCCGGCTTATTGTTGTTTTTCCCCAACGAAGATGTATTGAAAAATATTTGAAAATAATATAAACAACTATTTCAAAACCTCCCTTTATTGAATAAAACGATTTCGATTTTTTATGAAATTTAATTTTAGTTTACAGATATTTTATTTTTTTTTACAATAAATTACTCTGTGACTAGCAGTAAGCAAGTCATAATACTTGTTTTATTTATTATTATTATTATTGTTTTTTTTTTTATTGGACGTTAGAGGCTATGAGTCTGAGATACAAAAACAACAACTGACCTATAAATGTTTAGCGATACTTTGAGCTATAAAAATAAACAAGTTGAAATCGGAAAAAATGAAATGTTCAAAATACAAACCAAAAGTTTTATACGAGTATTTTTCACAAGTCTTATAAAGTATAAAAATAATATTAATAGAGAAATATTTCGAAACCGATCGAATTTGTTTTAATATAATTATTGTTCCGAGCCAACTGACGTTATTGAGATTTTATGGAAAGAGTGCGGGGGAAACAACAATCAACGCGTTGAAGTAATTCGCCGCCGTTCTTTAATCGCCGTTGTAATTTGTACAAGGTCTGTGTAGAAATTATAGCGTGCCAGGGAAATTTTAATTAAAAAATTCCAAAGGAGCTTTGTGATGAAATTAATATCGTACGCGCACACAACAGAATATAGCCGATGGATAAACAATAACAATAAACTAGATCGGGAATGCGTTGGCGAAAATTTCGTTTGAATAGAAAAAATGAAGAAGAAGAAGAAGAAGAAAAAAGTAATTATAATTTATATATATACTCGTATATTGAAAATAAAAACCCGAAGCTAAAAGCGCTTGTTTTATTTTCATTCTCTTGTACACGCATACTTTCCTCTATTACGTTTTTTTCCTCCCCCCATCGCAATGGACCGATAGTCCCTAAACATATACTGCAGTCTTGATTAAACATTTTCGTTCGCCTGCCTTGGGTATATACACGCATAGAACGCGTACACTACACGGTCGTATTATAGGAGTGCGTGTCTCGGCGTGGACCGTGTGAAATCGAGCGGAAAAGGGGTGCTGTCGAATCGTTCGACGGAAGAAAATGATCAATGCTCTTCTGTTCGATCCACGTTTAGACCTCGCCTGAGAGATTTCATTGATCACAAAGGTGTGAACTGTGAAAATTATTATTTGAAATCGTCCGCAGCGGCGGGTGTAGGATAATATTTTCTCTTCGACACACGGCCCGTCTGCGTCCTCGGAAAATGTGAAATTTTTCGAAAATCCTTTCGTGAAAATACTTAAAAAAAAAAATACCGGCGTAGAAGAATAATTGTTTTGAATTTGAAATAATATTTTAAATGCCTCTCTCGTCGTCTTGTACGGTTAAAGCCGTTACGAATATTACAACGTGTAAATTCATAATGAACGTTACGCTATTTTATAACATTCGACTTAAAAAAAAATATATATATATATATACGACATATTTATTTTATAGTTTACATATTATTACAAAACGAAATTGTTTGTCTGCTTCGCGTGAATAATTCGTGATGTTTGTTCCAAGACAATCGCCGTAAATGATTGATTCAAATCAAATTTAAAATCGGCAGGTGACGACATATTATTATTACTATTACTACTACTACTTTAAATTTAAATTGAATATGCGCTTAATATTCAGGAATTTATAACGTATAGGTACTTTTATATAATTTATTCGATTTTAATGCGTACCGCTTTTTTTAGAGGTTTTTCAAAATTATTATTTATTTCTATTTATATGATAAATAAAAATTCATTTTGTTCGTCAAAATCCGTATATACTCTCCGATTTTGTATCGCATGTAAGATATATCTATTGGATTACATAAATGAGTGAAAACTTTGGAAGATATATTATGTTATTAGCTTTTTGTCTTGCTATAGTTGTTACTAAAATATGTTTTTATCGTCTTATAGCATATTTTAAGGACGTTTTTTTTTTTCGTAATAACGCATATTAAATACGTTCGTAAGGCACATAATTCTCCGTACTAGTAAAAAAATAAAATTGCCCATAATAAGTTATTTTATGACCTATTATAATATCTATTGATAATAGCACGATAACACTCTTATATATATATTAGAGAAAATCAGGAAATCGTTTGTGCCGTATTGTCACGTACTTATATGAAACATAAATTCCATCGTCCTAAACGTTTCATTATCATAATCGTAATAATATTACACGTTTGATCGAATAAAAGGAATGTCTGAATATTAATAACAAGAAAATATATTAGCGTTGATTCAATGAAATTTTTTCTTTAAATGAATTTTAACGTGTAGCGTACATATTTTGATAACGAATCGTGAAATAAACACAACGAAATATTGTTAGATACAATGAAAACGTCGTTTGAAAGAGTTCGAAAACGATTTACCGAAAACTTATTTCAAATATTTATCACGTAATATTCGCAATCCAATTCGTTATTATTCATAAACGTTTTCCGTGTTATTATATAATATGATAACGCCTAATGGAATTTCTTCGATAAAATTCAATTGAATATAATAAATATTCGAAAAATTTGAGGCTCGTCTATGACGTTTGTCTGTGGAATAAAACGAACGGATTAAAACATCGGAATAGGAGTCCGGTTCGATTTAATGGTGAAATCGATTACAAAGATTTTCGTCACAAGCTTTCCTGTAAACGGATGGACGATCTCATAGAGATCCCTCCTTCTCAACGGCCACCACAGTCGAGTTTGACGGAAATTTTTTATTAAATTGTTCGATTTCACAACGCGTTTGAAGGAAAACCGCTTATTTTTCACTATTCGTCAAATATTGTGTGTATTTATTTCGATAAATAAATATATATCCGTAAATAGAATTCAAAATCACAAGTCAAGTGTTGCGAATATATAGGACACGTCTTTTGAAATATTTTAAAAATATTGTCTTTAAAGATGAAATATGATAAAAATTTTTTTATATATATTAATATTATATATGTTCGAAAAAAAGTTATTGTTTTATATTACCCCTACTAGTACACAACACGCGTAATAACTGAAATATTTTTAACCGTAACGTAATGAGATTTTCGACGAATTCGTTTCGTATTCGAATAACGCGTTCTTCGATTCTCGTCGGATTTCTAACAATACGAATACAATTTTAATTGTCGAAATAATAATCTTAAAAAAAAAAAAAATCGTTTTACGTCGCGCGTGGAAACGTTAAACGTTTTTTTTTTTTTTTTATTATTATTATTAAAATGTGCACGCGGATCGATTAGACGATACGTCGAATGTGAAATGGTAGTAAACGAGGAAAGATTTCGTAGACGAAATCGAGATGTTTTTTTTTTTTCTGTTTTTCACCTTATCCGTGGGGGGACGTAATATTTTTTTCTTATGCCGTCGGTTTTCGCGTACGAATCGCGAACGCATCGTTGATCCGGTATACACGACGAAAAGCGTCGGGTTTGGTGGGCGGCGACCTATTCGGGGAATCACACAAAAAATAAAATAGAAAAATGTTTTGAATTCGAATATTTTAAATGGTTTTTTTTTTTTTTGAAAAAAATAATGCGTTTTATTCGTCTATTTTCTCTATGGGGTGTGCCGGGGAACATTAAGAGGCCCGCCGTTGTTGAATTCTGTCCAAACCTCAAAGCGGCCTTCGTCGATTAACGCAGAGACGCGACAATACGGACGAGAATGTATTATTATTATATTATGTTATTATTTTGGCGCTCGCGACTCGTATACGATGCGGCGCCGCGGCGGGTCGTGACGGTACGTGACGGCCGCGCGTCGACGATTTTATTAGCCGGCGCGAAAAGGATTCGGCGGCGGCTGGCTAATTATTATTACAAAATCGACTGCGCGCCGCTACCGCCGTCGCCGTCACTCGCGCGTCGACTAATCAAAGAGTCGCGTCCACAAAAGCAGCTATAAGCAGTTGCTCCGGCAACGCGTGATCGGCGTGCAAAAACGTATCAAAATCGTATTTCGTGCGTACGTCTCGAGGACGCGACGGGTTTTGAAATAACCGCGGACGGATTCGTCTTATCGTACCCACCACATATACACGACGCGTGTCTCGTTAATTATTATTATTATTATTCCGGCGTAACGATATTCAGCGTATACAGAAGACACTGAGGCGTGAGACGAGGTTCGCATTCGTTAAAAACAAAAACGCCCTCGTTCACGCAAATGTTTTAAATAAAAACAAATTTCGGTCGATTGTCGTCGCCGCACGGCGGTACGCAATAACTGCGCGGCGCGTGTGTCGTCGTGTCCAATCACAGAGTATAATCGCGTTGCGCGAAATTGAGAATTAATTACCGTAATTTCGATACGCCGCGTTGCGTACACGCGAGTGATAATAATCGACGAGTATTAAAAACATTTTTTTTTTTTTGATTTTTCCACTCGATTCTATTGGGAAAACGCGACGAAATTCCATCGGGCGAGAAAATTCGACGGTCGCGTCGACACGCCGAGTCGAGTGGAAATCATTTGAAAACCCGGCGGTATTTGAGAGATTCATATTAAATGTTGCGCCGAATCCACGTCATTCGTGTGTGTGATGCGGTCGTGTTTAAAATTTTAAATTCCCGTTTCCCGTTCCGGTTTCGGATTTCGACTTTTGTCAACGCAGCCGGCCGTTATTCGATATTATTCGTATAATATGCGACACATTCGTCATCGAGACTCGGGGACACTCCGTAGAATTCGGGCGATATTCGTAAAGAGCGCGGCGGGTAAAAATAACAAAATAAGTGTTGAATTTATGTAAATCGTATTTTTTACGCGTTTTAAAATTTTATTGCTAAATGTTTTACCGTTGAATTCGATTCATTTCGTGTTGTTCGCGAGTCACGTAATCCTAAAAAAAAAAAAAGAAAAAAATGAAAATAACTCACATTTCCGTTCTATTGGATTGAACTACAATTTTTTTCACGCTATTTTTTTTTTCTTTTTTTTTTTGGTGCTTTATTTAGGGCGTATTTTACGATTTTTTTTTTTTTTTGTCGTTTAAGGTCATATTATATAGTAACGCACATTTCAGTATAATTTTTGATGTCATAAAATCCGAGTCCTGTTTATATTATATCACGAAAATATCGTGCGTTTCCTGTATTGTTTAATCCGAACACGTAGTGCTAAAATAGTTAAATAACATATTATTTTAAACATTAACGACGTAGTTTAACCGTTTTACTTATATACGTGATACGCGTGCCAATTAAATTCAAGTACGAATTTCGATGATTCACGATTATTGTGGTATTTCTATATTTAATAAGTCTTCGTGACATATCGGTATGTATATTTTATTTTCTTCTAATTCGTATATACCGTTCGTATAACAGATTAGTCATTTTGTACATGACGTGTTCGAATAGCGTTTAAGAGACAAAAAACGTAATTCGTACGTGATTTTTACTTTAAATATTCCTTTTTGTATTACCAGACGATCGATCATGTTTCATTCCGCGGTGTACCTACTGCGAATTTCATATATTATACTACCTGCAGCGTCGAACAGTTTAAACGAATATTCTATTTGGATGCAATAATTTCAAACGCGTGTGTGTTTATTACACTAATATTAGCGAACATTTGACGATATAAATTTATAGTGTTTTTTCTCTATAATAGTGTTTTGGAAAGAATTTAATGAAAAAAAAAAAAAACGAACGGCAATACGTGTTGAGAAATCGGTTACGAATTAAAAATAATAGTAATAATTATAAAACATATTCAAATGTACAATGTTCTGGGCAGAAGACAATTATGTCGATGAAATAATATCTTTATAGAATTAAATTAATTTCCTAATACATAAACTGTATATGATTTGGCCGTTGACGAGTTAGTAAAATTTGTTGTATGTTCAAAAAAATGTTGATCTTTTTAACTCAACGAATAAGGTTTTGTATAATATTAATTTTTAACATAATTTATTCTTCATCGAATATTGTATTTATTTAACGAATTTTTTTTATTCTTCTATTTTCATTGTTCACCGCAAGGTTTATTTATTAACATATTTCATATTAACACATTGGAGACGACGAACCATTACTGGCCGAACACAATAGCCTAAAGCGAGTAAAGAGCCAGTTGGCAAATGTATTTGTACAAATTAATCGCGTATTTTTTTAACAAAAAATAAATAAAAAAGTCAAACGATTAATAGGGAAACCATTTATTTAGACATTTTAAACATATGACACGATACTTATGTAAATTCTGTTTTGGAAGATAAACACATGTATATACAAAGGAATTAGACGCAATAAAATTAATAATATCTTATTTGGATATACATATTAGATAATATTAATAACATGGCTTTTTCTTCTTTTTAACAAATTGAGACATTCACGGTATATTCACAATTGCTTTGTTGTTTTTAACACATTTAATACAAAAACACTACACTCTTCGGCACAATAATAACAAGTTTATTTTTCATTTAATTTTTTAGTTTTTACTACGTAATTTTTTTACTCGATTTTTAACTCGACCCGATTTAATTTTTAAATCAACTCGGTAAAAAAAAGTCGATCGACTTAATTATAGCGAGTCAAAATAAAAAAAAAAAACAAATCTAAAAATCGTTAATTCTCCCTCGCCGCAACCGGCAGCCTTGCCTTGATAACAATTTCGCGTTTATATATTATAATTGTTGTCGCAAAACGGCATTGTCGCGCGTATCTTCCTGATGTACAAAACGTATTACCACGAGAAGTCAAACACGAAAAATAAAACTCTCCCGGGTCGTCGTTTATTTCCATATACTGGAAAACGCGTAATGATAATTTATTCACTACGGCTGTTTACTTAACGCGTGTACTACACACGTCTTATAGTAAGTTGTGCTCGTTCGAAAAACTCTCCGAAACAGGTGTTCGTGTGTAGGTACATTCCCGTATGATAATATAAACGAGTTGGTTCGTCTTATACGTATACACTCTTGTGTTTCCAGTCGAAATTTCCGTCAAACGACGTTAAAAGGAAAAAAAAACGGTCGAGAAGAAATTCGTTCATGAATATAATAATAAAGCAACCGATTTCAGTAACGGTTTGCGTATAAATAACGTAATAGTTACGTTATCAGTGGTTCCCAATTGGTGGTCTGTAGTGTACCAGAGTTACAATTTTTTTTTTCCATTTACACCAATTTTTTAATTAAAAACAAATTTTCGACTTAAAATTAGAGAAAAAACAATGTTGCGCTGTAAGTAACAAAATGTGTATTGAGAGTGAAATCACGTGTTATATATGCGGTTTGCTATACAGTCCATCGTACGAAGAACGTCACAACTGCCAGGTCATAGAAGTACGAACTAATAATTGTCACATCGATTGAGCAACACAATCGTTTGCATTTTTTTACGCCCAGAAAAAAATGTCATCGGGTTAATGGAAAAAGACTATTAAATTAAAGAAAAAAAATGTTGTGATTTCGAACTTATGGAATTATATTATAAAATCAAATGTAAATATATATATATAAAGAAATTAAAATTAATGATACATCCTTAAATGTAATAAATTTTTAACGTCTCTTTGATTTCTAATTAATACACAATATTATTAAATGTGAGGCATTAAAATAATTAAATCAAAAATAAAATACTTAAATTAATAATAATCGTATTCCTATTGTTTTAATACTAATTTTTACTTAAAATCAGAATATATTGACATTAAAATTAATGCTATGAAATTATCAAATCAAGAATATATATATTCGAAAATGTGTAAAAGTGGTCTGCGGCTATTATAGCGAGTTGTTTTGGGAATCACTGCGTTATACGAAAAAAAGAAAAAAATTTTGTGGTTCGTACGTTTCAACCAACTTTAAAAAGAGTTTCGTGAGATAAAAATCGCTGGTCACTTTTTTTATTCAAACCATATAATTTTATAATAATAAAAGAATATTAAATAAATTTTTTTTAACTGTTTGCCCAACACGTCTTGCATAGTACTTTGTACGCGTGTCATGCGATTTTTATTTTAATGTTTCACACCGCATTTTATACAGTGCTTATTTCCAATACCAAAAACGAAATTACTTATTGTGTGTGTATGTGTGTGTGTGTGTGTGTGTATTTTTTCCATAATATCCAAACACGACAGTTGCAGCGAGCCAATAAAAAAAATTATTAAACGATAACGTTAGTGTCGTTCCTAAACGAATAGATGTCCGTGATAATAACGCGTTGTATTATGATTTTTTGTGAGTATACATTTTTATTTTTTATTTTAAAAAAAAATTACTTTGGAAAGTGTTTCGTTACACAGTAACAGTGAATCGAGTTTAATTCGTTTCGTAAATTTCTCTTCCAAATAATTGGTAAAAAGCCGCGCTAAAGGAAAATCGAATAAAACGTTTACTTAAATGTACAAATGTCAATATTTGGAAATTATTGTTATTATAACTTTCTAACATTTATAAAAACGATTGAAATGAAACTCTGTTTCTTATATGAACACGGATTTAAATGTAAATTTAGTGATTTAGCGCGTTTTTGTTGTAATGTCAAATCGATATTATTGTTTCGATTGCTAGAGGATTGGACGAGAGAAAAAAAATATCATTTTAAATTCGAAAATGATGCGATATATATTCAAACGAATAGATAGTTTATTATATGACATACAGCCGCAAACACGTCAATACGTCCAATATTTAATTGAGTTACACACATCAAAGCACTTATGACACTCAATTCGCTGAAACGTTATACAACATAAAAAAATAAATAAATAAACCGTCTAGTGGATTCAAATATATACATTTTTTATTTATTCCGCTGTTTTTTGTTTTTTTACGAGTATTTCACCTCGGTATTTTTGAGTTTTCCATTTTGACATTTTATAATACAATACAATATACAGCTCGTATACGTTTGTAAAAAAAAAAAAAATAATAATAAACAAATAAAAATATTTTTTACACGCGCGTAGTTTTGTCAATTTTATATTTGTACTGTGTTTTTTTCCTATACAAAAATATTGCGCAACATATTAAATATTTAGATATAAGGGTATATAAAATATTTCACTACCAACGTGACGGAATACTGTTCTGTTATTTTCGCACCGGAATGTAAAATAAAACAATTTTTATTTTTAAATTCAATCAAAACTTTAAACGTCGCGTGCGTATTGTCTGCGAGAAAGAACGTCATTAAGGCCGGAATTCCGATTTGACGTGCCAAAAGTGGTAATATTTTTTATATATTCCTAGCGTACTACTGCTGAGTGGTAACGAGTGATTATATCCGTTCGAATTCAAGCCCCCATCAATTGTCCATCAAACTTTGTTTCGCGATTATCATTAGCAAAGCGCAAGGCCAAACGTTAAAAATTACAGGCATTGACGACGCAGATTCCCGCTTCGCCCATGGCCGATTTCATGTCCCTTGAGATTCAACAAATGGTTTATACAATACGTGTCTAACCAAAGAACAAATAACGCATTCCGATATTATCACAATTGTTTATATAAAGTTTATTACTTTCTATTATGTGATGTATTCTCGTGGTCAAACGCTGCCACCAGATGATACGGCTTCGTGCTCCGGCGTAGTATGTTTCGTTATAAAAAATATGAGGTAGCAAATAAAAGAGATAGTTTTCATATAAAAAGATGGTTTATTAAAAGACTAAATTACGCTTAACTGTGTTAGATAACAAAAAAAAAAAAAGATTTAATACTCCACAGTATTGAAGTAGTAAAAGATCTGGTATTTAAGGCACCAGAGTAGGATGTATTACGAAATTATAAGAGGAGTCGTGTAATATGCGTGTCCAGTACTCTGATCAAACGACCCGTGTAACACCGTGGTAGCGCCCGGCAATAACGATAATGGAATCCGCTGATCGAGCGGATTCCTTGTGCTCTGTCGTCGCGTAGGACTGTTTGAGTAAATCCTATATACACATTACACGACTAATATATTAATATAATTAAGAAAATTAATATTGAGTAATATGGCGTGTAACACGTATGTTTTTATTGTTTTGCGTTTTTTCCCCCGTCCAAGTTACTTCCACACAAATGTATATCCGACTGCGTACACGAATTTGTTTAATATTGAAAATAACGCGAATTTTACAAAAATTTCTTAAATTTCAGTATTGAATTTGTTGACTTTTTCCGTAAAATATTCGAAGAAATAATGTGAAAACTCGGAGAAACGGGTGAAACGGTTATATAAAATAAGCCAATCAGCTATTATAGTATAAAATTTTACATTTAAATATCTTGTCGTCGTATTGTTTCCGTGTTATGTGTGGTCTTTTAAACGATACGTTTGTATATTGTTTAATGCGGTTTTCGAATGAATTTTCGGTGGGCGTTCGGGTAATAATATTTCGGTGAGAACCGCGCACGTTGTAATAAGAAGAAAGGAGAGACGAGACTGTAATCGTTTGAGATTGAGTTGTATTCGAAACGCGATATAAAATTTAATTGTAAGTAATCGTACGTATATAAATAGTTTTCGTCGGTAAATTTTTTTTACGACGACCAGTGAAAAATGTAAAAAAATAATTTAACGAGTATTGTAAAAAATATATATATATATATATATATATATTATATATATTAATAAAACGATTTTCTAGAGCTGTGATTGTCCTACAGTGTTGCTTGCTGTTTATACGCGTACAACTCGATACGAGTTTTAGTGCATAAATAAATCGATGTAATTCGAAATAATCGAAAACGAATAATAAACGTTTTCTTCGAACAATGTCGCACGAATGAAATTCAACGGGGATTGTTTTTTGGTCCAGGGGAGTAAATACAATTTCAGTTCGTCGATCGGAGAGAAAAGGAATCTTATTGAATTCTCGATTTACGCGCTGCAAACGTGTGGAATAGCCGTATGGGAAACGTTTAAATATTATTACGAGAAATCCTCCTCGTAGTGCGTGGGAAAGTTGTGTACAATAAATAAATAACAGACGGACGGTAAAATAATATTATTATTATAATACCGCTCGCGGGTGTTTATAAATTTATAATATACGTAGTGAAGTCACTGTTTTTTTTAATCGAAATCATTTTTTGCACGTGTCACTTGGCACGACGATATCGATTACGAACGAAATGTCCGAACGAGTAAATAAAATGTTTAATCGCGAGAGAGACCCAACGCGCGCGTTACAATATGATTTTCTGACATGTTAACTATTGCGACGTTCGCCATACGTTTTATCGTGGTTACATTTCTCGAACATATTTCACGAGGCTCGGCGACGTGTGTCCGACTGTCGTACAAAAAGAACAAAATGAAAAAAAAAAGAAGAAAATATCGTAACTGTATAATATTTCAAGCCGTTTATAATAATTTTTCACACAAAATAAAGTAAAAATGTAAAAAAAAAAAAAAAAGTCCGTCATCACTACCAATATAATATTCCATTTTATTCGGCTGGAAACTTTAAAAGCGTATATATATATATTTTTTTTTTTTGTGCAATGATTTTCGAATAAATCGGTGAATTCGGTTTCGACACTGACGCGATTATGCTGGCGATTAAACGGTATCGTGTGCAAAATATAACGAGTCGATCATTCACCGCGTTTCCCCCGTAAAAGTTATGAAAATGATCAAAAGTTAAAAGATTACAGTATTTCTCCAAAAAATAAGGAGATTAATTGTATATCTCATAATTGTATATCTCAAATCGACTTGTAAAAAATCGGCTTTGTTTTTTTCCCCTATTAAATTAACTCGGTTAAACCGAAAAAATCATTAATTTCTCCAGCGTCGCTTGCGTTAAGATTATTGTCTCAACAGTAGTTTTTATTTCTAACCGATTAACAACGATCCCGACGCATTTTCAACTAACTCCGATTACGATCTTATTAAAAACAATATTATTTTAATGATTTGTGCGCAATATACAAATGTGCGGTACTCGGAATATACGAAAAACAAAATTCCACTAAAAATTATATTGTTTTTTTAAAAAAAAAAAAAAAAGAAGATAATATTCCGAGTTAGCTGTCACAATAACGGTTTTATTGTAAAACGTTTAAAATTACTTTAAACGATAGAGAGAAAAAAGCAAACGTTTCCATTCGTAATACGTCCGATTCGAGAATGTTACGTTTCCGTTCGAAAGAATTTACTATACTTCACAGACGTGTAAAACGTTTTCGCGCGATGTAAACTCAATATTGATTGCGCGGAGACGCATAAATTAAATTCAACGTTTCCCCGAGGTCGTTACGTGAATTTATTTATTTCGAAATGCAAAAAGAAAAATAACGTTAATCGAATGATTAACGTGTTTTTGTGGGATTCGCTGGAGAGACGCAGACCGCGGATGAAATATCGACCGACCGAGCGCACTCGCTATTTGTTTTCATACGCGTACGTTTCCCGGCTTCGGACCGTACGAGATACAATCGTCGCGCGCGGTCATGTACGCCAGTGTGTGTACTTGTATTACAGTAATGCGAAAAAAACTGAAAAAAATAAAAAAAACCACGTGCACAAGAGACGGGTCGAAAATCGCGTTGAAAAGCGATTAACAAAAAAAAAAGAATTATACAAAAAGTGTTTATGATTTTTCTATTAAAAATCGATTGGAAATCGGCAGCAACGATCTCGTGCGCGGCGGGGACGTCCGAGATTAACCGGAATACAAAAAAAATTGCGCGTTTTCGAATAACCGAACGAGAGACGCGCGCGCGCTGCAATTGACAACCGTTATACGCGCGCGCGCACGAATGGCCGAGAGGTAAAAAAAAATTATTTTTTCTCTTACAACCGCGTAGTCGTGTGTTCGTATAACGCAATCGCGACGACGAAACTATAAATAATACGACACGAACAAGGTGTAGCCGCCGTTTATTTCCGAACGAGAGCGCACGATGAAATTTGCCAATTTCGATTTCATTATCGTTCCGCGTAAAACTCGATGTCGTCGATGTATATTGGCGCGCGTTCGAATTACGTCGATAGAAACGACGCAGAAATGCTGAACGACTGAACGAATATTCGCGTGTACGTGTGCAGTGTGTATACGTAAATAATATCATTGGAGCACGAGGATATTGAACTCGGGGGTCCCTGAAACCTAGAAAAACGTCTTGTATAAAACGGTTTTTGAAATTTCCTAAATAAATCCATCGTTCGATGTAATCTATTTGTAATATTGTTCATTTTTATTTTCGATTTGAATTCGTCGCGTTAATAAATATTTATTTTAATTCTTCGAATAGTTTTTGAAAAATTCCAACATTCGTATATGCTTTAGACAGTTAAAAGAAACGTTTTTTTTTTTTTTTTAAATACTCTTAAAATATCGTATTACGTCTAAACTCGTAGTACGTTTTTAAACTTTAAATAAAAATAAATTTTCGAAACGGATATGTGTCGACAATTCGTTAACTAATTAATTTTTTCGTCGACTTCGTGACAACAAAAAAATTACGTAAGTGTTTTTCTTCGCGCATAAAAATACTATTGCGAAAATGAGAAGAAGAAAAAAACTTCTTGGATAATGTATCAACTAGACACGATTTGTTATTGGAAATAAACGCATGTCAGGATCACAGGCGAACACTATTACTACAAGAAAATGTATTCACAGAGAAAACCTCGTAGTCATTATTTCACACTATTTCTTCGCGTCGATCAGAATAAGAAAAAAAAAAACAACAATACACATCTGAAATTAGGAACTGTAAAAATTATAATCCATAAACACGTCGAATTTATGCAAATGGCGTTGGGGGGGGGGAATTATAAAATCGCTTAAAAAAATTCTCCCGATGTTTGTTGGCGTAGTAAATACAAAGTATACGTCACTGCAGGGCCTGCGATACGAATATTTCTCTTCAGAAATAAAAAAAAAAACATATATTTTTTATAATGTATTACGTTTAATTCGAAGGTGTAAACGTAATGAATCGATTTTTTCGTCTCATTGAGATAGCGATTTTTTTTTTTTTTTTTTTAATTCGCCGATAAACAGTTAATCAATTATTCGCCATCGTTCAATATCGTACGATATAATATATAATATATGTATATGCAAAACGAATTTCATCGGCGTCGTGTGAAGGTTTCAATATCGATTTATCGCGGAGACAAATGTGTAAAAATCATTTAACTCTGAAACGCTATGTACGTTATAACATATCGTGTCCGTGTACTCTAATGGCCATATCGAATAATAATAATAATAATACAATAATTTTATACGCATTTATAAGTATTATTTATATTAATATTATTATTTCATATTATATAGTGGCGTAATCGTTGGGCGAATGTCTCGCGATTTGTTTTCCGCCAACGCGTCCGTGTAACGGAGACGTCCGTTTATTATTGCGGCGCTGCCCGCGATCTCGTACATTAGTCAAT
Organism: Chaetogeoica ovagalla; assembly: GCA_032441825.1. NCBI lineage: Eukaryota > Metazoa > Arthropoda > Insecta > Hemiptera > Aphididae > Chaetogeoica > Chaetogeoica ovagalla. The sequence continues at coordinate 1,795,826 of CM063724.1, read as the reverse complement.
AGTTCAAAGAAGAACGCGTGTCCGTGCACGGAATCCGGCACAAAGGAGTGTCCTCCACACGAGACTGTTTCAGGCGCGTCTCACGGATTTTCAGCACGCGAGCTCATTCGCAAAGATTACGCGTGCGCTGCTCCGTATACAGCAGACGCGTATTATTATTGTTATATCGACTCAAACGAAGTCTATGTATTCCATTGAGCGCGTGAAATTTTACCGATAATCGTTCGGAAATCCGAATTTCCGCGCGTCTCATCGCACACCGACCGAGTTCCGGCACGTCCCTGATTGGCCGGGACGAATGAAATGTTTCGGGTTTCAAATTTTCGTTGTTAAAAAACGTCGATCAGAACGTATTATCGCCAAAAACGTAAAACAAGAAAACGATTAAAAGAATTCCGTAATTATTTTTTATTTATATTGTAATATTACGTCTAAACCAAAAACAACGTTATTTGTGACGATGGAAATGCGCGTCTTTTGAACGATTATTAATTTTAACGAAAACGTTTTCTTCGTCGAAAAATATGATCAATGGTTTTTGTCAAGCAGTTTTTATTCGCGGAATCTCTACGCTATTAAAAAAGTTGTCGGATATGATGGTTTCGTGCATCTGCGGAACGCGTATATTATCTTCTTTAAATTTATTAACAGTGCACTTTAATGAACGAAATCGTGAAGAATTTCCGGACGGAATATTGGGAATCAAAAACGGTACTGACAAAAGTTCACGGATCAGCCACATATTTGACGAAATTGACTGGAAATCTGGATTCCGAAAATTCCAAAGACGGTGTAATGTCATACAAAATTTAATTTTAAACACTACGCGCATACAAATCATAAATTAAAACGTACAGAATAAAATTCGTTTCGTTATATCAATCCAGAAGAAAAGAAGTAATGTTCTAATATTTAAAAGAAATTTGCCGGATTTCGATAAATTTATTATATAAATTAATTACACACTCGAATATTTTCAGCATTGCAACGTTTGAGCTTGCGTGCTCTGATGATGAATTGGTTTCGTTTTGCTAATTCAACGTTTTTCCAATAGCGGCCGAATCGTTTCCCATTGGACGAATTGGTTCTCAAACCGCAATAGTAAGTATAAGCTCTGTAATTCAAAATCCTGGAAATCTTAACAAAATCTATAATAATTATTGACATTCTGTTATACACATTTAAGAGTCGACAAGTTCTTGTAGGTATGATCACGTAAACACTGGGGAAAAAATGTGTAAAGAATTTTTTTCATTCGTTTTCTCTTATTTATTTACATAATATAGTAGTTATATTTTTATATTTTTCAGACTTGGCTAATATTCCGAATACAGTATCTCGATAATTTTTTAAATATTTTTCTCTCAAGTACTTAATATAGTATTTTCAATAATTTTTAAAAATATTCCATATACATTTTAAAGCTCATCCATAATTTTTATTTATTTTATTATTATTAATATTATTGAACCTTTGCGTGAAAACTTAAGTATTTAAAACGTCCATTCGTTTTACCGATAATCTTGCGATATTTGGTGTTTGCTTGTTCAAAATATTATCAGTGTCATCTGCGTTATATATTTCGTCATTAATTGGTATTATTAATTTACTTATTATACTTTATCGCGTTAATATTCATAAAAATACGATATTTCGAAAATTTTCCGCAAAGTGTCCAAAATGCCCATTTCCCGAGTACTTTTTTTTTTTTCGAAAGTATTCCCAAATGTTTTTAGAAAGTAATTCAACCCGCCGAATTGTTTTCGTAAACATATAAATCAAGGAAACGGACACCTGGAGCAGCACGACGAAGAAGAAGTCCCGACGATAATAGAGAAGAGAGATTCGTCGTTTGTCGCGTACTTATTATAAATACACGCACGTGGTAATCTGTACGGCGCAGCTATAAAACACGCCTATAAATAAACCGAAGTGGCGTTAAAAAACGCATTTAAAATGTATATATAAAAAAAAAAACAAAAAATGGTCGTAAATAACTGATAACGAATACACGTCGTCGTCCAATAGAAAATATTGTAATGTCGATTCCGTGTAAACGTATGCCGCGTTGAAGAGAAAGAGAAAAAAAACAAAAAAAAAAATAAATATCATATGAACACCGCGTGAATTATCCATAGGTGGTTATCTTTTTCTGATTCAACGACCATCGCGCGGACCCATTAAGAGCGTTTTAAATAGCGTTCTAAGTGACAACGAATACGGGCGATTGAACGGCGGTGGTTTTTTTAATACCGCGGACGAAAACAAATTTTACGACAAATACGCCCCCGGTAATTTAAATTACACGTACATACGGCGTATATTATAAAATACCGTGGTTTTTTATTATTATTATTATTATTATTATTTTACCGGTAATTTCACTCGGGGATAATTTTTATTTCGTTTTAGCATTTTCATTTCGTATGTGTGTGTGTGTAGCTGGTCTCGTTATTACTCAATACGTATGAGAGTTTCGGGAGAAAAAAAAATGCTCTTCGTACAAGAGAATCTCTTAAAACAAAACGAAAAGTCTTTGTTCTAGTCGATCCCCCAGCGCGAAAATGTACGTTTTACGTTTTTTCCAAGATTAAACGAGTCGCATCGAGTGTACTATGTGTGTACATATTATATATTAATTCGCGATATCGGTGTTTTCAAATGAATACTTGACCAATGTGTAAAACGCTTTAAACTAAAATAAATTGCTTTTCTACCGAAATCGCAAAAGTTAAACAAAATATTTTCGTTTAATCTCCACTGGATATTCCTATAGTCGGTACATTTGTAATATTGAATTTTTCGTTATCCAGGACGCTTCTTAAATGATTTCCCTGCGAATTTCAAGTTTCCTCCATCCCCGCGAACAATCATCGAGCCGCGTTCAAATCCTTACAATACTTCGATCACATTTTAAACATTTAAAACGGGGGAGGAGGACTTTAACAAAAATCCTTCCTAAACCTTTCCGCTAACTTCACACGGTAAAAACAAAAAAAAATCTTCTCGATTCTCTTCATTACGCTCGCATTATTATATTTATCTAAAAAAATTATAATATGAAATTTCATAACATTTCACAAAAGAAATTCATGAAACGTACGTACAATTAAACAATTTTTCTAATTGTTTTATTATATTAAAATACGTTATGGAATAATACGTTTTTCAATACGTGTCGAGATTTATATTATTTTATTTTTTTTTTTTAATGCGTTTATTCTACAAATATTTCTTTTTCTCTTGTATATTTCAAATATTTCCGTACTTTCGACTTTAGAACTGTACTTTTAATTTTCGTCCAGATTTAATATTTTCTCTAATCATAAATAAATGTTTTTTTTTAACTTTCTATAACTAATACTAATTATATAAGAAAAAAAAAAAAACTTTTAGAAATCCAAAAACACAACTCAATTTTTCTCTACGTGAAATATGTCATGATACATATACGAGGTACAATCGGTTCGCGATTCTTTGAAATAAATAAATAAATATAAAAACGAAAAATTACCGATTGCGATTACTCTTTAATTTAATCGTGTAATTGTTTATCATACGAATTAACGTATACCGTTTACATACGTTTTTAACTCGTTCAATATATTTAATTCTACTCGTGTAGGAAAAAAAATACGCGCATTATATTAAACATACTCTCCGAACACGATGATTTATCGCGCATACATTGCTCGGAAATTATAAATAATTTCGTAAGATTTTCGTTTTGTTTTTTGCACCGCCGCCGTCGCCGCCGCGTCGTACGGGTTATGTACGAGGAAACGAGACGAACGAACGAGTAGTGCGTACAAACGCGCCCATTTTTCGTATCCGGTCCGATTTTTAATCGCATTTAACAAACCGAATTCTTTCCGAGTCATTCTACTACTATATATATATATATAATATCATTATGTACTATCCATTTAGTGTTATTACACAGATAAATCAACGGCGTAAAGATTTTTCAAACAATTTATTACCCGCGGAACGTATTATGGAATTTTGACAACTCTTAAACCTTCTTGTTGTAATATATTATACGCGCGTCGCGTACAGTAAACCGTCGTCCTTAATTGTTCGTTCATTAATAATCCATCGGCTGCGCGCGCATTTCGTAATAATTATTATTATTATTATTATTGTTCCTAAGTGATTGAATAATAATAATAATAATAATAAATAAATAAATAAAAACTCGTTTTAATCGCCGTGTCGATGATTGTCTCTGCAGGACTATTAACGCGCTTAATCGTTGTAGCAATACGCTAATCGTGTAGAGATTATTATTATTATTACCATCGTTACATTACGCAGTGTACGCGTTTACTTCACACGCGGACTACTGTGAAGCGAGAAGAAAAAATTAAATAAACGACGGTTTATCGCGCAGAATTTTTAAACACGCACACGCGCACGTGGAAAATCGTCATCCGCATATGAAAAAAAACAGTATTCTCTAATGTATAGAAATCACTGTGTACAGTTTATTATGGACGATCGTCAAACTGCTCGTTTGATCGTCCTGCGGTTGGCTTTTTTGTTCGTAGAGTAGTTTTGGCACGGGAAATAATATCCCGTCCGACGATGGTGAGAAAATCTAAATAGTTTTAATTTTCGATAATTGATTTGGAAATGCTGCCAACGATTTTTAACCGCGTTTTTTTTTTTTTTTTTTTGAACGTTAACAAATATCCGTTCGCGTACATTGGGATTCTTCGTCTCAAGACGATATTAAGCGAGTGAAACGATATTATACGAGTGGAAGACCGTCGATAAAGCGTATAATTTCCTGCAGCGTTCACTGGCCGTTTGTGACGATTCCGTTTCTTGAAATCGGTCGGATAAATATGAATTATCGAATAAAAATTATTTCACCGGCCGGTGTATAACGTAAAAGGCGGTAATAGTGTTTGTTACGATCTGTTGGCGATAATCATCGCCGCGAATATTTTTCCACGCCCGTTAACATTATCGTAGAATAAAAACAGCGCGTTCGATTATAATTCGTATTTACTTTTCGGACGTAACGGATTTACGACGAGCCCGCTGTATAGGACCGAACACAGGTTATTAACGACCGATTGTTTTTATCTCGGTGTTTTCATAATCGTTTATCGTCAAATCGACCGTACGGGAGAGATATTTTTTCTATATAGTAATTTCTCCTAAAAATAATACAGAAATACGTATGTCGCCATTGGCTGCCGCCGAGTGTTTTCAAATTACTGTAAGACTCGCCCGCGAAATAAAAAGATATAATTATACGAAAAAAAATCCGCCCGTTTCAATAACAGCGTCTCGTGAAATATCTTCGTAACGACCTACCGTCCGTCGTGTTCGTTTTAATTTTTTATTCTCCGTTGCGCGTACGACTTCGTCGTGTCCAGTACGTTTATGACACACGCGATTTCCTCGATCGGTTTCAACGGTCCGGTGTGTATCTCCGATGCGTTATCGCTTGTATCGCGTGTTGCCCAGATAAACCGCGCGTAGGAACATAATGTAATATTAAAGAAATATATATATATAAAAAAAAAAAAAAATGTTAAGAGCACTCCCGCGGCGTGTTATCCAATATTAAATTCGATATATATATATATATAAAATAAATATATTTATATTAAATATGTGTACACACACATACGGAGTATTTCGAATTCGATACGCGCGTCTTATGGATTTTCTTCGGTCGCGTCGTCTAACACCGTTGAAATGATTCAATTGTCGCGCGCGCGTGCGTGTACACACGATTTACAAGCAGCCGTAGGAGGAACAGAAGAAGAAGAAGAAGAAGAAGAAACATCGATAGAACGATACGAATGATGTATATACGAGAAATAGACGTAAAAGGAATAAAATTACACATCCTACGCATTTATTCCACGCAAGAATAAGGTCGTAATACATTTTTTTTTTTTTTTTTTTTTAAATAAATTAAATCTACGAAATTTCCTCTTGTTTATTAATAATAATAATACGCGTAGTCCGTTGGCGAATACTTATTTAACGAATTATTATATATTATATTCGAATTTAACCAAAGTTTTTATTATGCGTATGATTTTTGTTGAAGTTTTTTTCGGCCCGCAGACGTGTTAGCTAGAGAAACGGGGGGTATTTGGTGCGTTTATCCGGACAATATTATTAATATCATATTAATATATATTTGTATATTCGTATAAATATATATATATATAATAATGAATAACAAATAAAACTAGTATCTGTATGGGCGTATTCAAGGTGAAACAGTGGTGAGCCATCGCCTCTTCACCCTCCCCCCTGAGCCGTCATTTTTGTTCTTATTTATTAAAAAAACGAAAACGAATGAATTTCGAAATAAGAAAAAAAAGTTCACAAACACTAATCTACGAATTTTTATCAAAAATATTTATATATAACGCGATTATTTATTATTTTTCTCTTATGCGAATTCGAAACGTACACGTTTGTTGAATCGCGAAGTATCGAAATAATAGGAATGTATTTTATTCGATTATTCCGAGCTCAACGATATTGTAAAAAAATAATCAAAAATTAATAAATATATTATAAATTAATTTTGAAAAATATTCATTTCAGTATCCACGCGCGTGTAAAATTTATATAACACATTAGTCCTGTCTTAGAAAACAGTTTTCTCCCTTTTTCCCCCAATCGTCTCGTTGCCTTGAAAACCTACAAGCGTGTCTGTGAATTCAACTGATGACCGCAGTATATTAACGGCAAATCGCGTTGTCTCTGGTAAAATCATTCGTAAAACAAACAAACAATTTTCTTTCATTTATTTCTTTTTTTTTTTTTTTAAATTGCGATTAAGTAAAAAATTCGATCGGATTCTAAAACCGATCCCGTCGTGCACTGCGCGCACACACGAACTGCACCGTATCGAAACGAATCGTCCGTTTGTCGTTTTTGTATTATATTGTGATTGGAAATCGTACGGGCGAGTAGAAAGACCGATCCCACGCGTTCTATAGGAAATAATAATAATATTGTAAGATAAATTTTTTTCAAGCGTGTGTGTACATGTAAAATGATCAATGAGTCGCCTTTAAGCGGTTTTCCATAATAAGACGACCCGTCGTCGTTGTCATCTCCGCTATACTCCAGCCCACACCATCGCCACAGACGGTATTCGTTTTGACACACACTCCCGCGGTACACGTCTAACCGAGCGCATCGTAAGGCTCTACGAACGTCTCCCATTCCATCCTCGCCGGTGCGATTTTCCTCCCTCGCATTCCTCGTGTCCATCATCATCCACGCACATCATGATATTATATTATATTGTACGTATACGTGCCAGCGGGTGAAATATTATTATTATTATTATTATTATTAGAATTTGAGTGGAGGGAGGAATGTATTGGTTTTACAAAGATGCGGTTTTTTTTTTTATGTTCGTAACAAAAATGTCTACTAAAAGATCCGATCTTTACGCAGTCGTATTCGGCATTTCGCATATAGTTGACACTTTAAATGAGTCATTTTTCTCAAAAGTACGGGGGAAAAAAACACTCGGAAACACTTGAAAAACGATGGAAAACGTCATTTCGATTATCGCGTTGTTTCTTCGTAAATTTGAAACCAATGCGGTTATAGCTACTTGAAACGTTCACCGAATACACTATATAACATTATATTATATTAGTGGGAAAAAGTGTCTTACAGTTTTGGGCTATTCCAATTGCAAATATAGATGTTGCGGTATTTAATTCGTAAAAGAGTTGTAATTCTTGGTAAAAAATTTGATACAACGTCAGACGCGTACGTTACGCGTCAATCGTACTAAAAAAAAAAAAATCACGAAAATCCTTTGTGTCCCAATTAAACGTTTCGAATTTTTCGACAAAGTGTATTGTTATTATTATTTTTTTTTCTTTGTGGAAAATTGAACGTTTGTTCAAGTCTAACGGTCATAGTGCATTCTTGTATCTCGAAATTTTTACCAAATACGTAACCGTGTACCATAATAACGAAAACAATTTTTTCCGAACATTTTGATCTGCTCTAGGTTTATCGTAAGAAATCATATTAAAATAAATCCGTAAATTACGTCTTGTCACACTACACACTATATCGTTAACAAATCATATTGCATACACCGAAGCTCGGATCGTTTTATCGAATGCAATGCGATTTATCATTGTTTTAATTATTCGTATATAGCGACGAGATAACTCCGAAAAAAATCTCTAACCAAGTAAATCACTCATGCGACATGCACAACACCCCGCGGCTCGCTACATTTTATTATATTGTACGCTACAACATATTTTATTTCGTTATCGACCGTGTCCGCGGTTGTGTGCATATATATACATACAACATATATTTTATATACGAGCGCGTTTTATAATAATATTCATCCGGAATCGGTGGGGTACGTCGGATCGCATTATCCAAACGATCGCAGAGATCTACATAAAATTACGTTACGTGTCTGTCAAAGTGTATATATTTCAAAATCTAACTGTAACCCGGCCGCGTGTTACGTAAAACACGGATGCTGTTGGTAATCAATATGTCGAAGTCGTAAAAATAAAAAATAAAAATGACCTAAAAAACGTGGTTTACAACCAGAATATTTCCAAGAATTATATTTAATAAATTTAATTACGTTTTACTAAACGAAATAAACGTACGTATTAATTTACGTCGCACACGTCGAACTCGAATGTCATAAAAGGGATTATATTTTTAGTTCCACACCCTCGACTCTGTACGCAAATTATTATTCATCTATATTATTACCAGAAGTCTTATAACCTAACCTGTATAAGTATACAGGGTGTATACAGTATACCCTGTGTAAGTATACGTATGCCCTGTATAAGTATAGTATTTGCGCACCAAACGAAATGCTTTATGAATTTTTAAAAAAAAAAAAAATAAAAATATTTTCTTTTTTTTATGGGATTTGATTTTCGAAACAATCGTTTTGTCAACGACATCGGAACAACGACGAATCGCGCTCGAATCGTTTATAATAATATTATTAATACGGGAATAGGTATTGGAATAGTTATACGCGTACAACGTATTTTCGACGTAAGGAAAATCTAAAAATTTAACCGGCTCCGTTTTCGAGTCTCGAATAATACGCGAATATGTTTTTTAAAAACATTGTTCATGCGATATGCACTGTGTGTTTTTCAATTCATTTAAAACGCCGTCAACGAAAAAAAAATGTTTATGGACAATTTTCCAGAATTCTCTTCACCGGCAATTAAAAACTGTATTGGTCCGTAGTAATATTCCGTTGTTTAACTCCGTGAATTCGCGCACGATTCGAGGAACTTGAATGTGGAGTGTAGAAAAACGCGATCAACAAAATAGTAGTTGGCTCTAAAAAAAATTAATAAATCTAAGATTGGTAACATGAGAAAAAAAAATAAATAAAAATATCGTTACCGCGATAATGGTTACGATAATGGATACCGAGACTCCGTCTACTATCGCGGAATTTAATAATACGTTTTTCATTTAAAATTAAAAATTTAATTTAATTTACTTGTCGAGGTACATTTCGTGAACGCGGTACTGTAGTACACTGTACCCATCAGTAAATACAAATACGGATGAACATGAAGTTGTCGGTCAAGAAAGACAAGTGTAGCGAGAAGTACAATAGATCGTTCTATCGGGCGACGTTCAAGAAGTTCGTGGTGAACCGAAATTGTTTGACGCAGACCGAACACTTGGAACTGCTGGCCACGGCCAAGGGTTACTCGTGGGAGGAAACGCGCAAACGGAGTTACGTTCAGGAACTTCGCAAGAGATCGGAAGAGCTCCGCGGTCATCGCCACATTAAGCCGAGAAAAGACAAACAGGCCATGTGGCGAGAGTGAGTTGAAACACATTCGGGTTTTGGGTGTGTTCGGAATGCGTATTTATATTTTACGACGACGTGTATATTTGTTAAAAAAAAAAAATTTCCGTTTCACTAAAAATTCGACGTTTAAATATAAAAGTCGTCCGAAACACTTGTATTTTTTTTTACAAATTATTATTATTATTATTATTATTATTATTATTATTATTGACATAAATACGTAAAAAAAAAAATAAAAATAATTTTCAACTATTCGATTTTTAAACATTTCGATTTTATATCAATGATTCCCGACGTTTTTGTGTTTTATTAACGTTTTAAGACTTAAGCAGCTTACTCGTATGTAATCGGTGTTGTTTTGTATGCGGTCCATCATACCATATTGTCACATATTTTTGTAATAGGAATTTAAAAGCTTTTGGAAATTGGCAATAGTTTAAAAATGTCATTTAATTATAATTTTACTATTTGGATATAACCAATTATTATAATTACTATTAGGATATAATAATAATCTCTACGTAGTTTTTTAATAAGAATTATATTTCCTTTAAGATTTATTTCTATCTTTATATTTTTTTGCATTATTTAAGTAAATTAGCGTGAAACTAAAGTATTAACTAGAGTGTTATTATTTATATTTTATTTTTTCCCCCCTATATAGGTTTGTGAATCAGTTTTTACTAACTTCAAAATACAGTTTATCTCCAATGATGAAGGCGAAATTGTCTCAAATATTAATGGCACAAAACATGACCGATCCGTATGTATATTTATATATAATACTTTTTTTTATCGTCTTGTTCCTCGAATCAGTGTGTTTACATAATGTATACAAAATTAATTACAGAAATTTCGGGTTGAATGGATGAGGAACTTATAATTTTAAACTTACATTACGCAATATTCATGGGAATTATCGACATATTCGCAAATAATTCATAAATCGGTGGAAAAATACGTACGGAATTTGATAATCGTTAAATTATTTGATTTATTTTATTATTATTTAAATAAACAATATAAATTTCGCGAATGAATAATAAAACAGTTGTAAACGTTTATAAAATAATTAATACAGACTTTTTAATATTTCCTTTTTACAAATTTGTCTATAACTCTACACGCATTGTGTAATACATATTGTTTATAATCTTCGTTCAAAATCAATGCTTCAGTAAAAAATGTTTTTTCATATTTTCACAACTCGTTCTGTTTGTATCGTTGACTATATCTTGAGAAAATGTCATAGGTAATTCTTTTTCATTAACATAAAACTGATTCGATTTGTTAGGTTATATGGCGAAAAAAAATTCTAACATCAAATCCGTAGAATAACGTTAAGCGTTGCCGTGTGATAAATATTTCCTTCGATATTTATATTTACATTTTCCGCAAATATCCGTGTAAATTTATTTCGTTTGCATTGGTACGGTACACAGGAAATGGTCAACGAATCCAAACCCGCCAGTGGAATTATGTCGTTTTTTTAGGAATTTAAAACCACAGTGCGATTCGAATAAATGGAGACGAGATTTCAAAAAGACATTGTCGTCTTTGATATTCGACTATATCGTTTATATACGTTATTTCGATCAAATGACGGAAGAGAAAAAGGCAATATCAAGTGAGATTTTGAAGAAATTAAAAGATATAACGCAAGAACACGGGTTTCCGCAACCGTCTCCGGAGAATTATTTAGAAGAGCTTCAGATATTCATGTCTGAAATGCTAGCACCGTGGCTGTCGAAATCTACAGCTGATTTTTGCAAAGACGTTAACACTGATAAAAACAGCGTTATAAATAATAATTACGACGAACAGTTGCCGAACAAAGGACGAACCGTTCGAAACGATTCGAATAGAAAATATTTTCGACCGAGTGACAAGAAACAAGCGGTTAAATTTTCGGTCGGACACAAGAGTAAAATAAAAACGGACGCAAAGAGAAAATCGAATCGAACTGCGGACGTCAGCGATGCGAATGATAAGAAAAGCGCGAACAAAACCGTTATTGAAATAACCAGTTCGAAAGCCAACGACGGGTTAATTAAAGAAAACGAATCTAAAATTAAAAACTTGACGAAGACCGCGAGAAAAACGAAAAGAAATCACGGAGACGCGGTGGTTATGCGTAATGGTCCGAATGAGGAGGACGTGGAAACGGAGAGCGTACGAAATGTCCGTAAGAAAACGAAATCAAGCGGCGTTAGAAAAAGCGACGGCGAATTGAAAACGCGGTCTGGCGGATTGAAAAAACGACACGAACGAATAGCCGGGAGGACGACCGAGGAAAAGAGTAGAACGAGCGTCGACGAAAAACTCGAATCGCTAACTAAATATGACGAAGTGTTACACGGCAGTAACGATAATAACGTGATAATAGGTGAACAACAACATTCCGCGAACGAAAAATCGAAAGAAATCGATAAAATTCGCATTGGGAAGCATCGAGAAAACAATAAAAACGCCGCGATCGCCACGCACCGGCGAAAGAACGGCGAAATGAAAATCGGCGATAAATCCGATGACAAAGTGTTGAATGTCCACGCGATTAAACGCGATAAGTCGTCGAATGGCGGTGCAAAATCGAAGACGAGGAATGGAGTAAAACATCGGGAGGACAAATCGACGTCCAAATCGAAAATTCGCAAGAGAAGGGAACTGTCTTCCGAATCGAAACCGTCGATATCGTCTAAAGCGAAGGGCGAAGAGTCGAACGACGAAACGAACGGACGGTTTGACGAACGAAATGAATTCGAACACGATGGAAACGAAAACGGATCGACCGATGAAAAACCATTGCTGGAGTCGTCACGAATTGATTATTACGATAATAATAACACCGCGTCGTTCCACGACAATAAGGACGTTGCCGATAAATCGATAATTGCAGACAACGCTAACGCTTTAGACGGCGATGACACTGAAGAAAGGGACGACAGCTGCGGCAACGATGACACTGACATCGTTGTCGGAAAATCGAAGACGGATCTTTTCGGAAACGATAGTGACGCGATTGACACGGATCGAGAAAGTCCCGAGGGAATAGTAATCGCGGTTATATCCGACAAAAACGATCCGTACGAAGACAATACGCAATACCTAAACGAAGGCAACACGCAATATCTAAACGAAGACAATGCGCAATACGTAAACGAAGGCAACACGCAATATCCAAACGAAGAGAATACGCAATATCCAAACGAAAATAATTCGCAATACCTAAACGAAGGCAACACGCAATATCTAAACGAAGACAATGCGCAATACGTAAACGAAGGCAACACGCAATATCCAAACGAAGAGAATACGCAATATCCAAACGAAAATAATACGCAATACGTAAACGAAGGCAACACGCAATATCCAAACGAAGATAATACGCAATATGTAAACGAAGACAATACGCAGTCCAGTACGGCGCATTCATCGGAGGAGGACGAGCTGGAATATGCGGATCATCCAATGAGTTACACGCGTGGCTATAACGATACTCATAACGACGGCGACTACGGCGACTACGGCGACTACGGCGACGACGACGACGACGAATTCACCTGTAATATTTACTTATCAACTTTTCCAATATTATATGTCTAGGGTTAGGGTTTATAATAATAAATTAATATCTTATAATTATAAATAGTAATAAATAATAATAATAATAACAACAACAACAAATGGCTGTTAATTATTATTTACCCACGAGTTTCTCGTGTCAATGTAAAATTTTGTTTTTTTCTAATTTTTGTAAATAAAATACGTATGTTACGATTTTTTTTTATCGCATATAAATCCTAGCCCTTAAATTAATAACCTTTAAACATAATTATTACTTTTGGTAAAATGAATTTAAAACGTAAAATTATTTATTGCTCGTGACAGCCTTCGATTCGAGCTATACGAACGAGTTTTTCAACAAATCGTCAACGAAATGCAATGATGACGTTAGAGAAACGTTATCGGATATGATAAACAAAATAACTGACCATGGCTGTTACGAGAGATTTGTAAAGAGCGTAAGTGTATAACATATTAGAATAAAAATAAAAAACTACTTACGAAAGTATACAATTGCATATTAGTAAGTATGTTACGTGGTTAGGTTAGGTGGTATTTTACTACAACAATTTATAAATGTGTTACAGATTTTGTTATTATTATTATTATTATTTAATATGTTATTTTCTCGAACGATTATTATTTAGGCGCGGAAAGCTATGGCGGACGAAATGAAGAATAAAGAGTCGACGGACGTAGGAGATTGTGACAATCTAAATCCGGGAATTAAATACCGAATTTGTAAAAATGAGGGTAGCGATTACAGTATTCACAAGACGATATTGCCGGTATGCAAAAATAGTGATCTTATAAATCCAGGCAAGAAATGCCAATGCAAAAAGAAATCGTTGGCTGGCGGATTTATCCGGAGATACGTATTAAATATAGAGTAAGTAGCGCGTTTTAGGGTAAGATGGTGAACAGAAGCACAGGAAACGTGTTGAATTTCAGTACCTAAATAAATGATATCATACTCTAAATTAAGAAAAAATATTTAGTAGTTTAGTTTAGTTTTTAAATTTTTTTTCTTTTTCATATCATATTTTTCAAACATTTTCTATTTTTATTCATATTATATAATTGGGCACGAGTAAGTTTCCCTGTCGTATTATTAAACAGGCAGGTCTACGTAAATGTCTACAACTCGATGTTCACGAAAAGTATTGTTTTCCGTTTGTCGATCTCGATACGATTTTTTAAAAATAATATTAATACAAGGTAACTTTTAATACTTAACTTTCCCTTTTTTATTTCATTTCTGATGATTATAAATTCGTTACATGATTTATTTTATACAGAATAACTGTACGGTCAACAATCGGTTGAAGTGATTAAAAACCAAGATGTTTAAAATCTAATATGTCACAATAAAATAATTAATAAATAATAAATAAATAACGTTAAAATAATTAATAAATAATGAAAATAATTTTTTGTAAAAAAAAGTATTCTCCAGTATTTTTTTTTGTTTTTGCAAAAAATTAAATACATAATTGCCGCATCTAAAATGCCTTCAACGTTTCGTTTAAATAAATATGCATAATTGCATGTGTAATATAAAAAATAAAATAAAAATTCGTACCATTTATTCGTCAATTATCAATAAAAATGTATTCTTATTCATATTTATTTTTTATTAAATACTTAACTTGTAAAAAATTAGAAGTGTATACGGGACCTTGGAAAAAAATAACTCGAAACTTTTTGGACAAAAAGACGACCTTCGTCGTTGGTTTATCGGTTCACACATTTCATTTCTGCAATAATCGAGAGGAATTAAAATTATTTTTGTTTTAACGCAGGATACGATGGACTGAATTTAGCCATTTTTGTTTTTCATTGTGTCGACCGGTAGAACTTTGTAACTTAGTGTATTTAACGTATTTCAAAAGATTGGAAAACTTGTAGACATCAAACTATTATCGCGTAAAAACGGATTAGAAAAATAATCATATTACTATTATTGTGTATTTTTTAAATTCCGGTTTATTTTTTTTCAGAACCGGTGAACTCGTGGACATGACGTAATTTCACGGACAAAGTATTCAATATTACCAAAATTTGTTCATTTTCAATGTCTTCGATAAATCGTTGTTTTTCTAGTAAGAATATTTGCGGGGTGTGTGACTCGCGAAACGCATCAAATTGACGGTAAGACGTAACGAAACGTGAAGAGCAATTGTAAGACTTCACTATAAATATCCACGTGATCAAGTGACACGAGTTAATTACATCAATTATAATTAATAATTACATATAGGACAATTCCTATTAATAATTACATAATTATTATATTAATAATTACATATAGGAATTGTCCTATATGTATAATTATTACGTGCGCGTAATCGGTTATTGTCAGGCCACTAAGGAGGAGGTAACGGGTTTTTTCTAGTATTCTTATTATTTAATCTTATTTATTTTTTTTTTCTATTACGTGAAATAATTAAAGTGATGGGTTTAACGGAAACTTAATTCATTGCTTTACTGATTATACATACGAATTTTCATCGTAATTTCTACTCTACGATACATTTTCAATATATTGCGTATTAGTTTTTTTTTTCGTGTTTTTTTTTCAATCGTACAACGTTCTAAATTTCCAGTTCGCCGCAAGAGTAATAATTAAAACGATACATAGTATTTTCATCGATTCGTTAAATGTCCGCACACGAGACGGTTCTCCGTAAGCTGCAAGCCAAACCTGGTCCCTCCGGTCAACCATATGAGTGGCGGGCGGGAGAGATACGTTCAATTTCGGCACAGGCTTAATTCGGTTTTGATGACAAGATGAAGTGAATGACGTACAAGGAATGATTTGAACAACGTTTTTACAGTAATGAATTTTTAATCGAATACACGTGACTAAGGGTGGGAAGGGTGTGTGTGAAGTGGTTTTTTCTTCGGATTATCCATTATCCAGGAGTAGTTAAAACATACGCTATTAATTTTAATATCGATATTCATTTTTAATACGAATAGTTTTTGCAATAAAACCGCGAACTAAACCTGAGACAAAACTGTACATATCTCTATGTGCGGTTTACCGAAGGGATCAGGTTTTGCTTGTGAATCTTTGCGCCACTTTAAGCAAAATCATTCCTATTGAATTGTTCGCTAAAAACTCCGCTGAACATTTTTATAGTAAAAATATTTCGATGATACACGATTGTATTAATTAAAATCCGGTCTGTAATGTTTTTTCAATCGGGCCCCGTTCTCGTTAAATCCACCACCGAATTCATAACGTACAAATTATTATGTAATAATAATTAATTGCGATATTCTTATTAATTATTTTCAGTGAATATTAAATTTCAATTGCGGATTATAAGTATTAGAAAAACGTTGTGTAAGAAAACGAAAGCATTAATCGAATGTTTTTTTTTCTTTTACTAATTCGATATGTGGCTAATACGATATCTCGTTAATACACTAGGAAGAACATAAAGTTTCCAAACAATTTTTTTTTTTTCAAACATTTACCATTAAACATTAACATAACATTAACCGTATACATATAAAATTATACTTTTATTATCGATTAAGGACGTAATAACTCTGTTTTGTAATAGTAAAAATTGTATATTACGCGTATACTTTCTCAGAGTATTATTCGTAACGCGTATTTTTTTCTCATTTTCTTTTTCTTTTTTTCATATTTTCCATAACGTTGTTTGCGCACGGCAAGAAATTATTTCACCAAAGAGAACGCGCCGCTATTTTTTTATTATTTTTTTTTTTTGTGCATTCATATAATTGTAAATTTATTGTTATATCATCGAATAGTGGACGTGGTTAGGAAGAAAATCGTTAATTCTGCACAGTTTTTAATTTAATTTTTTTTCATCTCCGTCCTTTTCATCTCGTCGTTTTTCCTTGACGCGCGTCTCCGGGCAAGAGCGGCACAGATACCGAGGGAGAGAATACACAAGTCCTTTGGAATTACGGACCGAGAAAATGCGACTGACCTCGATGGAAAAACGACACGCGTTTAACAGTTATTTTATCGTTAAAAAAAAACTCTCCGACTGAGAGATAGGTCAGTGTCCACCCACGTTGGCCTCAGGTCAACTCCATTTATAAAAGTTGTATTTTTAACTAATCTTTTTTTTTTGAGATGTCTGAAATTACGATTACATCGCGTATGGCCAACAGAGCCAGGTGGCGTGTGTCTTTATGATGAAAACAATCATTAACAATTTAAGAAATATTCCGATGTGTTTTATTGTTGAAAAGCAAAAAAAAGAAAATAAATAAATATTTTGTTTCATTTTCAATACGAATGGCCAATAAAATTATGAAATATAATTAACGTGTGTTCGTGATATTTTCAAAAAAAAAAAAAAGAAAAGTGAAAGTAGAATTTCATGTATTTAACATTTTTGTCAAGGATATATTTTGTACGATGCAAAAAAAATAAATAAATAAACGTACCACAAAATTCACGTAACATTTATCCCTCGTAGAAATTAATTTCTAAACACTGCGTAATGCGATATTTTACTTGTCTTTTTTCTCGTAATTCGATTGTACATTTTGAAATTTCAATTAATTACTCACAAGAATATTTCCCGAGTAAAATGAATTTACGTTAAACATTTAAAATATATTATTTTTAATTAATAACAATTTTAATACGAATTATCATTATTACACAGTGTGAAACTTTTTTTTTTTAAATATAATCTCCCAAGTTCAAACTTACGCTTGACCGCACGTTTATTCAAATCCACAATAAACTCGTTGAAACGTTTGTGCATATTTTTACTAAATAATTTTTTTTTTTATTGCAAACAAGTTTATAATTAATAAATCTGAACACATATATGTCCCGAACATATTTGTCTGTGAAATGCGATTACTTTGTCATTTATATAATTTCGCCTGCAAATATAATGAGTATTAAACGTATTGGGAATAACGAGAATATTTACCAAACGGTTTTACTTTGTTCATTTCTCCGTTTAAAAAATTCATCGATCGATATAAAAACCACTCAACGATATTTTATTGAATATATAAAAAAAAATGCGAAAATGTATATTATTATTATTATTATTATTATTATTATTATTATTATTGGAGAATATCGAATTGTACACGCAAAGTCCTTTAACAAATCACTATAGAGTGTGTTTGTAGGTTTTAAAAATAAATTAAAAAACTCGTTTTATGCAAATTGTCGACGAAATTATCCGATCCGCTTTTTTGCATCCCGTCCGACTGGTGTTATTTCAAAAGTAAAAATAATTGTAAAAAATATTTTGACGTAATAACGCCCGTAGACAATAATAACCTTTTCGTGAAAAAGTTCAGATTTCCTGATGTAAGTTTTCTGGTAGCACAAAAAAAATAAATAAAATAAATAGCATTTCGAAAATCTAATTTCGAGTAAAAGTTTACATTATATTATATAACTGTATTTTTCTGACAGAATGCGCGCAATAACGTACAATAAGGATACGAAAAAAATAAAATAAGTACAAAAAACAAGAAAGAGAATACGAAATGTCATTAATGCCATATATTCTGAGAAATGTGAAGCGCGATATTTTGTTTTGAAAACCGTAAAATATAATATTGTATATTGTATTTTACGATATTACTTATCATTTTTTTTTCTTCTACTATACATATATTTTCGATATTTAATCATTTATATTACACGCGGACATAGGTATGCTATAATCGCGGTTTAACGGTCTCTTATATTATATAATCTTTAAAAATAAAAAAGATTTTACTACATAAAAACACTATTAAAATGACGTATATGGAAAACATTGTGTTTTATAATCTGTTTTGTGCACAATGCAATAAAATTCTTAACTTTGCGTCTTCTGCTCCATTAAACGTTCGTAAACGAGAGCTGGCTATATAAAGTCGAGACGAATATATATATATATCTTTTTCCATTTGTTGTATAATTAATTTATGTCGAATAGTTTTTAAAACTTTGAATACATCATAACGTTGCTCACCTATTTATATAGTTGACGTTGTTTTCGATCTGTTGAACAATTATTTTCAAGATCATTGCTTTCGAGATTATAATAATAATAATATATTTACTCGGAGATAATAATTAATTTCGAAACTTTTTTTTTTCTCTAACCGTCTGAACTAAAACGATAAATCGTCGTGTAAAAAAAAAAAAATCCGAAACGTCCGATGCAAATTCATACCGTATTTAACACGGTAAATAACTCTTGAAATTACAGAGAGAAATTATATTCAGTTTGCGTGTAATCGGATGCAAATAATTTCGTGCGTTTTATATACTGTTGTGTCTGTGCGAAGAGTATTTAGTGAACGTTAGGGCGATTTAGTATTAGCAGATCGATCACCAGAGTGTGTAAGTTCGGCTAAGAAGTCTTCTCAACCAGACTTATATAATATGTGACGGCACATATTAAAATTAACATAGGCAGTTGTCCGGCATGCACAGCATCCAAAGTGCTGTCTAAAAACAGCGACCGTCGTTCAGTTTACCGAGACAATAAAAATAATATCGTTAACTACGAATTTCACTTCCTAACTGCGAGCTGTACTTGTTACCGAACCTTAATGCCTCTCCTCTGCCTCAGACGAAAGCGAAAAACCATTCTCTAATTGCAAAAGACAAAAATTGTCCGACCAATCCCAGAACATACCGGACGACTAGGATGTTTCTCGATCCAGGCTAGAATGTCTAGAATGTCTTCGAAACATTATACCCCAATAATCATTCTACCTAAAGAAACAATAACGGACACAATTTTCAGAACAGCTTTCGATAACGATAAGTGCTCTTATCTAGGGAACTGCATGGAAACGAGATTACAAACGGACTCGTGCCAGAACTAACAGAATTAACAGAAAGCATGCGACTGCGGAAACCCATCAGCACAAAACGTTAATTATATAGCAGTCTAGGAAAAACACTCGTGTCCCCCGAAACAATCGTATACGGATAAAATCATGCGATTCAGAAATCAAACGCTAATAAAACTGCCCGCGTAATATATTATTATACGAATTATAATAACTATTTTATCTCGTTTATTGTGTAGCCGATATATTATTATTATTATTATTATTATACGTATATCAATGGCGCGTTAATTGTTTTCTTCTTTTCTAACCGACATCAATGAGGACATCGCGCGCGTACTGCTACTCCACTGCTGCCACTTTAATGAATACAAACAGTAGTTGGAAACCATTAGGAGAGACAGTCCCCTGCTGGCTCGTCGCATACGCGATAATTACACTTTAACTCGCCTTCTGCTCTGCGTACAATTTTTCTTTGACCGAATTATTGACGCGGTTCAGGGACGCACGTTCGCTTCGCATTACCGTCTCCGCGACGATCCGGTGTTCGACTCGAATCTCTGGAGAGCAGTGTCCTCTTCGTCATCCTTCTGCTTTCCCACGATGAATAAACGAGAATTTTCTGATGTTTTATTTTTTTCGTGATCGACCCGAAGACTTAAGTCGATTCGAACGACAGTTGGTGTACGCGCAGTATATTTATTCAATACCGAGTATTTACGTCCCCAACACCCGGCTCGATCACAAATCCGTTTCTTTTCTTTTTAATCCGTCTCTCGGCGACGATGACTGCTGCTGCTGCTGCTGCTGCTGCTGCTGCGGGGTGCACGACGATGATCGCGGTCGTAATCGGATTAAACGGATCGGAACGGGCGACTGACATTCAAAACGCCTCCGCAAACGATCGGTTTCAAACGTCATTAGTCGTCGTAACGATCGTTTTGTTTATAATGTCAGACGTGTATCGATACGCTCGCCACGCGGTCTTGTGTTCAATCGTCTGTCGTACACGCGCGATTAATAAGAAAAAAGAAAAAAAAAACGTTTTCGCGCGTTTTCGTCGCCGTTTTCCACGGTTTCTTGTACTTATTCTCGTTTTTATTCGTTTTTTTCCCCATGTCTTTGTCGAATAATATGTTTTCGTTCCGTTACGCGATGGTTTATTACGTTTTTTTTTTTATCGGTATGAAAAAGACGTTTTTCCGTTTTTAACGATTACTTTTACATTTTTTTTCCTTCTTTTTTATTATACGATTTTACTCGGTTTTTATGAGGAAGGAGGAGTTTTGAACTCGGAATAGATTTGATTGAAAATGATTTCTCGGATGCACGGCGCGATATGTGAGAATTGTCATTTCATTCAACGAATTTTCACTCGTCGACAAAAAACGTATTGGATTATTTATTTATTTTACGCTTTTTTAATAATAACATTTATTGCAATTTATAACGACGATTTTCTGATTTTCTTTACTTGCCCGTCGAGATTACTCTTTCGACATTAAATCTTATGGTTCTGCGAAATAGTCGACTACATCGCTATTATTATATTCATCCAATCTCTTGCCAAAAGACTCGCGTTTCCACTCGATTTAAACGCGAATATGTATACGTTAGGGTGTGGAAATTGACACTGTCGTAACGTCCGCGATACTTTATAAATAGGAAATTAATTACATTAAAACGCGATTGAAATTTTCTAATAACGTTCGAATTCGTGAGAAAACAAATTTAATTGTGTAGAATGAAAACAAACAACGAATCAAGAGCAGGGAGATGTGTCTTTTTAATCACTACACTAAATACGCCTTTGAAATTGACTTGATACAAACAATATTGTCGTATCCAGTGAAACGTTCTCGAAAAGAATATAATGTAAAAAAAAAAAAAAACAGGATACATAATATTTACTCTGTGCGGTATACGTTTTTCAAAACGTTTAGGAAATTAAAAAATAAAGAGGTATTTCAATAATCTAACTTATTTAAAACGGTCGCGAATTGTAATTGGTATTTAATTTTATATTATTCGAAAATTTTTGATTTTAATGTTTTTTTTTTTATCATCAAAATCATTAAACGAAAACGAAATATTTTTGACGGTGAAAAAATAAATTTAAAAAAAAATTGATATTCCAAAACGTCGTGCACTCGAATCCAATAAATGAAACGCCGCTTGCGCGTTATCACAATGCTGATGTTATACGAATGTAAAACGATAACCCGTTTGGACGCATCTCAACTCTGCAGGAGATATTCTTTGAATAATAATAATAACAAAAAAAAAAAAAAAAACGTCACGTGAAAAAAGTGGACACGCTTTGAGCTGGTATTTGTAATATATCTTTGCTGTATGATTGATTACCGTCAGGGATAGAGTGGCGTTTTCGTTTATTCCCGTAAGTCCCAGCACTGCTCTCCTGCATGCCCATAAGACGATGACGGCGATAATAAACCGCGGACAATGTCGCGTTTAATACGCGTTTTTATTGCCCACTCGCCCATACCACCGGTGAAGTAAACGGGAATATACTAAATGTATGTAATAAGATCACAATACGATATAAGAGAGCTGTCAAGAATAATCTAAAGTAAATTTGGACGAAAATCGTATTTTTGCTATCCTCCGAGTGTTTATGGTCAATTACATTTTTGTTTAACGTCCAATTGGAACGCGCAAATTTGAATAAAGAGTTTTGGAATTATTATTTAAAGACGTGACTCAAGAAAGGGACTTTTTTTTTTTGTATTTTTTACTAGTATTTTATATTATGTTTATGGAAAGAAATTGCTTTATATTCCAAAACGAATTTAAATAGTACACGTATAGTTAGAATGCGCGTGTGAAACTTAATTTTTTTGTAATTTTTATTATTTTTTTTTAAATTAAAACGAATTTATTCGTCCAAAACTCGCCCAATCGACCGATCCATAAATTTACGATAATGTTTACGGCACTTATAATTTTTTTTTTTTTTCGAAATTACTTTTGGAAACGAATTTTACTTTGAATAATTTGAAAAATCATTATTAATTCCAGTATTTATTTTAATACCTGTTCAAGTATTTGTGTAGTTTCTCATTTAATTTTCATATTTTTGGGCACTTATTTTACACATTTACAGTTTTGTCCTAGAAAAAATGTTGTTTTCCTTATTGTTATCGAAACGATAAAACAATATCGATTCGACGTTTTTTTTTTTAAGAAGTTTATAACCTGTGAACAAATATATTATAATTTGCACATCTAATCGAGATGCTCCGGCTTGTGTGGGCATTATATTATAATTTACGAACGGATTTGTACATAAACGTTTATTAGGATAAGATATTTAAAATATGATTAAAAAAACGACCAATATTTGATCCATCCTTATTAAAATTCTGCTAATTTTACTTCACATATTTGTAAACTTCATGAAATTTATTTTAACGTTTTATCGTTTATACGTATACGCGCATCTTTGAAATCATTTTAGGTCAAAAAAAAAAAAACAGCACTTTTACTCATATCGACGTAATTTCAGACATCATTCTAATAATTTGGAATTATCGCGTTCAAATACGCATCGATTTTCCGCGAGTTGATGTGGAACGTTCGTTTAACCGTTTTAGAATTATTTTAAGACTCAAACTGAAATTCGAGAATTCAAAACACAACTTATAGTGCGACACAAGGTTTATGTAAAGAATTACTTTTACATAATAAAATTTAACGTATTTTCGATAGAAAATAATTGTCGTTACACTCACACAAAGTTATTTTCCCCCACATACATTTCCGCATATTATATACTGCGCGACATTGTATATTTGAATCGCACGTTTAAATTTGCAGCAACGGTTATTCAAATGGAACGAAGACGAAGTAGAAACACTGTGATCAACACAAAATATCAATATCGTTCGTATACAAATCGGTGCGCAATTAACGTTTTTTTTTTTTTTTTCGATAAAAACGATTTCGGTGTCGGTCGGACGCAAAACCTTTCACTTTCCAGTGGTTTTCGAACGGCTCCTCTATTGATTTTTCGCCCGATTCTCCGAGCATTGCGCGCGAATTTCGAAATTCCGAGCCCTGTATATAGGAAAACCGGCGACGTTTTTGGCTTTCGCCGAATCGTATACCACTCGATTTATATACTCGTATATATTCATACGTTTAATTTAAACACGACGGATGCCGTTGCAGTGTTTCGCGTGCGTTGTCGGAGGGCCCCAGATGGTGTTTTATAGTTTTTAATTATGCCGAATCGGCCGTAAACTTTTTCCACGCGCGGTATATTTTCCGTTTCCATTTACCCGTTAATTATTCGCCCGGCTCGAATCGAACGCGCGCACACACATATACGACGAGGTCGCGATTTACTGTCGACCGCCGCCGAGCCATAATCGTAAATCGATGGGGGAAATTAAAATATTTCGCGCGTTTTCGAAAACCCACAGTTTTCCCGTCCCTTTCCGGGCCGTGAATTTCCACGCGGCCGGGACCGATTTAAACGGCAATCGCGCCGGTATAAAACGCATCCCTGCGTGCTGCCGCTCTATTAAAACGGTGCCCGCGCGTTCGCCCGGCAATCGCGGTCAACGTAAATCTTCTGACGGCGGAGAAATAACAGTGAGTTGTCGGACACTGCGTTAAGAAAACGTCAATGGCGTATCCCGCCGACGCGTTTTATTATATCCCAGTTCAATTCCACCAATTCTCGATTCCGATTATTTCGAAATAACCGCCGGACGTTGGTTTTCAGATGAAATATTTATTTGTTTAAAAAAAAAATTTATCGGCGTGTAATTATATCTATGAGTGTTTACTCCGTACGACATCAGAAACAACGTGTTATTATTCTCCTTCAAATGTGTCAATTAAGGGAGTCACACGCGGCATATGAAACGCGTGGTGACATCGAGAACTCGCGTACATAAAAATTACAAACGCATATACATATTTGCAACTCGTCTTTCACTAAAATGTCTCGAATACGTCTGTAATCCTCATGGTTCGCCTGCGCACAGCAATGCGATTGTTTTGTCAGAACTCATGTTGGTGTGGCGCACACTTGAGCAACAATTTTCAAATGTATACATTTAATCTTTTACACTCGCCGGATTGAAAATACAAATGTCGTAACCAATCCGACGTAACTTTATCGAATAAACCGTTAGTTACGGAGTACGATAATAAAAAAAATGTGTATTTAGTCTATTATATAGATTAAATATATTTGACGGAATTTAGCGTCAGTACCTTAAATTTCAAAACGTATAAACCGTTATTTTAGTTTTTTTTTTTTTTTATCACTAATTAATTCGAATTTTCCCATCGTCTCATACCGATAGTCGTTTAAATTCACAAGCGTTTAAACACATATTAAATACGAAACATTTACACAAAGACGATTGTCGAAATAAAATAACAATAATTCGAATCGACTAATTTTTAATTTTTTCAAAGATCGCTATATATATATTATGTTTTTTCACGAGACATAGACCAAAAAACATAACATAACTATCGTGACTCTTCCCATAGGTTCGCGAGATCAATATAATATGGAAAATTAATTATTATTAGTATTCGGTGATGGTTTTTGCCACTCGGTTTTACACGCGGACAAAAAGCTAAAACCTAGTTTGGCCGCCCTCGGGCGTCGCACGTACCACTAACCGACCGCACGTCGCGTGGAAATATTTATGCGGTTGTTATTATTATTATTATTTTGTTTCTTCGTTCCAAGGTTTCGCGTTTTTTTTTCTTATTTTTAATATGATCGTAAAATTATATAAAAAATTTATATACATTAGGTCATTGACGAGAAATATAATAAAGAAATAACGCGTCGTGTTCGGTGTGTAATCACCGACCAAGGTCGATAAATGAAATTTAAAAAAAAAAAGTCCCCCGCAATATAATTAACAGGCGTTCATATTGACCACTGTATAGCGATTCTTTTTTTTTTTTTCTCTTTTTACATAGGAAAATGCGAGAGTACAATAATATTATTAGGATTTTCGTTCGGTAGAAACGTTAGCACTAAAAAATAGTTGTAATTTTTAAAAAGTTGTAATCTAAAAGTCTTTTGCACAAATCGGTGGCGAAAGATAAACTCACGTCGGTAGGGGACTTTCGTAATATTAAAATATAACATATTCGGAATCAGTCGTGTTCGTACGGGTATATTTAAATAGTTTGCCGGAGCAAAATGTATTTTCATAACGTTCCGCTAAAGTCTCTTATTGTTTCTTTTTATTAGATACATAATGTAAAGTTATGAAATATGTGCGGTAAAAGAGTTTAAACATTCGTATTTCTGGGCAAAAGCGTTTTCTATTATGTTAATACCGACATTGTTGAAATTCTAAAACAAAACAAAAAAAACACTAAAACAACTAGAGAGATCGCAATACACAACCATCACGATTCGCGACTTTAAAACATATTCAATATTCATATATTTTAAACTTTATTTATTTTTACACACGCATATACTCGTATATATATTTTACAACGTTGAAGAGAAAATAATTTTTATAACAAATTTTCCGTTTTTTTTTTTTTATAATATCGAACGTTTTTTTTATTGATGAGTTCAAGTGATTAAAAATTGAACTACCTATGTATTTAAATAAAACAGTATCACGATTTTCGTATAAATGATGTGTTTTAATAAACAAATATTATTTTTAATAAAAACAATAATATTCGTCACGACTGACGGGCTATGTCAGTATACGCGGGTGTTTAGTTTTACGCTGACCGAGCGATTCAATCGTACGCCCGTTTGGTATATTTATTATTAATAATATTATTATTTCGCGTATTTCAATGAATTAAAACTAACGATTCATCTTTCCTTGTTGTACACTCGTTTACACGTTTATTCGTTTATTTTACACTTTTTACTATTTTATTAAGTTTTAACTGGCTCACTCATATTCACACGATTTTTCGACCGACTCAGTTTATCGTCAGCTGAGCACTGAAATCTCGATCACGACCGATGATCAGCGCATACCATATGTTTAAAACAACGTCTGCACCTTAAATGCTATTCGGGTATAAACAATTTTAGCTCGTTTTAATGTACGAGATTTTATAATCATTAAATTTTAACACGAATATCACCGTTTAGATGATTAAAATGAAATCAAATTAATACAATTAAATATTATTCGGGTAAAAAAAAATTTTTTTTAAATAATCTCACCATATAGTATTTAAAATTATTCGATTATATTTTTACACCTCGACTCGGCGTATAAATAATAATAATCAATACCTATAACGAATAATTGTAATAGTATAATTAAAAACGCGTAACATTAGCATACGAAAATGTATATTGTTGAATTAATTAATTGTATGATTAATACGTTGGGAGACGAGTGTCGTTAGCATAAATTGCGTCGCACGTGTATTTAAGACGATCATAATTTTCGAGTCCAACGTATTGGCTACGGGTGATTTTTTTTCTTATGCGTTGCTAAAGCAGGATAAGTTAATTTTTATGAAGAATAACTATAATAATTATAATATTTGCGTTAACTTAGAAAATGTTCATTTAATTTTGTTAGTTACGAGTTTGTTGAAAAAGGATGGATTCAGTTTTGTTCCTACCAAATAAAATATTATATATATATATATACGGAAAAGTTCGACAAATTTGATTATGTATAATATATAATATATTAAACAAAATTTAACTTTTGCCTGTAACTTCGTCATTTTCAAATTAATTTTTCATTCTGTCTGCTGAGTGTAAAATATTTATACTCGGTATAAGACGGCTTCAAGTAAATCAACATAAGACTTAACGCAACGGAATGTGCTGAATATTGTAATATTGAGAAAAGAAACCGAAAGCGATAGACTAAAACAGCGCTTAGCACAGGATATTCTGTTTTCATCAACACCGTAATCCATTTATCGTCCATGAACTTTAATGTAATTTAGTTGTTTTTTTGTACTTAAACACAGACTTAATATTCGTCGAAACAATTAATAGAAATTAAATATATATAATACGAATTTCACGATTAATTATATTTTCGTCTCTTTTTTTTCGCGAGAGCCCCTTTTACCGTGTCCCGAATTCTCCTTCACTCTTCCACACCAAGACAACTGCGCATGATCAGCACAAGGTATTTCATTCACGCCGCATACAGGATATTAAAAAGACATGTACGTCTTAATTAATATTAATTAAATAATTGTATTTAATTAATCAACTACTGATCGTGAATGATTTCGGTATTGGTATTTCGTTGAAATTCGTTAAATGTGTAAAACTCTTCGAAATTCCCCCCGGGTACTCAGAATGGTTTCAGAATGGTCAGTACGGTCGTGAAATTTCGGACAAAGGCTCGCCTTTGTTTACCGTCGGCCTTTCAGTGCGTAATAAGTTCGATTAATTTACTCGCATATGCTACTTAATTTTTACGCGGACTTCGGAGGAGTACTTTTCTGCTTTCGCCTCGTGTACGTTGAATAATGTCCTTTCCTTCCTTTCTCTCCTGTCCCTCCTCAAAACGCTCCTCAACCTTGGCGAATCCCCTGCTGGTACACTACGTCTTGGTAAACTTCCTCCTCCGTCAGCCACCCGCGGAACGAACGAACGAACGGAAGGCGCGACCAGCGAGCACAACAAACAACAATGCGATTACACCGCGTTCGTTTTTAACGACCTTTCGATCCATTTATCACGACCACACGTCGTCCCTGCGTTGTGGCGCGACGCCGAAGGGAATTCATAACAAATTACTATAAATACGCGTGCCTATATGGGGCGGCTGACTGCGAAATGTGCCGGCCGCGGTTTCGGGGCGGGAGGGACGGGGACGTATTGACTTATAGCAACAGTGTACACGCCGCAGGGCCCTGCAGTCGGACGGATAGCTCATCGTAAAACGGCTGCGGCTCATTTAATTACCACGCGCATATGTTTCAAATAAGAGTGAGAGAGGGTGAGAAGAGTATATGATTATTACGAAGCCGCCCGCACCACCGTTTGCAGGAAGCCGCGGCAGAGACCGTTCCTCCCGGCCGCTGCTGACAAAAAACCGTTTTGAACGCGCATTAAATCGCCGAATGTGTTATAAGGTCGCGAGCGCTATTAAAAATCTAAAAGCCGCGTTTCACGGCCCTCGGTGGCGTACCCGTGGCTGGCGGGCGTTAGAAGACTTCAGGGCTAGAGTACCAGCTCCACCCCTCAAAAAAAAAAAAAAAAAAATTTTTTTTTTTGATAGTATAAAAAATGAGCAGGATCAGTTGCGGAGTGATTACGAAGGTTTTCCTCCTATACCGAAACGCCGGAAAAAAAAAATCATGTTCTCGTTATTTAAAACGTTGAAATATTGTAATTCGTCGATTGTTTAAACAATAACGAATTTCAATACGTATTATTATAACAATATTATACTATAATATTGTGCTGAATATTTAGCATTAAGATATGCTGCACGTACACCGTTGATATAAATAATTGATAGAAAATTTTATATTTTTCTTTTCCCTCGTTTGCGGAAAACGCGACGAGAAAATTCTGTACGATAGATCCATAAACAGAGTGTGCTATCTTTTGAAAAATAAATCCTTCATAAATCCCTTCGCCCGTATAAAATGACGATTAATGCTACAAAAACTTTTCGTGCACTGTACTAGTTGACTTTGTTTTTAAATAATTATGGACGATTCTTTCGTATTAATACATTTCTAATTTAATAAAAAAAATATATATATATATTTATGTAAAAAATATTTTTATTTCGAAAGTTCCTTTGAGTCCTCTCTAGAAAAAAATCGTATCTACACCATTGAGCCGAATCCGCCAGCAAACACTTTATCTTGTTGATAAAGAAACGCGTGTGCGTTCCATTTCAGTAACGTTAAGTAAAATATTTATTATTTTTTTTCTTAGTTTCTTTTCGACGTTAGGGATTGTCTTCCGCGACTGTAAGCTTCGGTGGCGTATGAACGTAGTATCGCCAACGCCACTGTCAGCAAACTGTGCAGAGAGAAAAGAGTTGTTGGAATTGGACGTATTTCTTGTTTGGATTTAACCTTTGACCGAGAAACGCGTAATTCGGTCTTTTATAGTGTGTATACGATTTCACTGTAGACTGATGATATGTATACGACGTAACTGTTTTGTTAACACGATGAAAAAAAAATCTTTCTTTTTTTTCATAATTGAACGTTGTGTTCAGACAACTGTGTAAATAATAGACGAGTGCGTATAGTAAAGTATGTATACGTATACGTCAGATAATAACTATCAATTAAAGTACGGTCGGTTAACGATACGAATCGAGATACAAATTAAATATCAGCCTTTGAAGGGCCGAGCCAAGTTTGGTAGAAACAATTCGTATGTTTTATTTTACAATGCTGTCGATTTCGGAATAAAAAATCTATAACCTTGTTCTTGAAATCGAAAACCACGTCATCGAACTCTGTTAAATAGTTCATTTCATTCAAACGTATTACGTACTACGTGAATAATTTTCACTATATTTGTGTAGACTACAGATAATTATGTGTGTGTGTGTGTTTGTTTTCGTGTTATTGTATTTGGTATTTACTGCGCAGTGTAATAATCGCGGGCCAACAGGTGAGTTTACCGTTCGCCCGTAGGTTAATTATTCAGACAGACATATTTTTTATTTGTTTTATGTTGTGTGGTGTGGGCGTTTCACGTATACACGTAGGTATACACAGTAGTAGACAATACAATTTGGTGGAAAGTCACGTTTTATACATATATAGTTTTAATAAACATTTTATTGTATCGTATCCGAGTCGCGGTGGATTCATTTAAAGAAGAAGAAAAAACAATTACGAGTTCACGAAATTAAATTTAAAAGAAAAAATGTTTTTTTTTAATCATTTTATACAGTTAACGTAAGAAATCGATTTATTATTTATTATTATTGTTATTATTATTAAAATATTATTATGTATATAACTTCCTAAATTATTTTTTTCCAGTATTCACGACTATTTTCGTTAATATATCACAATTAGAGCTATTATATCATTAAACGTTTTCGGTAATTTATTCACGAGAATATACAGCCAAAAAACATTTACGTAACGTGATTAATTTATATATTTTATTCGGCAAATGTACACACTATTATTAATAGATTTGAATAAATTAACAATGAATATAGTTTACCGTTAATGGTAATTGTTTAAACCCAGAAAAACATAACATATTTAATCAGTTTAATATTCATTAAATTATTTACATGTACTTGTTATTTCAACAACAATGAAACAAAAAGGGGCTTATTGATGTACACTAGTCGACATACGCGCAAAACATATCATTTAATTTTTGTGTTTGACGAGGAACGCGCATATAATTATATCCGTAATGTGTTCTTTAACTATAAAAATTCCTTTTAAAACAATAAAACATATTACAAACGACTAATTGTTATGTTTTTAGTTTAAATTTACATTTTTTCGTATTCTACATACTGAACCTACACGACTCTGGTTATGTTTTATGTTCATGTTACTAATAATAATAATAATAATAATAATAATTAATGTGACTGCACATATGTTAATCAGTATAATCGCAACTCGGACAACGTAATGAAAAACATATACGTAATATATGCGTACATTTAGTCGCATTATTATTATGTTTTATATATAAAAAAAACGTTACTGAATAAACGAAGTTAACCTAAAAACGTAAAAAAATAACCAAAGGAATAAGACTTTTTGATTAATCGATAGATTTAAAACGTGCAGATCATAATTTATGTAATATTAGTCTATTATAGAATTAGAAGAGAAAAAAAACACTGAATATTTACACTAAACACACGTAGAAATTTAATATATCTAAATTGTGTAATAAACGTTTTGTAATAGTCAAATAATGTATAAAAAAAAAAATATTAAAGCTTTTTATCAACTGTGCCGATAAAGACAATACGTGGTGTTTTATATTTTATTACAACGAGACTATAAAAAGTGTACGGTTTACATACAATATTGTACGGATAATTACAATTATAAAAACATAAAAAAAGAATTTTCTAAAAACAGTAAGTAATTTTTAACGTTTCAAAATTATTGATTTAAAGCGCGTTATAATTATCATTCGGTTTAATGGAAAACGCGGGCACAAATTATTACATTTTATGTTGATTGAGAAACACGATTGTTTTGCACATCTTTAGGGAAATGATTTTTAAACAATTCCATGTTTATTTTCCTTTGATTCAAATTAGTTCTTTGGTCAATTATGTCCGCGATTTGCTTCGTTCTCAAATGTTGAATTAACTGGTATTTTTTTTTTTTACACATTATTATCAAAATGCATACAATTGTATACTTAGAATATTTGAGAATTATATTGGAACGTTAAATTCCCCATCATACGTTCTGATCGTTATAATACTACGTGTTTGAAAATTTTTAACGACACATAATTTTCAGCAGAGAACGTATAAAAAAAAAAATTTACATTTTAAATTTCAAATAATACATCAAAGTTTAATTAATTTCTGATTTTTATGTAAAAATTATATTTAACGTTTCGTAGAATTAGAAAACAATTATTTTGAAATATTTTTATTTTTTTTTTTTTGAATAAAATGCTTACCTTATACTTTTTTTTATTGCTCATATGTAACTTGGCCCAACATACTTAGTACCCATATACAATAGTTGTGTTTTAAAATATTATTTGAACACAGTATAAACGATATATTTTTCGTGTACGATAAAACGGAAGACGTTTCAAACGTGAAATATTAATTTAACGTAGTTTTACAATTTCTTTTTTTTTTCGATAATTTCCCGTTAAAATAAACAGGATTTCGAGAAGAAATGGAGGAGAATTTATTAAACTCCAATAACGGATTGATATAACGTTTGTCTCGTATTTGCAACCGAAGCCCACAAGACCACATGCTGCAGAGTAATGAACAATAACAATAACAATAATAATAATAATAATAATAATAATAATAATAATAATAATGACGTACAGATAAACGCGTAACGTCAGTAACAGACATTGGCGTACATTGCAATATTATCAAACAATTTCGCTACGCTAGTAACGATTTATTATTGTTATTATCGACGACGAAGTAATAACGTCATAAGGATACCGAAGTAGTAGTTATACCGTGCGACAGGACAGATGAACACACGCGATACTGATAATACTATTGTATTTCAATTGGATTGAAGTAGTGCTTCGGACGTGAACGAAGTGAATAGGAAATTTCAGTAGAACACTGGGGGGAGAGGGACGGGAGGAATGAGACGAGACGTTTATCGGATCGGCACAGACGAGTAGAGAAAAAAAAAAGAGTGACTGTACACGATCTGGACCTAACCGTTTCTGCACAGACTGTTATAGTCGTCCGGTCGCAGTGACGGATATACAAATTGTGGCATAACGACATAATTTTACC
Source organism: Chaetogeoica ovagalla (assembly GCA_032441825.1). Classification (NCBI taxonomy): domain Eukaryota; kingdom Metazoa; phylum Arthropoda; class Insecta; order Hemiptera; family Aphididae; genus Chaetogeoica; species Chaetogeoica ovagalla. The sequence continues at coordinate 1,762,157 of CM063724.1, read as the reverse complement.
TCGTGTACAAACGATTTTTTACAACAAATCGATCAAAATGCGCTTAAGAGATGTCGTATTACGGATGAAATCGTCCTTCGAACATTTAATTCGCAACGGAATCCTTTTTTAATTTTCGTACGAAAAAATATGTAACGCACAGTATTCAGAAACTTTTTACATTACTCGCTTGTATAACGGAAGTTTTTATCAAAATTTATCACGCCTTGTGGTTTTGATTTTATTTTTGATTTTTTTTTTTCACATCAGAAACGATTTATATAAAACGTTTCTAATGAATTTCATTTCACGCTAATGGAACAAACGACGAAGAATTAACGGTATGTTTTTTCGCATAAATATTACAGTAATAATAATTACAGACCAGATTTTTATGGTTTTACATATTTTTTTTTTTTTTACCAAGAGTATGCACAGCTCCGATTAGATGAGATTTCTCGACTATTAATTTTCCTATGAACTGCTGATATACAATAATGTTTAGTGCGTTTCGAATATTTTGTACAAAAACGATGTATTTTGGGAATATATTGACGTTCAATTTGAATATTTCGCAAAAAATATAATGATTTATATAGAAAAAAAGGAATGCAAAATGAATTGTGACATTCGTCAATTTTTACACCCCCGGACGCTATGATTAGATCGGGTGAAATTCACCGTTCAATATTATTCAATAAATTAATATATGTAATTTAACATAAGTAATTTTTTAAAGATTAAAATTAATTTAACTATATCTTATCATTTTTATGAATACTTTTATTTGTTTTTAAGTACGTTTTTATGAAAAATCATATATTTCCGAAAAAGAATATAAATGCGTGTAAAAGATTTTTTTGGTGAAATTATAGAGCGTTTAAAAACATTTTATTTTTAGGAATTTAAACGCATATAATTCCACGTCTCTAATAATAATCAATAATTGGAACGATGCGGAGTAACGTGAAAATGATTTTTCATAATTTTATTTTATTTCGTATGAATTCGAAATTTGCGCCGGTTCTATGACTAGCGCCCGGTGCACGTGCCCGGTCCGCCTCGCCCCTAGATCCGATGCTGCATATTACAGATTATTATAAATTGCCGCTAATCGATATACCGCAGCCTCCGTAATAATATAGATAATAACATGTGTTATTCACGGTCTGGCGGACCGAAAAGCGTTTCATTTGTGCTTTGTATGACTACGCGAATATTATAATAAATACAATAATAGGGGAAGGTAACCATACGTTATGGCACATAATACACGCTGCTGTGTATGTGCGTTCAAATAATAAAAATATTTTGAATTCGACGAGATTCGAATGGGATTTCGATGGGAGAGATGATGCCGTGCACAATTTAAAAATGGACCTTGCGAGGGAGAGAGAGAGAGAGAGAGAATGAATGAGAAAGAGCGAAGGGAAAAATCCAAAGTGGTATTCCGAGCGAATGTATAATATTATTTCGATTTTACTATTGCAACGTTCCAATTTAGAGTTACGCGTTTAACCGTTTTTTGAATAGCACTAAGAAAAAACTATATTTCTATTCTCAAGTACAGTTTACACGCATGGCTGTGAGAAAAAAAACCACTCTATTAGCACGAATCCTAAACATTTAATTTAATTTATTTTCTGACGATTGATCGAATCCGGATTTTATCATTGATTGTGAGTAATAAATATCATAAAGGTTAATAATTTTACAAGAGAAGCAAAATAACGGTTTAACGCATCCAAAAATCCACATTGTCATACGTGTATGAGAAAATTTTCAATTCGTCGCATATTCCTACAAACATTTTAACAAATTTTAATAATAATTCGTGGTTCTTTCATCGGGCAAGGTTCTCCCGCGTTGATTCCGTACTCGATTAAAATATGAATTTAGCGCGCGAATCGGACCAGTGTCCGTGGAAAGTTTTCCGAAGGACACGCGACAAAAACTCATTAAACTGTCTATTCTAAAACTCTTCGAAGTTTCACACGGACCATTTTCTTTTTTCATTCGTTTAAAAAAATTTAAAAAAAAAAAAAACCATTTTATTCGATCACCCGCTGGTTCACGAATAGACTCGTATCTCCCGGCTTACAACGTGCCTACGTGTAAATATGTCAGGTCGGGTTCCTGTTATATTTTGTAGATAATAGGAAATCGCAACAGTTCCGCAATATTGCAATCGATTTGAAATTCTTCGTATTATACCGTAAACTTCGAGCACTTAGCGAATTACGCTTAATTTCAATAACGCACATCGTACGTACAAGTCAATTGTATGGAAAATAATTACAACTTTGTTACACAATGGTGCGCTCGCATGGGACTATTCGAATTCGCCACAATTAAACGAATACATTAATTGGACTGCACGGTTTTGGCAGAGTCGGTCGTATTGCAGCGTTCGGTAAATAATAAATGACATTTCGCATCATCAAAGGCTGAATCAATTAATGGAAATGAATTGACCCGGCGCGTAACTGTACGAGAAATAATGTTCGCTAAATATGTGTTTAATAATATTTTATTTCCCTGAACATAATATTATTGTAGCATACTAATAGAACGCTTGAATTAGGAAAAAAAAACAGAAAAATTTACTTCTCGTTTTATTATTATTATTATTAAAATCCGGATGTTGGTGACTTTTGAATTTTTTTTTCTCTTCAGAACGTCTTCCTGTGATGTTTTTCTAGTTACGCGCGTGATTCAATAACGCACAAATTATATATAATTAATTTGTTTTTTTTTTTTTACATATTTTAACATTATTCGGTTTCTATTTTTAACGCATTTTAACGTCATTTTTTTGGTACTTTTAGATCATTTTTAAACTATTTTTCAATAATCGACAAAAAAAAAAAAAAAATCAATCACCAGTTTGTTTATTACCGTGAACACTATAAACGGTTGCGAAAAACTGCAAATAATATACATATAAAATACGTCATGTATAATATTTCTACTACAATCATTATTTTTTTCACTATTTGTTTAATAAATATATTAATATTGTAATTGAGAAAATTCAAAATCAAATAAATAATTTAAGTAATTTTAATAATTCTAAAAGTTTTTCTCCTACACCGTAAATCAAATTCCTTTAGGGCATTTTTTTTTTTTTTGTAAGGTTTCTAGGGCATTTTTGTGTTGTTTATGCCATAAATGCATGCAGGATTTTTAGGGTAATAAACAAACCCGGGTTTTAGTTATGATTATCATCGGATTATTACGACGCGGTATCGCCGCACGCGAAAGTGTCGTAGAATCGTTGGGATTATTTCTTTCATTACTCGGCGATAAATCCCGCCGAATAAATGAAACGGAGAATAAATAAACGAACGAATTGTGTGGATGCCGAGTAATGAGTGAAGAAAAAAAAGGAACAACGGTCATTTACGGGAACGTGGGATATTTCTTATATACGCGAAATGGACCACGTTTTTTTAGTTAAATTTTCTTCTCGATAATATCGTCATATAATTACGTATCCCGGGGTCAGCGCGCGATGACATCTTATGCCGGCCGCACGGTGATTAATAATATTAATAATAATAATAATAATAATCGATAAATAATAATTCCCAATCACCCACGTCGTCGTCGTTCATCGTTCTCGTCGTGCGCATACAATGCCGAACGACTGATAGAGATAGACTGAAAGTGAGAGAGAGAGAGAGATGGGGGAAAAAACGACCAAGAAAAAAAAACGTCGTCTTCGTATTAATTGTTTATCGCCGAGTCACTCGGCGAGCGCTTACGGTAATAATAATCGTGTGATTTAACGCCGAAGATTATTATTATTATTATTATTATTATTATTATTATTATTATTATTATTATTATTATTATTATTATTATTATTATTATTATTATTATTATTATTATTATTATTATTATTATTATTATTATTGTACTAAACGAAAAACGCCGTTTTTCTCGTACGTATTTATGTATGTGGTACGTATGTGCCGCAGGGGCGTATACAAGGGGGAGGCGATCGCCTAGATACTTGTGTATGTACCTATATCTACTGACAACTAAGATTAATCGAACTAAAACTAAAACGTAATAAAACATATTTTTATTTAAAACTTATTATTTTCATATAATTTTTCGATAATTCTAAATTGGCAACAGAATCGACGGGCCGTTTTTCTACTCGCCCCCTCCCCACCCGTAGGGGATGAAGTAAATAAGCCCCTGCCTGATGCGTCGTCGATCAAAAACGGAAAAAAACAATGAAAATAATAGAATCCACGTCTAATCAAAGAGGTCGTCGTCGTCATCAAAGAACTGCCGTCCATACCGCGACCGATTTGTAAACGCTTTTCGCCAACAAAATCTCCAGCCGATCCGTCCGAGAAAATCCGTCAATTTCCATACGCGCACGGCGCGGATATTACGTTGAAGAGAGAGCTTGACTTATTATTTCCATTGCGCGCCATTGGTGATCTCGACGAGAAAACCCAACCGATTTCGCGGACCAGATAAGCGGTGATCATTTTCATTACAATTATTGTTATATAGGTTTATTTTGAAGAGTTTTCCCGATTTTACGCGGTTGTCGTAATTGATCGATGTCATCCAATTCAAACGGCTTTGAACAAAATATTAAAGAGCTAAAACGATTTCTTGCGGGAATAAAATTTTCGTCAAACGCCTCGTGATTCAATTGTTAGAGATTTAATACTACGCACAGTCATGAAGACTGTTGACGCACATCCAAAATGAACAGTTTTGTTTTCTGAATCGTACCGATTTGATTACAAAAAAAAAAAAAAAAAAAAAACAATTGTTTGGTACGATTTGTCTCAAAAATTAAAGTAATATTTCTACCCAAAATTTTACGCGCGTAACATTTTTTTTTCTACATAAATAACATCGTATATCAAATGTAGGTACTGTTATTAATTCGTGTGCTTATAAAAATAGATTTCGGTAAAAGATGTGAGGCAACAATGATGAGGAATTGTCATCTCGAAACGACTGTGGGACAAGACTCATTTTTAACACTTTCGGTACAGAGTACTGACGCGAATACTCGTCTCGTCGAGTCTTCTGTCGACGCGACAATTGCATTGCACCAGAAATCCCAATAGATTTACGAAAATAAAAAAGAAAAAAATTATCTTTGGGACGTTATGGACAAGAGAATAGGAATTCCGCTCGTTGCTTCGCATACTCCGTTATTCAATAGACATCTATATATGCCCGATCTCAGTACTTATCAGAAGTATATGAATAAATACCGTATCGACGATAAAAGCCCGACACGCGCTTTTATTACGTATTCCGCCGTATAATACACGTTTCGAAAATAAAAAAAAATCGTTTCCCCCCCCGGAACAATTGTATTTTTATTTGCGAAGTGTGGTTTTTTTAATTAAAACGTTTTGCGTGTTCTCCGCGCGCGCGCGCGTCCCTTTGTAACGCGCAACGGAAAAACCAATAAAAAAAAAAAATAATTAAAAATAAATGCTGTAAAAAAACGGTATTTTTTTTTCAATTTAAAATACGCCTAGCGTTTAATACGGTAAAAAAAAAACGACATCGCAATCGGACAATGCGTGTTTTTTTTTTTTTTTTTTTTTTTGGCGAATACGCCGCGCCGCGTACAAAAACAAAAAATAATAAGAAAAAAAACCTCCTCGAAAACGAAAGGCGAGATAATAATAAATGTTATATTACGAACGGCGACTGCAAAAACGATTTTGCCGTGAGTGTGCGTGTATCGCCGTTAGTAACGCCGTCGCAGTCTCGTTTGACACGCGTCGCGATTGTTTCGGAAATGAAGACGGGCGCGTTTTTTTCTCCTTCCCGTTCGCCCTTCTAGAACTATCCAATTTAGACGGGTTGCGGCCCGCAAAACGTGACGCGCGCGAGGGTGCGCGCGAATCGGCGGGACCGCGCCGCAACACAATAATTGCGTAACGCGGCGGCGGCACACGCTGCAGCGGAACACGGTTTGTTTTTCGTTTTGGGGAGTACCCAACAGCACAGCTGGAAAACATTAGCACCGCCGCGCGGCCGGAAAATAACGGCGCGTTATACACACCGGGCCCGGCGTGCAATAATAATTATCGCCTCGTACGCGACTCGGACGGCGTGCAGAGGCCGGCGGCCGTCGTCGCGCACCGAATAAGTCTCCGCGAATAGGGTGGCGGCGGCCAGATTATACAAAACACAAGAATACGGGACAAACGTAATGTTATATAAAGGATATGAAATTCGTTTTATCGTGTGAATAAAAACGGGAACGGTTCGCTCTCGGCGCACATCTCCCAGTAGGGGCGGAAACACTTTGCTCGTTGGCAAGGATACACTTGCAGGTCAGTGCCGTGGATATAGCCGAGGGATTTTCGAGAAACTACTGAGAAAATCGTAAAATCGCCATTCTAAAGTACTAACTGGATAAAATTTGTTACCGGAGATCGAGTGAGATCGGAGAACTCCTCTTCGTAGCGAATTCGTCAACAGAGAAGAAAAAAAAAAAAAATATTTTTTTTTTTTTTTTTATGTTGAATATAACGAGGAAAAGGGACGTGTTGTCGGGACAACGGGACGTCTGGCCGCCCTAATATGGGGGAAACACGGGTCCCCCGGTCGTATCGTTTCCGAAGTACATATTATTTTTTCTCTCTCCTCTTCCATTCCCCCCCCTCGCCGCCGCCGCCCGAGTCTCATTTATTAGTTAGAACGTCCCTCCCCTACCACAATCCCCGTGCAGTAGTTGTACCGCGTGGCGCGTCTCGCGATCAACCAAATGTAACGAAAAGTTACCGGGTTAACACGCGTAAATTATAAAATTATAACATTATTTGTAAACACGATTATACCGCACTCCGGTAGGGAGCTCTATGTTTGTATTTCTCAGCGCCGTTTTGGATCAGCCGTTTTTCATCGAGTTGTTTTTTTGTAATACGTTAACTGCCAGATTTTTTTTCTTTTTTTTTTTTTGCCACATAGCGTTGAGCAATGGCGCGTTCTCGCGAGTCGCGTTTAGTCGACCTGGTATAGTTTTGATCGAGTATAGAATTGAACGAGATCCGTAGTGTGAGTAGAGGGGGAGGGGACCTTTGGTTTCGACGTATTCGGACAACTTCTTAATTGACCGAGGAAAAAAAAAAAAACGTTGACCCGGTCAAACTTTTTCGTTCGAGTACTGTGTCGTCTGCTAATCGCTTTTTCAAGTTGAAACCTGTGTTGACACGTGTCAGTACATACATTAGTCGAACGTGAACTAATTGAATTTCAGAATTGTTGTTATTGCTTGAAATTTACTTCTTTTCTTTTTTTTCCACACCGGGAAATATCGTAATGAAAAATTGTAATAAATATGTCCGTTCACTTATGGTTTTCTTGTAAATCAAAAAAAAAAAAAAACAGGAATATATTATATCTCGTTATTTCTATTGTAATTCGATAGACGCGTACGAATAAAATCACTCAACGAATAACGTTGAATTTCACTTATAATACAATATTTAAACATATTTTATTGTAAAACTTAACGCCAAATTAAATTTTCGAACAAAATTCACGTGAATGCTCGGGAGCGCCTAAACGAAAACTGATGTTTTTTTTTCGTTGAAAAACCTAATCGCTCCGTTTGCGCGACCCGTTGTAGAAACCTAACAAACACACATTTTCGACGATAATATATTATGCGCAGGCGTAGAAAACGTTGATTTTTTTTTTTTTTAGATATTATACTCTAAAAATATTTTATTATAAACGAAATAAATTTCGGCGCGTCCGATGGCTGTAGTTGTTACAATTTCCTAACGAGAAGTTGATTTTCCCTCTTAATCAATAACACGCGATTCCGACAAAAATTACGGTACGTTTTCTCGCCAGAAAACAAACACTTTTATTTCGGAAAACTTTCCAAGTATTCTGAGCGATGATTTTTTATTATTATTATTTTTTTTTTTTTACGATGAAATTATGTAAATATAAATAACTCAGTTTTAAAAAAGTCGTCTTTTTTTCTTTTTTTTTTTTTTGAATAATTTACAATTTAAAATGTTTTTTTCTAAATTATATACAAGGTAATTTGTAAAACGTATCGAACCCATAATATACGCACGTAACGATCTTTATTTTAACGGTTACGAGAAGTCAAAAAAAAAAAATATTAAAAATATTTAACGTTTAAATAATTTAATTAGTAAATCAATTTTTACGCAATTATCGTCGATATAAATTCGAACCCACGTCTCCTATATGGATAATTCCAATACTAAATTGTGCGGACTCACTCAATAATTTAGAGTAGGTGTAATATTCTGTCATGTGTAACACGAAATCGTAGATTTAATCAAAACACACAGGTGTTGTAAAAAAAAAAGAAATATACCGTAAATATGTGCAACGAATAACGAAATAACGTTAGATCAAGTAGGTTAAATAAATATCAATTTCGGGGCGATAAATTATTTAGACTTTTTGCGAAAACCATCGGATTTACTATAATTCGAGAAAGCCGTAAAACGATGTTTTTTCGTAGTAGAATTTCATCTCGATTTCGTTCGGTACGTGTACAATAAAATATATGAGATAATTCCCAATAGCGCGTCGAATAAACTTCAATTTGTTCACTAAATTACATTTTTTTTTTTTTTTTTTTTAAATAAATTATAGTCGTTTCGCAAGACGATATCACATAATAATTTATCGGGAAAAAGTTTTCTCTTTTTTATGCGTTTACGGTATAACGTGTCCTTCTAAATATTCAATCGTGAAAAAATGTTAAACATTTGTAAAATCAATCAGTACGATAATAATATAAGACAATTTTAAATTTATTTAAAGACTAACTGTCCCCGCGCACTTAGTCGCCCATAAACAAATGCCACCTCGTACAGTTGGTTGTACGATAAAATATGTAACATTCGGATCAAACTCGTAATCGATTTCATCTCGTGTCTCAATAGCAGTGACGTTCTTTCCGATTTTTTTTCCTTTTGCTCGACTACTATAAGAGTCGTAGCTTTATGTTAAATAGTCAATAACCTTCTTCAAGAATTGGGCTTTCAAATGCAGTAAGAAATTTTTCGAATCAGACTGGTAGTTCCAGAAATTTTCACGTTCAAATATAAAAAAAAAAAAACAAAAAAACTCTTCGGCTTTATTGTATTGGTATAGATAATATAGTGTTCGGTATTAAAACTTGGTGTTTTATGATTATTAACGGATTTGTGTTTCATTAACAATACTCTTTAACATTGCAATAAAGTAAAACACTCATTCCACGATTTCTCAGTGGAAATTTACTAATTTACTACGTAGAAATTAATAATAATCAGACTTCATTTGTATAATGCGAATAATACGGCGGAAAATTTCACCGGTTTTATATTATAATTTTTCCAATATTAATTCGAATATTTAAGGTAAACCGTGTAACCATGTTTTCGAAATTACAATACGCTGCTTTCAATCAAAATGTATTCTATGCAATTATTATATCCTTAGGCAATTATTCGCGTTCGAAATAATATAACATTTGGTTTTTTTTTTTTTAATTCTCTAATATTAATGTATCATAACATAAGAGTTTATTGTAATAAATTGTGTTCGCACAAATTTCGCCGCAGGTTTTCACGATATTAAAACAAATGGTACACAGTGAAAGACGGCGTTTAAATAATGATATTACACGCGATACGAATGTGGTACACAGTATTCAACAAGCCGAGTACTGCAGCGCACATTATAACACCAGTAATAGGAGCATTTACATTTTTCATTTTTCTCTCGTGGAAATTAAACCGAAAACGCCATTTTTGTACGTATTTAATAGGACGGAAATAATAATAATAATAATAATAATAATAATAATAATAATAATAATAATAGTAATAATAATAATATAATAATAAACAACTCTTATGTTTCTACCACTGCACCGCCGTAAGCGAGAAAAGAATGTGTTAAATATAACGTGGGCTTAAAAAAAAAAGTTATCCACTGTATATATAAACGAATTAAGCCGTTTTTTTTCGCAACGCGTATTATTATACTTTCATACAGTTTAACGGTATTACATGTATAAGCCTCCGACTTGAGAACGTTTTAAACGAATAATTTGTAAAGTACGAACAAATTTAAATACCAAAAAAAAAAATCCGAATATTTTATGGGTATTTCGACTAAAACCCGTTTTTTAAAAAACTTCGTATTTTTTTTTTTTTACATGTAAATTAACTCTAAGTGTACTTAATTATTATTTAATTTAAAAACTTTGCCGTTAAAAATAAACGATAAACGGTATTAGTATAAATACAGACCTCCTTCGGACATTTCCAATTATTTCAAAAGCTTCGGTAAGAAAATTTCGCCATTTTGTACACAGTTTTATTTTGCGTCTTATTATGAATTTTTGAAGAATCCAATCGGACGTTTAGTTTAGACATTTAGTCGGATGCGAGTATGTTTTTGGTCCATTAACTGAAATTCTAAGTCAACACATCAAATACACGACCGCGGGTAGGTATATTAAATTTTCGACCGTTTAGTTATATACAAGTGTTTTGATTGAGAACCGAGACGACGACGGCGAGATTTTACCAAAGATAATTGTAAAAAGAAAAAAAAATTGTTAAATTTCCCCGACGTAGTTGTTTCCAACGTAAATACATATATATATATTACTTTTCACGTCGAAAATAAATTGAAATCTTCTCGAATCAAAATTTATCACTAAACCAATGGGTTTCGTCTACATTACGTGACGTCAATTTCACTCAAAACTCGACTTAACTGAATGCATTTCGCCAATATTGTTTTAAACGCAATACTCGTTGAAACATCGTTCGCAATTCACACAATTATTGCGTAATTCCTAGTCGAAATTGGCCACTCGAGTCTCGACGCAAACGTATACGTCAGAACCAGAGGAACTTTTCTCTATATATTTGTCCTGAAATTGCGCGGCACTTATTTAAATACGAGACTGCACTTCAAGATTTGTCTGTTGGTTTGCTGACAAGGCAATTTTCAAAGGAACCTCTCGAGAGATGGCACGGATTTAAATAACAACGATATTTTTCTCTCGGAATTTTATTTAGATTACGGATGAAAATCTAATTCGATAGAACCCATGTTGTTTTATATAAAAATTGTATAGTTACACATATTATTATAGAAAACAATTTATTTATGAGAATATTGATTTTAACTTTTGTCCGAGTCTATCCAAGTGTTCAAACAAATAGTTTAGTAGTTTGTTGTCGAATCCTTATGACTATAACTTATTATAACTCAGTTAATATAATAAAAACGAATACTTTTACGTTACAAAGTAATTGAAAACTGCTATTTATCATTGCCAGCATTAGTGTTGACGGAAATTTACTCTTTTTTTTTTGTGTTCAAGAAAATGCTCGAAAAAATATTACTTTACGTTTCGTGAAAAAAAATCGTGTGATTTTTTTTTTTTGCGCGCGCGAATAACAATTTTGGCATGACTACAAAAGAAGGAATAATCTTAGATTACCTAACTCATATGTCATAATCAAAGCGAAATCTCGAAATACGCAACGAAACTAGTTAATTAAAAAAAAAAATTTAATACAAAAACTCCTACTACATTTGATTGTTACAAAAAAAAAAAACGCTTTCAGATATAGAGAAACAAGTTTTTATTTTCATTTCACGAGGCATCTAGTCGATTAAATTGGAAATTTTCAGAAGAATATTCGAAATTTACTCGCTCATTCCGATTAAAGGCATCGACTTTAAAACCACTACGCTCTCTGTTTATTAAAAGTGTGCTCAATACAATATAAGAATTTCATTCTTGACACTCTTGTGCGCTACGCTCTTCTCACATGAATTCGTGATCTCGGCCGCAAACAGTAGTTGATATTGAATTGCGTAAAAATCAATTATGTTTTCGAAAATATTATTTTTAAACTGCAATTGTGCCGGATCACTTGAAATCGAATATATACATAATGACGTAAGTGTAATATGTTATTACGACCGTTTTCGTCCATAAAAAAAATGTCATAATTTATTTTTACGGGTTGAATTTCCACCGTCATAATTATAATATATACCGCTAGTGTAAATTGTACCGTCTACGTTGTAATATGAATAACCGACGTTTTAATATTCCACAATTGACGGGCCAATTGTTATTCGTATTGTTGACGTTTTAGCATAATATCATTTAATGTTTTAATGATTCATAACGTCGCGGTTTGCACGCAGCTATAAACATTTATGCCGAATAAACTTTGCACAAGAAGCGTAAAATCACAAATCTCTTTATAAGCAAATATATGTGTAAATATATATATATATATTTTTTTTTTTATAGAAAAGTAACGCGTATTGCTTTGCGAGTACCGAAAGTACGGAGAAAATAATTTCTATTATTATAATTATTAAATGTTGTGCATGCATCGTATAATAACGTGTTTTATCAGAAGGTACAAACTGAAATATCGTTTCTTCCCACCTGTACATAATTTGTACTGTCTTAAGATGAAATCGCGTACAAAAAAAAAAAAACAAAACAATGTGTTTTCTATAAATGAAAAGAAAAAGTGCGTAAATTATTTTTTAACGATGAAAATTGTTAACAGTCGTTTTTATTATTATTATTATTATAAATAAATGATTTATTAATAATATGGATTTTTTTACGGGGGAAAAAATGCCGCGAGGGGAAAAAATTATTATCTCACTCGATAAATCACTAATTCGTCGTGTGCATAATTTTTTAATTAATTTTGATATAAAATATATATTTTACGCTTTTCACGCTTACAATGCGATAATACGACGAGTATATTATAATATTATAAAATCGGTTTTTTTTTTTTTTATATAACAATTTTAAATAAATTTATTGTTTTTAATTAAAAAGGTATTATTACGCTATTCCCATGTTATTATTATAATACTATTTGACGCGACAATATATATATATATATATATATATATTTGATTTCATAATAAGTTTTACGATATTTACATTTTCCGAAACGTGCAATATGAAATAAAATATCATCGCGTTTATTTTTCGCACATAGTTTTATATACAGCAATGCGGTGGGTCAGCGATTTTTTTTTTTTTTTTTAGTAAAAGAGTAACGTATAGAAAAAAATCGAATATTACGTGTCGTATAGATTGTTATTTTTCGTAGTATTTAAATAGACATTTAATTAATTATAATCATTCGAAATCGTTTTTGAACTTCCGCGCGAATACTTTTTAATTAATATTCGCTTGTCGACGAATTAATTTATCGATAACGTATCTCCGGTATAAAATAGTTATTTACACGTGACGGAAAACGTAATAGAAATGTGTATTATAAAATACCGCCCCGCGGCGACGCGTGTCATCTAATGATTTTGCGTATATTTCAACGTGGAATAGAATGTGTGTGTCGTTCGGATGGAAAGAAGTGAAGCGCGAAAAGTTTACACGATAAATAACCGCAGACTGTCCGCGTTATCTATACGATATGATATCTAGTAAAGGTTTTGACGTCGTTTAATTTGATATAAAACTACAAAAAAAAAACCGTCTAACCGTGTCACGAGAACCGGTGGATCGCGTATCATTAATTAATTACAATTATAACCGGAGACGAATTCCCCGTAGGCGGTTCCGAATTCAGTAAAATACGTATTGAAAAAAATGTGTTTTTCGAGTATTTGGAGAAATCGCGTTTTGTTCTGCGAGTAATAAGCGCGTACAAAAACGGATAAAAATTTTCAATCGAAAATCGAAAAAAAAGCGTTGGAAAATTCCGTACGTTTCAACGCTACATTGCGATAAAGTACAATAATAATAATAATAATAATAATAATAATAATAATAATAATAATAATAATAATAATAATAATAATAATAATAATAATAATAATAATAATAATAATAATAATAATAATAATAATAATAATAATAATAATAATAATAATAATAATAATAATAATAATAATAATAATAATAATAATAATAATAATAATAATAATAATAATAATAATAATAATAATAATAATAATAATAATAATAATAATAATAATAATAATAATAATAATAATAATAATAATAATAATAATAATAATAATAATAATAATAATAATAATAATAATAATAATAATAATAATAATAATAATAATAATAATAATAATAATAATAATAATAATAATAATAATAATAATAATAATAATAATAATAATAATAATAATAATAATAATAATAATAATAATAATAATAATAATAATAATAATAATAATAATAATAATAATAATAATAATAATAATAATAATAATAATAATAATAATAATAATAATAATAATAATAATAATAATAATAATAATAATAACAAATAACGTTCGAACACTACGAAATGAATTTAAACGAGTTGTAAAACAAATTGTTATTATTATTATTATTATTATTATTATTATTATTATTATTATTATTATTATTATTATTATTATTATTATTCGATAATGGTGGAACGCGACGATGAAATTACATTTATTAAATCGTATACATTTCGGTTTCTTTTTTATTCTACTCTTATAGACGTCGCGTTTTTTTTTCTTTTTGACGTTCAACAACGGTTTTACTTACGACCGTTGACGTCGACGAAAAATACACTTAATGACAACGGGATGAAAATAAATTAAATGAAAACCGTATGGTCCTTTGACAACCTCTTATGTCCTTATTATCTTTTACACGGTACTTACGCACAAACACGCGTACTGTACATAATAAGTAATAATAATAATAAATAATAATAAATAAGTAATAATAATAATAATAAATAATAAGTAATAATAATAAATAATATGAACCTATGTGTGTGTGTCTGCGCAGTCATATAATATACCAATAACAATATTATACGTTCCTCTCACTCCGAGACAGTGTTCGACAAGACGGCTGATTAATGGTCCGGTATCGGCGATGGCGGGGCGGCTTCGTCGTCATGCAATTATAAACGCGTTGCGTCGGTTAATTGATCGTCCGTCTCCGGAATCGTCGGCCGACACCTCCGCCGTCTCCTTCTTAACCCACCCCTCGTGTACGCAGTGACTATAATAATAATAATAATAATAATAATAATAATAATAATAATAATAATAATAATATTAATAATAATAATAATAATAATAATATTAATAATAATAATAATAACACGAACGCGTTTTATATTATAATACCGTACGCCGCTGCAAATTCAGCCGCGTATAATATAATATGTGTACGACAGAGAGATATAAAATAAATTGTATGCACACACGTAAGTAACGCTATATTCGTCTCGCGTACGTTTAATAATAGTCGAATCGTTTGAGACCGGCCGACGGGAATCCGTCGTCATATTACGTTTTATCGCCGTATACGTTCAACAATAAATGGGCCGCCCTCCATAACCGTAGAATACAAATGCGCGACGAAGGAAATATAATAAAAACGAGATTTTTTACCGGCAAAAATAACCAGTCGATACGTAACGGTCGTAGTACCAGAAAAAAAATGTACGTATTATTGCTTGGCACAAGCGTCGAGCGCTTTAAAATCGTTTGAATGTGGTACGGGAAGTGTTCAACGCGTCGTCACTAGTGATGTGCAGCGGTGTTGTTCGCGTCAGTAGTACGTTTGCCGAGCGCGAGCGAGTAGCACTCCAACGATAGAGTATAAATCCTTTTGAATTATTACACGAGCACCCGGAGTTTTTCTAAACGTGGCGGCGGCGTTCGTTGGTTTTCTTTTCTTCGGGAATATTAGGAAAAAAAAAAAGAAAAAAACCGCGATAAAACCGTTGAAATACCAGTAGTAGTCGTCGAACGATTCCAAAACACATATAACAATTCGAAACGTTGTTCACGGGATTGAATCGTTTCGCGGGAGAGAAACAACAACAATCGCGAACTGTAGCGTTTTAAAGACACCGGAACGTTTACGCGCGACAAACGTTAACTGCTGCAATAACGGAGAGGTAAAATCGCGCGTAAATTTCCATAGTTCGTAACAATAATTATAATATTACTCGCTCCCGTGTATTATCGGCGAGTACAGTCAAAATCACAGAGATGTTTTTATTTTTTAAATATCTTTAATTCCCGAGAATCTACATAAATATTTCGGGGGGGAAAAAAATAAAAGGATATATCGTATTTTAAAAGCGATATGGAATATTTCGATTGGAATTCCGTCGTCTTGATAACGCGACGGCACCGCGCGCACGCGGATTGAGCTCCATCCAATAATCGTCACATCATAACGCGTGTAACCTACACGATGATGACCGCGGTAATGTTTTCGTATTAATAATAATAATAAAAATTTGACGGTCATTAAAAAAAAAAAAAAAAAAAATTTTTTTTTCTCTTCTTCTAATCGACTGCGGTGCGCGAGCGTTGTTATCGCGCGAGATCGGATAGAGAAAATCACGCGCGTGTTTGTTTTCGACGCGATACGCCGTCGTCATCGTCGTCGGTTGACCCACGTCGACTCGCGGCGCCGTGTAAACAAACGCGTTTTCGTGGCGCGCGCGGCGGCGGCGGCGGCGGTTTTTTTTCTACATTTCTCGTTTTGGCTATCTGGCGATCGTACGCGCGGTATTAGAAAACGATAATAATACGCGTTTTACACGGACGCGATGACTTTTTTTTTTTTTTGTTTTCGTGTTGTCGACCCCCGCCCTCTTCTTGCCCAAACGCGGCGCACGACCGTACAACAATCCGCACCCGCCCCCGTTGTGATTATTACACGCGCGTTATCCCCGGGTACATCCATATCGGTCCAGCTGCAGATACTGTTCGTTATTAATTGCTCAGCCTGCAGGGCGCAGCTGAGTGACGACGACGGCGTAGGCCTATTTATTTACGTGGTGGGGGTGATGAAAACACCGATCTTCGACCGTGTCCGTTTTTCGTTGACCGTCGTCAAAAAAACAAAAAAAAAAACGGAATTTTTTTTTATTCGGTCAACGCGAACCGAAACGTTCGTCGAATGGTGGTCGTTGCCGAAATGAGTCGTCGTGGAAGTTCACGCACGATCGTTTCGGAATTCAACACGCAGTCGTCGCGGAACTCCGTTATTTCGGTTGTATTATATAATATATCGTATTATTATTATTATTATTATTATTTCATCGGGATTTATTTTATCACGTTCAGTGTGCAATCACCGCGCATATGGGCGACGTTAGAAGTCAACGTCGCAGCTGCTGTTACGCGTAACCCGGGGTAATGTTTAAACTCGATTATCGTACACACGAGATGGAAACGGTGCGGGGGACACGAGCGCGGCCGCCGCCCCACCTACTCGAATCGAACGTGAGTCGCGTGTCGAAAACAATAAATCCGATAGTATACAATACGCGCGTGTTTCAATAGTGGAAGTCTTTCCTCGAGGAATAATCGCGAAGAAATTTGTCGTCTCCCGGCGCCTTTCATTCGCGACGTTCAACACACTTTGACAGGTTCTTCGGCGTTCTGAATGTTGTTTTTCAAATACATCGCTTGAATCCCCCAACTGTTTCTTACGGTGTTTTAACACATTTTTTAAGATAAAAAGACCAACAAAAAAAACTTGATAATAATCGATTTTTGAACACTTTAAGATACAAAAAAAAAATTAACGTCTCGAATTCAAATCCGTTTTCAGAATTTTTATCGCATTGCCGACAAGTCGGTCGGTATGTCTTTAAGTACCAAACGGTTTAGTTCAGCACACGCGATTCGTGTGCGCAAAACGAAGAGAGAAAATACTCGCTTTCAACCATCATAAAAAGCTTCGAATATACGTATATCCTTTCACCCTCCCCCCCCCCCACACAAATATTCGGAATACTTTCAAAGAAATATTTTACCGAAGTCCGTGTGTAATTCAGTCAGATCTTCTCAACCGTTCGTTTTGCACCGAAGACGAATTTTTTGTTTCCCCCCCCTCCTCCTGTGCAATGAATATTTAACGATTTCCCGGTGTATAATTAGTGTTAAACGATCGAGAACTGCGAAAATTACACGGCGTTCACCAGCGACTACGTTCATCGACCAAAGCATTTGACAAAAGCCATTTGACATTCATCGGTCGCGGCGCATTCGAAAACACACTGCGACGCGTTACCGGACGACCGTGTACGAATAATTGAGTTTCGTTGTAATAACGACGACGCATTTTATAATATGTAATTACCGCCGTCGTCGAAAAGTTATAATTCACGTATTTACGATTCGTATACACCGACTTTTTCACGCGCAAATTTTGCGAATTATTATACGTTTTACATTCTTTTTTTCATTTGTACTTAGTTTTAACATGCCGGTTGTAAACATTTGTTTACAATATAAACGTACGTGCTATCACGCAACGACAACGGGTGGTTGCGCGAGAAAAGAAATAAAATCCAGCGGTAAAATTTTATGTTTGTCTTTTTTTCTTTTCCCCGTTTTTATAAAAATTAAAATCTCGACGCCGTTTTTTTTTTTTGTTTTTTAGCCCCGTCGGGGAGTTTCCGAGTGTTGGGTGTGAGTCAAGACTTGAAATTAGACGATTCGGATGGTTTTCTAGACGTGAACGAAAACGTTTATAAATAATAATTGAAGATTTTCCAGAGAAAGTTTTGATAATATCAACGTGATTAATGAATATCAGTGAATGTGATTTTCAACGCGTGTATGAGGGAGGGCGCCTCTATTACAGTTATCGTACGCGAATCAATCGATTGGAGAGTTTGTATTTTATTTGAATTCGATAATTCGTGTATTGAAAATTAAAACAAAACAACGTCGTCTCAATTGACGATTAATACAAGTTAGATATTTAGTTTTCACGCTGTATAAAAACTAATAAATAGTATTGCGTTTAATATGTACCGATAATAATAATAATAATAATCGTATAGTTAGGAATATTGAAAAGAAAAAAATATATACAAGGCTCTGACCTTAATTAACACGATAATTGGATACGCGCGTAGTATAAAAATCACGTGATCGATTCGCTTGACAATGATCGATTAAACGAGATCCGATCGATTATTATTCAGTTGATTGGGCAACGATCAATATTATACGATTCGATATATGTATGTGTAATTAATTACTTTTCTGTACACACCACAAACACTTTCCAAATGCAATATATCCAACTCATTAGTAAATGTTATGTTTGCCGCGGTTGTTGAATAATTATTGAAAATAATAACACGAATAAAATCTTTATTTAACGTGTTTGACTTTATTACACACGCGCGCGCACACTGCTCGGACAAGTTTACGTGTTAAATTGTTCTAAACGATTATTTATAACTCGGTTAACTTGTTGTATGTGTACAGTGAGTTAGCATATCCGAGAATACTGTGACTCGTTATGAGTTCAAAGTTTTGGAAATAAATATAATTTCTAACAGAAACCAGTTGATAATTATGCGCGTGTGGGGAAACCATTATATTCGTACTTCGTCTCGGCGTTCATGGAAATACGAATTGTAGTATATCGCAATATTATACGCGATATATAATGTATAGAATAACAATTTCAATTAATATTGGCGTTAAATCGTTTTGTTAATATAAAAAGTGTAATCTAAGTCACTTTGTGATAGTTTTGTAACGTAAAAGTAAAAATTCGACTTTTTTTAAAAAATAAAAAAAATTTATATTCAACAACTTTAAACCATCGATATAAAACGCGAAAATTTTTAAAAAAAAAAAAAAAAAAACAATTAAGTATTATTAAAATTATATTTTCTATTTTACACGGACGCCGACGTTCAGGAATAGAACGAATCTCTCTACATATAAAACGTGGAAATCGCACATTGGTCTGCGGAGTAAATTACTGACTCGAAGTAAAGTACATAGTGATAATTTAGAAAAAAAAAAAATCGTTTTTGCGGTTTATTAACGGATAAAGAAAATAAATATGTTTAACGCGATTTACATTAGATTTAACAGTTTTTTTCTTTTTAATTCCTATTTTGAGTATCCGTTTTGTCGTTCGTTTACCACCGGATTGATCGCCGCGGTGTTTGGACACGTTTCTCGATAGAATTGATTGTGTGATCAATTGTTGTTACATACGACTCGATTCGGAAACACATTACAACGACGACGACGAAGAATCCGCGGATTTCAGAGAAAACGAGTCGGTAAAAAACCGAACTAATTTATGCTGTTCTTCCGCGAACGCGATCCCAGTGCGCGTTCAAACGTCGGTTGTAAAGAGAAGAAAATCAAACGCGACCGGTCGGATGCGATTACGAACGGATATCGGAATTAATAATAATAATAATAATAATTGTAATTGTAATAATAATAATAATAATAATAATAATAATAATAATAATAATAATAATAATAATAATAATAATAATAATAATAATAATAATAATACTAATAATAATAATAATAATAATAATAATAATAATAATAATAATAATAAGAATAATAATAATCATAAGAATAAGAATAATAATAATAATAATAATAATAATATTAATAATAATAATAATAATAATAATAATAATAATAATAATAATAATAATAATAATAATAATAATAATAATAATAACAAATAACGTTCGAACACTACGAAATGAATTTAAACGAGTTGTAAAACAAATTGTTATTATTATTATTATTATTATTATTATTATTATTATTATTATTATTATTATTATTATTATTATTATTATTCGATAATGGTGGAACGCGACGATGAAATTACATTTATTAAATCGTATACATTTCGGTTTCTTTTTTATTCTACTCTTATAGACGTCGCGTTTTTTTTTTCTTTTTGACGTTCAACAACGGTTTTACTTACGACCGTTGACGTCGACGAAAAATACACTTAATGACAACGGGATGAAAATAAATGAAATGAAAACCGTATGGTCCTTTGACAACCTCTTATGTCCTTATTATCTTTTACACGGTACTTACGCACAAACACGCGTACTGTACATAATAAGTAATAATAATAATAAATAATAATAAATAAGTAATAATAATAAAAAATAAGTAATAATAATAAATAATATGAACCTATGTGTGTGTGTCTGCGCAGTCATATAATATACCAATAACAATATTATACGTTCCTCTCACTCCGAGACAGTGTTCGACAAGACGGCTGATTAATGGTCCGGTATCGGCGATGGCGGGGCGGCTTCGTCGTCATGCAATTATAAACGCGTTGCGTCGGTTAATTGATCGTCCGTCTCCGGAATCGTCGGCCGACACCTCCGCCGTCTCCTTCTTAACCCACCCCTCGTGTACGCAGTGACTATAATAATAATAATAATAATAATAATAATAATAATAATAATATTAATAATAATAATAATAATAATAATAATATTAATAATAATAATAATAACACGAACGCGTTTTATATTATAATACCGTACGCCGCTGCAAATTCAGCCGCGTATAATATAATATGTGTACGACAGAGAGATATAAAATAAATTGTATGCACACACGTAAGTAACGCTATATTCGTCTCGCGTACGTTTAATAATAGTCGAATCGTTTGAGACCGGCCGACGGGAATCCGTCGTCATATTACGTTTTATCGCCGTATACGTTCAACAATAAATGGGCCGCCCTCCATAACCGTAGAATACAAATGCGCGACGAAGGAAATATAATAAAAACGAGATTTTTTACCGGCAAAAATAACCAGTCGATACGTAACGGTCGTAGTACCAGAAAAAAAATGTACGTATTATTGCTTGGCACAAGCGTCGAGCGCTTTAAAATCGTTTGAATGTGGTACGGGAAGTGTTCAACGCGTCGTCACTAGTGATGTGCAGCGGTGTTGTTCGCGTCAGTAGTACGTTTGCCGAGCGCGAGCGAGTAGCACTCCAACGATAGAGTATAAATCCTTTTGAATTATTACACGAGCACCCGGAGTTTTTCTAAACGTGGCGGCGGCGTTCGTTGGTTTTCTTTTCTTCGGGAATATTAGGGAAAAAAAAAGAAAAAAACCGCGATAAAACCGTTGAAATACCAGTAGTAGTCGTCGAACGATTCCAAAACACATATAACAATTCGAAACGTTGTTCACGGGATTGAATCGTTTCGCGGGAGAGAAACAACAACAATCGCGAACTGTAGCGTTTTAAAGACACCGGAACGTTTACGCGCGACAAACGTTAACTGCTGCAATAACGGAGAGGTAAAATCGCGCGTAAATTTCCATAGTCCGTAACAATAATTATAATATTACTCGCTCCCGTGTATTATCGGCGAGTACAGTCAAAAATCACAGAGATGTTTTTATTTTTTAAATATCTTTAATTCCCGAGAATCTACATAAATATTTCGGGGGAAAAAAAAATAAAAGGATATATCGTATTTTAAAAGCGATATGGAATATTTCGATTGGAATTCCGTCGTCTTGATAACGCGACGGCACCGCGCGCACGCGGATTGAGCTCCATCAATAATCGTCACATCATAACGCGTGTAACCTACACGATGATGACCGCGGTAATGTTTTCGTATTAATAATAATAATAATAATAATAAAAATTTGACGGTCATTAAAAAAAAAAAAAAAAAAAATTTTTTTTCTCTCTTCTTCTAATCGACTGCGGTGCGCGAGCGTTGTTATCGCGCGAGATCGGATAGAGAAAATCACGCGCGTGTTTGTTTTCGACGCGATACGCCGTCGTCATCGTCGTCGGTTGACCCACGTCGACTCGCGGCGCCGTGTAAACAAACGCGTTTTCGTGGCGCGCGCGGCGGCGGTTTTTTTTCTACATTTCTCGTTTTGGCTATCTGGCGATCGTACGCGCGGTATTAGAAAACGATAATAATACGCGTTTTACACGGACGCGATGACTTTTTTTTTTTTTTGTTTTCGTGTTGTCGACCCCCGCCCTCTTCTTGCCCAAACGCGGCGCACGACCGTACAACAATCCGCACCCGCCCCCGTTGTGATTATTACACGCGCGTTATCCCCGGGTACATCCATATCGGTCCAGCTGCAGATACTGTTCGTTATTAATTGCTCAGCCTGCAGGGCGCAGCTGAGTGACGACGACGGCGTAGGCCTATTTATTTACGTGGTGGGGGTGATGAAAACACCGATCTTCGACCGTGTCCGTTTTTCGTTGACCGTCGTCAAAAAAACAAAAAAAAAAACGGAATTTTTTTTTTTTTATTCGGTCAACGCGAACCGAAACGTTCGTCGAATGGTGGTCGTTGCCGAAATGAGTCGTCGTGGAAGTTCACGCACGATCGTTTCGGAATTCAACACGCAGTCGTCGCGGAACTCCGTTATTTCGGTTGTATTATATAATATATCGTATTATTATTATTATTATTATTATTTCATCGGGATTTATTTTATCACGTTCAGTGTGCAATCACCGCGCATATGGGCGACGTTAGAAGTCAACGTCGCAGCTGCTGTTACGCGTAACCCGGGGTAATGTTTAAACTCGATTATCGTACACACGAGATGGAAACGGTGCGGGGGACACGAGCAAGTGGCCGCCGCCCCACCTACTCGAATCGAACGTGAGTCGCGTGTCGAAAACAATAAATCCGATAGTATACAATACGCGCGTGTTTCAATAGTGGAAGTCTTTCCTCGAGGAATAATCGCGAAGAAATTTGTCGTCTCCCGGCGCCTTTCATTCGCGACGTTCAACACACTTTGACAGGTTCTTCGGCGTTCTGAATGTTGTTTTTCAAATACATCGCTTGAATCCCCCAACTGTTTCTTACGGTGTTTTAACACATTTTTTAAGATAAAAAAACCAACAAAAAAAACTTGATAATAATCGATTTTTGAACACTTTAAGATACAAAAAAAAAATTAACGTCTCGAATTCAAATCAGTTTTCAGAATTTTTATCGCATGCCGACAATTCGGTCGGTATGTCTTTAAGTACCAAACGGTTTAGTTCAGCACACGCGATTCGTGTGCGCAAAACGAAGAGAGAAAATACTCGCTTTCAACCATCATAAAAAGCTTCGAATTTACGTATATCCTTTCACCCTCCCCACCCCCCACACAAATATTCGGAATACTTTCAAAGAAATATTTTACCGAAGTCCGTGTGTAATTCAGTCAGATCTTCTCAACCGTTCGTTTTGCACCGAAGACGAATTTTTTGTTTCCCCCCCCTCCTCCTGTGCAATGAATATTTAACGATTTCCCGGTGTATAATTAGTGTTAAACGATCGAGAACTGCGAAAATTACACGGCGTTCACCAGCGACTACGTTCATCGACCAAAGCATTTGACAAAAGCCATTTGACATTCATCGGTCGCGGCGCATTCGAAAACACACTGCGACGCGTTACCGGACGACCGTGTACGAATAATTGAGTTTCGTTGTAATAACGACGACGCATTTTATAATATGTAATTACCGCCGTCGTCGAAAAGTTATAATTCACGTATTTACGATTCGTATACACCGACTGTTTCACGCGCAAATTTTGCGAATTATTATACGTTTTACATTCTTTTTTTCATTTGTACTTAGTTTTAACATGCCGGTTGTAAACATTTGTTTACAATATAAACGTACGTGCTATCACGCAACGACAACGGGTGGTTGCGCGAGAAAAGAAATAAAATCCAGCGGTAAAATTCTATGTTTGTCTTTTTTTCTTTTCCCCGTTTTTATAAAAATTAAAATCTCGACGCCGTTTTTTAGCCCCGTCGGGGAGTTTCCGAGTGTTGGGTGTGAGTCAAGACTTGAAATTAGACGATTCGGATGGTTTTCTAGACGTGAACGAAAACGTTTATAAATAATAATTGAAGATTTTCCAGAGAAAGTTTTGATAATATCAACGTGATTAATGAATATCAGTGAATGTGATTTTCAACGCGTGTATGAGGGAGGGCGCCTCTATTACAGTTATCGTACGCGAATCAATCGATTGGAGAGTTTGTATTTTATTTGAATTCGATAATTCGTGTATTGAAAATTAAAACAAAACAACGTCGTCTCAATTGACGATTAATACAAGTTAGATATTTAGTTTTCACGCTGTATAAAAACTAATAAATAGTATTGCGTTTAATATGTACCGATAATAATAATAATAATAATCGTATAGTTAGGAATATTGAAAAGAAAAAAATATATACAAGGCTCTGACCTTAATTAACACGATAATTGGATACGCGCGTAGTATAAAAATCACGTGATCGATTCGCTTGACAATGATCGATTAAACGAGATCCGATCGATTATTATTCAGTTGATTGGGCAACGATCAATATTATACGATTCGATATATGTATGTGTAATTAATTACTTTTCTGTACACACCACAAACACTTTCCAAATGCAATATATCCAACTCATTAGTAAATGTTATGTTTGCCGCGGTTGTTGAATAATTATTGAAAATAATAACACGAATAAAATCTTTATTTAACGTGTTTGACTTTATTACACACGCGCGCGCACACTGCTCGGACAAGTTTACGTGTTAAATTGTTCTAAACGATTATTTATAACTCGGTTAACTTGTTGTATGTGTACAGTGAGTTAGCATATCCGAGAATACTGTGACTCGTTATGAGTTCAAAGTTTTGGAAATAAATATAATTTCTAACAGAAACCAGTTGATAATTATGCGCGTGTGGGGAAACCATTATATTCGTACTTCGTCTCGGCGTTCATGGAAATACGAATTGTAGTATATCGCAATATTATACGCGATATATAATGTATAGAATAACAATTTCAATTAATATTGGCGTTAAATCGTTTTGTTAATATAAAAAGTGTAATCTAAGTCACTTTGTGATAGTTTTTGTAACGTAAAAAGTAAAAATTCGACTTTTTTTAAAAAATAAAAAAAAGTTCTATTCAACAACGTGAAACCATCGAGATAAAACGCGCAAATTATTAAAAAAAAAAAAAAAAAAACAATTAAGTATTATTAAAATTATATTTTCTATTTTACACGGACGCCGACGTTCAGGGAATAGAACGAATCTCTCTACATATAAAACGTGGAAATCGCACATTGGTCTGCGGAGTAAATTACTGACTCGAAGTAAAGTACATAGTGATAATTTAGAAAAAAAAAAAATCGTTTTTGCGGTTTATTAACGGATAAAGAAAATAAATATGTTTAACGCGATTTACATTAGATTTAACAGTTTTTTTCTTTTTAATTCCTATTTTGAGTATCCGTTTTGTCGTTCGTTTACCACCGGATTGATCGCCGCGGTGTTTGGACACGTTTCTCGATAGAATTGATTGTGTGATCAATTGTTGTTACATACGACTCCGATTCGGAAACACATTACAACGACGACGACGAAGAATCCGCGGATTTCAGAGAAAACGAGTCGGTAAAAAACCGAACTAATTTATGCTGTTCTTCCGCGAACGCGATCCCAGTGCGCGTTCAAACGTCGGTTGTAAAGAGAAGAAAATCAAACGCGACCGGTCGGATGCGATTACGAACGGATATCGGAATTAATAATAATAATAATAATAATTGTAATTGTAATAATAATAATAACGACACGGCACTCCTCGCGGGAACGACGCGCGTTCTCATCGTCTTCCGAATCGCGTGGTCAACCGAAATTCGGTGGCGTTGTCGAATAATACGCGCGTTACACGAGTGCGTAAGAAATACGGGCTAGAAAAAAGAAACGACGACGACGACGAGCACTACAACGCTCCAGGGAATCGCCTTATGCAATACTATTACGTTCTGAAGTAAAAAAAGAAAAAAAAAAAGAACGAAAAAAAACACTAACACGCTACTCGATACACTTTCGGTCATTATCGCGATCTGTTAAATGAAGCGCCGGTTGCGCGTAAACTTTAAAAATAAATATATAATATAATATATATTAACATATTATTACAGGAAGGATTGCGCGCGCGTTCTACCAAATACCAGGTCATACAATATTACGTAATACAATCGTACACGGTGATACATCGCGATTACGGCACGTTGAAAATCGTCCGAGACCATGTACAGCGAAAAATCACACAAGTGTGTTTAATTTGTTGCGGCCTTCGTTATAGTTTTTCTTTCGTTTCGAAAAAAAAAAAAAAGAATAAATAAACGCGGTCGTCTCTATTATTGGTGGTGAGTAACGCGCTTTCAGACAAAAAATAATTGTAAACATTTTAGACGATCTTTATTACGTTTAACGAATGTTATACGGTAATAGTGGCGTATTCGCCCGTCATTTGTACTCTTTCGTGCGTGTGCTGAAAACGACATTAATCAACGACGAGTTACGTTTTATTCCACAAAAACATATTATTGTGGAAAAAAAAACATCTTTACATTCATTTACAGCACACAGAGTTTGAATTATACGCGTATCGATTACGAAAAGTTGCCCGAGAAATCTGTGGTAACAATACAATCCCCGGCTTGGAACATAACACCACGTGACGATAATAAATTAAATTTTACTCGCAGTCGACAAAATGTGTATAAATAACGAGAATTCGCCAATATACGAGAGTATATTTAAATAATCACCATAGATTTTTATTAACCGGTTGTAATATTCCGTGCGATTCCATCGAGTGTGTATTATTTGTATATCTTTCTATTTGTGTTCGGGTTATACGATCATATTTAATCACGGTCTTGTGTACTTTAGTGGTATTTACGCTAAGTGTAATAATATCCATAATTCATGAAGTCATAGTCATAAAGATTAAATATTATTATATTTAACGTTCCTGAAAACATTTTTTTCGTTTTTTTTTTCCAACTATACAAAAGTCGACATGCGACTATTGTGCAACGTATAGAATACGCGGTATAGGTATACACAAGTCAGTGTTCATTTAACGTATCGGCGGCGGTTCCTGTAGAAAAAACAAAAAGAGAGTCAATCGAAACGCTGAATTTTTTGTAGGTCCTGCCAGTTAATATAGGTATAACTCCCGTAAAATTAAAAATCAACTCAATGACCAAAACATAATCAACTGAATGATAAATACCTTATTCACTCTGTAAGAAGCGTAGTGCTTGAAACATAGTGCAAAGCGACGGAAAAAATTTTAAAAATGTCAATTTTTTTTTCCTATACGCTTACACCGTAATAATTACAATTGTTATCTGTATATAAATATATATTTAACATACACGGTAATATTGAATTTTATAATATATATAGAGAGATCTATATAATATTATATAATATACAAAACATGTTATATAAACGCGTTAGCGCGAGTGCACTGTATACATATTAATTATTATTGGGATATTGTATTACGTATTACTTTTATTATTATACATATATATAATATCGACTGTGCAGTAAACCAGTAATATATTCCAGAAAATCGGACGGTTTCAAGTTCGGTAGATTTTTTTTTTCTTTTAGTTTTTTCTTCTATTTTTTTTTTTTTTTTTTGTTTTTTACGTCTATACCTATTTGCATAATATATGCCATTTTAATGACGCCAGTCGTTTTTTGACAAGTTCGACCGTGTTGCTCTGCGGGAAGTCGCCTCAAAACCATATTTTCTATACCAGCTGTAAATGTATTATATATAGAGACCGCGGTATATTATTATATTTAACGATAATTTTATATTTATTCGTCCGACGAAATTATATACCTACATATATATATATATATATTTAAATCGTACGCCTTTCATATACATCTCGGAACATTCTCTTTTATCGCATAACAAACGACGTTAAAGAAGAAAAAATTTTTTTTACCACAAAAACCTGCACGTTTCGATAGATTATACGCGAATTATTTTTTTTAAATTTGAATTTTTTTCATTTCTCATCGAATACAATCGTATACGAATTAAATTAAACGTACGATACCGTAGTGTATTTAAAAACGTGCACTATTCGTTATTTATCGTTACGCGTTAATATATAATAAAATATAATTCCTAAAATTAAAAAAAAAAAAAATTTGGCGAGAAGAACGGAAAATTGGAGCCCGGTGCGATCATCAAACGCTTCGTTGACGATATTTACCCTTTGTGTGCAATTTACAATAATATCTCGGCGTTCAAAAACGAAATTAATTATTTTAATGGGAATCGCGAGGCAGATCGTTAAAATGATAGAAACTATAAATTTATCGTACACATCATATTATGATGTGCAGCGGCACAATAAATTCATTTCAAAACATAACGAAGCGGGGTGAAATATATGATAAAAGAGACTTACCGAGAGATTTAAAAACCTGAAAAGAAGTGCCGCGTCTCTACGGGAGTTACGAGATGATAAAAAGATATTGAGGACGGAAAATAGAGAAGATTGTTTGCAGCGACAAGCCTTTAGTTGGAAAAAAAAATTTTTTTTTTCAAAAGGATATATGCACGCGCGTATATATTACGTATATTTTAAAAAAAAACATCATCGGATTATCTGGCCACGGTTCGTGTTTTGATTTATATATGTACATTTTTTTCATTCAAGAGAATCTCATGCAGTTTTTTTTTTTTTGTTTTTAGTAATTTTATTTATAATTATATTTCAATATACGCGATTTGTCAAAAACCGCAGTGCCTGTATTAATATATTATTATATTTGAAAACTCGTGCTGCCATCTATATGTATAATTAATCGTGCGTTGTGAAAATATACAAGTTTGACCAAACGTTATTTCTGAAGTATTATACACATTTTAAAATTCAAAAATATATTATTTTATGATTTAAAGAACAGTTAACTGCAAAATGTATTACGAAGATAATTTATTTTTTAATTTACGTATATTTATATAAATTTTAAAATAAACATATACTATTGGTACAGTGAGAAGATTTTAAAAATATTTGAAACATATATTATTATCTATAATATAAATGTTCATTGAAATATACCCACGTTCGTTGTGCAATTATAAAATGTAACACTATATATATATATATATTATAATAATTATTATACGCGTAATGCGACCGTGTGAAAAACTCATACGTTTTACAGTGAGATAATTGTGATTAAAACATGAATTTTTTAAATATTTCAAAACCTACGCACATGTACCTATATATATTAATACAGATTACACGGAGACCAACAAACTGAATATTTATCTGTAATTTACCGGTAATTTTTATTTTTATATATAGTCTTATGTACTTCACAGTGTGTTCCTATCTAGTGTAAACAAATACTTTCAAAACTTCATAAAAAAATATTGCAATTAATGACAATAGTATTGGAAATACTTAAAATGTATTCGAATATCATATGTTTATAAAAATTATTTTTAAAAAATATAAAAATATCTGTCTAAAAATTTTTTTCGAACCCTTTAAAATAATGTAATCGTAAAGGAAACGATAACAAATTTGTTATAAATGCGTCAATATAAAATGCTGAAAAACGTATACTTTAAATTTCAAAATTCAATCGTCTTAATTAAATGTATTATCTTTTTTTGTTTGTTTTTAGATAATAATAACTATTTCTATTTCAAAGTCGTTTTACGCGACATATTATACCACCACCACAAAAAAAAAAAGTTTCGTTTGTAATTTTTTTTTTTCAATGACTGAATGATAATAGGAAAAATAGTGTCACCCGTAATAGCGTAACAAAAACATATTTTTATACGTACGAAAATATAAGTCGACTAATTTACGACGTCAACGCCAAATAGCGCAGAAGTACAAGAAATTAATAATATATGGCAAAAAAAAAAAATATACGAAAAAATATTTATTGGCAAAACGATAATTATAACGTCTAAAACATAATAAATCGAAAAAAATATATATATGTATAAATTATAAATTAAATACTCGTATATCGTACGCATGGCCATAGAGAAAGCGTAACTATACGATATTAAGTATTATGAAATTCAATTCTGAAAACTAGTTATGTCTAGAATCGGTGGGAGGTACAGCAGAAGAAAGTAAAGACAGCTTAGTTGCACACGACAGTTTATAAATAAAAGATACGCGGAATTCACTGCGTCTGTCCGATAAGGATTCCGAGATAATTCTAACAGCGCATAACGGAACTCGGACGTATTAAAAAAGTCGTTTTGGATTCCGTTTCGGGTGTCCGACACGAACGGATCGAAGAGGATACCACACGAGTATATTCAATATAATCGGACGGACAAGAGAATATGAACGCGTAATAGAGAGTATTGTATGATTCATAGGTTGGACTTTATGAATTATTATAAAACGTTTAATGTTTTGACAATTCGTGAAATCAAAAAGACAATTTCGAAAACCCGCGAGTATCAATGGAAATCATCGGAAGAGAACACACACAGAGACAAATATTACCGCACTTATATATTCGTATTTAATGCGAGCAGGACATAATATTTAATAATCGATTAGGAATTACTTCGAAAAATCTCACGATCACTGTGCAACGCGGCGAGTGTGTTATTTTCAAATGGTCCGCGCAAACGATATATTGTCGAAAAAAATAAATAAATACCGGACTTGTGACCGCCCCGTACACGAGCTGTACGAGTGGACGGATTTCGATAATTTTCAGTATGAGACGCGTTGAAAACGGTTTTAGAAATTATAGAAATTTTCATTAACGAGTCAATAAATCGGAATTCGAGTTGATTTTACTCTTTTCATTCAACTCATTGATATTTGTTAACGTATTTTTTTTTTCTTGTTACGTTAACGATTTAATAACGAGTCGATTTCGATTAAAACTCGGTTACTCGGTTATGTCGAAACAATTGAGATACGTATCGCCAAAGAATGTAATGTCGGAATTATCGTAAGAGAGAGATAACAATATTACTTTTCCTTTTGGATTTATACGATTCATTTAACATGACCATCACAATGACACAACGAAACGTATGAATCGTTTAATTAAAAATTATTTATTTTCAATTTAATTACGCCGGCTTTAATGTAATTATCGAATCCCATAGTCGCTCGTATTAAAAAAAAAAAATCAATTTAAGTCGATAGGTTTTTTTCTTTTATTTTTAACGCACGTTTTAGACTCTAGAGATGAGATAGACTTTTACTAGAGATTTTGTTTTTATAAAATAAAAATACACGATAGACTAGTCTCATTTCAAGTAAACCTTTCGCCTGGACCAAAAAAAGAAAACCAGCCGTTAACATTAAACTCTGAATTTTTATTTAATTTTTTTTCCTAATCGCTCGGCCGAGTTTGAAAATTAACTCGCGACCCAGCAACAATGGAAATTCGTATTCGTATAATTATTATTATTATTATTATTATTATTATTATTATTATTATTATTATATATAATTCGAGTAATGCGTTCGTTATAATTATACGATGCCACGTAGTGTTTTCGCCACGTTTGATATTCTTCCGTTGCGGGGAAACCGAGTAGGCGTAATAACCGTATGTATAATATTATAATATTATAACGGGTGCAAAAAGCGAGCGCGGTGTGTAACGCCGGGAGCGGCGAGGCCGACGGCGGCGGCGGCGGCGGCCATATTATTATTACCATACAAACATGGCCGATGATCGACTTGTCTTAATTACTAAAATATAACCCGCGCCGGCTATAACTCTCCGCACGGGTGGGTCGAGTGTGGTTGTGTGAGTAAGTCAGTGAGTGGAAATCGATGTGAACAGGGCAGAGGAGAACAAATAAATACGTTTAGAAATATCGCGGAGTTTTGCTGCGACGCGTACCGGGTCACAATTATTTTCCCTCCGCCGCCTCTAACCCGCGGTTTGAAACGTTGCGAAACGTTATTTATTTATTTTTTTTTTTTCGTCTTATTTCGCATACGAAACGTATACGCGTTTACTTTTCAATGTCTTATTCACCGTCAGCGGCTGTTAATGTTATTCTAATAACTCGTTCAACACGCGCGCACGTTACACCGATCGATCTCCGCTGGCTGGCAACACGGCGCGCGCTCGCGCTCGTATCGAGTTTCGAAATCCGTTTACGATATCGTACATATGACACCACTTTTTATGTCGTTGAAAAAAAAATGTAAAAATAAACACTCGTTGGTTTCGCGATTAATATATTAATACGTAATTTTTTTTTAAAAAGAAAAAAAAAACGCTTTTATCGAACGAGAAAATAAATGATATTTTCTCAAAATAAACTCGCGGTCGAATTGCGTCGATTAAATATTTGATATCTATTAAAACGATCGTTGCGAACGTCTGATCGTATAATACGATGTATACACGCGAATAACGCGCGCGTTTCGTTAAAATAATAGTGAAAACGTTTGGCTTTCTATATAACGGGACAACGCGCGTAAAACGCTTAACGTCAATATTTTCTCGCAATAATACTTCACCGTCAAAAACAAAATAGTATAATAATGGTTTTCCATTTTACGGCGAGCGAATAAAATTAAAAGCTTATTTGGAATTGTTTTGGTAATGAGTCGAATACGAACAATACTCGAAATACTATAAAAAAAAAAAATTCTCCGTAACACCAAATGCATTGCGAAATAATAATATTTGTAATTAAATTCTTAATTTAATAAACGTGTTTCTTTCGTGTGTGTTTAAAGCGAAAAGAAAACTAGACAACGTTTACATTTAAAATAATGCAGAAAAACGTCGATTTCTCTGTAACGCGACGCGTTGTCATACAACGATGTCGTGAGGTATTCGAACTATACTCGAAAAGAAAATGAGACCGTTATAGTATTGTAGTTCGGTGTATTAAATCGGCGGCGTTTTGGTTCGACCAAAAGAACCGCTTTTAATGTTATTTCCTTTTTTCAACAGATTTTCTCGTCAATTACGCGTTTTGAAAACCGTCATACAAACGTGTAAATATAGTGTTACTATTATTATATTCAATTGCCATATTATGTCTATTACTTCGTGTGTACGACACACATTATGAATCGTTTAATATCATTTTAAAGTTACGTTTCGCAAATTAAAATTATGTACATATAAAATGACTTTGATAGCTTCGCGAACGAAAATTTTCGTATATATGTATAAAAATCGACGAGTTCGCGATGATAAATGCATAAGTACGAAAATCAATATTGTTCCGTTTATCGTATTGAATCGTACGGTTCTTAAAATGTTCATTTCATATTTCATCGTGAAAAAAAAAAGCAGTACGCAAGAACTACGCGGGTGAATAATGACAATATGGTTTTTTTATTATTAGTATTATTATTCATAAGATATTTCCAAATGTGTAATGAAAAAAAAAACAGCTTGACCTACTTTTTTACACAGAAATTTATTTTATTTCTTTTTTTTTTTTTTTTTTAGATGATGGACCGTCTTGTCTCGTTATCGTTTACACGCGCAGTTGTAATCTTCAAGATAAATTAGTCGAGACTTTTCGAAGGAAATTCTAAAGGTTTTCTCTCTCTCTGTATATAATATTTATGCGTATGTATATAACATTGAAGAACAAAGAAACCGTCGTTCGGATCAGATAATGTTCATTTAGAAAAATTATATTATACAGCATGCGTATGAAAAATATTTATCGTTACACTGAAATGCGCCTGAAAAATATGTCGGTCCAATAATTTTATTATATTTTTATGGTGATATTTCGCCGAGTTAATTTTCGAACGTTTAAAAATCTAATGCGATTTAAACTTCTCTGTCTTCCCTAACGTTATTTTCACTGTAAAACGCTTATGAAAATATCCGTTTAAGAAGTCGTCGGGTCGATATAATATATGGTGGCGCGTAGAATATATTGAACATTTTTACCGTACGCGCGTTGTTCGATACACACGAAGAGAAAAGAAAAACAACCGGGGATTCGGTTTATTCGCTACTCCTATTCACCGCGCAGTAATGCACTTGACATTAAATCGTTTTGGAAGCGTTTTATCCGGTGATTGTAAAAATGAAAACCGAAAATAAAAATATAATGGAACTTCGGGATAATCCACGCTCGTCGTTTATTATGATGGACGTCTTACGATATCATTCGGTCCATAAATCTGTCTCGCTCTCTATATATATATATAGAATTTTTTTTTTTTTTTACTCCCGACAACTGTTGTTGTTCACCCCGCGGTATAGCCTGCAAACAATAATAAAATTATTCGTTTAACGAATAAATAAATTAAATAAAACGTATTGACGGCCGTCATTTATTTGGTCAACGTGCCTTGCAATTTGATTTACGCACTACGAAAATAAAAAATGGTGAAAATATACTTAAAAGGATACGTATATATATATTTTTTTTTTCCGACGTCTCGTTGAATTCGGAAAACCGAATTCACAGCAGGTATACAAACATAAAAAATATATTATTGATTCCTACGTATTATATTATGAGTGTCGACATTTTATTATTATTTTTTTTTTTATCGGATGACTGAAACGGAATATATATATATATATAAAAAGAGAAATTACATTATTTCATAATTTATGGTCTCCGCGTTAGGTCTTCGGATTTCGTATATATATATATATATATATATATATATATGTAATTGCCGTTGTGGCGCTCTATAAATTTCTTCGTATCGCAACGCACTCTTCTTCGAGAGTAATTCGGTCTGACGCGTTATTTTACCCTTTAAAATTTTCCTGCACGATTGCGATAAAGGCCGCCGTCTTTCGGAATTGGTTGGCGGCTGGCCGTCTCCCGAGAGACCCTTGTAAAAGTCTATTAAATCTCTCTTATAACACCATTCCATTTGTTTGTATCGCCATAATATCGTATACACGCGTGTACGTGCGAACGCGCTATAACAGCGATATTAATAATAATAATAATAATAATAATAATAATAATAATAATCATCAAAAGACTGTTAATATAGTCGAAGAGAGTAGTGTAAATTAAATATTATATATATATATATATATTCACAAAAAAATGTGGGGACGTTGGGAATTGGTGAATATTGTTTTAACACGGTATACGCGAGAAATGCACAAAATATATTATATAGGTACGAGAATTGAATGAGAAATAATTCGCCAAGAACGAATTTCAAAGGTCTGAATTGTATATAATATATATATATATATACCGAGTTGAAATAATTACTATAACGCATAGTACGTGCAGTATAAAGTAATTCGTTATACAGCGCAGCAACTCATTTTGAGAAATATACTTAATTATATATCGCACTGCATAAAATATCATTCTATAAAGGAACGATTTTAGAACGCACGTACTTTGAGTGTTCGTTGAATTTCGAGTTCAAAATATAATATAATATATTCCGACGTGTATTATTATAATGTGCGCGTATACATTTTTCCAAGATGGTTTCTAAGAATTATGACGAATTGCATTACAGGCTTTCGAAACCTTCACATTTCAACGTTTTAACGCGTAATTACTTAGAATATAATCACTATTAATACATATTTAGCAAGAAGAAAGATTGTATCGATAAAATTGTAAAAAAATAAATACCAAATTACATTGGTTTCCGTACGAAGCAACGTATCAATATTGTCGGACGTGTTAATTATTTGTTTTTTGTTTTTTTTTTTTTAAAGCGAAGCTTTCTTACGGAAATTTCGGTGAGGACCAAATGGCGAAAAATCATCACGAAAAAGCTATAACGAAATACGCATATATTACACACACAGACACACCGTTCACGAGGATAAATACATTTTTGATAAATACGATAATATTGATGATTTTTATTATTATATGATTATTTGACCATAACAATATGCCATACATATCACAATAATCAAATACCAGAAATGATATTTGACAATAATATCACAAAATAGATTATTATTATTATTATTATTGTAATGTAGCAAAGTGTAAGTGGACGTTGCTTTCCTGTCGTTCTGTTGTACCATACACGCCATGTTAATAACACACATGTAATAATTAATAGTTATTAATTTACGCCAATAATTACAATGACGGAACGTGTTGATTAAATATAGTAAAAACGTATAAATAAATATGTTCCTATTGTTTCTTTCATTGAGTATAGTTATTTTACCTATTTAATATTTAATTATTCAATGTATACGTATATTGCATCGCGTGACAATTATTTCCGGTTTGGTCGCCTCCGTAACCGGAATGAGAAAGCGTCGCTTTCGCCGCGGGTCTCCAAGTCCCACACGTTTTTTTGTTTTTTTTTACATTTAAAACACGGCGAAAAAAAACAGGAGTCACAGGACTTTCGTGTAGTCATTCTACAGTTCAGAAATTTGAATTTGGAATGTAATTTTTAAATTCTATCTTTTTAGCGAAACATGAAAATCGAAAAACAGCGAATGAAAACAATGAAAACATATTTTTATTTATTATTATTATTTTTTTTATATCCTTTTTCATAAAAAAAACTAAAAAAAAAAAAAAAAAATAATAATTTTTAATCAAATACGATTATTTACGCCGATACGTTGACAATCATAAATATTCCATTAATAACAGCAGTCTTTACGCATTGTAAATGTCGTAGCAAGTGAAGTGTAACGAAGCGGCAAAGGTTTACACATCAAACAGACAATATGTAACGCGTGGAAAGAAGTAATTTCGACGAATTTCATTTTGTAATTCTCCGATGCGTTTTTAATTTAAAATACGTCTTATACAGACAGATCGTTTATTTTCTGCTTTTAATTTTTAATCGCAATACATGTGAAAAACAAAAATAATACTACGTACATTTGAGAAAATCTCCCGGAAATAATTTGTTTTAATTAAAAAAAAAAAAAAAAAAAAATAACCGTACAAACAAATTTCAAAACGTTCCAAAATAACGGGGAAGAAAAATATTTAAAAAAAAACCTTATACGTACGTTTCGAAAATGTATAATAGTTTCGATTAATAATACCAGTTTTCGTTGTCGCGTTGTTTTCAAGTAAAAAAATTATGTACACGTTCAACAAATTTTCACAAATGGTATCGAAAATCTTAACGTCGCGATAAATATTATTATCGTTTGAATAATAATAATAACGTATACACGTTATACGTATTAAATAGTTTTAGCCGTTTTCTGATATTGCGTAGTTCGATCGAGTTACAAACACGATTTTACCCGAACCGGGTATTAGATTTTGAACGTTATTCGTATAGACTAAGCTAACATTTAACTTCGGACGGGGAAACGTGTCCGTGCAAACGACGTCATCCAGTGTCGATTCACTTTCGGGGCTTTTAACGAAAATCAAAAAGTTATCCTAAATAATTAACCTTTCGGGTCGTGACGCTTTTGACTTCAAAAACCAAACCGTACGCGCCGCTATGACTACGGTTTGGTCTCTAATTAGAACACGATTTACCCTAATCCCGGCAAAGGGCTGTATTAATATATATATATATATACGCAGTGGACAACAATGCAGGGAAAGTTCGAACTCCGTGAAACCGATCCGGGCAAACTTGATAAACTTAATATTATAATATAGTCCCCCGACGTTTCATCGTCCGCGTGTAACTTATTATTGTGTCGGTATATAATCGTCAACTCGTTCGGTGTGGCAAACGTATTATTATTATAATTATTATTATTATTATTTATTATTATTATTTATTAATTTAAAAATTCATTAGAAATGCCAACCGTCCAGGTTTCGCCTGAACATTTTAGATTTTCTAACGCTGTTCGGTGCGGATTTAATCGGCGGACGAGCAGATAGCATTCGCCGCTCGTTATCCGTTCGAAAGCATTCGACGGCTGGGGACGCACGTGACGGCCTTTTTTCTCGTTCGTCTCGGTTTTATACGGAACGGTCTCTCGTGGTGCGTCGCCTTTATATTAACCACTGCCGTTTTCGCCTTTTCGGTGTCGAATCGTTCAAGTGTTTTGTACGTAACGGTGGCCGCCGTACAACAAATCGATTTTCTTGTCTTGGCACATTCGGTTTGTGTCGTGCGCAAAACGGCTATTATAATTATTCGACGATTTGTAGTGCGTCCGTTTTATTTTCTTCTCATTTTTATTTGCCGCCCGTCGTGCTCGGCTGTATCGCGTACTGTCGTGTAAATCAGTCCGACGTGAACGTATTGCGAGGGTACGCAGCAGTTAGTGGCCGTACCGTGCGACGTCGGAAACGTAAAAAACAAAAAAAACAAAACGCCACGTCGAGTCGTTACTGAAATTAAATCGTTACTGAAACGTAATAAATTTCGTAGTCCACGCACTACGACGGTGTACCACTGTCGGGAAATAACCGCGGTTTTTCAAAAAAAAAAAAAATGCTCTATTTATCCGGCTACGACCGACGGTAATATTTCTGTTACGCTGCTCGTATTGTTTTCGCTCAAATTTCCAGAACGTTGTACAAAACATAATCGTCTGTTGATAACATTACAATCGAAATTATTATCGAAGACCAATTACATTTGTTACACTTCAGTTACTATGTTACTTCAGCTGCGTGTATTTAGTGATTGTGTTCAATTGTTCAAATTGATAAATCAGTATGACCACACGTTATAATATAGTATATTAGACTATTGTATAAAGTCAATATATTTGCCAATAATTAGTAGTAAACAATTTAACTTATAATGTAATGAAAACGATTATATTGCGTAACAACGTAATATTTGGTTGTTAGTAACTCCAATCACGACCACACGTATGAAATATATTTTCTTCATTTTACATTAGACCGTGTTTTGTAACATCCCACAGATCCACCGAATTATGTTATAATAAAAACAAAAATGATACAAATAATATAGATTGTATACATTTATTTAAATAACAATAAGATGATAAAACATTGCCCGTAATCTAGTGTGAATATTTATTAAAATTCTATATATAATCATATTATTAATCAGTAACTATGATTAATCAATATCTATTTAAACTTCTTAGAATGAAGAATCAAATAATGGACACGTTCTCAACGAATTACACAAATTATCATTAACAATGTCCTTAAAATTATATTTTATTACGTCTGATTTTTTCAAAACCCAAAACAAAGCATTTATAAACGCTAGAGCCCGATTACAATTTTTAATTACCAAACGGTGTAATGTTGTATCCACTGCATAATGTCTATTGTTCGCAATATCGTTTTGAAGTTCAATCTTAGCCTTTGCCATCGTATTTTTATATATCAATTTAGGAATTGCGTTTTTAATAAGAACGAATAGTTCAGTCTTGTCACCTAATTTTATTGTAGAAATTAGATTTTGACCATATAGTCATGAACGGTTTCTTGCTGATAATTATCAGTCATAATTATATCTTTATCTACAACAGCTTTGCGGAGTATGTCATATAATGAATTTACAATTACGTTATTACCATAATACCGGAACTTAGTATTTTCATGGTGTTCCATATTTTCGTATGGAACGAGTTTATTCGATGACATACACACATTCGAATACATGTTGTATAAAGATAATAATTGGTCCATGTTTCCCCTACAAATGTAGATAAAATCTAATATCACTGGTGTGACCATACATACTGTGGTTTCGAAATCTGATATTTGTATTTCGTATAGTGTGGAATCATTATAATTCGTTTCCACTTCCGGTAATGATGCCATTTTATGAATGGACAGTTGTTGTAACACAAAAATTAAATTCGTAATTATGACATTTGTAGGTGTGCAAACGTTATTTATGCAATCGTTAACATTTGTAATTTCTGCTATCGTACATTCAGGATGTGTATCATTGTGAAATTCGTATACGGATGTACACAACTGTTTTTCGACGGAATTCCTAGACGATGTACTTTCTTGTGTTTCGGGATTTCGTTTTGATGACGAACCACGAGGCGACACGCTCAACGCCGATTGTGATAATAACAATATAATAAATATTTTAATCATTTTGGAAATTACTACTTTATAATTTATCACTAGAATCTATACTAATGTGAAGAATAATACATTTTATGTTGTCAATACTTATTTTTCTGTTTACTGATTTTCGTCATAATTTCTGTACTACATTATTGCTTCAACACTTGAACAAACGTTAGATACTTGTTGTTTACTCATTGCGACGGGATAGATAAATTTAATAACATCGCCGATTTTTGACTATTCTACTATTAAATAAAATCTAAATTTTAAATTTTATAAATTTCCCGACTCTTACTATAATTTTTTGTGTAATTTATAAACTCAAATTATAGTAATGTTAAGTACAATTATTTTATAGGCAGATTCGAATGGTATTCCAAGACCTTTTTGTGATGAAATCCCAATACAATCAATAACGATAGAATTATTTTGTACTGTTTAAATTATTTAAATAATCTTATATATTATGTGTTTACAATGGAATAAAGTAATAAAACGATGTCCGTAATTAGGCTCGTGAAAGACAATTAATAATAAACATGATTATTAATCTTTAAACACAACTATTTTTCGTTGTCATTCTTATTTAATAAACTTGTCTGCGACATCGCAGATTCTGTTTTGGTGTCGAAGCACGAGGCGACACGTTCAAAACTGATTGTATTAA
Organism: Chaetogeoica ovagalla; assembly: GCA_032441825.1. Taxonomy (NCBI): domain Eukaryota; kingdom Metazoa; phylum Arthropoda; class Insecta; order Hemiptera; family Aphididae; genus Chaetogeoica; species Chaetogeoica ovagalla. The sequence goes on along the minus strand of CM063724.1, from coordinate 1,720,805 downwards.
AATCAATACAATTATTATGTGATATAATAATTTAGAAATCACGACTTTATAGTTTATTACCGGAAGCGATTCTGAAAAATAACACGGAAATAAATGAATACATTTTGCCGAATACTTGAAATTAAAATTTAATGTCTAATTTTTTATATATCTATAAATACGGTACACCTTTCAGTATATAATATTATGCAATATTTATAATATATTTAGAACTTGGTATAAAAAAAAAAAAAAAATTATAAGACGAGTTACGGTTTTTGTAATATTTTCATAAATCTAAGTGTCTTTTTTTCTGACACCGGCTACATATAATACGTATATCATTAACGAAGAGAAAAAACCTAAACCACCGCCGTCGTTCTCATTATCGTCTGCACTAATACGGTAAATCATTTCAACTTAATTTCGTTCTTTTTTTATTTTTAAACGTAATACACAATCTTTACTTATATAGTACAATATCAGTATGTGAGAAAATAAACAAGATTATGATATACATGACAAAAGAAGCCACCCATTATCGACACTTCCTATGATTTTTTATACATCATTATTTTTATTATTATTATTATTATTATTATTAGTTAAATATATTTATGGTCCAAATAAGTCTCTACACCAACGACGCTTTAGGCGTCTAGGCGGGTTGCCAGGAATAATTGCGTTTGACAAGTTTCGTATTAGAGGATTAGAATGAAAGTTAAGGCATGAATAGGAATCTCTTATAATACGTTACTGCCTCTTTTTGTACGGTCTTTAGGCGTAAGTCTGTATGAAGAGTGTGATTTGAAATGTAAGGAGGAGAATTAGTAATTTTTCTGAAGGTGAGATTTTGAAAGCGCTATATTTTATTTAAATTAGATTTTTTTGCACATCCGCATAACTGAAAGTCATAGGTCCAAATTGGTTTAAGGAGAGATTTATATATAAGCAGTTTAATGTTTAGTTTTGTGTGTTTTTTATTGTCCATTAATGTTTTAAGTGATCGTAAACTGGAGTTTAATTGTAATTTTTTAGTTTTAATATGGTGAGCCCATGTGAGATGGCGATCAAGTATTAATCCGAGATATTTTGTGATTGAGTTTGAAGGGATTTGTGTGCCATAAAGTGATACATCAGGACATTGTACCAGCTTAAGAGTAAATATAGTATGGACTGATTTACTTTGATTGATTTTAAATCGCTATTTTGTATACCAGTCTTCTATTAATGAAAGGTGATTTCTTAAAAATGCAAAATTATGATAGGGTATCCAATAATTGATATTATTGACTTATCGTCCGCATAGTCCGTCCGTCACTGAAGTGTAAGAAGTAATTGGTTGATCTGAAGTATAAATATTGTAAAGAACTGGGGAGAAAACGCCACCTTGTGGAACGCCTGATCTAATACAACCTATACGGTTAGTCGTTGATAGTATGTCGGTTAGTCCACACACTACAACGGTTTACCATTGTCAAATGCTAACTGTACAAATGCTCTATTTTTCCGTCGACGGTAATATTTCTGTTACGCTACACATATTATTTTAGCTCAAACTTCCCGCACGTTGTACAAAACAAAATCGTATGTTGATAACATTTCAATCGAAATTATTATCAAATACCAATTACATTTGTTATACTTCAGTTACTACGTTACTTCAGCTGTGTGTATTTAGTGATTGTGTTCAAATGTTCAAATTGATAGATCTGTATTACCACACGTTTTATAGCATATGAGGCTATTGTACGAGTATTGTCATTACATTTGCCAATAATTAGTATCAAACATTTTCTTATAAGATAATCTTCTATATTGCATTACTATTTAATATAAATGATTTTACGGCATAGCAATTACAATCACGACATCACGTTTAATGAAATAATAATTTTTTTTTTTACATTAGGCTGTGTCTTGGCACATCCCATAGAGCCACCAATGGAAGTTACAACAAAAACAAAAATGATACAAATAATTTAGTTTACTTAACTTTATTTGTATAATATTTAGATAATAAAACATTGCTCGTAACCTAGTGTGAATATTTATTAAAATTCTATATATAATCATATTATTAATCAGTAACTATGATTAATCAATATCTATTTAAACTTCTTAGAATGAAGAATCAAATAATGGACACGTTCTCAACGAATTACATAGATTATCATCAACAATGTCATTAAAATTATATTTTATTACGCCTGATGTATTCAAAGCCCAGAAGAAATAATTTATATACGCTAGAGCCTCATTACAATTTTTAATTACAAAATGGTGTAATATAATATCTGCTGTAAAATTGCTATTGTTAGCAATAGCGTTTTGAAGTTCAATCTTAGCCTTAGCCATCGTATTTTTATATATCAATTTAGGAATTGCGTTTTTAATAAGAACGAATAGTTCAGTCTTGTCACCTAATTTAATTGTAGAAATTAGATTCTGAACATCCTCTGGAGGTTGGTACGTCCCCGATGATCTCAAAAATATGTAAAATATGTTCGCTCCTATTTCGAACCAATACAATGTGTCTCCTACACGTTGTAACTTTTCTTGATTTAAACTGTTTTTCATGAGTTTTAAAAACATACTAATATATATTGCATGTCGGTACAGAAACATGTTCATATTATTGTTAAGATGATGTAGAATGTTGTTGTGGAATATTAAAATTGCATTAATGTTCAAATGCCACGGTAATAATTGTTGATAAACATCCTTCAAAGACATTTTTGTGTTGTTTACGATCATTGTTTGTTCTTTTATTTCGTTCATTTCAATAATATCATAGCTTTCAGTGACGAAGTACTTACCACTCAACCAATCTTTTGTCAACCATATGTGCATAGTATTTGTCAGATGATACTCCTTTACTCTACTGTATACTTTTTGAATATATTTGATATTCCATTGTGTACACACTTCCATTTTCACATAGTCATCATTATAATTCGGCAATTCTCCGTATAGTGACAATACATTAATAAATATTTTATTTTTCATTGCATAAATAATACAAGGTAAATCATATATAGGAGGCAAGTATCTATCGATAAATTGCCCAGGGCAATGAGAACTCAAGTAATTTAAATTATTTGTACATATTATCAAATAGATGTTAATCAGTCTAATGGGATTCACATTGTTATTCTTCAAATAAATAAGAATTTCTGGAACGTTTGAACAAAATGGAAGGACATTAATTAACATACCTTCTTTGAGTTCATATTCAGCAACGTGGTAATTTGAATTCGTTTGTAAAGTCATCATATATTCAAAAATTTCATAGACATAATATTTTAGAAGTCTATCGAATGTGTATGACAATAGGTTGTGTAAATCTTCAAGCATTGGGAGTGATGTATTTGCATCATCAGGTAGTGTCAATTGATCACAATTATTTTCTCTCAATTTTCCCTTATAGTATTCATTTAGCCAAATTAATGTGTCGTCTGTTTGTGTATCATGCAAATTGGATGTTCCGATTGTTATATCATGCACACCGCCATTTACTTGAATAAACACATCATTGTCGTATGGAGTATTGGATTCAATTATTGGAGTTGTTTTTACTTTTATGATAGTCTGCTTCATTTTTACCATATAGTCGTGAACGATTTCCTGCTGATAATTATCAGTCATATTTATATCTTGATCTACAAAAGTTTTACGGAGTATGTCGTATAATGAATTTACAATTACATTATTACAATAATAACGGAAACTGTTATTGTCATGCCGTTTAATATTTTCGTAGGGAACGAGTTTTCTCCATGACATACACACATTCGAATACATGTTGTATAAAGATAATAATTGGTCTATGTTTCCCTTACAGATGTAGATAAAATCTAATATCACTGGTGTGACCATACATACTGTGGTTTCGAAATCTGATATTTGTATTTCGTATATTGTCGAATCATTATAATTCGTTTCCACTTCCGGTAATAATGCCATTTTATGAACGGACAGTTGTTTTAACGCAAAAATTAAATTCGTAATTATGACATTTGTACATGTGCACACGTTGTTTTTGTAATCGTTGACATTCGTAATTGCTGCTATCGTGCTTTCAGGATGTGTATCATTGTGAAATTCGTATACGGCTGTACACAACTGTTTTTCGGCGGAATTCCTAGACGATGTACTTTCTTGTGTTTCGGGATTCCGTTTTGATGACGAACCACGAGGCGACACGCTCAACGCCAATTGTGATAATAACAATATAATGAATATTTTAATCATTTTGGTAATTACGACTTTATAATTCATCACTAGAATCTATACTAATGTGAAGAATAATACATTCTATGTAGTCAATACCTAAATTCTGTTTACGGATTTTCGTCATAATTCTCGGATTACATTATTGCAAGAACACTTGAACAAACGTTAGATATTTGTTATTTACTCATTGCGACGGTATAGACGAATTCGATAACGTCGTCGAATGGAGACTATTCTACTATTAAATAAAATCTAATTTTTACATTTTATAAATTCTCCGACTCTTATTGTAATTTTTTGTGTAATTTATAAACTCAAATTACACTGGTTGGACGACAGCGAGCTGTGGTGCATCCAGTCCCAAAAAGTCTTTCTATTCATTTATCTGTCGTCTACTGCGTTAAACGTTTTCACGCGTATCGGTATCGCAACGGAAAATTAAAAACGCATTACCACGACGGCGACGGAGAAGCGGAGAAAAAAAATCCGCGACTTTGATGTATGCGAGTACGTCCTTTTTCGTTCGGATTTGCGATCTCTTCAAAAACGATTTTGATCATTCCGACAGTCACAGATCTTCTTTTCTTTTTTGTCACCGCAAGAACCGAGAGTCCTGTCTTATTTTCATCCGCGGGGGGCGCCACCGATCATCTTATACCGCGCACAACACGGACGGGAGTGTGTTATCATCGACAACGGATAACGTTTTTGCGGCGTTTAACCGTAGCCCGGTGGCGGCGATCCATCAAAAATCTTTCGCGCGCGCTCATGACGCGCGCGCAAAAAGAATTTTTTTTTCTTATTAATTTTTCCCGTCGTAAGCCGCCTTATCGCGTCTTATCTATAATGTAACACGCGCATTCGTCCGGCCGCCGTACTACGAAACAAACCTGGGACGATGACGGACGATGGGGATGATACGTCGGAACAACAGCATGGCGAGTACATTATATTGTATAGTCTTCGAAGAGACTACACGAATACCTACGAGAGTCGCGGCGACCGGGGGGGGGGGGGGGCTATTATTATAACACACGACGCTGTAACAACTATTTAACAAACGTGTGTACGCGCGGTTATCATCGGCGTTTCTTTTTCTTTTTGTCCGTTATCCTTATTATACGGTTTCGGTTTCGTACGCGCGCGTGTACTTTATTATTATTATTATTATTAAATAAAAAATATATATAAAATATACACGTGTATAACAAAATGTATATTTAAATATATATAAAAAAAAAAAAGAAAAAAGCCAATGAGTATTAAATTAAATAACAGGAGAATGTTGTTGTATAAATGTCGTTATATACCAGGGGCGTATTTACTTCATCCCCTATGGGGGGGGAGGCGAATAGATAAACTGAATCTGTTGCCAACTTAGAATTATCGAAAAATTATATGAAAATAATAAGTTTTAAATAACAAAATTGTTTTATTACATTTTAGTTTTAGTTCGATTAATTTTAGTTGTCAGTAGATATAGGTACATACACAAGTATCTAGGAGGAGCGATCGCCCCTATCGCCCCCCCCCCTTGTATACGCCCCTGTTATATACAACAACATTCTTCTTTTATTTTATTTAATATTCATTGGCTTTTTTCTTTTTTTTTTATATTTAAATATACATTTTGATATACATGTGTATATTTGTGTATTTTATATATATTTTTTTTATTTATTATCACGAGTGTTAACTTATAATTTTTTTTTTTTTCTATCTTTTTGATTATTAATTATTTTTACAAATCCTTTTGATTTTTATTTTTAATTTTGTAAATTCCTCTTTGTTTTTACTACCTTGTTATTTATTGTCATTATTATTTCATCATCGTTTAATATTTCTCTTTTCTTTTTTTAATTATACCCCGTCCGTCACCTACTCGCCGCGCGATTGGACACCGGCCGCCGACGTTCTAACCCGTCGTCACTGCAGTGCACGCCGCCTCGCGCAAGTATACTTGACGCGTCCCCGTAAAATCGAACGAATTACACGTTATAACTAAGCGCGTAGTTATAGTATTGTTTTTTTCGGCGACAGGGTTTAAGAGTTAAAAAAAGAATAAAAAATCGAAGAACGATAAGTTCGCTGACAATAAAAAAATTCGTATCCATTATAACGGAAATGTATTTAAGAAGATTTTCTCTCATTTGTGAAATTTCTGATGGGGCTTCAGCTACGCGCCTGCAGGTCATAATCGATTTCAATTATATAAAACGAATAATACAAAAAAAGTACCGTCGTACGTCTAATAATGATAATAATATCTTATCGTTATACACCTAATGAAATGTCAACGTCTATTGTAAGGATTTAAAATCGTTAAGAGTTGTAAATCCATATACCGCAGACACATTCAACGTCGATCACTAGCGTTTTCGGCTCGTTTTTACCGGAATTTACGATGTTGTCTAAAAAAAAAAAAAAAAAGAAAATAATTCATTATCGTGTGTACATTATTTGCTCGAATGACAGTCGAGTTTGATCGCGCTATATCGTTATGTATTTTTTTTGAAAATATAATACTCGTCCGGAATGATTTACAAGGGGATACGCCGCCGATTCGTTCGCAAAACGCGAAAACGCCACGCCGTCCGATCGCCACGTCCGGACGAGCGTGTTTCTCGAATAAACTACGTGTGCACACACGATATTAAATCAAGGAAAGGATTATTATGATAAACAACCGCGATAAGGGGGCAAAGGGATGTGTTAACGGCGTGAGTTTTAAAATAATATTGTGCGTACGCCGTGTAAATTGAAAATCCGACGGACGCGAAAACATTTTCCACGACGGGGACGATCCCCCAGTACGTTTTCAAATAAAAATTCCGAAAAATCGTATACTGGAAATGAAAATAATAACACGCGCGTTATGTACGACGCGTAAATTACAGTTGTTTTTCGGGGCGGCCTAGTGTGCGAGGGACCGGATAATGAATATTTATGAAAAATCACTACCGTGTATTTCACAACTGTAGTTCGCCTCCCCGCACGAGTAAAATTAATTCGACACGAAAAATCCGTATTTTTTTTTTCTATTTTTTTTTTTACTCTCCTGTTAACAACAAAAACGTATAATAAAGAGAATATATATTATATATATATTTTTTTTCTTGATGACATTTTTTCCCCACATAGAGAGACAATTATACGTTATTGCAAAGCGCGGTCACGAATTTCAATTTACATTTTACCGCGCTTTTCCGCGGGCAGGCTTTTTTAGGCATATTTGTATATAATATTTATTTTAATAAACTCTAACCGTTAATGCAGAGTAAATATATATATATATATATATATATGAATGAAAATATTAAATTTTGTATATTTGAACACGTCTGGCACGACGCGGCCAAACAATTTTGAAGAGGGAGAAATTATTTAAAAGAATAAATCTCAAGGAATAAATCTCTTGTAAAAGCATTCGTTAAGAGTTTGAGAGCGATGTCGTGTTGTCAAAAAAGACAACAAACAAATATTGATATCAGTGAATTTTTGAAGCAGGTTTTTGTTTTTTTTTTGTGTAGCTTGACATAATTTTTTTTTAATTCGATTTTTTCTTCTTTCGGAAAATACGTTATTCTATCGAAAACGATAAAACTCCTTACAGTATGTATTCATTAAACAATGATATTATTTCGGTGAAATTTGATTCGTTTATCGACAACTTCTAAACACAAATTTTAAACGTTTTTTTTTTTTGGAAAACAGAAAAATATTATTTCGTGTAAAACGTTATTATAATAATTACAGTGTAGTTTTTTCTTTAAAATTTTACGTATGTTCATTTTTCACGCGCATACACGTAAATTGTAATATTTTCGAAATCACACATTGAAAACATTAATTCGAGATAAAATGCTTTATAAATATGTCAAATAACACGGTTTTTTTTTTAACGAGAAGAAAGCAAATGTTCGATTTTATTACTATAGTCGCAGTATCGTACGCGATATACGCTTAACTCGAGCAATTACGCGGACACTTACATTTTATTAGTGAAATAATAGAACGCGGCTATATAAAATAACTGTTCGCGTTCACAGATATATATATATATATAATATCCCTTGAGTAAAGAAAAGAAAAATAAATTTCGTAAAATGGTCGAATAACTGTTTAATCGCATAATAATAAAGTAGTACTAATTTTCTACTTGCGCTTTGTCCTCCGGCGGATGAGTGTTACGCGTTCAATTATAACCATACGATATTGGAAACATTATCTGAAGAACAAATAATGCTCACTAAAAGTGTACATAGTATATACATACTCTCTAAATAGCTTTAGTTTCTCTTCAGCAATCGGCTTTTATTCGTTTTGTACTCACGCGCGTATATATATATATTTGAAATTGTATATACACTCTAAAAGTCTAAAACGTTTAGAAAAAGTGTTTCGCAATTAACGAATCCGCCGGTCTAATTCTTCCGCTCCGTAATATTGTTTAATGTACTTTTTTTTTTTTAATTTTATTTTATTTATCGAATCGAACGGAATATCGACACTGGACATAACTGTTCCCCCAAAATCTTATTATCGCAAAACGCGTATTTACGAGTATTCGCAGTGTAATGATATACGTTACACGCTAGTCGAAATATACGCTTGGAGTTTTCATTCGGACTTTAATGTCTCGGCAAAACGACGAACGGTTACGAAAGGACGAGACTTTTTTCTATATATATAAAAAAAAAAAAATAAAATTTCCACTATATAATATGAATGCAGCAATAGTGTAATCAACGAAAACGAGATGATACGCGCGGATAAGTCTTTGCCAGACTTGTCGCTGAGGCAGACGCCGCGTGTCAGAGACGTGACATATATACACACCGTGTATACAGTGCGCCGGTACACGCGCTGGAAGTCCAATTTTATTTATTACAATAGTCATTTCACGGAGTATATAATTCCGTAACATCTTTGCAGGACATTGAAAGTTATCGCGTGCATAGCGACTTACATGTATTATCGTACTCGTTTGACCTTTATGTGTAATATAAAAAATCCCCGATAGTCGAGATAGACGTTAAAAAAAAAAAAAAAAAACGTTTTCGCAAACATTAATCTCGGATCTCATTCGCAGCGAATCTTCCTTGTTTACAAGAGACCGAAACGCGCCAGCTGACACGGTCTGCAATCGTTCGTTTTATTTTTTTTTTTTTATATACATATAAAATTTTCGTCCGTAAACGTTTCTATTGGCTCGCGTACTGTTGTCTGCGGTACTGATCGTTCCCGTGTACCCGAACGAGAGAAAAAATAATATACTAATCGAATACGCGTTTGAAAAAAGATGACACGCGCACATTCTGGTGTACGAGCTGCACCGAGCACCCGTGGATTCAACGACGATTAGTGTAGGAAACAAATGTGTTTTTCTCATTGACGGATACAAGTTTCGTTTTGACGAACGTTCATCAAACAATCGCCAGCGCCCGGGACTTTTTTAAATAATTTTTTTGAATTAAACGAATTCAATACTAAAGTCGAGAAATCGATAAATCGTAATAAACACGGACAGCCGAGTGACGACGGGTTCAGTAAATAGACAGAAAACGGCCGATAGATTGAAACGCGAGACTTCGGTCGACAGACGTTCGTTCAATAGTTAATTCATAAAGATCATCTTATGCGAAACGACCTGGATACCATTAATCAACTATATGATTTAAAATTAATTCGGAAAAATGTGCACCGCTTTCGAACCAGAAAAAAAAAAAAGAATCTACCGGAATTACATAATTTTCTTAACGATTTCAATCCGAAGACAAGTGTAAAGAGGAAATCTGTCGTCTGCTAGTAACTCGCGCGCGCACGAACAGCGGTAGTTATACTGCTGGCGGCGGCCAACCGGACAAATATTTCGTGTAACGCGGATGAAATTCAAACGTTGAGAAACCCGCACCGTAAATTACACTGTGTGTTGGTTGCGTCGATATACATTTCTGTCGTACATCTCTGGCCGTGCACGGGACCGGGATAAAAGTTTCCGATCGATGCGATAGTATCTTTCGAGAAAAAAAAACAAAAAAAAACTAATAATAATTACGGGAGTATAAGGCCATTTACATTCCACAATTCCTCCTCGGCCGTTGAATTGTTGTCCACTGTAATAATAATAATAATAATCGGGGTAAAAAAAAATAATAATAATAATAAAAAATTAGCTATGCGTTAATAAGTGATGACGGCGGTTTGAACGCATTCCAGGACGACATACGAGCTCCTCGTACACATTACACGCGTATTATATCGAATACAATCGACGCGCGCGCACTCGATTCCAAATCGTTCTCCTCTTCCCACCACGCGTTACCGGGGACGACTACCAGTTGAGTAATTATATTAATTAAGACCCGCCTAGTGTATATATATAATTATAAGAAAAAAATATTTATAGTTTTTTTTTTTTTTATTCGGATATTTTTTTTTTATCGGCCGATTAACTCTGAATATCGCGTTGTACAGAAAACCATCCGCGCGCGGCCGAGGGGAAAACGCGGCGGTCCCGTCTCTCGCCCTCCGGGTCCCCGGCACCGTACAACAGTCAGCGCGGCACTCGCGCTCCGCACAAAACCCGTATTATGTACACACGAGTTTCGGCCGGTATAATTACCGTAGTCCATTAGGAGGCCGTCGCAGTTATAATATTTATTCGGAACGGAGTCCAACGGACGGACGAGACGAGAGTGTAACGGTTTTCGTTTACGCGCACAAGAAAACGCCCGAGGACCGCTCTTCGACTGCTACCCGAACTGCTACCGCCCGCCCGCCCGCCGTTATTGTCGTCCTCGTAATAATCGTGTCCGGGTGTTCAAATCCAGCGGCTGCCGAGGGATTCTCCGACGGGGATGCGCGCACAACGGCCGACATCGATAACAATCCGCGTGGACCGTTACCGTTTTATCCGTATGGATAATAAATCCCTCCTCGACCGTTCCTCTGTGTTCGGCAAAAACTATCGGCAAATATCGATTTGGTTCATTTATTGTTTAAAATAATTCGTGCGGATCGTACAGTAGAGGCAGTACAGTTTGAACATCATTCGCTTGCTGACGTCGTGGCCGGAGAACGGATGACGAACTATTGAAAACGATATATCGCGGTACGCGAGAAAATTCGCGTTATTCGACTACAACGCAACGCCAACAATTTTTACTGTTTTTAAATGTTTTAACAATATCTTAACGCGTTTGTACGAGATGTGTCTCGACGAAACTGAGCGGTTAGGATTACGAGGAGCACATTGTTGTCTCACTTGGCAATGAACAATTTCCGACAGAAAGTAGGAAGAAAGAAAGAATTTCACTTAGGATTATTTGTATCGTAAGCGTTTTAGTGTGGACAACTCCGTGTTGTATCCCCAATAGCAGCAATACACTATTGTAATAAACCCGAATCGCGCACTCGTATTAAATTACGTAAATATATTTAATGGTCGAACAGTCTGACTGTTCCCGGGCGAATTCAACGCGGCGCATAAATAAAATCGAGCGTATTACGCAATGCCGAGCGTCGACGACAGGTATGAGTATTAGTCGGTAAAATCGATTTTGAAATCTCTACGCCAATCTCATCACACTCGCGAATCGAATAAATTATTCGATTTACACACCGGTTATAATATCATTCACATAACATAATGCATAGTAGCCGTTACGGTATAAATAATAAAAAAGAATTAACGTTCTTGTCTGTGTATATTTATGTAACGCATATTATGTAGCAATGATACGAAGTGCTCTAGTTCGATGATTCGACCACGGTCGTTGCTCGTCCAGAAGACTTCACTGGCGATTATTATAACGATACGTGTATCGGATTACGCCCCGTAGTGCCACGCGATAATTGCGTCTTGTCAATATATATATATATATATATATATATATATATATATATATATATATATATATATATATATAATAAAACAAAATAAAAAGTAATAACTATTGCACGTACGTATAACTCGAGGGCATTCAAGTTTTGTTTTCGACACATCGTACATCGTATTTGTATTGTTAATTATTATTATTATTGTTATTATATATATGTTTACATAATAAAAACGCTACGAGAAATAGAGATGAAATGATCGTGGCATAGAGCTACGGCGTATAAAGAATTATATAAATAATTTTATGTATACCGAAGGGCCGTCCAATTTTTCGTGGCAAAAAGAAAAAAAAAGACAAAACTGCAGGAAAAACGCGCACATTGTCGACCGGATAATAATTTTATAAAAAAAAAAATTGATTGATTCGACTTACGAAGACAGTGCATGATTTTTTTAAGCGTAAAAATTTCTAATGAATTTTGAAACTCGCGAAGAAAACGAACTTGTGCTAAATATCTTTAAAAACAAAAAAAAAAAAAAAACAATGACAAACGAACTCATAAATGGCATCAAAACCTTTTCAATCGGATTCGAAAATTATATTTTACGTTCTCGTGATAAATATGTCATAAAAATACGGATGTTTAATTGTTTCGTTTAGAAATTATTCCGGAGAGACAGCAGACAATTAGCAATAAAATTCATTTTACATTCAATCGAAACACATTAATTTTTATTTTTTTTCTGTTATAATATTCGAATATTTAAACCGAACATATAATTTTAATTAAACGTGTCGAAGTTAATTGATTTTCGTGTATTTATCCGATGAATAACGTGTAATTTTTAATACTTTTATACAATATAAAATATTAATCGAAATCAAGTTTGAACAATTAAAGCTTTCTTACTGGTTCTAAAAAAAAGCGTATTAATTATATATGTATATATAAAAACTATTCTTAAGACGACGTTAGTGATAATTTAAAAATCTTATGCACACCATTGACAATTACGTGAAAATTATTTAACGTATCTGTAATCAAATTTTACGTATTAATATTTAAGGATATATAACTAAGGAAATTTATATATAATTTTTTCCATAAATTCAAAACTATTACTTATAATTTATTACGAGAAAAACTTTCTCTACGCGATACTGCGGATCATTTTGTATCATTTTTGAAATTACCAAAATTAAGTCAACATTTTTCTCTTTGGTGAAGTACAAAAACAATTTTAGCAATAATCTTGAACGAAAATTGGAAAAACAAAACTCTTACATAAGAAACTTGAACTGTTGAATACATTGAATTGGATGGTGTCCATGACACGTTCCATTGCAACGCGTGTTAAACGTATCCTATACCGAAGACATAATAATATTGTCTGAATAGCGTTTAAAGGTCGTCCGGGGACTGCTTTTGAGTTGCGTTTCCCACGATAACGTCGTCTAAGGGACTGAGATAAGGAGAACTGTACATTAATCGCCGATGTTCGAACATTGGACAAATATTTATTGAGGAAGTTAGTTTGAGTTATTATAATCACGAATGCGGCGGTACTGTTGCCGCCGGTAAAATCGTAAACACTGAATCGCGTGAATATCGCACGTGAAAAATGATTATGACTCTTCATTTACCCGATATTCGTACACGTGTTATTACGACGAATAGATGTTAATCGTGTTGTAACGTACGGTTCACAATAGTCGTAAAGTAAATATTATAGCGTTTAAAATCTATTCGCGCATTCTGTTACACACGATTCAATTACGTTATTATTAATCGTTCGTTATATGACTCGCTGGAGAAAATTATTGCTTAACTGGCGGGAGGGATTTCTTAACGGATAATCGTGTGTTTAAAACGGGCGTTTTTCTTTTAAATTAAATACTTAAGATTTTCAATGCCGCGGGCCTTTTGTAACGTGCATATGTACGCGTATAACACACATTATATTTTATTGCAATTATACACACGAACGATATTTAATATTTGAAAAAAACAAAATAATTGTTTTCACAGCGCAGTGAAGCGCGCGATGGTATGAAAGATATTTCATTTTTTTCTTTTTTTCTCATGTGGCGTTTCCATAACGACCGTTTACAATCAATCGCATTCCATTAGCACAATTATTGTTTCAAAAGCAGTACTCGTTACATAATTTTTTTTTTTTAATTTTATTAAAATCAATTACTATCACGTAACTGCAACACTTCCAAAATGTTTCAAAAAAAAAAAAAAAAGTAGTTCTGAATTTGAATCCGTACACAGGGGCGACCACCAAATTCAGATTAAAATTCATTCAGATCATCTAATATTTTTCAAAAAACGCACACATAAACGACATTTTTTTTCTCGTTGCATTTGAAAATAATTAAATTTCTTATAAACTACTTAAAGCACGTCTATGAAAATTTTCAATCATACAAAACGATGTGATTTAGATTAAGTGATCGAATGGTGATGAGACACACCGAGTAACTAAGTTTTTAGAAATTTCAATGTAGCTTTACTGTTTTTTTTTTTATATTTCGAGCGGAGTGAAGAATGTTTTAGTTTTACGGTTCTTCTTTTTTATGTGTACACCCACAAAATTCTACCAGAAAGTGTGCTCCGACCTTTACAGTTAGAGTTTATTTCCGGCAAAAAATTGCACTTAGTTGGTATTTTAGAGAGGTCGTATTTTCTCAATTTTCTCAATTGTGCTTGAAAAAAAAAATTTCCAAAACTATTTCGTCGAAATCGATTAGCGTTATTCCTTCGTAATTTTGAAACGAATGGCTGTAAAAACTTGAAATATTCACTAAATATGTAATAATATATAATATTTGGGTAAAAAAAAAAAATTCGAAAATTTTCTTTCAATTTTGGACGATTTTTAGTATTTAAGTCATAAAAAGAAGGTAAGTTTTGGATTTAATTCTTACAAACTTGATACAATGTGGGACGCGTACGTTACTTCAATTATATACTCGAAAATCGTCAGTCATAATTTGAAATTTTTCGCCACATATTTTGTGGAAGATTACGTTCGTACGAAACACTAATGGTCTTGAAATTTCTATCAAATATGAAACTTTTTACTATAATAGAGAAAACAGTTTTTTGAATATTTTTATTGCGAGAAATTATTTTAAAATGACGTGTTGTAAGGTTAATCGTCAATTATGTGTTCTATACACACCATAATACACATAAAAGCTCCGCTCAGAATCGTGTAATCGAACGCAATGCGATTTAACGTTGTTTTTAAATCTATACATATAATAACGAAATTATAAAAATCTTTATCCGAGCAATTCACTAAATTAAGTGTATCAACGCATCTATTTTTTTTTTTTTAAGTGAATTTTTGATTTTCATAACGCACGCGGATATGTCAGATTAATCGGAAATTTCTAACGTCGATACTAATGTGTCGGAAATCTCTGTAGATCATAACGGTCTTTCGAGTCCTCTCCTAAAGTTAAACCCGTACAGGAGCGTCGTTTTGGGGTCGGAGTTGTCGATTACACCATTTATTCTTTCAACGCAATCCCAATTGGCCTGTTTCGATGACGATCACTCGATGTGGAAAAAGAAGAAACTGACAACGTCGAATTAGAAATCGCCGGTATCCGTTCATTCGAATTACAATTGCTGCTTTTTTCCTTTTCACTTAGCGCCTCACGCCTGTACAAGAGTTCCGGACGTAAAATCTATATACGTAATTCGTTTCCAAACGCCGTATTCGTCATTTTCCGGCTCTTCGCGCATTTTACTCGTCGGTTTTCACGAGTAAAAAGTATTATTATTATTATTATTATTTTTTTTTTTTAGCCTTTAAACCGTTATTGTTACTGTTCGCGTTCGGTTTGTAATGTGCGGCGCAACAATCAAACGCGCGATAACGTCCACATCTCCGTTTTTACGTGTAAACTTCGCACACTTCATAAAAAAAAAAAAAAAACACTGAAATGACGACGCAGAGGGAATAATTCGTCCACGACCGTTTGGCCACACCGTTGGACGCCGATCGAGGTCGCCGGCGGATCGTTGCCCACTCCCCGTACATATGCGCTCCGAAGCGCCGTCGAAAGATCGTCGTCGTCGTCGTCGTAGTATTTATTATTTTACTCCCCGGTACTATACACATTGAAAAAATAAATAAATATTCATTAACCAGTGCCGCGCGCGGTCGTTTTTATTTTTTCCTTTCGTTTTTTTTTTTTTCAACGCGTTTCACTTTCCGCCCGTGCACAAGCCTGCGGTGACTACGGTTACGAGCCGAATTCGTTCGTTCAAACACGTTCCGTAAAGCGGCCCCGTGCGTAACACCGCGGGCGCGAAGCATTTTTCTTTTCTTTTTTTTTCCCTCCCCCACAAATCGCCGGAGCCGTGGATTACGCGCGAGCGCAATAGCGTGTCTCCGCGTGGAGATTTCTTTTCTTTTCCGCTATTCGCTCAACGAATCGCGTGTTCGAACGTTAAAACAATAATAACAAACGAATTGTTTGCCGCGGGAGCGTAGTGAATGTAGTACGCGTTGCGCGAAGAAAATTGTACGACGTTATATTTCTTTTAAAAAAAAAAAAAAAGAGATTTTTAAAAAAAAAACCTTCTGCGAGGGAGAAGGTTCAAGTGAACCACTGGGCCCCTCCTCCCCCGGGGCCAATCGATCATCTCCAGTCGGTTTCGTTTGGAATGACAACAAATACGGCATTGATTTGAATACGGTGACGTGGATGCGTGTACATAGGGAAAAATACTTATTAGACGCGAAGTGAAAAAAAATTATTAGACTGGCATTGGCGTTCTGCGGATAGGATAGGTTGTGACTAGGGCAGAAAGGACATATTATTGAAAACTAATACATCATAACGTAGTTTTGAAAGTTATATAATATTAGTAAATTGAATTTTGAAATACAATTATTTTATCGTTAGCCTCGTGATATTTTTGTAGAAACGCGATTGGGACTATCGAATAGGACAAGTGCTGGATGTGAAGTGACTATATTATGTTATACGTTATTGCGTTTAACGAAAACCGAGAATTTCCCTAATTATTGATGTGGCGATATCGGATGAAAGGTTTGGAATAAGATGAAACTCGATTGTTTCATATTAAAAAAAAAAAAAAAATAAATAAAATATCCACTCGGTACATTTGGTAATCGTTTGAATAGAAAACACCGTAATAGACTCCACCGGGTGTTCCGAGTGTTGACATTTATGAACCTATAAAATGACGAGCGTTTTTCGGAATGAAGAGGACTCGTGAAGATCGTAAACCTCGAAATGTATTTTACGAAAATTAATCGACCGCGTAAAGAAGTAAAAAAAAAAAAAAAGAAACAATTTAAAAGTCTTACGAACCCGTAAAAATGTTTTTGAATATGCCGCACGAGTCGTACACATCGTTTTGTGAACAGTGACGCGGATTATTTACCAGATGGAGGGAGAAAAAAATTCATTTATTTTCTTCGTATATAATAACCGAGTAATAATTTCGTATTATTACATGATAATTCGTTATCGAAACGCCGGTGACAGAAGACTTTTAAGCGATCGAAATACGTCAAATTGAATCGTGGGAGAAGCAGACATCTGGCTCACGGTTTCGATATGAGAAATTTCATTCGGGAAAAACTAACGGGTTGTTTTTATTTCCCGGATCGACTTGTAATAATAATTTTTTTTTTCTTTTCATATCGCCTTTTTCTATAAAATGGTCGAGTGAAGGGGAAAAAAACGATTTGCCACTATCGAGATTGGAAAAATATCATTTGGGCGAGATCGTTCGGGAGGTCAGAAAAAATTCCACTGAGTTACTGTGCCCGTTGAAACCAAATAAAAACGACCGAACTCGGAATAAATGTCTTTCTTATTCGAGAATCGAGCAATTCATAGCATCGCGATTATGGCGAAAATTTGGAATAAAGTTATTTAGAAAATCGAGTACGACGTTGAAAATTATTCGAATTATAGCTATTGTGATTGCACTGGATCGCGAGTAAAAATTCCGTACAACAATATTATATAATTCGTAATTTATGAGATACGCGTTATAAAAATCAACAGTGGCAGTATTTGTATTCCGAAATAAAATTCCACAAAATTTTTTAGCTTTTGTTTCGGATATTATTCATTTTATATGTTCGAACACGAATATTCGAAGCGCGAGAAAATAATTATACGGTGAAAGCGTTTTCATAATAATTACAGTACTACGAGTGTTCCAATAAGAAAAAATTAATTATTTTACGGAAAATGAAAATAAAAATTATTTTCAACACACAACCATATTTAGTATTTTACTATTAAATAAATTTATTATTATTATTGAATTTTGAGAATAATAATAATGTTTAACACGATTTTCGAACGATTTTTTTTTTTAATATTTATATAATTATAATCAATTATTATATGTTGTAAATTAAAATTATGAGTATACACGTTCGCTGCGAATGCTTTTCACGATTTCAGAAAAACAAAATAGAAAAAAGAAAAATCCCATCGGGTTTGTTATAAGTGCAGTGGTATAAAACGTTATATGAATTTTTCGAAGTATTCTTTTTTTTGTTTAAGTACTCTGGACTTGGATCCATGTCTGTGCAAAATAATATCACGTGTTAACTCTATTAACAGAAAATAAATAATTTAAACAAAATTGCTTCGGGAGTTTTCCTTAAGACATTTACTTACAATGGTTACAATATCGAATGCCATTCGGTTAAACCATCGCATCAAAGTCGTCGAATTCGCCAAAGGGATTTTGGCAAACTAGTGATAGAGGAGGCGGAGAACTATCGCAACATCAACGACGATAACTCGCGTCCGGTATGAAAATCGATTTATGAATTTCTGTCGGATCGTCGTCGTATCTTTTTATTGAAATATATGAAATCTTTATTTCGGCCCAGTACATTATATATACGACGCGCAGTAATCCAGAGATTGAAAACGCGGGAACGATTCTTTTTTTACGATTCCACGGACCGTAAAAATTCATAAGCTCTCCCTTTCTCTCTCTATCACTGGACCACTCGTACTATCGCTATGCATCGTTCGGTTTTACGACGGAAAACGAGAAAATGTTTTATGAAACCGGGCCTCGCCGATATCGGATTCCGGGAGGCAAAATAGAAATATAACCCGAATTCGCCATATCAAATATATAATAATTCGCCATATGAGGTGTTCTCGGCCGAAACACGAATAATAGTGTTTTGTATAGACGAGTACACTCAAATAACGTTAAACAAACATTGGTTTGGACTGTAAAAAATTACACGGATTCATATCTAATTGTGTTAGGTTACTGCGTTCATTCTCAATAATTATAAGGCGTGGTCCGCTTTACACGGTCCGGTCTGAATCAGTCCGGTCCGAAGGAATATACAAATGAATCATACGCTCGGTACAGACCAACCGATTGATTTTTTTTTTTTTTAAGGAAAAATTGAAATCGTGCTAACATCAAATAATTTTGCCCGCTGGACCGTTAGTCCGTCCCTGGACGAGGAGGCTGTGCGTGCGGACTGCCAACAATGCTGTGGAGACCACATTGTCGTAAAAAAAATCGAATCGAAAAGTCACCGTCTGAACTTCGCCTATTACTACTACGTCGATAAATGGCCGATATATTGCGAATTCCTATTTTGCTCGGGTGGAAACCTCTCTCGATAAAGAGCTCAGTGCTCGGCTATATCAAATATTAACGAAATGGTTATTTGTTTAAAACAATATATTATCGTCTCGCGAAACTAAACTCCGATGTTTACATTGAAACGCGGTTTTATTATTATTATTATTATTATTATTATTATTATTATTATTATTATTATTATTATTATTATTATTATTATTATTATTAAAATATTCTTCGATATTTCGAAGAGAGGAAAAAAACTTTTTCAATCACTACACGTTCATATATTATATCGTACGGTATTGTATTTTGAACGTCTCCCGTATCTCGTTTAATATTTATTTTTTTTCATTTCTACCTATTTGTATATTATTGTTAAAATTATCGCGATAATTCACTAAAAAGACTCTATAGTGACGAGTTTAATCGAAAAAATAAACAACGCACGATCTAATTATTTTCAACAGTGTACAATAATTCATTCAAGCAAATTGAATATTCGTGAAGTTTATACGAAAAAGGCATGAGCCAACGACGAATAATTTATGCCGTCATCACAGGTATATTGTTCGAAAGTCTCCAATATTTCAACCGTTGTTTTTTACGTATTCGAATGTAAATTGATATCGATTTGGTTTTCATTGTACACACGCCAGCCCTTTCGATTATAGCAAAGTCTTTTAAAGCCGGTGTACGAACGTATGTTTATTTTTGAAATAGTAGCACATTCGACGTTTTCTTTTTGCTTCGCGTGAATTCGTTAATGAAATAAATTTGAAAAAAAAAATTCCGATAAAATCAATCCGATAAGTTAATATGATTTCCACGACGTAAACACGAATTTAATGAAAAACCCAAGCGGTTTCCATAAAGTATATACGTTAAGTGTTCAAAAATACAATCGATAAATATTATAACATATATAAGCAAGTCAGTCATACGAGATCATCTAATCGCGTACCGATTGTAAAGTATTATGTTCAGTACACAATGAACGCTAATTCGTTCCACTGATTTTTTTTTATACAGAATTCAACATATGCGCGCGTGTTTACCGTTTAAAAACGTTAAATATATTTCATTATCGCTCATATTTTTATTAATAATATTTTATACGCATCGCGTATCGAACAACAGAATTAACATGGTACGTCGTTTACGCTAAAATCTATAAATGCTACAAGTAAACATTAAAAAAAAAAATTTCGCAGTAGTACATAATTTAATTCATTGAAATTCTTAAGAATACTATTTTACTATTTTTTAAGAATACGCTACTATTTTCGACAATATGAATAAATAACAATAGTCGGTTTTGACGAAATTTTCGAAACGTAATTGAACATTTTGTCAAAATATCTTGAAATGGCTAAAAAAAAAAAAAAAAAGCGACTGAAACCGTAACCGGCTATTGATTTTCGCAGTGGCCACTGCCGAGCTGATGTTGGGCATGTGGTCCGGATGGCCGTCGTGGGCGCTGACCAAGCGGCCGGAAAGCGACACGCCGGCAGAATGGCAGACGCGGACCGAATACTCGTGGGCCGTCGCGTCGTTCGACCTGGCCAACCTGGTGAGCGCTTGGCCGGCCGGTCTGCTGACCGGCTGGATAGGACGGAAGGGATGTCTGGTGTCCATAGCCACGGCGCTGTCCCTGTCTTTCGGCGTGCTGTACACGTCGGCCCATTGGGCCGTGTTCGTCGCCCGATCGTTGGCGGGCGTCTGCAAGTCCGTCGTGTACGCCACCGTGCCGGGGTTCCTGGCCGAAGTGTCGGCCAACGACTCGCGCGGCCGGTTGAACGTGGTCGTGGCCTCGTTCGACTCGATCGGCATGCTGGTGGCCATGGCCGCGGGGCCCAAGCTCCCGTACGACGTCATGAACGGTTTGTCGCTGGGCGTCGGGCTGGCGTTCCTGGTGGCCGTCATCCGGGTGCCCGAAACGCCGTACTACCTGCTGGCCAAGGGCCGTACGGACGACGCTCGACGATCGTTCCGCTGGTACCATCCGGGCGGCGAAGACCCGGCGTTCCTGGCCATGAACAAGAGCGTGCAGGAGGACATGAGCGAGCCGGGCACGTACCGCGAGCTGTTCACCGACGACGGTAACCGGGTCGCGTTGTTATTGGTGGCCGGCGCGTGTTTCGCGCAGCGGGCCGGCGGCATCAGCAGCATGATGGCCTACTCGACGAGTACGTTACCGGCCCGCGGGCCCGTCAGCCCCGAGAACGTGGCCGCGGCGTTCGCGGCCGTCCGGCTGGCGTTCACCATGACCACCGCGGCGCTGATCGACCGGTTCGGCCGCCGGCCGCTGTTGATCGGTTCCCACTTGTGCCTGGCCGCCATTACGGCCGTGTACGCGGCCGTGCTGTACGCGGACAACGGGCCGTCGTCCGCCGGTTGGACGCCGTTCGCGTGCGTGCTACTGTTCGTCGTCGCGTATTCGATGGGCGCCGGCATCGTGCCGGCCGCGCTCCTGGGCGAGATGTTCCCGGAAAACGTCAAATCCAAAGCCGTGTCCGTTGTGTCCGTCGTCTCGTCCCTGGGCTCGTTCCTGTCCAACAAAATGTACTTGCCCGTCACCGACACCGCGGGCGTGTACGTCATGTACCTCGTGTTCTGCGCGATCAACCTGACGTGGGCCGTCTGCGCGTACGCGTATCTGTTCGAAACCAAAGGCCTGGAACTGTCCGACATCCAGGACGTCCTGGACGAGTTCAACTCGTCCTGCTGTTCCGACGACCGCGACGACGGGGGTAACAGTGGCCGTGGAAGCGGCGCGAATCACTCGGAATCACACGTGATCGATGCACTACCGGAGGACGACCGCGCGACGAAATAGTATTTATTCACCGACGGTATCGTCAAAATTCAAAATGTATGTGAGGTATACCGTGACTTTTTCGCCATACAAGAAACGTACCGGACCGTGGTACGCGTGACGACCGCGTGTTTCGTTCCCGTTTTCATCTTCACAGTATTATTCACTTTTCGATTTTTAATTATTGTTCGATTTATATTTATCATTGTGCGGTAAAATATCATATGGAAAAATCAATTGAACTCATTTACTGAAATATCATCTCGTTTTAATGTTACACCGTGCGCGTTAGGCACGTGTTAGAACGCGTTTTTTTTTTTTAATGTTCGCTTTATCTAATTGATTATTAGAACAATTTGTAACAAAAAAAAAACTACTATTTTTTTACGATACTTGTAAATAAAAATTTTCACTATTCTCCGAATGTACGAATAATTCTTTATTATTATTATTTTTTTTAATCGAATTTAAAATTTGTTCCCTTTTCTATTTTTCCACGACTGTTTAGAATTCTAATCAACTATCGTTAATTCGATTTATCGTGTATAACATTCTTTCTCAAAGTGGGCGATAACGCCCCCTTGTGTGTGTTAGTGGCCATCAGGGGGGCAGTAAAAGGCCCAAAGAAGTTTGGGGGGCGTTGAAGCGGTCTGGGGGGCGATAGCTGATTAAAAAAAGCGAAAAATTATGTAATCTCGCAACTTTACCCTGGATTATGGTCGATTGTTCAAAGATATCTAATAGCATTTCCATCGTCGTATCTGTCCGAACGTGGATTTAGTGCTGTAACAACACTAATAACTAAAAAAAGAAATCTGCTGCTTGTTACCGAACGTAGGGGCTTACGACTGTATTTAAGTAAATTCGAGCCTGATATAAAAAAAACTGGTTAAACTACATTGCAGGTTTATACATCGCATTAAGTATAAGCTCGATAAATTTAAATTCAAAGATTTGTTTAAATTTTAATAAAAATACATTAAAATTCGATTAAGTATGCGTTTTAATTGCTCTTATTAAAAATGCTTCTTTAAAATGTAAGTTTGAACTCTAAAATAGAATATGGCGTGTTTAAATATAATAATTGTAATAACTGTTTAAAGATAAACAACAATTGGTAAGTTTAAAAATTTTGGGGGGCATTAAAAAAATTTTGATCGTCAAAGTGGGCGGTGTATGAAATATGTTTGAGAACCTATGGTGTATAACATCAAATATTTTCTAACAGATTTTTATACATTACGTGCAGTGGTTCTTTGCCCAGGGGAAGGACAATATTTTTCGATATAGGAGTGGAGAACCGAAACAAATATTTTCAATTGTCACCTTTTATATAAATATAAAATTTAAGTTCCTATCAAGACAAAATTATTTAGTTTAACGCCTATATAAACGAGAAAAAAAACATTAATTATCGCTGAATTTATTATTAATGCCGTCCGGGGATTCAATATCGTATTATACGTATTTTTTTTTTCGTATTTTAATGTGTCGAAGAATTTATATTATTGTTGGTTTTAAAAAATTTACATATATATATACACACGCACTACCAGCAAATAAAACGAAAACATTCTCATTTATATATATATATTACGCGTAGGTTCGTTTTAAATTAAATTTCGTTGGCTGATATAAATTTTTTTTTTGGTGGAACAAGAAAAATAACTAGTTACATTACGACGGAAATGGATATATGTTATTTATTTAATTTCAAAACCCCAGAAATCCCGGTTTAGGCACTGCGGGAAATAAGAATAAAAAAAAATAGGAAACACCGAGCGAAATGAAATTAATACCGGACGTATTTTTCGAAATTTTTAAATTACATTTCGAATAGATTTGATTTCAGTTCGCATAAACACTGGTTACGTCTTATACAACTCCCCGAAAATTGTGCTGTATTTAAGATAATAACGACAAAAATATACACGTACCCGTTATGATTAATTTTATTCGTAAAACAACAAAAAAAAAAATCGAAAGTTTCATCTTCAAAATGCGTTGTTATGCGCGAAAATAATAGCATTTTGAAACATAAATCATTTGCGGTTTTGTTTACTACAAACGTGAGTAAGTGCAATATACTGTCAAGTTGATATTTCTCGTTTATTTAAATAATTGTTTCAAATCCTCAAAGTAAAAAAAAAAACGTATATGTATATTTTCGTTTTGCGCGATATCGTATTACAGCTCGGATGTTTATGACTTAACGCGAAATTATAAATATATGTATATTTTTTAATTATATAATTGTTAAACACGACACTACATTACAATATTCGCACGCAATTCAAGTTAATAAAAAAAAAAAAAACGCGGAAAAATATTTGACTAATAATATTGCGCAGTCGACAATTTCGAACGTACATTTAAAACGTTTCTTTTTTCGCGCTATTTTAATAGCGTGTTTTAAATAAATTTTATTTCATACGGTTTTAATCTATAGTTATTAATAATATAAAACTTTCTTATATACAATCCAACGGTCCATCGGATGATGTAGAGGTGAGCGTAAATCAGTTGGCACGCGTACCGCAACGAATATTTCAAACGCATAATTCTCTACGTAGTATACGTTCATACGAGTAACAAAGATTTATCAGAAAATCTGACGTTTTCGCGTTTAAAAAATTACGTGTGTGCACAGCAATCTCGGATTGTACACAAATTTATGAGAGGCATATCGAGAGTGCCCTGTAGAATTCCTACACTGACATTTATTTATATACTCTTCATCGTCTGACACTTGAAATACTGTAACTGTACGAACTCGCGGTTACATATTATTATCATACGCGTTTGTAGTTAGAACGATGTACAACGGAAAAATCAGAGCAACAACGTTTTCCGTGAAAACTACACACACATATATATATATATATATGTCTATATTATACACTCATCTCCAGAGTATAAAATACGAGACGAATAAATGGAAAACAAGAATTACTCGCTCAATCCGACGTGTTCAATCCATCAAAGTATAAATATTTTATTATACGTACCAAACGTACGTAGAAAAATATTGTTTTACCGCAACGTGTGTTCGTGTTTTTTTCTGTAGATAAATGTACCGAGTGAGTGCTCATCGTTTTCGCAACAACGCAGTCGGGAAAGTGTAATGTGCAAAAATGATCAAAACAGAAAGAGAGAGAGAGAGAGAGAGGGGAAAAAATGTAGACAAATTATAAAAGTGGCGTATTTATATGTTCAGCGAGTAAAAATCGGGAAAATAATACGTAAGAATTTGAAAAGATTGAGGAATAAATATTCAATTGGATCCAGAGAAATGTAAAACGAGCAGAAAAATATTACACAGAGACGTAGTAATTATTATATATGCGAAAAAATATATAGTAGTGTAATTTTACACGTATATTAGCATAAAAATAAATTCGTAATTAAATAATAATAAAATAAATTATACATAGTATATTCCCACATATTCTTTCTCGCGTACTATTTTCTTACGTTTTATGCCCCTTTGTTATATTTTCTTAAATATTAAATTTCTACCTAAATATTCTCGATTTTCAATTCTTATCTCGTTTTCTTTAAATACGGTACATGTTCTTTTAGTTTTCATTTTCCAGTAAATTTCGTTTCTCGACATTATTTTCCTGCGAAAAATTATTATTCGTAATGAAAGATTTCCTTGGATAATCGGTATGGATAGGAACCGTCTTACATTGATCGGTTCCTGACGAATATAATCGTGGAAAATAATTGTCGTTATTACGAAATTGTACGATGTGAAAACGTCTTATTTCACGTGAAGTCTCGCTATTTTCAATTTTATTATTGCAATTAATCCAATTGCAATACGATCCGAATACATTACCATATACTAGCAAGTGAAAACAGTGGATAATATGAATTTTTTTTGAGAAAATGGGGTTCAAACGAACTTTCGCAATAAAAATATTTCATAAATATATTAGTTTTAAAATAATTTTTAATGAAAGAATAATTACATGACAATATTCGCTGATTGTTGTTCATGGAGAACTTCTCCCGTTGATATACACGGCTTTTATAAAGAGTAGATTTTTCATGAACTACAATACACTACTCGGTTCAAGGAATTATCGAATTTTCTCGGACAGGATTTCGTCGCATTTTCTACAATCGAATGAAAATCAATGATTCTTACACTGATTCATTTATGTGTTGTATAATCGGTTCACACACACACATATGTGCTCAGGAACCTGGACTTCATATGATTATAGTAATATTATTTGTGATATACACTGAAATTCGTTATTACTCTCACGATATTAACAAAATACGATTTTTAACATATTTCCAATATTGTAAGAACAACTTTAAAATAGGGATTCGGAGTGGTGTAGAAAACCCGTATATCTAGTGCAACCGAGTGAAATGATTCTCTTAGTTTTTATCGTATTATTTAGATTATATTCAACATAAAACCGTATAAGTATATGCTCGTAACAACGGTGGCGTCTCGGTTAACAAAACAAAAGCCAATTAACATATAACAACAGTAAAGCCGTCAAGGAACATTGCAAAAAAAAAACAATTCTTTTTTTGCGTTACGAATACTCATGAAGAGTTTACAATATTACAGATTTTCAATTAGACACCTATTGAAACTATATTGCCGGGAGATTTTTTTTTTTTTTGTTTTGTTTTTAATTAAAAATCAATAATTCGAAGGAGGAATATGATTTTACGTTATTTTTTAATATTTTTGTTTATTCTCCGTAATTAGTTTCGAAATTATTTTAAGGTTGACACATTAAATGAAATGCGTTTTTCTCAAACGTAACTACAAAAGTAGTAATTATTACTCTCTCTTTTTTTTTGTTTAGATTAGAATAAGCCCTCGAAAGAGCTGATAAAATATCAACAAACCCCGTGGGCTACTTACTACTCGTATAACGACAAAGTAAACCGAGACTCGTTAATTTCGGTTTGGAAATTATACTTACGATCGATTCGTGCGTAAATAATATTTTATTAAACTCGCAGTAATCATAAAGCACTTGACAAATTAGACGAAAATAATATAAAACGAATTACACTACAAACGTTTATCGACGTTAATTCAAACGGAATATAAGAAAATAAATGTGTAAATACAAATTACATTTTACGGGGGGAAAATATGATTTATAGTGTATAGAGAAAAATCAGATATTAATTATTTCTTTAAAAATATTTCGTTTATATTTCGATTATAACCTTAACCTTCTAAATGAATATTGAATGAGCATTAAATCATTAATACTGTAAAAATAATACAATTTGTTAAAACGAGAATTTTCTCTCTTGTCGTTTATTGAATTTTGATCGTTTCGAGCATAAAAATAGGAAAAAAAAACTCGTAGGTTTTCCATATTTGTTACATCATATATATCATACATCATATATGACGTGTGCTCGTCGTGGTTTATACAAAATTGAACAATTTAAAAACATTACACACACGAGCACCACGCATGTTGTTATATTAATAAGAACAATTCATATTTTGCTATAGTAAGAATATTAGAATACATACATATATATATATATATATATATGAAACGAAATTCTACGTTATGTGCGAAACTCATATTGTCTAGTATACAGTATAATACGCGTAAAATGGGTACAATTTGTGGTAATAGTGTTGTTTAAGGTATTTTATATGACGAATGAACATACATTTCGAATGAATTTAATTAGTTAATTTTTAAATCATATTATTTTCTTCAACGCTATGGTTTTCAATATGAACATTTTAAATCAATGCGACAAATTGACCTACCACTTTTACATACGTATTATCTATGACGGCTGTACTCGTAGTAACGTAAGAAATTACATAATTTAAAAAAGTAAAAAAAAAAAATACAGTTCGTTTATATTGTTTTATAACACGCATACATAGAGTCACTCTAATGGCTCTTAATACGTTCGTTTTCTCTATACAATTTCTCTCATCGCCAATCGCCGTAATGTTTAGACGCCATAACTGTATATCATCAAATCTAACGACCAAATACGTCTTATATAAAAAAAAAAAATCGCATATTTAACAATTTTTATTTTTCCCTACTATACCGACACTACGTAATATAAAACAAAATAATATTTCAATCGAGCGATCCGTGTCGCCCGTCGGGGCTTGCATAAGTACGAGTTGAATTTTCAACACCATATCTTTTAATATTATCGCGTCACTAATTTTCTAAACTCATTTGTATTAAAAAAAAAAGCGTAATACAAATTTCTTTTGAAAAATATTTCACTATATTGCGGTTGAATGGATCTCTTAAAATAAAAATAAAACACAAACGTATTTTGAATTCCCATAACGATGAAAGTTTTCAGTGTGAATCAAAAGAAAACTGGGTAACGATAAAACAATATACCATTATTTTCGCTGTACGCATTGCCAACAATGTCAGAGATCCAGTTACTCTGTTATTATACATTATTGCGCATTTTAATTACCGGTATTGTGTCTTCTGGGCTCGAGAATTCCTCGGAAGCCGATACGCGTCTTATATTAAATACGCGTTCTGCAGATCGATTCAGTTTGATGCTGCGGGAAAAATAAAATTAAAAAATTCTACCGAAAACATTGTACGAACACTGGTTCGGTGCAAAACAAAAGATAGATACCAACTTTCACATTTATCGAACACAATACGAGCCCGGTGGAGGATTATTATTATTATTATTACGAAAAATAAATATTGATCAAAGAAAAGAAAAAAACAAACAAAAAACAATTATAACTATTTCGATCGACGTACATAACGATGATATGGTATTATTATACGACCGATCGTAGATTTTACGGAAAACACTCGTTTATATTAATCGAACGTCATTTATAAATAATAATAATAATAATAATACACAACTCAGCTTCTCGTTCCCAGGTGAATGTATAACATGTTTTTTTTTCTTTTTGTTTCGAACGAGATTCCATATCGGGTCTATCGCGTAATTTTTCTAAGCCGTATTTAGCTCGTCTTATAATAGTCGGTCTCATACAATAATTGAAAATATCGTACGAATTGTCTTTACACGATAATATGTAATACGTATATATATATATATAAAATAATAAAACGAGTTATCGAGACGAAATAACGACGAAAGCTCGGATTGTTTTCGAAAAACATATTTATATAAGAAACGGAGCACTATTATATTATTGTCTATAGGATTTCGTAATACTGTATGATAATAAATAATAAAATAGGACAAGTGGTTTTTCTACGATATTTTACCGTTGGACTTTTATTTTCACGCAAATCGTACGTGATACTAACTCCCATATAAATAATATTTTAAAAAAAATAAAAAACGTATACATATATTACGTATATATGAAATACAAATAATACGCCATGTACTATGCATAAATCGTGCCCAAGAGTGTTTATACAAAATAAAGAAAAAAATTTATATTAGTCGTCGTATTGAATTTGTTTATTTACTACGGGTTTCCACTGAAATAGTCATCGTTAGACCATAATTAAACAAAATGAAAACGACTGTGATTTTATAATTTTCTTTTTGATCATTTACTGCCATCGACGATGACCACTCTCGTTGAAACCAGTAGTGAATAAACATTGTACATAATATAACTATTTTTCCTTTAGTTCGCACAATTCTTTCTTTTTGTTTTTAAACTCTTAAACTCGTATTTAACCGTGAAAACGTTGTCGAATATTTTTTATTTTATACATTTTGGTAATTTAATTGGGAACATTTTCTCCACCGGAGACGCAACCCAACGCGATAAACACGTTAATACGCTCCTGTTTGTACGACGGCGATAATTACAATTTTTTTTTTGAACGTACTCGTTCAATAAACGAATACGATTAGAAGAGAACAAGAAAAATATACGTATTGAGATTTTCCGGTGGTGTGTAAAACACATTTCGTACGTCAAAACGTTTCAAATGTGATGGTTAGTGCTAGGGACTTCATGCCCTAAAAAAAAAAACCTTATAATATTAAAAAGAATTTACGCCCTCAAGAGTCACTAGATATGCATTTAAAAAAAAAAACTGTGTTTATAGTGTTTAATTTCGATATCAGGATAATAATTTTCGAAATCATGAATTGTAATTTATAATGAAAAAAACTTGAAATTAAAAACAATTATTTTTCTTCTCACTCGGTCTAAAACGAAAACAAAAAATGAGTGTGCTGCGGTGTACCGATGAGTAACGGACGATCGGCGAGGAAAACACTCATTTTATATTTTATTTTTATATATAAATAAAATCGACAAACTGATATCTCGCGGGCCCCGAGAAAATATCTGTTTAAAACGATTTTTTGTTTTCTGTAAAATATCTGTAAAACGTACGATTTTACATGAAAAAAAAACAATAATAGTCGACTATGAATTTTAAACACAAACTCGTATTGCTACGAAACGAATTTCTATATTACTCGGCTATGTATGTTTTGAATAATTATCGAAAAACATGCAAAATCCTAGAAGTCGCTGGTGATGGTGCGAGTGTTACATTTGCAACACCTTACGCGCCACCGAACTAAACGCAATTCGGAACGTTTCGCGCCCATAAGATATTATTATTATAATAATAATAATTATAATAATAATAATAATAATAATAATAATAATAATTATAATAATAATAATTATAATACGCGTGTATTATAACACGCGCACTGACGTCATAGTGTCGTTATGATATTACGTGTGTGGGTTAGTTCTCGAATAACAAACGAGTCCGGGTGGTTGTCGAACACTTTATGAACACTCGGAATACGTTGTAATTCGACCGAGTGCGCGTGTAATAATTTCAATATAATAAGAAGCGTACGCGCGCGTTACACGACTTTGGTTCACGATTAATACTATAATATATTATATATAGGCCACGTAGAAACGGCTTGTGTATAGAAAGAGAGAGAGAGAGATAGAATGATTTAGACGAATGAAATGTAACTTTGTTTTTTTTTTTATTTTATTAAACGTCGCAGTCGACGAAACTCGAAATAACCGGTAAGTATTAACACATATATACGAGAATATATTTTTTCTTATGTTTTTTCATTTGTTTTTTTTTTTCGTAAAAAAAACATTACAGGTTCGGTATTGATTTCATTTTTTATTCATTTAAATATACACGTACAAGTAGTTGTGTTAATATATGGCGGGACGAAAAATAAATAAAAATTCTTCTTCTTATTAAGTCAATCGTCTAAAAACGGAAGTTTCATAACCCTTTAATTGACGTTGACAAACGATTCCTTTTATAAAGCTCTCTCGGTTTCCGGCCGATCCAATAGCCTCTTCCTGGGGACAGCCAGAGATGATCTCGATCAATCGCTTCGTATACGATACGGCCAAAGAACCTTAGGGTACTTCGCTTACACACCGTTGTCAGTCTTCTTTCCACATTTAACAGAACAAAAAAAAATAATAATAATAAAAATTACAGCGTAGATTTTATATTTCCCGATGGTCAACTAATCGGTTTCACTGCTAAAGCGTGCACCATTTCTCGTCGTGAAAACAGTCGAGCTCGTTTGTTTCAGCGTTTTCGTTCTCCTAATAACATTCGATTAATTCGTACGTATTAATAATTAATACGATTTGAGTAAATCGCGTAAACACGTTAATAACATTAATTCGCAAAAAACGAACGGTGAAATAATAAAAATGCGTTTATACATACTAAGTAACGGAAAAACAATAAAAATTATTTCGAACAATAATCGCGCAATTAATTTCTCGATAATGTTAAAAGTAATTGTTAAAAACGCGTAGTTTTTATGAAAATTATAATCGATGGCGTATCACGCCTATTGCTGTCGGTCAAATAAAATATATATGACACGTACGTTTAAGGGGGTAAAAGACAACATCGGTGTCATGATATTTGTTTCAAAAATAAAAAAAAATAAGTTTTACGTTGAACGTATAAACGGCATTTTTTTTTCAACGCAAGTCGAACCCCGATGAATTCTTTGCCCCGAGTTTTTTTATTATTATTATTATTCAAAATTAATAAATAATTCCTAGGCGCGCGTCGTGTATTACACGTATTACGCGTGTATCTGTTGCAGCGTGTGACGTTCCCGCAAAGAAATCGGGTCGAGAAATATTATATTAATAATACGCGAGAAGCCATCGACGAAGACTTATTATTTTTTTTTCAAACACATTATTTTCTAATGGACTTTAAAATATTCAAAACGGGAAAGCGAGAAACAAAAAAAAAAAAAAAAAAAACAGAGAAAAGAAATATCAATTTATTATCGCCCGCGGCGGTTTCCAGCACAACGTTATACGCGCACATAAATTGTTTAACAGTTGTAATAATATTTATAAATCGCATTTGTGCAATACGCATTATTATATATATATATATATATATTTATTATATATATTAAAACGGGCCCCGTCACACAGCCGCCGGCGCCGCGAGCGTTCGCTCATTCGTGTTATCATTAAATAAAATATTATATTAAAATAAAACATTTCTCGTATTTATTTATTCGTTTTCCGTCAAAGGTTATACGAACGCGATCGTATTGGCTTCTTTAATACGAAAGTCTGTTATGTTATGTAAATAACAGGAGAGATGTTTAACCGTTCTAATGTTAAATCTAACAGGATAATATTAACGGTAACATTTTTAATAATAATAATAATAACGACGACGACGACGTGCAACAGTAAAACGTAAATTATTATAATATTACACACAAGCGTATTAAGACAAAACCGATATAGACCGTATAATATAATAATATTAGTCGGGTACGCGTTATTGGAACGTTGAATAAACGATTACGAGTTACACGTCAATAGAACAAATTTCTGTTTGATTAACGAACAACTGCGATAATTATTAAAACTATATTGAAATGTGCGTTATTTAACTGCGATAATAATAATAATTATTATTATTAAAGTTGCCCGCAGTCGGGGGAGGCGTAATTTCAGAAGCCATACAATAATAATAATAATTTTCCATTGCAATATTCAGCGGCTCGTCGTAAATAATATATTATAAATCTACGGTTATATCATCCCATTACTACATTTTAAAATTATAAATCATTTGCACGACATAATGTAACACGGAATCGTAATAATATTGATTGTAACATTTAAAAAAAAGCAAACGATTTTTTTTTATTCTATTTCATAAAGAAAAACAGCTTTTTATAACACTTGAACTTAATAAACCGGTCGATCGTGTTTTATATAAGATTGAATGAAAAAACATAAAATGTTGAAAATTTCTAGATTTTTTTTGTTTTTAATATTTATAGTTATTTACAAAGCCTCTTATTTACATCGTTTAATATACGAGGCCGATCATAAATACATACTACAAACGTGTTTTTATATATATGTATTTTTTTTAGGCATTTCAAAAACCGTTAATTTTCCTATTAAGCGTTATTAAAATATTGTGTATTAAACGTGAAACGCGGAAGATTTCTGATTTCTCCAACGATTTTTATTTTTTATTTTTCTATAGTTAAACACACAAATTTTCGTATTTCGGACCAAAACTTTCTTTCGAAGAAAACGAATACGTAATATCGTATAAACATTTTAAAAATTCGTCACCTAAAAAAAAAAAAAAAACGTTATATTATTTGTATTTTTGGGAATTGAATTCGAGACGGAATGAAACCGCAGCGTATTATTATTATTATTATTATTATTATGGATATTCAATTCCCGTGTTCTCCGTATTTAAGAGTAATTATTTAAGGAAAAAAAAGAAATCAAATACACGCGTCTCATAAAGTACATCTCGGATACAGCGTGGTAAACGAGATGAAATAAACACAAGAATTAACGTAACAAATTTCTTCGTGTACAATTTTTTTTTTTTTTTTATACTGCTGCAGAGTGTAAGGGCACGTGGCGTAATAAACATTTCAAAATGGTTATTCGAGTTGTACGAGTAAATAATGTTTTTTTTTCTTTCTTTCTTTTTTGTAATTTTCGCACCTACGCATTTACGATAATATAATTCGTTAGAAAAAAAAATACACACACACACACATTATTCCGCGCGTAAAAACAATGTTTTCGTCGTATTATTTATATATATATATATTTATTTATACGGATAAGTTCTCGTAGATTATATTATATTTAGAAGGAAGAAAACGTGTTTACGCAATCCTGCCACACATAAATAACGACATTATAAACACGAGTAAACGTATTCGTAAAATGTATGAACATATTACATACGACGGAACAGAGAGAACCGTTGAATCTTTCCCACTCGATAGAAATCCTGTACGAGATTGAATTTTTTTCATAAAATTTCTATATAACTCTTCGCCGCGGCGCGCCGTTACATTTCCGTATGAATTACATTAATGTGGGTTAATCGTGTTGATAAAAAACAAATCCCGCTATTATATAATTTATATTATAATAATATAATTATTATTATTTATAGCTCTCAATAAAAAACCAATCGGAAGA
This sequence comes from Chaetogeoica ovagalla, assembly GCA_032441825.1. Taxonomy (NCBI): domain Eukaryota; kingdom Metazoa; phylum Arthropoda; class Insecta; order Hemiptera; family Aphididae; genus Chaetogeoica; species Chaetogeoica ovagalla. The sequence continues at coordinate 1,685,802 of CM063724.1, read as the reverse complement.
CGACGGAAATGAAAATGCGTCTTCCATGTGCAGATTATTCACGGCGCGCGTTTAGTAAAAATAATTTTCCTTCAAACGAGTTTTAATAATATTATTATGATATCCAACACGCGTTTCTTCGAACTTTGATTATATATATATAATATTTTACGTTTCACATTTTATTTTTCACACAAAGGAATAATAATAATAATAATATATTGATCGCGTGCAGTTACTAATGGATTTCATACCATATAAAATCATGCGCCTATAAGTCAATAGGTGCGTTTAAAAATTTGTTATATTTATCCACACGATCAACAAACGGTATATGGAGAGCATGAAAAAATGTAAAACGTCACGATTCCGTGCTTTAATATCGCTCTAAGCTTATATGTAATAAATATTAAATCGTACGTTAATATAAAGAAATTATAATAAAAAAAAAGGTTGTGTGTGTGTGTGTGTGTTCAAATATTAATTCTTTTAAAGGAAGTCGACCAACTCTCGTACGAAGCAAGCTTGAATTCACTATTTTAGCTTTTAGTTTAGCTCGTGTACAGTCCGTCTGAATAAATAATATCGTCGATGAAAAAATCGGGAGAGAAATAAAATCGATAGGCGATAATCAGCGTTTAGGGTTTCGATGAAACACTTTGCGTTGTTTTCCACAGCTGACTGTGCGCGTTGTCACAAAATCGTTTTTGCGTAGTATTAAATGAGATTGAAAAAACGTATTTTACGTTTTTGATTTTTTTTAGGTTATTTTCTTAATGCTTTCAAAATATTTTTGAAGCATTTTCGAATACAAAATATGAATTTTAATTTTAAGATTTTAACACACCAACACGATTTTTGTATAAATATAATATATTTTCGGACCGTTAGTGTCGTACGAGTAGTAAATAAATTTGGTTTTTTATTTTCAATTTAAAAGAAGAAGTCCGAGTCGACGATATTATCTTTGTTGTCTGTGAAAATTGTTACATTCGAATTATACCGAAATTATTAAAAACGAACAAACTGTCAACGCGCCGTATTAAATATATTTTGGAGCGTGATAGTATTAAATACTATCACGCTCTAAAACAAATAAATAAATAAATTTTATGTATTTATTTATTTTTTTTATTTTTAGAGTTTTATCGAACGTTACATTCCCCCGGCCCTAGTGACGATTATTATAAATATTCGTTTGTAAATCGCGGAAATGTAATACGTGTGCGGAGAAAAATAATTTCGTACAATCCAATTATTTATGTACGATATGCCGACCGAGAACATTAATATTAATAAGTTATTGTTGCTGCGGTTATATAGTTAACCGTGCGCCGAGACGGAACATTTCTATACGTATTTATTTGTACACACGTCCGCAGCAAGCCGCAAGATCGTTTTTTTTTTCTCCTAGTGCTTCGTCTTCCTCGCGCAAAACTGGTTTCCAGCCGCCACAGATTTATTTCTTAATTATCTCGAGAGGTTTTTTTTTTTTTTTTACGTACACGCATAAAAATACAGTCCACCCGACGAATCGTATATTAGTTTAATACGATATTACGAGAGACACGCATAATAATATTATAACTATTACGCGCCGGACCACTGCCCCTCACGTAAACAAATAATAATAATAATATAGAAAAAAAAACATAATCTAAACAATTTACCGCGTACGATAGTATATCGCCGTAATTAAACGATCCCGAAAGAAATGTTGGTTTTTGACTCGAATAAATTGAAAAATATAACGTGACTTGCTGCTTTCGTATTCACGCGTTTTTAGTTGTTGTTGTCCCGGTCAAAACACCAGTACGTGATATCGCGTATTGACCGCGCAAAATTGTTCTCCCTACGAATGATATATCCGATTGTTTACGATTTCACGTCGGAGAGAGAAATTCGACTTAATTACACCGGAATGCTTTTTTTCTTTTTTTTTTTTACTCAACGCGTTATTGCGTGCAATGCTTTCGAACGATCGATTGAAGAAAATCGGGTGCAAACCTAAGCCACGGTTTTATAAACGTTTTTCGTTGTAATTCTGTTTTTTTTTTTTTTTTAAATAAAACGGATTTCGTGCTTTTTTTCGGAATATAATAATATCGTGGGTTATCTAAAACGCCGCTTGAAAAAGTTCTTTGAAAAATGTCATTCAAATGCGCGAATGGTATTGAATTTAATACGCGCGGAACACGCATCGCCATCTACCGGTGGCGAGTACCACCGACGTTTTTCAACGAATCTTCCTGAATGGTAACAAACATTTTTTTTTTTTTTTCGATAATACGTGACAATATTATTATTTAACGGGCCCGAGTTGTTGTCCAATATCAACGCGAAACACGTTTGTTATTAATTTTGTTTTAAATTCAATTGTGAATATTAAAATATCGCGCGTTTAAACAATGTCAAAAGAAAAAAACGACAAATTGTTTTCCAACGACGAGCGACAAAGACCCGGCGGAGTCGCGTCATATTCCCCTATGTAATCTAAAACGAAATGAAATTTTACGACTGAATTTATCGGACGATATTGTCTTAGCGAAGTTATAGCGAACCCACCGAACGTAACGCGGAATCGATAAAATTTCCGTTTTTCAAAACGCCGTGCAAATAACATCTCCGGCAACTATACATTCCGTATTGTAACAGTGTAAGATCCGTTCGTATTCATGCGGCAGTACGAGTACGGTCTACGCGTTTACGTTTCGTTGTCAAACTAAATTAGTAATTTCTATAGTTTTAATCATAACGAAATTAGAAATTCGAGTTCAGAACAACGGCGTGAACTAACGAATTTCAATTCGAACTCTGTCGCCTTAACTCTTTTTATACAATGCGAATAATAAGTCGTGCGATTGTATTCCTAAACGTCACACACGCACGAACTCCACATAACAATATTATTATCGACAGAGCAATTTAAATAGAATTAAATAATATTCCGACGTACAGAACGTGTAGGACGGTTGACACATTTTCGTTTTCGTTTTCCAATATTTCAATTAAACAACTCAATGTACCGAAGCTTTATTTCAAACGATTCGCCGTACAGACAACAATCCAATCTCAACAGTAACGGACGATTTTTCTAAAACTCCACGCAATTCAATTTTATTCCGAAAATATCGTGTGGCCAATCGTCGTACCGCGGACGACAAAAACAATCGTCTAAAACACTCATAGGGATATGAATCACGATTTCAGCCGTGCACGCGTGTTCGAAATGATCAAAAAATTCTTTATTTTTTTCATTTCGACGGCCTTACCGCTGCCTCATCAATATTTTCGACAAAACGACATGTAACATTCGTGTACATATCTATTAAAAACGGAGACTAACCTCATATTTTTACGACGCCACCGTTAAAACCGCCAATAACGCGCCGCGGGTGTATGATCTCACATATATACGCATCACGCAGCATCCTCATCGTAACTCGCCTGAAACTGTACGTTTTATGGCCAATAAAATATGCGAAGCCATTCTGTCGAACGGATTCGAAACAAAAGGTTCTGTTCATCCTCGAGCCGTCGTCGTCCGGGTAAATTAGTTTTCTTCGAATTAATTTTATCAAACACCGAGATCGTCGCTATGCTCGTAAAAAAAAAGTCGTAACAATTTGAAAAAAAATTATGTTTTTTTCTGTAAATCTATTACTGCTCGCTAATTGAATTTCTCTCGCGCACGTTATTTCATTTCAAAAAATAAATAAATACTCGTTTATACTTTCTATCATTTAACATTTACAAATTAAAATCTCGTTTTCAGTCGGTCAATTATGATGAATATGGCCACAACATAAACACAGCGACAATATGCAATTACTACTGCAGAAAGAACTTAAAATCTCCATAGAATAGAGTTCAAGAATTGGCGTCTTATATAGTAAACGCGAGGACAAAGCAATAGCGGTTCTATTTAATAAACAAAAAAAAACAAAAAAAAAATACCAATAAGATCAGGTGACTCCCCGAACTGATCATTATCAAATAAAATGGTCCAACAGCACAAAATAATCATCACTGACGATAACTTCGCGCCTCTCGCATAGAAAACGCTATCAACGACAGTGTATGTTCTATCTTGTGCAGACCGGAACAGAAAGCGCAAATTTCTACCAAAAACCAAGTTTTAAGATAGTTGATGTATGTAAGTTCGATCCGCGGGGTTTTCGCCTATAAAAAACATTGGCTTTCGCACAATATACGTACTAACAGCGCCAACGTTTGTTTCGAATCAAATAACATCACTGTGCAGCAACACGTCCTGTACACGAATGTATTCTACGCGATACGAAATCTTTGTTTTGCAAACAAAAATGTTCTCTAAATATTTGCGTGATTTCGAAACCAGCCACCAGGTGGTCGGTCGCTCTTATCCAATCGATTCGACGCACAAAAATATTCGCCCTTATTACGCGGATCGCCCGATAACATTAACAATAAATAATTCGTTTCATTTCGTTTTGACAATTGGACGAACAAAAAAAAAAACCTAATCTAATCGCACGCCTACCCCACACATCAGGGACGAACGGCTGAGATGCGTTGTAGGCTGTATACGTATACGAACCGAATCAGCGGGAAGCGAAAACGATAATGCTTTTCCATGGGATTCAACGAATTCCGTTTGTCTCAGAACCGCGAGCGATCACGTTCGACCCGAGGGCACTCTCCTCCAGAATATATAATTTATATTCAGCAATCGTTTCGGACTCGAATCGACGCGGTCAGCCGACGATTTTAAAATCGATATTTTACAAGTTGCTCAACCCGAATAACACAGTAATTAATATACCCGTGGGCTAACCGACCGACTTGTATACGCGCGTAATATAACTGATGTGTGTACATACGTAGGTAAGCGTAACCGGTGGTCGAAATCTGTGTGCGACGGAATCAGTGTCGTCGTATCAAGTTTTGAAAGGGATTTGGGCGAAGTTGCCGAAGTTTATTGTTGAAGAACAAGCAAAAAAAAAATAAATATTTTCAAACAAAACACCGGCCTAAACCGTCGATAGCGGTGGCAAATACCGGTGGTAGCCGTCAATTTTTTAATAACGTCAGTAGATGGAATATAGTGATCCCCTCTGCGGTCAATTCCCAAATTATTTCATTTCCGTAGAAATACGAAATGCGCGCTAATTTTTTTTTACTCGTTCGACGCCGCGCGAAACATAAAAATATATAATTCCTATATTTTTTTAATACCCCGGTTGAAATTTTAGAAAACGAAACAAGTACTCGCGAAGAAAACTAACGTTATTGCACGTTGTAATAAAAAAAAAAAAATAAAGATTTTTAAAAATCCGCGGGGTTTGAATAATTTCAAACAAACGGTGTGGAGAGACGGCACAACCGGTATAGTATATAACGCGTGATATGTGGGAAAGAGAAATCATTTCGTTAACTTTTAAAAGGATCGGTACTGTGAACAAATATTTGTGGTTTTTTTTTTTTTTTACAACAATTTTCGACTTCGGACGAAACTCAAACGGCTCTACAGCCTAACCGTTGTTAATAATGTATTACAAATACGGTTCGACGAAACTCTGCCGGTCGTGTTTATTCGAACTTCATCAACGTATTCGAAACTTTATCCGGACCGCGCGTGTACGCGTTTCGATTGCATCGACCCCGGGGGTTTATTGGTTTCGTCTGTTTCCCCGATAAGTTTTTACACCGTACGTTATTTCCACATCCGCGTCTGTTTGTTTATTTTGTACTGCGCGTTCGCCGGTTTATATACTCGACGACGTCCAAAAGTCGACCGCCGTCCAACGGTCAATGCCCCGCGTTCTACACCGACGTCCTTAAATATTTTATGTACGGACATTGTCTGGGAACGGAGTCAGACGTAATAAGAAGTAAACGTCTCGGTACCGCGGACTCGGTGAGAAACGCAGCGATGATTGGAGATCGGATTGAATTTTCGACACGCGCCACGCGACCGTCAGGGGAGAAAACATTGTATAGGGGGCGGTGAAAGTTTGAATATAATATTAAGAGTGTTTTTTTTTTTTTTTTTGTTTTTCTACTTACGTATGTCCGTCAAAACCCGAAGAGAGACGTGTCGAACGCTACGCAGTGTTTTTTTTATTGTTTTTTGTTCGATCGCCCATTGCGTTTTCAGAAGAAATCGCGATTTTTTTTTTTTTTTTTTGTGCGTTCGACAATAATCGTAGAAAACGGTGTCGGCGAAACGAGAACGTGGAATTTATCGTAAAACATTTTCAAACGGAAATATTCGATTTTTTTATACTTTTTTTATCTGACGCTTTTGAATTGGAAGTACTTCATGACGTTCTCGCAGCGTCGTTCGCACGGAACCCATCGACAACATTTTGACTTATCGTTCGGATACGTTATGCGTAACATAATTCGTATGTAAACGATAAGTAAAATTGTGAAAAGAAAAAAGACGTCTTTTAACCAACATTTAATACTGAATAACACGACGTGCTAATATTTAATAAAAACCGCGTTCGCTGTGACGTAAATACACGTGTTTCGAAACGTTCGGATAATCAATAATATTGTAATAATAATAATAATAATAACAATAATTCGCATCGCATTTCCCGCGCAATTTGTGTTTATCAAACAGAAACTACACCGTGTAATTTACCGGGCCTCACGGTCCCGTCGGACGGGCAACACTATTTACACGCGAGTAGTTACGGTTACGTACGTTTTGTACATAAAATATATCGCGTTACGCGTCGTTCCCGACAAATAAATATTATTCATCGACGACAAGTACTGTTATAAACAGTGGTGTTCCCATAGGGTATACTCCATATACGCCGTATACTCTCATGATTTTTTTGAAAAATCATGGGTATATTGCGTATATTTTCAAATCTCAAGTTATATGCAACGGAAAAAGAAACATAAGTACTGAAGAAAGGCCTCAAAAGTTTTAGTTTATTTTTTATTTTTTATGATTAATTATAATTTTTGGAATTTATATTTATTAATTTTCCCACTGTATGCCTCCTCTATACTGCCAGCACACACATCACAACTTATTACGCCTGTATAACATTGACGTTGATAGCCGAAATATTAGCCATTAGATATAACGATAATAATAGTAGTCAGATAAAATCAGATATATTATCGTCATTAAAATGTTATCGGCGTCCGGCGACTAAAGTTCCCCTGTATACAATTGATAAACTATGAGTGTTTAGTATATGATCCGTAAGTCACCGTACATAATCTATATATTTTTAATTTTTCATTTACATTTGGTCGCCATAATATTCGTAAATAATCCTGTTCTGATTTATCCACCCAAATTTGACGATACATTTTAGTTATGCCTCCGGACAACGTGTATTTCGAGTACGAAAGCGTGCGATAATTTGTACCAAATCTTCTTGTAGCACCGGACCTTTCATTAGAACGTCGTTTAATGACACACCCGTATCTGATTTGCTTGATGCATCAAACACCACTCTCAGTTTAGCAGTACGACTATTTTCGTTTAATACGTAGGAATGTGGCAAGTAGAAATAATGCGTATCATCTGTGAGATTGTCGTTTACTTCTTGCATATGTCCTAATTCCAAATAAACTTTCATAAAATCTCGATAACGATCATATAAGTCTGCATTCTGTGTTAAACGTTTTTCAAAAACAATAAAAATCGACGAAGTGCAATTTGATACGATTTACCTAATTCAGTTATATTATTTTTGAATGGTAACTGAACTATGAATTTTCCATTTACGTCTCGCTTAACAGTTTCTTAAAAATGTTTTAAGCACGTCTATTCAGCTGTCCAGTTTTCCTTTGTTGTGATTTCTCCTATTTTCCAAAACTTTTCTATTTTCTCCGTTAAATCCGTGTAATAATTATCGTTTATTGCTACCATACAGTTACTTATCGTATCCTTTTCGTTTTGACTAACACGATCCATCCCAACTTCGTTTCCCGTAAGAATGGACCAGATGGGTATAATTGAATGACATTGGGAAGCATAATTTCCCAATATAAGTCAGCTCCAATTAACATATCTATTTTTCCACTTTGGAAAAATGTAGGATTTGCTAAAACTATTTTTTCCGGCATCTTAGTTTTTAAAATACTACATGTGTTAATTGGCAAACAAGTTGTTATCTTCGGGAGTACTAAAAATGACCGCGTTGTTCGGAATGAATTTATACACGATTGAATCGATATATTTAATTTATACGTAACATTATGACTAACATTTGGGGAGTCCTCCTGGATGCAGAGTATACCCTCAACAAATTTGATGGGAACATCACTGGTTATAAATAATATTATAATCGAAGCGCGAGTACAGTTGAATATTTCACGGTGGTCCACCTGAAATAGGTCGTTTGCACACGGTTAATACGTTAGAGCATGTCGAATGCAAAGCGCGTTTTGCACGGGCAACGTTAATGCGTGCGGTCCCCGTTCGCATGTGTCTTCTTCAACGGGCCTACGAAATCCGAGATCGTATAATGAATTAACGTGTGTGCGGAACGTTGCGCATTAGCCGTTGGGTATAACACGGAATTAATTTCGCGCCGGGCCGATTGAAGCGTTCGTTTTATTTTGCGCATTAGCGACGATCGAGAAACGGTTGTTTCCTTATAAAATCCGTCACGATCCGTGTCCGTTGTGCCGTACAACGCGCGCGCGCGCGCGGCATTATTCGCCGCGTCGACAGAATATTAAATTTTTCGACGACAAAAACTATCCGTTCGCAAAACGCGCGTCGTTATAATATCGCGCGATGGGCGAACGGATGGGCAAAACTAATTACACCGCGCGGGGGAGGGGGGGGGGTAAATACGGAATTTAATTGGAAACTCCGGCGGGGAACGAAAAGCAGACAAAAAAAAAAAGAGAGAAAACGGGACCCGCCGGAGAAATTAATTTCCTCGTTATAATAATATAAGCGTCGTAGTAAAACGTGTCGAGACGCGCGGTATTTCGGAGAGAAATGCCGACGACGACGACGACGGTGGATCGTCTTTGAAATCCGAGTGTTCGCGTTGTATAATTCTCTAGGTCGTCGTCGGAATATCGAGCCCGTATGAAAATCTCAAAAGCCCAGACGGTTCCGATTACAATGCGATATATTCGCCGTTTCGGCGGAAAAATAATTGACGAGACGACGCGGTTTCGCGAACCGAGCTCTCGCGCGTTCGTATTCGTATACGATACAATTTGCGAAAATCAAATAATTTACGAAAAGCGCACTTTTGAATGCGTGTAATCGAAACGAACGGTCGCGCACTTGGGACAACGTTCGGCGTGGCCTTTTCTACGCGCTGCGACGATCGAATCGGATTACAAGACACTCGTGTGTGTGTGTGTGTGTCTGCGGAAATACATCATCATCGCGGTGTCGGTGTAAAAACCGTCCGAAAGTGTTCCCCGCACGAAACGGCGTGGTTTATGACGGACAGCTGAAAATGACCGTGGAAAAGCCTCTGGAAACTAATTTATCTTCGCCGAAACGCTAAAACATCACCACAGCGTTAAACCGAAATTCGCCTCGTACGAGTGTATAACGCGTTGATAATACAGTTCAGTCCGCGTTATAATATACGCGTAATTTCGTAATGACATTACGACCGGCGAACCCCGTTTCTTCTTCCACGCTCGTTCTCGAGCGTTATTTGTACACGCGAGCGTTAAAAGTTTCCGCGCCCGTAACGCAAATAATTCATTTCCCCCCCCCCCATTGAAATATCCGTAGTAAATCGTTTTTCATTTGTTTCTACTTTAATACGAGTCGATTCGCATAAAATAATATTTAATTCGCGAATATAATAATATCGACGGACGGCCGCGGCGGCTCGGCCAGCTCATTTCGAATATTTCAAATAGTGTTGCGAAACTTTTTTAGTTTCACACACACACACGTCGAAGTGTCAATGCGTTAATGGAAAAACGTGCGATTTTAAAATATCGCGAAAACGATGAAATTTTGTCCGATCATTCGAGTATCACACGAAAAATACAAACGCGTGTTTTTTAAGTATATCGCAGGAAACGAGTATAATATTTATAATAATATCCCAATTACTAGAGAGAACCCAAGTGTAAACGTTACTCATATCATTGCAGTACATTCCGTCTCGGCTGCAAACAGATAAAACGCAATATATGTTTATATATTGTCCGTCTGCTTTCGTTTTATTACCACCGAAAAGCCGAATTTATAGTCTCATGTAAAATATATTATAGCTAGATAGCCATAACACAACGTTCTCGGACGTAAAAGTTTGTGCGCTATAAACTTATGTAGCAATATATTATAAAAAATATTAGTCGGATTGGTATTATTAATGACTTTTCTTTCGGACGTATTTCATTTGGATAAAAACATAAATATAAATCGAAGTTATTCAATCACAATACACCGCGTAGAGCTTGTTACAAGATTCGTGATTTTCCTGATTACCTCTATATTTACGCAAACGATATCCTTGCATTTTTTGTCTCTGAGTATTTTAATTAAAATTATTGGTAATAGTAATTTATATTTTACCTTTCGGAATAAACACTTGTGTAATTATTAAGATCAATACATTTGTTTAATAAAAATAGTTAATTTACTGTATGTTGTGCAAAATTTTGAACTAGGCTTGATTTATTTGACAATCTTTATAATTTAATCAGACCTATTTTATTACGACGTTTTCTTTTAAAATTCTTTCAACGTTTTTAGTTTTGATATTTATGTTTTAACGAATTTAAATTTTCAGACTTTTCCTTAAAATTGTATTAATTTTTTTTTTTTTTAATTTATATAAAAATAAATAAACATATGTCTTTATTTTTATAAATGATTCCTTTATTTAATAAGTTAATTTTTTTTTTATTTTTTTATTTTTTTTTGTAAGTCTTAATAATATTTTTATTATTACGCAATCATAATTTTTCTAAGTATTCAACAGTTTTGAAGGATCGAGAAATATACAGAAAAGAGTATATATCTGTGTGTTGAGTTTTTATAATTCTTTCCATAAAATTAAATTTCAATTGAAATCCGGAAAGAAAACTTTGAACTGTACGGTAATCTGGAACATTTTCTTGAAACACTCAGAAAAGTCTAAAACAATATTAAAATACTTTTAATGAAATATTAAAAGTTGGCAATTAATTCGAAAGAGGAAAAAAATATTTGTTTTCTCACAGTGATTTAAATAATTTTAAAGTCAAATTGTTATTATAAGCTGTACTATTAGAGTATACATTCTTATTAGTTATATAATTACGTGCGTATACTGCAACGATTCGTTTCACAAGTTTCGGAATTCAGAGGATCACAAATTAATTCCATTTTGGAGAAACCTGATCGCAATAAGATTTAATTAAATAATAAAAACACCGGAGGGCAAATAATTATTCCGAGCAGTCATAAAAACGTTTTTGTTTAAAGGCATTCTCGTATTGCCTAAAGCAGGGGTCGGCAACCTTTTTAACCATGCGGGCCATTTTTTTTTTCAATTGTTCATCAAGGGCCACATTAATAAAAAAAAAAATTTACGTATGATATAATACTAATAATTGTATTTCTATTATATTTGATAATTTTACATGGAAATATGAGTATAAAAAAATACAAATTTTACTGAAAAAAATTTAATTGAATAAAGAATTGTATATTTGTAAATTAATGCGATTTTTGTGCCTGCAATTTATTAGTTAATTGTTCAATATCAGCTTGCAAACTTGTTGTTGAGATTCGTAATACAGCGCGTAAATGTTCATCACTAAGGAGTGAAGAGTACTTATTTTTTCTGTACTTTACAATAGAAAATGTCTGTTCACATATATATGTACCTGCAAACGTCGCTATAAGTTTTTGTGCGAATTGTCTGATTCCAGGGAATGTAGATATTGGAAGACAACTATAAAATTGAGGCAAACTAGTTACTTCCCTAAAAGAATTTTTTAGAACCTCGTTATTTTGAAGTTCAATGACTTCCATTTGTAAATTATTCTTGACATTATTTATGTCCACTTGAAAAGGATTCTGAAATAATTTTATTTCTTTATCGTATTTATAAAAATCATTAAATCTTGTTGAAAATTCGTTTTGCAGTTGTTCAATGATATTGAGAAATTTAGGTTTAATTAAATCCCACTGCAATGGTATTTCAAAAGATTCAATCGCCGATTTACAACATGAAAAATGATATAAGATTTGTTGATCAAAATTATTGTACAATAGTTTTAATTTTACTTGAAACATTTTAATATCAGTATACATATCTGTGAGTAATTTTCCTTTGCCTTGTAATTTTATATTTAATTTAAAATTTAAAATGATTAATTTTTATTTTTCTAAAATCACCAATGATATTTTCAAAAGTTGATTTATGTTCACTATCATAATGCCGTTCTATGTTATATTCTTTCATTACTGCTACTGTTTTTTGACAAATTAAACATAATGCTTTACTTTTGTTTTCGACAAAAAAGTATAAATCAACCCAAGAATTATTGAAAAAACGATGTTCATCACAAATTTTTCTTTTTTTAGTCGCCATAATGTTTGAATTTACTTGTAAAATGAAACTATTACAAACGCAGACAGTCACACGTACGGGCGTAATCATGGAGCATACTAATCGCTAAAATCGCAAAGTAACGATGACTGAGTAGTGCAGTCAATTATTATCTTCGACTCCGACCAGATAATAATAATAATTTTATAGATTAAAGTATTAAACTGACTATATAACTATATAGTATAAACATTAACTATTAACGATTAGATTAGATTTTATTTATAAAGAAAAAGGAATTAAATAATATTGAAAATTATATGAAAAATATTATTGAACAAAAATAAAACGTAAAAATTAACCACCTTTGTGCGGGCCACAAAAAATTACTTCGCGGGCCGCATGCGGCCCGCGGGCCGCGGGTTGCCGACCCCTGGCCTAAAGGGTCAGATGATTTTAAGCCATTGCGTTCAAAGAGGACAAAACAGTCGCCTGTATAGTTTCACCATTGCGATAATCAGTAATTAAATTGGATTTAAGAACATTCGATTATCATGATGGCAAACGAGATTTTAAGTTCAATTTAATTTTTAATTGTATCGCTTATCTTGACCAAAGCAAAATGAAAATTCGTATATTACAATGCTAATTGCATTGTTATAAACTATTGTCAATTTTATAACTATTATCATTTTATTATTCGTGAGATGTGTTCAATACGTTTTATGTGTAAAATTAATTGCGAAAAACGCAAAACACTTCATTTATATAACAGCAGTATGGACACTAATATGGAATCGCACACGACGGTAAAAAACACATTGTCCAACTGTTTATTTTACAAACGTCGAATCATTAAATTATGTCAAAATTCGTGGATTTCGTGATTTAATATTATTCCCGAGGTCGTAACTATAAATTACGTCGACTGCCTTTGATATAAGTGACAAGTTGACATTGCAGTATCGCATGAATTGACTCTACGATCGGCAAATATATTATAACAATATAAGTTAGTTATTTCATGCAATTATTATAGAAGTGTTGATCCATTTTATGTATTATACGTATTTTTCTAATAAAATTACTCGAAAAAAAAACACCTCCGTGTCCATTACCGTTATTCACTTATTTGCACACACCGTAAACATTATTAACGCGTAATTATAATGTTACTGAATAGTACGAGGGGTACTGCAATAAACTACGAAGCTGTCACTATACGTAGGCTTATGGCGAAAATTAACGAGACAACATTATAATTTATATTACGAATTATGACCGACCTTACCTGGCTATGTTTATATTAGTCACATGAATTGCTTCCAATGAGCTTTACTGTACGTTTAACGCGTTTCTCTTTCATACATTTTAAGACGTAAAATATAATTAATAGAAATACAGAATTAAATTAACTCTGTTACGTTCATCGACCGCTCTATGCACAAAAATTATTCCAATGAAAGTGACATTTGACATTTTTAATTATTTTAAATTTGAAACCCTATGGCCGTCAACGATTTATAATGCCTACTAACGGATATTATATAATATGATATTGTTTTGATTCGAGTTTCTATTTAGTAATAAGTAGAATTCAGTCGATTTCAATAGTCACACAAACGTTACACTCAATATCACGGTACAAACCCTCGTTATGACATTTTGTAACCACACTTAGTCGACGAGCATTGAAACATCAGGTTGTGGACAACCATAAACTAAAACTCGTCGTCAACTACTCGTCCCGTTCGCCTATACAAATTTGACATTTAACTACTCTATCGTCCAGACCACAGATGACGGGCTCGCAGGAGATTTTATCGGATCAAAATGGTATGAAATTGTGCAGATTCGAATATTCATCCATTATAATGGTTCGCGGAAACGTATTTCGCATTAATTTAACAAAATTAAACCACTTTATACGTATTGCGTTCAAAATCGATATAACGCACCGATATACGCACGGAGCGGAACTCGTTGGATTCGAATTATATTGGAATACATATATATATATTGGCTTTGAATATATTTTATTGTACACTGAAAAGAGCACGTAAACGTTTTAATGATAACAATGTAGCAATTATATACATATACGCACTTGTATCGATAAAAATGCGTTACGCGATTATATAAAAAATATAAACGATTCGCCTTTTTATAAAATGTACTCATAATCTTCATTTGCCTTTGAATAATTCAAAAAAATAATTCAACGATTTTCAATCGAAACATTTATAAATATATTCCTTTCGCTTCGGATTCGCCCTTTTAGACTCCGGGGCATAATGTTCAAAGACGACGACCTTTTTCTGGGCACAATTTTCCCGAAACTCAGTTACAAACGGCAAAAGGACAATATTGTTTTTGACTTTTAATTCCGAACCCGAGCGTAGTGTATAAGGTCTGGTCCATTGCCTTCCTATTCCCCCGGGGCAGCATTTCGTTGATGGAAAATGTGTATATATATATACACGTGAGTGTATATATTATGTATATGTATGAATGCGTGTGCTTGTATGCGTGTCGCCTTGTGGATCCCGATGTAGACTTAATTTTCTAGGAGAAAGCATCGAGTTCAATTCAATTATTCCGCGGCCCCTTTACAAATCCTTTTGAATTATGTATTAATTTGTTTAAGAGACAACCCGTTATTGAGGATAAGACCGCAGTACTGAAAGTTATACCGGACCAGTCATATATATATATATGTATTATATATTCTTTGTGTATACCTTTCACGACCGACTTGTAGAGCAGCGGTCTTTATATACGTTAACGGAAAAGGAATTTTTTTTTCTCATTCTACCAAACAGACACGATATAAACATGATTTCCCATGTTGAATATACATTTTGATTAAAATCTACGGCTTATATCTAATTTCTCTTCCCGCCAGTGTCAGACATTTTTCCAATCCATCTTCTCGCAACAGTTGAATTCGTTTTGGGAAAATATTCGTCCGTAAATTATAATACGAGTGTAACACAACGCGTACAAGATAAAATGTGAACGACATTCAGAAATGACTGTATAAATGACACAGTGCCATATATTTTATTATTTCGATTATTATTAATGTTATCGTTATAATTACAATGCAACGAGTTTTAACTAACGAACGGAATTGAAAGAAAATCATTTTGAAATGTTTAATAGTTTAATATTTAGCGAACGCGTAATAAATAAAACAAGTTTTGGATAAACGCGTATGAACATTTATATGTATATACATGTGATTAAAATTTAAAATAATACGTTATATGAATTAATTACGGTTTTCACGATACACGATGATTGTTGGTTAAAAACAAAAAGTAATTGTTGATAAATCTATTGAAAAATGTATCAATTTATCATTGACATATAGAATATATTTTTAAAGGAAAAATTTACCAACGTTTATCAATTATTATATCAGTTAAAATTTAATGTGAAGTTAATTTATTATGATTGACGATAAAATTACAAAATATCTCCCAATTTTCGAAAAATTATCTGTGTTTAATTTGATTCAAATATTACATAGTAATTATTTATCACGTAAGTATACGAATCACAAAACACAAATATCGTATAATTACGGGGTAATAGTTATGTTATATAATATACACGAGTGTTCTTATAATGCGTAAAACATTATAAAAGGCTCAATATTACGCTGGAAATAAAAAACAATGTTTTTTTTTTTTTTTTGGTATAATTTAATAATAATATATTAATAAAACGACGGAAATATTAAATTGCGTTTGTTCTCTTAAAATTCACGCGTTTATGTTTTTTGATAAAATAAAATGGAATACTATTATTATTAAAATTACTTGGATATGTCCTTTACGTAAACGCGTTTTACACCTTCATGAGTACATAAATTTATTTTTGTCGCGTTATTGTGAAATGTGTATCAGATTAACGAATTAACTTCTCGCGGTTAATTTTACAAATACATAAATGTGTTATACGTAATTTGATTTAGTCAAAACGATGGTAACATCCTATCCTCCAATGACGACCAACGGAGAAAAGTCAAAAACTTCGGGTATGTTTTACAAGTGTTATTGAAACAATATCCTCGTCGCAAATATTGTTTAAAATTAAATTATAGTCGTTAAGTTCATTTTCATACAACAGCGGTTGTCTGTGCATCTCACTGGAAAATTCATTTAAACAACTCGGTTTTACTTGATCATATTGCTAATTTGATTTGTTTCGAAATAATTGCTGGATTATTAGAAAAAATACGATATGAAATCGTGCGAATAAAAAAAAAAAACCTATTTAATTCCGGACGGATACTGTCCGTGGAATACATTTGACTTCTGTTCCGTTATTATAGTTATAATACGAGTTTAAAAAACAAATTATCGATATTCTTAGAAATCATTCATGTTCTTATAATATGAAATATTTTCGTCGAGCGATTAATAGAGATTAAACGAGATAAAATAACACATGAAAAAAAAAATAATGTTAAAAAAACGATGATATTAGTACGTATTCCTCGCAGTGGAATTACACGTCTCTCGCGTTTCTGTTTAAAACGTTTCAACGACAGCGACGAATTGTTACGTAGATGGCGCCACAACGACCCATTGGACATTTACCGTAGAGAAATTAAAATCTTATAGGGGAAAATAAAAACAATTTTTCAATTTCCGAACGATATATTAATTTTCCAAACGACAAATTTTCAATATTATACATGGGAGTTTTCGTTATTTCGATATTTAATAATATTAAAAAAATTACTTTACAATAGAAATTTGTATAACATAATATTTGATTATAAATAATTAATATATTTTTAGCGCTCGTTTTTTGCAATATTATCCGATCGCGGTGATTTATCGTTTACAAGTAAGAGTATTTTCCATTGTAGTCGTCAAGTAATTATTAATAACATTTTAATATTTCAAATAATAACAATAATAATTTACGATTTACCGTGATAGGTATGTACGCAATTGAACTAATTATTATGTCGGAAAAAAATAAATATATAAAAATAGCGTTGACATATTAAAAATCGTTTCCTCGGCGTCTGGGACGCGTGTACTCGTTTTATTTCGATCCGAAATATAACGTTTCGCATAATAAAGACAATATCGTATCCTACGCGAACTAATTTACTATTTATAAATACGTACGTGCAGCGTTGTTTGTCCGTAACGAAAATCCGCTCAGTTCGTCGGTCCACACGCTGTTAATTCATTCGTTGCTGTAATACGGATCGTATACGATGATTTTGGGATACATAATTGTCATTTGGCTTTCATCCGCCGTGCCGGTAAAATAATTATCGCCAAGGTCCGCGGGACTTATACGTATTCGCATGTTTGTTTTTTTTTTTCTTGTTTTTAACAGTCCAAAACGTAGTGAGACGAGCAACAGTCATTTGAATTATACTCAAAAGATTTGAAATGCAAAAGTTTTATTCCTCATATACGTTTGACGTGTACCGCGTATTTTTATATTTTAAACGTTTTATATACGTTATATATATATATATCGAAATGGTTTATATAAAAGGCAAATGTTTTGCATTTGTGTTCTTAAAAAACACTCACATTGTATTACAAAGACGTCCGCTAGTTATATGTACTCAAATTTATTTTCGTTTAACCACATAATTTAGTGTTTTTTTTTTTTTTTTTTTTTTTGAAAAATATTTTTGCTTTTCGAATTGAAAACACGACGAAAATGTGTAGTAAACGAATCATGTGTATTCTTTTACGGTAAACGTTTTCAAATAATAAAAGTAAAAGAATTTTTTTTTCTCATACTTTTTCGTTGTTGTTATTTCAAGTGCTATGTATTTCTACAAAATAAGAGCGTTAACGCACAGTGACGTAGCCAAGGGGGGTTTTGGATGTTTAAACCGCCCCCATTACTTCTTTTTTTTTTGCGTTTTTATTGAAGTAGGTCCTTGTATGGTTCATTAAGAACATGAGCATTGAGCAAAACCTAAAAAAAATTGTAAAAACCTATAGTTTCGTTCACACTTAAAATCACCTTCGCATTGCACGATCCTGTGGCTACGTCACTGTAAATATATATTTCCTTGCGCGTATTTCTAAGGTTTTTGAAACACGTAAATCCAGGCTCTAATTATAATAATAATAATATATTTGTATGAATATGAAAATAATTGTTACGTATTAATTATGTCGATTCGTCAAAACACCAAATGTATTCGGGTTTCCGCGACCGGGCCTTTTGAATTCCGATAATAAAACACGTCCAATAACCGTTTCGATTTGTTTGTTCAAAATATAATTTACTACATTAAATATAGTATTATTATAATGTTATTAAATGTCTGCACAAGTATACCAAACACGTTCATTAAGAATTTCATAATATTATATAAATATAATTATTCCAACATTCTCATGTCCATTCGATCGTTTGTTGCCGATATCGCAGCGTTGTTTTTTTTTTTTTTTTGCGAATATTTCGCTTTCCCTTTGGGGCATGATTTCGTTTATACAGCGAGTTTTTGCCTCTGGACCCCGCGGTGTATCTTATTACGAGTATAATATATTTTAGTAAATATGTATGTATGGAATTGTATAACAATATTCGTTGTTACTAGTTATTAATTTGAATTTTTCGATATAATTCGATTTCGGCTGGTAACTAACGTATATTTTTTACATGTACTAATAAAGTTTATACGTGTAATTATGTCGTTTTCTTATTTAATATGATATGTATTTCTTTATAACTTTGTTCATTATGAAACAAAAAAAAAAAAAAATGTTTTTTTTTTTTTTAAATTACTACATAATATTACGTATTACATGTATAAATAATAATTCTAAAATATCGCATAAGCCACGCAATAATATTTAAAATCCTATGTTTTTTTTTTTATTGACAATATTATTTCGTGAAATAAAATATGATTGAAATTATTTGACGGACGGAATATTATTTTATAATTAACGATAATTTTTCCCATGCGTTTTCCAAATTCCAATATGTACACAGTAACGGAATTAGAAATGTGAGAACTCTGGTTCGACCTTTTGTGATTTTTTAACTTTTTTCAATATTTGTATTGAATACAGCGCGAGGACCGGATTCAGAGTTATGAGAGTCTCAGAACTCATATCGGTCAGATACTCTCATGACTGACCACTTTTTTCACGTAGCTCAAAACTTTATCCTTAACAAAAAAAAAAAAACGATTAAATATAAAAATAGTTGACGAACTATTTTTATTCCATCAAAATTATTAAATAAATTTAATTAACTACATTTGAATCGTTTACAATATTTTCTTGACTTATTAATTGAAAACTGCTCAATATTGTGTCTGCAACGTCCATGGACCGATGTATGTCGCAAGTCAAACCATAACGATTCGCGACGCGTCACCAGACCCTTTTAGTCGAGTTATTTTCTTTGTGATCGACCAGGAAATAGTATAGAACTGTCCATGTCGATTTTGTAATTCGTTTAATCGCCTAACATACAGAAGACGTCTCTTGTGAAACTGGCAAAAAATTGCATTCGTCGAAAATATACAACAATTAATTTTAAAAATATGCGATAAAATCTACTGCAGGTAACTAGTGAAAGTGGTACTTATTTTGCGGAGGTTCTTAATAAAATGAATTTTTTGGCAGCCCGTTACGGAGCCTCGGTTTCATGTGCCTACACTCGGCACTGTTTATACGCACAACTAAAACGTTTCGATATTTAATTCGTATATCAAACGTGTTAGAGGATTATAAATACACGCTCATTATATTATTTTTGTAGATTTTTCATTAAAAAAATTGTGTGTTTCGTTTTTCGCAACACGCGCACACCGTCGAGATATCACTCGAGTGGACGACTAGCTGGCATCCCTTTAAGTGCATGTCCACCCCGTGTCGTATATAAATTATTAACGCGATCGTGCACGTTTAATATTATTTATCGGTGATCCGTAACAATATTACGGTACAGTTGGATTGGATTATTGCGAAGGGCTGTGTAATGCGTTTCGCGATGAAAAATATCGTTTTATATGGAACCAATAAGCGCAGTCGTCAGATTAAAAGCTTCTGCGCGCGCGTGTATATGTAATAACTGATCGCATCGGACGATCCGAGATCATTTTCTAAATAGAATCGTGTGCGTATGATAGTCATGGACCCAAAGATATGTGTAATGATAAACGCGGAAGGATTTTTCCGGGTCCATAAGGGTACAATGACGCGGTGATGGAAAAGGCTGCGGGAGTGTGGAAATCGCGAAGGGATTGGTGTGGCGCGGAGGGGAGGGGAAAAACTCAAACAAATAAAGTTAAGTGGACGATCCGAATAATGTTTTTATGCCCGCCGGGCGGGGGCGCGGGCGCGTGTTAGCGTAGCTTCATACGCCAAAGGGATGCTGTAGCGTACGAGAGATTGGATGAGAGCGAGAGAGACAAAGAACGAGAGTAATGACCGAAATTCCGGTCACAAAAAGGCACATGTCCAGACGCGTGTCCTTTTGTTTTACGTCCCGTCGTAAATAAAACCGTTCACGTCACCTAGATTTGTCATATTCCTGTATGGTACTGTAACGAGTGTTTTTTTTTCTCCGAGATTTTCAAAATACACGTGCAGAGCGTGTGATTTCGAAATGAAATACGAGCAAATAAATTCCATTCGTAACGCGTAGTCCGTATTTTCTTCGAAAATCTTCCGGTAAAAATGTACATCCGTTTTTTTTTCTTTTATTTGCACGAAAAATCGTATTTTAAACATAATACGACTATATACGTTGTAATATTATACGTACCACGATCCATTTTATTGCATTATTTATATGTATGTATACATATATATATATATATATATATATATATATATATATACATATGAGAAATAAAACAATAAAAATCCTATATCACTTTGGCAAATTGGGAAACATTTTTGTTTTTATTTATAACGTACACATACCGAAACGTAATTTATACAATATAATACAAAAGGATTCATTCTCAAAAAGTATTACTTACGAGTTGTATTAGAGTTATTAGGAAAATTAAAAATTGAGAATAATATTTATTTATTTTTTTGTTTTCGAGGCCGGTATATAGAAGGGCGTTATAGTACTATAATGTAATAAAAATATTGGAATCGACGATTTTTCCTAAAACAGACACTAGAAAATTGACACAAAATAAATACAATTTTACAAAACTCTTTAAACCGTATTATAAAGTAATAATTTTTCTTATGTATAATTATGGACGACCCCGTTAAAACGAACGCGCGGTAAATTTCGCTTTTTCCAGTCCCTGAACGAGGTGATTTGCCACCAGTTCGAAAAAAAAGAAAAAAATTGTCCGCGAAAACCCATTTAAATATTACGAGTGTACAGGCGAGAAGAAGGTCCTGTTATATTATTTAGAAATTGTTGTTGCGTAGGCGCTGTTCATCAAATCTATTTTAATTCGATTTATATTTTTCACGGGGACGGGGAGGAAAAATGATTTGAACAAATGTACGTTTCATATAATATACAATTATAAGACGATACTTTCGGTTAAACCCGACAAATTCTTGTTTAATTCGTGAAACTAATTTTAAAAAAAAAGTTTCGCCTTATATACGTTTACAAAAAACGAATATGATTTAATTGTCCGAAAACCTGTGAGATTATTTCCCGAGATCGTTTCCCGTTTGCAATTTATGTATTACGCTGCATTAGTGCTAAATAAATTAATAATGTGTCTCTGATGGGCTGCAGTGTATCAATGACAGATTATGTATAGACGATGAAAGAGAATTTTAGATTATTTAAGGGCGAATAACTGATCAATTATTCCGAATGAATTTAACGTACATTAAACGACTTAAGACGTGAGTAACTGTAACCATCGGTAACTTACCGATCACTTGGTTGTAATAACCGCGCCGAATCCGAAAAGCAATCACGCGACACAGAACGACGTCGGCGGACAGTGATAAAACGATACACCAACACACGTATAGGATTAAACGGATTAAACGTATATATGATTGTTTCCAATTTCAAACTATAGTATAAAAAAAAAAAATATTCGTTGTGATAGGACTCGGTGAATTATTCAAGATAAAATATATAAAATCATACATCCGTGTTGTAATTTAAAGTAGTCGCTAAAGAACAAATAACTTAATAAGGTTTTTGTAATTTCTTCAAAATAAAACACCATACGTTATTATCGCAGTACAATAAATTAACAACAATAATAATAATAATAACGAAATATTTCTATTAATATAATTTTATTTTATTAAAATAAAAATACGTTAAGTTATTAAAATATATTTCTGATATTATATCGTCGTTTTATTCGTATATAATTTGTTTGCTATATATTTTTGTACGCTGGTATTGAGCTCGATTTTATAATGAATTTTTATTTAGAACAATTCCAGAACTTCGATAATTATTGTAATAACCGTATAAAAAACGTGATTCGCCGTCGTCGAACTAAAATAAATGTTATTTTGAAGCCCCGCGTTCACAGGACATAAACAATGAACGTCATTTCCAAAAACGAAATATTACGTCATAACCCGGTTAACACGATGACAAAATATGAAATTGTACATGAAATAACAAATTTTAACATTTGTAGTGTTCGTGTAACAAAACATATAACCGCGTGTATTCATATAATTTAAAAAAAATATTCCTCATAAATACAACGAGGTTGTGGCATATCTACTTGAACTGTAATCAGTTATTACGGTTTAAAAACAAAACTTAAATTTAGATTTAAAAAAAACGAATATAAAAGAATAAAATTATAATATAAATATAGTAAACTTTTGCGGGCACATAAGATTTAAGGAACTTTGGTGGATAAAAATAAAATAACATTACGTTGGATCAAAAAAAAAAAAAATGTGTATGAAAAAAAATTACAATATAATATAAAAATAAGCGAATAATTAAAATATATTGTATAAATAGTGAAATAAGAATACAACATTAAGATTAAAATAATATTAATTTTCCTACGGAAAAATGAAGGATATTGTGTTGTATAAATCATTTTGCGTTTAAATGTAAATAAAACAAACTGCAGCTGCGTGTAAATATTAGAATTAAGAGTTTTTGCCGTTTAAATTACGAATTAAATATGTTTAAAACTATACACCATAAATACTTATACTTTTTTAAAATATACATAATACTTGTACAAGAACTTACTTCTGCTTATATAAAACTTATATAATAAGTATATACGTTACCTGGAATAAATATTAAATTATATTTGCATGTAGTATATTAAACATATCATTTTATATGCTATTGTCGTACATACACCTAACCGTGTTTTTGTAAATCAAAAACTGCACATGTACATATAATTTTTTATTTAATGACATCAAATTTATTTGTATTTTTATCTCGTGAAATAATTGGTGGAATACTTGAGTTTTTTTTACCTTGGGAACACAAATGTAAGTTTTAAATTATCGTCTTTTTTAAGTCTCTGGATTTCAATATTGGCTCGTTTGATTTAAAAACCATTTAATGTTTCGTTTGTTTTAAATAGAAAGTTATGCGTAAATATTCACTCCGAGTCTGACATAAATTTATGTAATTATTATTTCTTTAATGTTCGTAATAATACCGTATAGTATATACCACTAACGTTTGGTATTATAGTTGTACGTCACTATATATTAATATATTATTGAGAAAAATCACGTTTATTATTTGAAACCTAAACGTTAATTTCCATCTACTCTGTTATACATTTCTTTGTGACCCGAAGATTATGGATCTGATGATTTTGTGAGATCATTTCATACAATTCATCGAACACTATTACCTACGTTAAAAATAAAATCAAACAAAAAGACGTATAAACTATACGTAACCACGATTGCCGATTATACTCATATTTGTGTACGCGTGTTTGAGATTGTATACGATTTTCGTACGACCGCGTTACGTGCATTTATATAGATCGTTAAGAGAAATAAAGTAAAATTATCCCGGGTAACACGATTGCGGTTCAATGTCGGTTTTTTTTAATAATCGTGACAGTTCGTACGCGGTTCATATCAAACATTACTACTGCAGTTCATCATCCGACGGTGGTAAACGTCAGTGAAATTAAAAGCACTCGAGACACGTGACGTGGATATCGTGGAAAAATGAGAACGGGATTAAACGTGGACGTGGTACACGACGCATGGCGGTTAATACGCGTTACAAGGTTATTAAATACGGTTTTTATGAAGACTAATAACGACTATGATATGGGGATTCCGGCGGAATAATGTTTACGAGCGTGTAATAATTTATTACATCTCGCGTTGAACACGGTTACGTGTACCCACCACGTTGCTTACCACCGGGTTTTCGCCAATACGTATTATTTCTAAATATTTTTAATGCCGGAAGAAGAGTGATATTTTCGCTCGCTGTCAGAAGGCTTCAGGGAGCAGGAGAAATTCTCGGCGAATCGGATGTCCGAGAAAATAACATCGGAGCAATTTTCACGTTTTACGCGATTTTCGAATATTTTCGACACGGAACGTCGTTTTTCAAAAAAAAAAAAAAAATAATAATAAAAACGTCGTCACACAATTCGGTTCATTGAGGCGGGGAATGTATACACACGCGCACGCGAGTCGCTCTGTATAAACACGCGTAACGTCGACCGGAATATAGTTGTGCTCGGGACACAAAAGCCGAAGGAGCATTTTATTTTTATGAATTATGTAATACGTGGCGGTCATTTGCGGCGCCGGAGCATCCGCGGTCCGAGATTCTTTATTTTCGTCGTCAACGTGTCGTCATCAGCGGCATTTTTCATCGTCACTGTCGTTTTGACTCTTGGAAAAATCTTGGAACAAATGAACGACGGGACGGTATGAAATAATGGATGACGGTAAACCGGGAAAACATTTCGGAAAAAAATCATACATATAACGAAAAATATCATTGATAAAATATCGTATATACGTCACACGGACGATGTTTTTTTTTATTCTCGTTACTAATATTAATTTTCGTCGTATTTAATTTATCGCGTTGTATACATTTTTTGCAGCCATACGTACTGCAGGAGTGTGGAAATAACACATTTTTTTTTTTTTTTTTTTTTTAGTACAACGTTTTCTTTGAAAAATCTGTGGCGTGCTCGTACTTCGAAGAAGAAAAAAAACTATTTCCAAAAACGATTGAAAAATTTAAATTAATTTAAAAATAGCGAGCCGTGAGCCATTGCGAATGTCGCACAAGTGAATTACTCGGATAGAGATTTAAGAGTATTTTTTTTTTTTATTACTACACGAATTTAAGAGCAATGATGAAATGCCGTTGAATTCGATAAAACGATTCTGAGCGCAATACTATTTTATTAATAATAAATGAAATGACTTAAAACATTTTTCCACAAGAAAATATATAAATAAAATACACTTTGTCGAAGAAACTTTTAAAGTAACTTACGTCGCAGTGGTACACGGACGAAACAAAACGCTCTGTTAACCGATCGTAAATGCATTGAAATCTGCGTGTGTGATGTTGTACATTTTACCGTTCTTCTTATATCCTCGGAGAATAGATGTAAAGTTTTAGCGTATAAATAGTATTAGGGTACTGTCGAGACAATATGCCCGAATACACTTTCAGACTCACTATGATCAATACATCAATTTGAGATCTTTTTGTCACTTCATGGCGTCGTTGTATCCAAACATAATGTATTCATTGAGGGTCAAAGATCGAAATACGTTATTTAAAAAAAAAAAAAAAAATGATTTTAACGGTGTCGTCCCCGACGAGTCGTCCAGTGTATGTATGTAATTAATGGATG
Organism: Chaetogeoica ovagalla; assembly: GCA_032441825.1. NCBI lineage: Eukaryota > Metazoa > Arthropoda > Insecta > Hemiptera > Aphididae > Chaetogeoica > Chaetogeoica ovagalla. The sequence continues at coordinate 1,659,510 of CM063724.1, read as the reverse complement.
ACCATAATATAATGTACGTCGAGATTTTCACTTCACATAGGACTGAATACGACGTTAATGAAAACACATCTGCGCAATTTGAATAACGTTAAAAATGCGTAGTGACACACTGTGCTAGTGTTCGAGAGTAAAATCGTTATATTATATTGAAATATTTCAAAATATTGCCACAGAATTAAGAATTTCCATGTGTGTACCAATGACCGTAATTTCTAATGCGGACACATCGTCGTTTTCACGCTTCAAACGCGTAAACGAATATTTAAGATCCGATCGAATTGATTGAGAAAATTGAACGATTTACGTGCGTTGTTATCGATAAGGAATGGAATGTCTAACGAATTGAATGGCGAAGATTTGCAAGAAACAAACGCCCGTGTCAGTCATTAGTAATAATTATTATGTTAGAGCGTAAAAAACGCCGAAATATTATCTTTAATTAACTCCGCGAGTATTTGAAATTGAAACAATACTCGTATGTCATAACAACCTAATTGAGTTATATTTTTATAATGACTGAGGGCGGTAATTTTCCACAGGCATACAAGAGGTGTAATACACACCTCTGAAAAGACGACGTCGAATTTTTTTTTTTTATACAATCAATACATTCGTAATTCATTTTACGTTTTGGACAAGAGCTGCCGACAAAATCGAATCGTTCCCACTCCTCCTCTCCCGAGACGTTTAACCATTTTTTTTTTTTTTCATGTACTCGCTCCAAACAATATTATCACTGAAATCCTTGCGATTTTCGAACACCGAATACGTGACTCACAACAATATATAATATACGTATCGTCGGATGACGGAATTCGTGTCGTTTTCGAAACACACTTGTCCCGTATAAACCGACGTCGGGCATGAGTCTTCGCAAGTCCGTTCAACGACAATCGTTTGCGCTTCGATCATTATACGCGAATACGTATTTATTTTTTAAGCATACGCGCGCGCGCGCGTGTGTGCAGTACACAGTCACAGACAGACCGCGCAGTTTTCGTTTCGTGTAAGTGTTTCGAAACGCATATATTATTATTATTATTATTATTATTGGAATACCGGGATCGTATGCGCGTGTACGGCTGCGAAAGGAGAAGAAAATCGCACAATAAACCTTAGATGGTGTGAAAGGACAATTGAACGGAGGACATCTCGTTGTGTCAGAGCTCGGCTTCTGTCCGGAGACAGCGGACGCGGATCACGATTCGCCGTCGGAGATAGGTCGTTTAAAATCGTTCCGATACGGAATTCCGACGGTGGCACACGATGCCGGTGCGCGTACGTTACACAATATACGTATACTGCAAATGTTGTTGGTACATGTGTGACGAGGAGAGGAAAACCGGCGACGATATATACAATATGCAAACGCTCGCGTACCCGCTAACGAGTATAGATATATACTCGAAGAAGGATTGATGTGGCCGACGCATAGGAGATGGTCGCGATATGAGATTTACATATACTGAGAGTACGGTTCACGCGGGGGAGGGGGGGGATTCCTTCGCGCTCTCACGGCAACGCCCATTTTTTTTTAATAATAATAATAATAAAAAACAAAACGCGAATCATTATTATTAATAACGATAATAATAATAATAATCCAATGGCGCGCACGATTTTTCTGTTTTATTTCCCTCGAAACGGAGTATGGAGTACACAGTTGCTTAGTTGCGTATCGTATACAGTAGCGTATGACGGACGGGAGAGATCGATATTTTTTTCGTATTATCGCATAGATTGTTTCCGAAACATAAATCTACACGCGTTTAAATACGACAATCGAATAGACGGGGTAAAAAAATTGTATTCATTTCGTGTTAAGGTTTTAATTATTCTTAATTTCAGAACCCGTTTCGTTGAGCACGTTTTCTAATTTGTTTAATTTTTCTTCTATGATCCACCAGCGTGCGCTAATCGTACCAACCGATCCTAATTAAAACACAACGCGTTTGAAGCTCGTGTCGGCTAATCTCCAAAACCGTGTCCCGTTCCCGTATTCGTCTCGCGTTCGTTCGCGTTGGTCTATAAAATGTTATTCTTTCGAAATTACGTTCTACAGAAGTAAAATAAAAGCCGAATTCGACCCCGGCACGGCCGTTCTCGCGATTACGCCACTGATCGTACAGGAATTCTATCGACGTTGTAGAATTTTCCGGAATTGACAAGAAAAAAAAAAAAACGTCCGAGTTTTCTTCCTTTTCGTTTTTCTCGGTCGATGTCGTTTCTTCCGATGGATTCCTCCGACGCGCGAGGTTATTTTCATTTCGGCCAAGTGTTCCGGATAATCCACGTCGTTCGACGACGACCCGTTTTGGGCAGTCGGATAAACTTCGACGGAAGATCAAACGCGACGGCGAGCGGCCGAGTCGGCGGCGGCAGATGATTTATCGGCTCGGCGGCGGTCGTGGTCGCCGCTCGGCGGTCATTAATCAGTCGCCGCGACAACGTCGCACCGCCCGTGAAAATATCGTGTCTCGTCCGGCGGCGTAGCGACGGTGTTACGTAGCTCTGAAGACGTCGCGCGCCAAAAGAATTTCAATAACAATTAGAATAAAAATAAAAATTATAATAATAATAAATAAACGCATTCGAAGCCGTTCTCGTCTGACGGTTTTTTTCTTCTTTTTTTTTTATACCACGTGGTAAGACGACCGAACATAATATCGGCCGTATACGTTATAAATGATACGCGCTTTTGACAATCATTCAATATCGATCGCAATCCTAAATCCAAATGGCAGTGTCACAATTGATGGAAAACTCTGCCTCAGATTACAATCGCGCCGCGTCGGCAGGTCTAATCGGTCTATTTACTTTATATAATATATATTTTACTCGGAAAAAAATGCGATTGACATAATATATTACAATAAACCACCACCGAACACGCGCTTTGTACATTTTTTCTTCGTCGCTTTTGATATTCTCATAAAATAATAAAATATATGACCGATTTTGATTAGAAAACGGGTAAAAACGCAAAAATATCTTTGGAAAATCCGAAAACGGCGTCGAAATCGAAAAAATCACAAAATACGCAAAATGGAATTATTAGATTCAAGCTGTCTGAATCATGTATCCGATGTTATGTTTACTCTGCTGTTTTTTAAGGACTTCGTTGAAAATATGCGAATGCTATAAAATCCCAACTCTGGTTATGAGCATTATAGATATGTCTGTCGGGACTTAAAAGCATTTGGTGAATTTTTTTTTTTTACTTGGCATTAAATACAGCAGAGCGTTATGGAAACTCATTCGACGTTACAACGATGTCATTTATGAAATTTGAAAGTGTCCGTTTTCGCTTATTCCGATGTTTCTTCTTTTGGTTTTTCGTAAAAATGCTTTTTTTCTTCTTGTTTTGATTATTTTCTACTCTGCGACGACCACGACGTTATGTATGCCTCCGACGAAATTCCAGATTTTTTTTTCCTGTAGCAAATTTAAAAAAGAAAAGATTTTTACGAATCGTCTGGATTTACTCGCAGTGGAAAATCGCGTCGCACCGTCATTTATTTAACTCCTATTCGTTTTGTTTTGTTATCCAATTTCATTGACGATCGCCGCCTGGCCACTTTTGAGAAGCGTTTAAAATATTATTTTTCACAAAACCCATATGGTGTAAGACTTATAATAAGAAGATGATTTCCGTCACAAAGACGCGTAAAACGTTTTCGAAATTGTAAATATAAAATTAATAACAATAATAACAATTTTTCTAAATGTTCGTCCGAGTGTTTGTAATGAAGATTTTCAGCTCTCATTTTGATGATTTTAAATGCTACAAGTCTCGAAAGCTGATTTATAAAATATTATCAGAGTTTTCTCGCGAACGAAACAGTTACGTGGCTGTTTCTCTCGCGATTTTTAATCGGAACTGACACACGCGTTAATTTCCCTTACATTTTTCCTTATACGATATGTTTTGATTTCGTTACGTAATATTTTTTGACAAAATTATGGCTTCTTTTACTCGTCGAAAAAACATAAATACTCGTCGGAACGAAACCGCAATAATCGATATAACCTATTTCATGTCTACAACTAAACCACAATATCTCTGTATAAATAATTTTTTTGGAATAATATTAAAACGATTTTATTGAATAATATTCGTTTGTTAAGCGTGTAAGTGTTTTTCTTTAAACTGTTAAACGTAGTTATTATTTCAAATAAACGCGTTATTATTATTATTATTATTATTATTTGTGTTTAATTAACTATTTCATTTCTTGTATTTAATTGTCGAAGCAAATATTTATTTAATTTACGTCTCTTTTAAAAATAAAAAAATAAAATAAAACGCGTTGAGAAAAAAAAAATGAAAAGTGTGTTTTAAATATCGTAAGTTTTATAAATAGTTTTATAATTATTCATCGGGTGTACCTACTCTGTCGACCGGAATAAATGCTTTAGTCATTCGCATAACTTTTAATTTATAACCGTACAGCACGCGACAATTTATAACTTGAATTCAAATAATTGCCAACTTGGTAGAACGCACATGGTTTTTTTTTCATTCGGTTATGTCACATTGTCAACGATTGTTTTATCAACATTTCTGAGACACTATTTTCATAGGTTTCTTTTTGTTTATAAAATATGCGATTTCGAAAATTAATATGGAATCGGTATGTATTTCGTTTAAATACGAATGATAATTTTAAAACATTTGTTTATGAATTATATTGAAAAAAAAAAACTGACGACGTTTAGTTGAAAATATATGTATATTTTTTCGTTAATCATTTAATCGATCGAAGTTAGTTAATAATCGAGTGTAGCGTGTTAAATAGTATTCCAGTCTTATACGCATCAAGTATAAGTATTATTTATTAGAATACTCGATGGTGCATACTTTGTGCGTTCAAAACGAGTTCAGTTATCAAAACATAACATGTAAGTGAGTTCATTAGAAAAATATTACAAAAATATTCGTGTACGTTATACCTGTTTCATACGGAATTTACATAATCCAAAATTATTATTATTAACAAAACGAATTTAAATAACAATGTAACGCTTTTTATTTGGATCGCACGAGAAAGTTTCTTTTCCTTTTTTTTTCAACTCTTCGCGTTAGGTTCTTTGATTTTTTTTAATAATGTAAATAAAACGCGGTCGCCATATACAGTGTTTATACGATATTTATAATTTGGTGTGCGCGTGATTTATCGGTAAAACAGTTTTTTAATTTTTATTTTTTTTCCTTTACGCACCGAAATATATTTCGAGCTAGCTTATATTTAATATATATATATATATTATTATTATTATTATTATTATTATTATAACGCGTCGTGTCCGCCTAGTGTAAAGACATATTATTTCGTTCTCAGCCCCGCCTCGGTCGTTAAACGTAATATAAATATAATAAATACATAACGTCATCGGGATTCGAGAACACCCGGACACGGCAAACGCATTTACGGACAGGGGTGGTCTGTGTTACGTATAAAAAATGAAAAAAAAAAAATAGAGAGAAAAATAATGCGATATTGTGTTGTATACGACGAGTAGGCGCGCGCCTGTACGAGACTGCTATAAAAGAACACTAACATTAGCCGAAAGAGTCAGAGAGAGTGAAATTTTAAGAATAAACCGCGGTAATAAAATCGTACTTAAATGTGACGGTTCGTGTATAATATTACGTGTACGCATAAAAATGCCTTCGGTTCTTTTTTTTTGTCTTCCTCTTTCTTTCTCGCGCCCCTGTAAGCAATATGTCAAAATATCCAAATGATGTTGTCGAGCGCCGTTGCCCGGTGGTGGTACACGTACACGTACACGAGGCGGAAGGTCAATGGGGTGCGAAAATTCTAAATGGATTTTCGTGGTGAACTACGCGAGTGCGGCGTGTTATAATAATAACTCCTCGTTTTCCTTTCACGCCCCATCCGCCGCACCGCAGGCCCGACAGTCGCGTCGCGGCGATAATAATTCATAAGTTTCGGAGGAGAAAAAAAAAAATAAATAAAACACCCCGTCCGCACTCGTTTATATTATTATATTAACGCCGTTGTCGTCGTTATTATTATTATTATTATTATTAGTATTATTATTATTAGTATTATTATTATTATTATATATAGTGTACCGTGGTGCGACGTGTTTCGTTTTTAGCTAATGAAAAGTTTTTCCGCCGGTAATGGTCGTAAACGATTTCCCCGCGGGAATCGTGTACAAATATAATACATCGCGTAACCGCGTCTGCGTATAATATTGTTTTGTACGTCCGTTTAAACATTTTTTTTTTTCGCTAAAATTCTGTTCAATTTTCAAATTCCGATGCCGGAAGGTCGTCGCGCACGTAATACTCGCGATACGCGTAACGAACGCACGAGCCGAATTGCAGAATCAATCCGTTCCGTTACGCTCGTTTTGATATTGATTCACTCCCCTTGCCATCGCACAGTCTTACGGAAAAAATTGTAATTCTTATGTCCCCTCGTTTCTTGCATGCCACAACAATAGGGCGAAAATTCCACCGGACAACAACGTTCGCGAAAGTATTTGAAATATTAAAAAAAAAAAAAAATGTCGAAAAATCATTCATTAATTTCGTTGGTGTACCAAACACTGTTGTCGTAATCGATTTGATTATAATACGTATATCCGAGAGTCGATCGTTGCTTTTTTTTTTGTGAGAATTTGTTTTTCCGCGCGTACAGATCCGTCATTTGGACCATGCAAGCCGCATTGTTCATTTTCATCAAATAATTTGTATCCAAGGGTCGACGAATAATTTACTCGCTTAACTCCGAAGCTTTCTGAGACTCTGATTTCCATTCTGTTTTTGAACACGGATTTTCTTATCGTTCTGGAAATTCGGCCGTTTGTCTATGAAAAACCACCGGTTTATAAAATTGTCCCTTTTTTCCGCTGTCTCGATTCAACTCATTGGACGATCCATCGTCGTCACCGTTCTACTCGTCAACTGTCCCATAGTGTTTTCGAAATTCAGGCATTCAGCTCCTTAGATTAACCGACGGTGTTGCAAGGAACGGAATTTCTACCGTGACCGATTCGTAGGCATTCAATCTATTCGCTTCACATACATAACATCAGCCGGCTAAATTTACCTTTGTGCGTCGAGGAAAAATTGATCATCGCATCTCAACGAGTCAGCAGCCCTTGTGGAATCGCTCTTGAGAACCGAAATCTTCTTACAAATACGGTATGGAAAACGTATGGCGACTGATGAAACTTTATCGCCTGCCTTGATTTGATTGGTTCCGTTAATGGTTTTGAACACCAGCGGTATTATTCTAAAATACGGTATCGCTCCCCACGGTTTCTCTCGTGGATATACGGTCCTACTTTTATGGCAAACCGACGAACACGATGTGTATTAGGTGTTAAATTATCTTATAAAATATTCGACAAACCCGTATCGCGATTTAAATAATTACCTATCATAAAAACGGTTAGTTTTTTTGTTTTTTTATTCTCGTGAATTTATTTAGCAGGAAAATCCCTCAAGTATTTCGCAATAATTAATGAACAATCCGTTAGATCGAATCGAATTTCATAATATTATACTCCGCGTTTTTCCATCCAACTCGAATATTATTCATATTTCGTTCGTCTCTTTGGGCCGTTTACTGTGATACGCGTACACGCCCTGCGCGTTAAAGTGAAATCCATTGAATACCGGATTCGTTAAAAATTAGCGTAGTTTATTGTCCATTCAAATCTCACGTCTGTCACTATACATTTATACAGTTTATCTGACAACGAAACACTATTAACCCGACCTTCGTCTGCTGTGTGTATATACACATAATACACGCGAACGTCATCGTGTCCGGCTATAACAGATGTCCGCCGCGAGGCTGCGACGTCGCATCGATCGTATCTTTTTCTTTTTTAAATTGAATAGAATTACTGCAAATGTCCTTTAGTATAATATTATAGTTGACCGGGCCGTAATTTATTACCGTAATATTATATTATAAATTGATATTCGCTATAAATCATCGCCGGGAGAGAAATCCTTTCGCATTTATATTCGGAATTATTATTACACACACACACACACACACACACTGTACCTATTGTAATAGAAAGGAAGAAAAAAAAGCTCTACTACCGGTTGTCGATGACAGTCGAGATTTTATTACTGCCCTTTATTTCCCGTGCTCGCAGGGAGGTTCAAACCCGTCCCGTTTGAAAAAAAAACACCAATTAATAAATAAATAACAATAATTTTTAAAGTTTTCATATAGGTACTGCGAAGTACAAAAAAAAAAGTCTTTTCATTTGAATATTTAAAAAAAACATTTATATATATATATAAGTCTGTATATATAATAATATATATATATATATTATATATATATATATATATTCTTAATTGTACAGACTGAAGATGAATATTTTTTCGTGACACGATTTTTTTTTCATATTAATCATCTAAGAGATGATTCAAAGTGAAAACCCCTCTCCCTAAATAAATAATCTGTACCCGCGCGCTCTTGCGCATATTGCGCGTTACGTTTTCAAAAGCGTTTTTACTGGACAATAATTATACGTTTTTCATGTTCGTACACTGAGGAGGTCGTATCATTTTAAACGACCGAATGTAATTAAAATACCTTTTTTGTTTTTTTACTTCAAAAAAATATACCGCTAAAATAATAAAGCGTTATTTACGTCTTTGATGTCTTCGAATGTTTCGTGCGAATTCGTACGTTTCTATTCGTATTCGGTTTTTTATCGACTTGTTTTTTATACGATTGACGTTGCGCCGTGCGAACGGCGAACAAGTGTTTACCGTAATATAGTTATGAATATACGCACAAGCTGTACTCTTGCGGTATAATCCCACGGAGATCTGACAAATGCGGTAACTTTTTTCTGTTCGATATTTTTTTTAAAGTTTTTTGTTTTGTTTTATATACATTATATTAACCGGAACCCCGTCCTGTACATTTGTTGTATCGAAGATTTTTTTTTTTTTTGCCTTTGTTTTACAGAGAAAAAGAATAAAAAGGTTTATTTTATTTCAATTATTTTCGTTTCCAATCCGAAATAACGATACTTTTATTAAAAATTATTTGTCGATTTTCTACCGTTTTTTTTTTTTTTTATAAAAATGCGACCATTTCTTTCGTTATAGTACAATAACGATACGCGTATACTCTTTCCCGTACACCAGGACGGCGACATTTTATCATAAACTACAACACGTCGTATAGAAGAATGAAAACGATTGATTTTTAATGACAAAAAAAGCAAACAATTTAGAAAAAAAAAAAAAAAAATTTGAAATAGAACGAAACTCATTGCGTGGTCTCCGCGCGGACGAAAATTCACAATACATAAATACCGATTGATTTTTCCGTGTTTCGTCGTTACTCCGACGCGCGTTTTATATAAAGAGCTCGCGAACGCGAAACGAGTTGTGGAGAAAAAAACCGTTTGAACACGCGTTTATGTACGTGCATAAAAAAACTATCGTAATATAGTAATACGAATAATAATAATAATAATATACGAGTTTTAATATCCGACCCGGAGTATTTTTATTTATTTTTTTTTCACCCGTTTTATATATATATATATATGTAATAACGACTATAAATTTATTTGTACACGAGACGCGCCAGCGTATATAGAGGAAAAAAAAGAACGGTGCTGTAGTAAGGAAGTCGTATATAGTTTTCCATATTATAATATTTACATTTCGCGCGCGCAAATTTCGCTCTAATAACCCCGCACTAGCCGCTTTTTTTCTTTATTCTCTTTTTTTTTTTTGTTCTTCGGAGCCTTATCTGCGCGCATATATACGAACACGTATATTGTATATATATATAAATACCGCGTTTCTGGAGCTGTAAATAAACGAAAATAAATAAACGCGAGCGAGAATGAAAAAAAAAAAGAATAGAATATATACTATATATATATATATAAACATAAAGGGTGGGGTGGGGGAGAGAAAGAAAGTCGTTTTATGAAAAAGAGAAGAGAGAGAGGGGAAAAAAAAGCACTCCCCGGCCAAGGGATTTCGTTATTTACGTCCCCGCAGAGCAGTATTATTTTTCGGTTAGCTTAAGTTATTTTTCTTTCGCGCGCGCGCGCGCCTTACGAGATAAACCTAACCGCGCTCGCCGCAAAAGACGTTTAGATTTTTCTCTCGCTTCTTTTTTTCCCGTCCCCGCGCCGTATTCCGATACCGGATTTGTCGACATCCGACCGCAGGTTTCTTCATCTTTTTCTTCCTACTCCTCGCACGAGCCGCCAATTCGTTAGATAACACCATAACCCTCTCCCGGAGATCACATCGGGTTATATAGCCAGTAACAACAACACATTGAACGAGTAGTTACGCCGCAGCTATTTTTACGACTTCGTTATCGGTTTCGCCGCGGCGAAACGTGAAAATCATAATGCAAACGATCGTTTTCCCTCCACCACATTATAATATTATACACCGCACAATAAAACGTGTATAAATGTTCGAGTGAAAACGAGCAATAAAAAAGGAGAAAAAAAATATTTGAAGTTATCTTCCAGACGGAAAACGACGTCGCGTTGTATTGCGTTCAGTGACCACATTATTATTATTATTATTTTTTTTAAACAGAACGTTCAGTTTTCGTAATATTCTTGTACCCAATCGCGCGATAAGTATCGACGATTACTATTCAAAAGCAGGTTAGAAAAAGAAACCGATACAAACGTTATGCTTTAAATTTTCAAATTTTTTTTTTTTTTAAGGAATTTCATAGAAATGTTCGATAACACTTTGTATAATAACGCAGTTATCTAACGTCCACTCGACTCGGCTAATATTTAGTATTTGCGTACAACGCCATTGATTTTATTATTATATTAATGCGTAAAAACAATGATACAACAAAACGTTTTTGTAGTGGTTTAAAATAAAAATTCCACTTCTTGTAACCAAAATAGCATTTTAAATTTTAAAAGAAAGCTATTCGTACAAATAAAAATGTATTTAATATGTATATATATATTACATATAGAGCTGTCTTCGTCCGATTGGAAGTTATTCAGGTAATTATGAATGTGTATATACTAATATGTCACATAGTTCGAATTTTTAAACTTTATACAGTAAAATTTTAAGTATCAAATATTAATAAATCAAATGAATGACGAACAACTTGTAAATACGCAATTTTCAATAAACTTTATGTATTTGTGATATAAACTTCTTTTAAAAAATTGTATGGATCAAGCTTTGGTTAAGGTGGTTATAAAAAAATAATAAAAGGGCTTTTATTTTTACAACTTTATTATTCCATTAATAAAATCACTGTTCGCTCTCACACACGTCTCGCTATTCCTTAGTAAAAGTATAAGTAGTAAGCGAAATCTGACTTTTTACTCATGACTGATCAATGAATGCGATTTTATTGATAAAATGTAATAAATATAATCTATAGTCTTCTCCGTGAAATTATTGAAATAAAATGTTGAAAAACATATCAAAATCGTTTATCTAGTTATTGAGTTTTTCGAGAACAAAATAAGTGTTGTGCTTTTGTACGTGTATATATACTATATAAGTAGCGGTGTAGCGAGGGAGATTTTTAAGAGTTAAAATCCCCCTCTTTGCTTTTTTTTATATAACAATATTTATAGGTAATAATAATCACATTTTTTTGAAAAAAAAAAACACAAAAACTAAAATTTCTACTTTATACTTAAGGCCAATCATAGTCAAAAGGAACTTTTTTATTGCATTTTAGGCATTACTATGGTAATTGTTATTACCCATAGTGTTTGTATATTTCATCATCTTGTATTGTAATATATAATTACCACGAAAAAAAATTTGATCACACATAATTATATTTAATAAACGACTATTCTGTTTTTAATGCCAACAGTTATTGAGACTTGAAATTATAAAAAAAATGTTTAAATGTTTAAAAATAACAATCACACGCTAATGTATGTCTTTCGACCATATATATACTATCATGATTTTTTATAGTTAATAGTGTAATACGTATTTGGTAGGTGTAAGGCTCGTGAAGTTGAATTTAATATAAGCTTGTGAATTATGTCACATTTATTTAATAACACCCCCCTTGACTAAATTCTGGCTACGCCACAGCTAGTTAGAATAATAATTAGAGTTGACTTGTAGAACACGACAAAAAGCGTCTTTGTCAAGGCAATTGAACACAAAGCTGAAATAAAGGACGGGGATTCTTACACAGTGCTGTACGCGCGCTCTAAGAATTTAAAGAACTCGGAATTCAATTATTTACTGCCCCGACGGATTCTCGATGTTTCGGTAACGCAATACGTTATTATTAAAGTTCAGACTAAATTCAAACTTCATCATCGAGATACGAGTATAAAGAAAATTTCGGTATGTATATACACACAAGTTTTAAGTTTTTAAGTCAACCATTTTTAATTTAGTGTATATACTCTATAAATAAATATATATATATACAATTGGAGGCATAAATATACAGTATTTCTCATTACGCATTAGTAATAAATATTATTATTATTTTACTTAAGTTTTCTTCCGTATCAAATATCAAGAAAACGCGCACAAAGTTCAAAACAACGATAATTTTTTTTTTTTTAAAATAATTTCGCGTTACACCGAAAATTAAAACAACATAATAAAATAATATTATATTCCGATACGTGTATATTTAATTAAAACGTTTTGTGGATTAAAAGGGTTTTGTTACAACCAAGTAAGTAATATTTTATACGAAAATATTCTACAGTAACCAGTTGTAATCGCGCATTTATCGATAAATACGTTTTTTTTTCTTTGTATATTACATTTTTTTAAGAGCCATATTTCTATATACGATCATTTTATTTTTAATTTTTTTATCTATAATTCACACAAACGCACGGTTATGACTTTTAGAACGAAAAAAAAAATGTTCTCTCTGTAATAAATCGCATGTGTACAATCGTGGAAATCGATTATCGTTTATATTCCTTCGTGATTGCTAATGGTTATAGGAACTCGTGAAATATTCGTCGAACACACTAATTTCATATTATAACGATGACAAAAATTTATTTTAAAAGCGTTTTTTCTTTTTTTAATTTTGTAATACTTTTAGCAATTATACGGTTTTCGAGGATAAAAATTGTTATTTCTCGTTATACGTGTATGTATCAAAACATTACACACCGACGCTCTCCGCTCAGAATTCTTAATTTTATCGAATGCAATGATTTATCGCATCGCTTTATAACGATAACAATATCATACGCTCCGAAATGTTTGTCCATTAAGTAATTCACTTAAGCGACCCAGCTCTTATTTTTTTTCGAATACATATAAAAATGTACTATTCGCGAGTATTAATTTAGTTTTTTTTTTTTTTTGTATTTCTTTCGCGTGTCGTCTTTTTATTCTTTGATGAATTAAAAACTATTCACTATTAAAACTATCGTCCATCAATGATATTTAATATTTCCGACGATATTCCCAGCGCGCGCGTAATAATTATTACATTACGCGTGCGTGTCACTAAAATCGTTGTCTCCGGTCAACGCAGAAGGGCTATCCGACTATCGGCAGCAGTAATAATTATTATTGGAACCGAATTGACGGGAACGAAAACTACTCTCCCATTCAACCACACACAACACTTTATTGCACTATTAACGAGTACATAATTTGTATATAAACACGCGCGTATTTTATATATATATATTATTTTATCGCAATTGCTGTTCGCAAACCACACAGCCACCGCGTTTGTTCATCGAATTCCCCGCAGTCGTCGTTACCCGAATAAACGGACAATTCGGCTTTATTTTGTACGCAGTACGGCGATAAATTATTATCGGCGTCGCACCACACATCGCAGCAATAATTATAATAATAATAATATGTTTTATATAACATATTGTCCAGCACGTGCGTGTACACAGTTAGGTTGTGTATAGGACTTATTCGTATTAAATAACGCGGCGCGATATTAATATTGTAGACGATATGATGCCGGGGATCGACCGATTCGCGGAATAAAATACGAATCGAAAATTGTTACAAATTAACGTTTATATAATACGAGAAACGAATTTTTTTTTTATATATATTAAATAATATATTTATAAACGAATATGTATATAGATAATCCAATACGGAGAGCGTTACGGGAAAATAAGGAAATATAATAATTATAACAGTTGTTAATGGTTAGTGTACAATATAGGAACGTATATAATTTATCCCGTAATATTTGAACAACCCATTCGACTATTAACATCACAGTGATCAGGGCCGGCCCAAGATACGGGCGAAAGCCGGACATTTTTTTTGTTTTCAATCAAAACGCTGGTCGTCTATTCTAAATCCGATCACACTCCGAAATAGCAAAATATTGTGAAAACACTTAGAATAATTAATAATCACTGTGTACTCAAAGAAATAATAATAATATATTTATCGATAATTGTGTCCGAATAATTATTTTATCCAGAATTTTTTAAATATAAGTCGTTTTAAACAATACGTAAAATAGTATTTAATATATTGAATATTTTTTAAGGGCGCCGTATAAAAATTTGGCAGGAACGCTATAATTCCTCGGACCAGCCCTGACAGTGATCGACACTCGCGTTTTGTTTATTATTTTTTTTTTTTTTTTTTTATTCAATAAAAACGACAAATTTTATAACAAAATCTCCTTTAGAACTAATTTGTCGAGCGGTTCGTCCGTTTTTATTACGACGTCTGATTACTCGCCGTCGGTTATTGTATTGGATTTGTTTATTTATACAATAAAATTTGTTTATTTATTTACTAACCCCTCTACACTTCGAAATCACCAGGTAAAAACTAAATCGAAATCGAAACCAGTGAATTACGTATGGAGAAAATGATGGATATTAACGAGTGACAGAATTCGTAAACGGCGAAGGAATTGTGTGTAAGACGAGTTGAAGAACAATAATCGGTTTTTACATTTATCACCGTGTATACGATATTGAAAATAACAGTCCCGAGTTAAACGACTGGATTTAAAATTAATAATAATAAAACACTCGTATTTTTTTTACTTCATTTCGTCGAGAAATTCAAAATGATTTTGTCCGCTCCGGACATCCGCGCTCGTGTACAGTATCCGATCCAAGACAACGTTTTATCGGCCGCGAGTTCCGTTCCCGGGACAGATAAACAAATCCGAAACCATTTAAACTCTGTACAACGTCACGGTGCGTTCGTTGTGTTTTAAAACGGTGTCTCCGGCACACCTGCAGATCGTCTGTTTCCACAGACTCCCCAGACAATTAGATTACTACTAACGGACCGAATTTGACGTTACCCCGAGCAGTGTAGTCGGTATAAGTCGACGTGTACAACAGTGTGTGTGTGTGTGGGGATGTTTCACGATACCGGATAAACCACATGTGGTGTACACGCATTCGTATAATTTTAAAACACTCCGGTGGACCAGAAACGCGCCGCGGCCAGAGGGAAAAACGTAAGTAAATAAATATCACCGGCGCGCAAATGTGCGTTTGCGCGAAATACAAAACACTGTAATATTGTGTATAAAATATTGCTTTTCTCCTCTTCTCGTTACTTTTTCTCTTCTTAACCATCCGCTACGACTAGATTTTACGAATCTTTTGATGACAACATTATTTTGGTTTCGTAATGACGTACGGATGATTTTTTATTATATCGATTTCTTCTCGTCCGCTTTCCACACTAATTGTCGATACACACGTACGTGCTTGGAAAATATCATTCGTGACGATCGTGATCGCCGCGTTACGGGATTCGTTACAGAAATCTGTTACAGGAATTCGTTAAAAAAAAAAAAATCGCAATTTTTTTTGTTTTTTTTTATAATTTTCGTTTGTGTTAAACTACGGAGTTCGTTTTTTTTTCTTTATCTTACACAATATAAAATGCGAATTTTTTTCTCCGCGATATTACGTTTCAAAGATGTGAAAATCTCGTTTAAAAGCCTATTTTTATACACCTTGACGGAAATTCAATTTTGTTTAGGTGTTATTTTCAAATCTGAAATATGTTTATGCGAACTCTTCAGCGTTCATATCACTTTCGCAAATTCTTTTCTTTTTCTCGTTTTCCTTGCTATACGTGTTACGCAGTTATTGTGAAAAATCGAAGTAGCTCGGTTAATTTCAATTTTATTCCAAACAATACATTAATATCCGAAAATACGTTTTTACGAAAAATAAAACTCGTACGTAAATGTTTCGTTTTTTTTTTTTCAAAAAAAAAAAAACAAAAACAGAAACTCAAGTACATGATAAAATTGTAAACGTAAAGAGCATACGAAATTATCAAATATATTTATAAATCGCTACAATAACTCGGTATTATATTTTTTGTCGAAAATCTGTACGAACAGCGCGCCTGTATATCAAATATTTTACGTGTATACATTACGAACAATGAAAAACACAAGCGTTGTTTGGAAAATTGGACGTTTTAAATAAAACGTAAATCACGTTTAATATTAAAACGGATATAATACATATATTCTGTATTGGAAAAATGTACAAATAGAGTACTGGAAATACGATTAAAGTAGTCAATGACATTTAATTAATATTGAATAATCGTTATACTAAGTGCGTATTCTTTTAGGGGGGTTTTTTTTTATTAGCTTTCTATTCGAATTCAATTCACTTTGAAAATCCAATTTCAAGATGAATTACATTTTATTTTTTTTTTATTTTATTTTTTTTTTGTATTACTAAAATATTCACATTCGAAATGAAAATTAATATCGAAACGTCACCCCAAGTGATACACCCACTTTTTTTTTATGCCGAAATCGTTTCATTTCTAATAACGCAGTACTAAACCATAACCCGATTTATGTATTTATATTGTTCTTTTACGATTATTTTCCCGGCCCCCTTTCTTCTTTTATCGCCCTCTTGTATGGCTCTAAAAACAGTATATAGAATTCAGCAATTTCACGTTTTTACATTTAAAATATTATATGTGTGTGTGATTTATATCATTCTTTTTCTTTTTTTCTTCGACCGGTATCTAATCTAGAAACTAATAAATCGAATGGTCTACCGCACAATTTGTTCAAAGCATAGTCCGTACAAAAGAATCTCAAACTTATATTGCTAAGAAGTTTTTTTTTTTTATTATTATTATTATTATTATTTATTTCGTTTTAATGTCGGACATATATTACATTACATTATACAATATTGAATTTTACAAGGTTCGAAACACGTTATCTTTTAAAACAGTTTAAACTTTTCCCCATTTATTATTCGAAATTATTCTTCGGAATTTATATCTCGAAATCATATGACATATATGGTATACACATGTATTGCACGTTATTTATATTAATGTAGCCAAAACATGACAGTTATTTTCCTTAAAAAACAAAACAAAACAGGAAACGATTTGGTAAATTATAATAACGTATTGAAAAAAAGGAACAATTTTTTTTTTTTAAATAGAAAATTTACATTTTAATTATTAAGTGTTTTTTTCTGATACTTTATTACGCTCAATATTTAAATTATTATTAATTTCTTAAAAATACACAATTCGAGTGTTACGTCTTCACGTAACAAACTGTCCGCCTTGATTTTATTTCGAACGTCCAATATTTCTGATGAATCCCGCTTTGTTATTATATAACCGGTTGATTTTTCGCATTTCGACATTTGAACGCTTTCTTGTTGAAACGTTATTTTCCATTATATTTCCCGTTTACAGTAAATAAGGTAGTAATAATAATAATAATAATAATAATAATAATAATAATAATAATAATAATAATAATAATAATAATAATATGGCAATCGTTGTCGACGAAATACTGTCATAGGCATAAAAACCTTCATTTTGTTAAATCGACACATGCGTATACGCGTACTAAACGAATTGCTCTTATACGAATTCGCACGTTTCGCGTCCTCGGAGTCGTTTAATTAGAAATACTCAAACGAATAAAACGAAACACTGAACAACGGAAGTGTAATAAATAAATATATTTCTTTTAAGAGCAAAAATAAAAATTTTTATAATAATAATAACCGAAATATTTAAATAATAATATAGAGTTATAATATTATAAAGTTAATATTATAGAGTATAAATTATACCCGAAATATTATAGAGTTCAGACGCTGATATACTAATTGGAATTACTCCTCGGGGGATCGATGAATACCGATTTTCGAATTTCGTTTTTTCCAAATTGTTAAAGTTAAGCAATGGACCATAATATAGTTATCTTTTTTCTTTATTAAAATAAAAATTGTTTTAATTTTTTTTTAGTTGTGTTCAATTTAAAGATGCTAGTTTAAAGAGTTTACTATTGTGAAAGATTTCATTGACCAACTCTCCTCTATAACGGCGATTTTAAGTATAGTCCTTCTATTTACTGAGAAAGCAGTATCCATATAATACCGCATTTCTGAAATAGTGTAACGGTATAGCATACGAAATTAATTTTATCAATATTATGAAAAGTATTGGCTATTACGATATTTTACAGTAAAAATAATGCGGGAAAAACATTTTTTTTTTTTTATATATATTGCGTTTTTAAATATTAAATGTATCATAAATTTCATATTCGTCACCGTGTGTAAAACATAATATATTGTTCAGTTTAAGGTTTACACAATTTACAAGTAATTACATTTTACAATATGGTCGTTTTTCATTTTTTAGTACGGCGTATTCTTTTTTTTTTTTACAACTATCAATTTTTGTTGTCACTTAACATAGCCTTCGTGATATTCATAAAATTAAATTTGCGTGCTACGATGTTAAACGATTACGGAAATGCCCTATTGTAAAAACATTATTTTTTATTCAGTGAACGAAAAGAGATTCATAAAAAGACGGCGGTCTTACATTTATAGGAATCTTTTGCATTGTTCGTGAGAGTAAATATTCTTTGAAATGGCCATGTTTTCAAATTAAACGCGATCCGAATCAAAAGAGAAAATCAAAAATGTATTTTTTATTAATTATAATATATATATATGTAAAAATATAATTATTTTCACGCAACACTTATCCGACCGTCGCTTTTTTAACAATTTAGAAAAAAAGTGGGATTCAAACATTTATTCACTGTTACCATCCCGGTACGGACGTTTCCAAACTGTGCAAGTATTCTTACAACCCCCCCCCACCCAAAATGTATACATACATAATTATTTTTCGGCAGTATTTTTTAGTTATACTATATTAGGCGCTTTTGAGAAAATCGAAAAATGACTTCTCCAAAGCACCAACCAGATGCAATTCACTACTGAAAACGGTACTGTCACTACTGTCAACGATTGACCGACCACTCCATTTGGCGGAATTTTCGGCGCGGACATAAAAAAAAAAAAAAATAATAATAATAAACGCAGTTTCGCTCCGCTCAGAATCTAAAATTGATTTCGGCGTATTCGAAAATTTTCGAAAATGTATTGTACGATGAAGGACTTGGAGCGGTGCGCGTCGAGAAGACTGTACGAGAGTGAATTTTATGCAAAACTCGCGCAAGGACGAGACGGTGTTCGTAAAGTGTCCGTGTCTCGGGCGAATAAGATGAACGACCGCGGTCCGGGGATCGTCGTCGGTTGTGTCGGTTCGACCGGTCCACGCGACGCGGTTTCGCGCCGACGCCGAGTCGGAACGCGCGCGCGCACGGGCGAACGCGAGTCGTCGTGTGGCGGAATGCGTTCCGGAGAAAATATTAGAGAATATTGTCCACGTGCGAAAACCGCGTTTTATCGTTTATTTCAAAAGGAAAAGAGCCGGGCGCGTAGTAAGGATTTTTTTTTCCCCCGGTATTGAGAAGGCCTATTTAAAAACTATTGGAAACTCCGTTATAATCGACTGAGTATCGGATAATAGGTTCGGTCAATTGTCGAACGCGTTAACCGCCGAATATTTTAAAACATTTCCGTTGAAAAATTATCGAAAAATTTCACAAATAAATGTTATTTCATTTATTGACAATATATGTATATTATTATATTGGAAAAAAATGTTGAGCTATTAGTAGAAGGCGTGTGTAAATATTAATATGAGAACGAAAAAATTTCCGGGGTTAGGGAGTCCGGATCTCCCTCCGGATATTTCACTGGAACAAACTCGGATGCGAATCGCATCTAATCGGTATTTTAGAGATGTCGTTTTTCGGTTTTCTCAAGAGCGTTTGAAAAAGAAAAAAAAACTATCGAAAAATTACGTGAAAACGATAAAAACGCGATTTCGTAGAAATCGATAATTTTGAAAGTAATGCTGGTCATACGAATTCGAAATATTAATCAACTATTTATATTATATTATCGAAAAAAACGCTTCGAATAACTTCTTTCGATTTTGGGCTATTCGTAGCAGTTATAAATTTTGAGGCATTTGTAAATGAGTTGATTATTGATTTTGTAACTCGAAAATTTCATAAAAGAGAAATGGCTGTTTTTATACATTTATCGGAAATATGTATTTCGGGGGGTTTATTTTTAACACGTTACGTATTTTTTCGTCCGATAACACTGGTGTTCGGTGTTTAAAACACTAAACACTATCACTAAACCTTTATTCGCATACAAGTGAACAGATAGAGTTTTTATTATAACGATTAATTTGTTTTAAATGATTACAAAAAAAAAAAAATGTACGCGTAATAAAGCTGCCCGTGTACATATTATTATGATGGCATATTAATTATTGCGTGTTTTTTCATGACTCGCGGAATAATTGTTACGCTTTCAAGCGATTGAACCGCATGTATTCCCCAGTGTTTACACCATTCGACGTTTATTGAGATCAGTATTGCGTTTAGTATTTGAGTGTGTGAACAGTGGCGTAGCTAGAATCGAGCTAACAACCGCGTGTCTTGAGATGATATTTTGACGACGTACACGGTCGTCATCGCGGAGAGTCCCGTCCATCGATCGATCGACAGCGTCGAATGTTTTCGTGACGGCCGATCGATAAAATAACGTTTATCTTTCATTAATCACAACGAACAGTCGTTACAATAACATTATTATAATTCGAATACAAACGACGGAGCCGACGACGATTTTCACGTAGTCGAAAACACTGACGACGTATTTTTGTGTCCCCGAAACTCGTGACGCGAATCCGTAGTGAAATTATTCCGAGTTATAGGAGAAAATACGCGTTTTTAAATTTCGACTCGCTCCAGAAAGACAATTTACTAGTCCATTCTCCGTTACAGCTGGCGATTAGCCGACAATTCAGCTGGTCATTATTAATAATAATAATAATAATAATATTTTCTCGTAAGATTAGAACTGGCACGAGCCACGTGCCAGTAGCGCAGATTTGTCGTCGAACAATAACCGAATCGACGAGACAATAATAAAAATCGATAACAGAATTATGAGTGAGTTCGTTGTGAACGCAGGATACGTAAATGATGAAGATTTATAATGATTTTCAATAAAGGAAATCGAAACATGGCCACGTGTACGAGTGCGTCGTACAGAAATGGTTGCGTTTTTAATTATCGTTATTAACGTATGAACATTTCGTAAACGAAATATGAAACTCGTGATTTCATAAAACATTGGCACGTGACGTTATGCTTATTTTTCAGAAGATTATACGGGGTAAATATTTTTGACGCGGACATAATATTGTCCTATGGCGGCCGACAGTGATTTCGACAATTTGTCCGACACACCGAGAATGTTAATACGTATGATGTAAACGAAACCGTTGCTATTTTTACATTACTCGTGTCGACTAAATTCAGTAGTAGCAACACATAACACCGACGTGGCTGTGTAGACGCTTCGATTTTTTTTTTTTTTTATTATTATTTTACGAACTATTTCAACGCGATAAACTTTTCCGCTATTTACTTTCGTTGACGTCGAGGTTCTCGAGGAAATAACGTCGGAAGTAAAGCTACTACGGAAAAGCACAGTGAAGAGTCGGAGCGAACGGAAATTCGTAATTGTACGAGGGCGCGTACGATCTGTGTAGAATAAAAGTAAGGTTTTTATAATTTTCACTAATTTTCATTCGTGATTTTTATTTCTAACACCGTGTCGTCTCCACCACGTAAAAGGCCGACGGAATTGACAATATTGCCCCGGGGTGCCGAAATTCTAAATACGACCCCCGGCCAACGTCAATCAGTCGAAAAATAGTATCAACGCCTTTTGCCCGTGTATACGGCGCGGCGGGCTTCAGAAAAAAAAATAATATCATTTATCCGCTCTGCGTCGCTCTGGACGGAGAGGTTAATAATAAATAATAATAATAATTTTGTCGTCGGGCGCGCACACACGCGCTGACACTGCGGCGGCAATAGTGTGTGTGTCGTCCGCGCACCGAGAGGCGGTCTAATTAAGACGGCAAAGTTCGTTTTAAAGCCGTAAAACTGTTGTCGGCGAGCGGCGACGGCGACAATTTGTCAAAACGAAAACGCCGGCGCGGTAAACAATTTACGTTCAGACGTAATCAGGCCTCCGTTCCCGGCCACGGTTTCCGTTTCCAATTTGTTTCGATGGGGGCGTGTAAACGTCACACACACGGTCCACATAATACACCGCCGACCCGCTCCTCACCCGTCACCCGGTCATAATTATTTGATACTTTCGATTTTTTTTTTTCTTTTTCGGTTAGGTCGTGTCACGCAGTAACTTATAAATATACGCGGGGCAACGCGCGGACGACAAATTGCGAATTACGAAACGTCAGCCGCGTGTACCGCCGAACTCAATACGTGCGTAAACGTCATTGGGGAATCAATGACGGGGGGGCGGCCGTCGTACGTGTAGGTAAATCGCGGAAGAAAATTATATTTTACGGTTCTTCCGTGTGTTGACGCGCGCACACGCTCTGTCGACCAATAATAGGCCGTGCGCAGGTTACGGTGAAAACTTTTCACGCGAACAAAAATATTCTTCGCGTAAAACGCGCGAGAGAAAAACGATACGCGCACATTCTTTTACATACCGAATGTAGAATAAACGTTTTATTTCGAACGATAATAATAAGTGTTCGACGTTCATACGTTCTGGAAACCCCGTTAAACTCGACCGTTTTGTAGACTTTTCCGTCTAAGATCCCCCCGTCTTCATCCGCCGACGACGTCAGCCAATTATTCGACGAATATCGATTGAAAAAGTCCTGTGGTTTCGATGACTCGATCGAGTCGCGAATAATTCGATTGTTGTCACGCGTACGCCGCCGACAGCACCGCGGCGGAGGGCCATTGGCAACAGTTCGAGAACCCGCACTGGGGATAAAGCGTGTCGTCGGTTCGCGAGACCGTTATCGGAATTTATTATTTTTAAAGACACATTGTTCTCGAAAAATAAAATACGTTATTTATGCGCGTGGAAATTTTACGACCGCGGAGATTATGACTGGACGCGTAATAGATGTTAAAATATTACTCTGTCGACTATTTCGTGTGCACCCAAATATAGAGAGTCATTCCGTCCGATAAACGACGACGGCGCATATATATATATATATATTATTTCCCGAGTCATATTCGTTGTCGTGTTCACGGCGGTAGTTTTTCTCTGAAGGAATTACAATTACCCATTGGCGAAACGAAATATTCGTTTTTCAATATATCTCTATGCGGTGACGCGCGCCGGACGGAGGCAAAGGTCAATATACACGTATATAAACCCTCTCGGAATATATTATGTGTAAAAAAAAGTCTCGTGGTTTTATACGGATGCGGACCTGGCAGATCTGTAAAAGAATGTCGGCGTGCATAATGTATTCCCTATAACGATAATTTTGCGTAAGAAGAGAGAGAGAGAAATAAATGTTCAAACGGGTATTTTCAATTAATATATACGTCAAGCGTTTCGCGCTCAGGTGAAAACCGTCTACGTATAAAAACAGTACGGCACGAGACAATTTATATAGGAACATTTAATGATCACCGGGGGGGGGGGGGGAACGTTTTAAACACCTTCGTCGACTCTAATACTGCAGTCCAATACCTGTAAATACATAAAAAAAAAAAAAAGCGAGATATATTTTTTTTTTTTTTATATATAAATTACTCGATTGTTTACATCACATTCGTGCATTCGAACTTATAACGATTTAGATAAAATAACAAAATATTTTACTTTATAATAAATTCTACGCGTCATTTCGAACCGGTAATAATCTGATGTTATTCGTAGACCAGACGATATATTAACCGATATCGCGTGTATGAACAAAAAAATATTTTTTTAAATAACTTTTCGCGCGCATCGTCGCGCAGACAACGGAATTCGTGTATCGTTAAATTTGAAAACCGATCAAAGACGATCGCGTAATATTTTTGTCTAATAAAACGTATTCAATACGATTTCACGTACTTTTTTTTTTGCCTTACGGTAAAAAAATTTTTTTATATATATATATATAACAACTACAGTAAAAAAAAAAAAAAAAAAAAAACGTTAAACCCGTGGGCACATAATCCTCTTCGCGGCTCGTTCGTAACACCGGATTATATTGCGGCGGCGGTTTGTAGGCGGTGGCTGCGTCGTCGACGAATACCATTGTGTTGTCCCGCGGATAGATGGAAAGTATGGAACGAAAAAAAAAGAAAAAAAAGAGAAGACAAACACAACATTATTATAATATTTTCTTATCCCTCCGACAATATTCGTGGTTTATGTTCGTCTCGCAGCAGCAGCAGCAGCAGCAGCATCATCATCGTCGTCGTCATCATGAGCAGCAGACACGCTCACGAACGCCACACCTTTGGAGACGACCGACGACGATGGCGATACGCGTCGTACGCCGGGTTAAACGAGCGAACGGAATAACAACAATGGGCGCTTTAAAAAAAAAAAAAAAAGAGAAGAAAATAAATAAATATATAAAAATAAAAAAAAATCGGCGTCCAGCAGCCGGGTTATCCTGCGTTGTGGAGAAAAGTCATGAGCGACCGTCCGTGGTGTGTATATAGTGTGAGAACCGACACAATGCGCGTATTTATCACGGAGGCGATAAGTTTTTCATTTTCGAACCGCCTGTGGACGACTGCTGTTATTGAACAGCAGAGCGGACGGACGACGCACAACAATATTGTTGTAGTATCGTTCGTGCAGACCACGCGGCCGTTGTGTGGAACGCGCGGGCAACGATCTAGTCGAAAGATTACGCGCCAAATAGAGTGCGTTTTATAATAATAATAATAATATTATTATTATAATATACTGAGAATATTATTCTAGAGTAATATATAATATATATATATATATATATATATATATATTCATAATACCGTAATAGTGGAACGACAGATGAATTATATAGATTGTATCATAATAACACGCGCGTTATACACAATTCGATTTCTTCTCTCTCTCTCTCTCTCTCTCTCTTCAGACTGTATAATATGTTTAATACGCGTTTAGAGCGTGTAGGTACCCACTCTATGGTACAGGCGAGACGCGCTTGAACGAACGCGAAAGTATATTATTTCGCTAATATATTAATATTTTTATTATATATCCGCCGAGGGCCATCATTGATTGATGTCATAAAAACCCTATGAAAATTTTCCGAAAAAAAATATGCATTAATCACCCGAAAAAAAAAATATATATATTGCTTTGAAAACCTACAAAAACGTCATTTAGAAATATTTAATTTACAGTCTAAAAACGTAAAAAGAGAAACCTTATAATTTGTTTAAATTATCTAAATTACTTCATTAATTACAATTAATTTACTTGCGTATTAAACAATAATTGATGATTGTATAATATATTTATATAAAATTTTATATTTTATATTATTTCTTGTTTGCAGTTTTTCTCCGCTAAACTTCATTCGCAAATTTTAAATATTACAAGTGAACGATAAAAGGTATTACGTAAAATCATAACAATAATAATAATAGTAAACTCTTGATTTGTCTGACGATTATTATCGAAAAATAGTTTAAAAATGACATTTACCTTATAATTTGCCTACTCTTATTCATATTTCACTCGTTGTGCCATTGAGTACAGATTGTAATTTTCATATAAAAATAAAAAAAAAAAAATTACATTATAAAATACGTGAAAAAATGCTGTAAAAAAAATAATACAGTTAAATAATATTAAAAAACGCAAAATAACAATTAATTATTTGTATTCGTACGTTATTGAATCTCGTCATTAGCTATAGGAAAACATCACCTAAGACGTTCTAAAAGAAAACATGCAAAAGTCATCAACAACAGCGGGCTTTCAATTAAATGTCTAGAAAATTCGAATAATTGTCGATTTCTTGAAAATTCACCCGATTATTGCATAAAGTTTTATATTTTATTACGGACGTTACAATGAATTATTTACAAACGTTTTATAAACGTATAGAGTAAATGATATTCTGCGTGTTTAATCATAACGAAATCGCGACGTAATGCGCGTTATACATAAATTTCACGATAAAAACTAATTGAAAAACAAAAATCGCGAAACTACGTAAAACAAACGAGGGGGACTTGTTGGCGTGTTCAAAAATTAAATATATATTTCGCCACCGCTAGATGGCGATAGTGAATTATCGTTACATTTTTATTTAATATTATGATGCATTCGTAACTGTGGACCGAACGAAAAATATTTCCGTATAATATCGTTCGGGGCGAATTTCGAATATTACACGTGATTTTAACTATACTTATTGGTAAAGTAATTTGCGCGGCGTATAACGGACTGGAAACGATATTTTACATCGATTTCATACGGTTTAGAATATTAACCGTTTTGCAAATCACCGCGGTGAAACGTTAAATTCTGTTTTTAATCTTCTAATAACGATAAAAACCGTGCGAAGTGAAACGAACACAGTGACGTGTTCAAGGACGGCGCGTATTTTGTACGTAATAATTGAAATTTCAATATTTATTTTACGAACGCAAAATCAATTAATCTTATACCGATTGAAACGTATTATTACGAATAATTAACAATATTAATACAATTTACACGTATAAGGAAAATTTTAATTCCAGTAATATTATTAAAATAAATTTCGGTTCGTCGAAACACCTTTATTTTAACGTTAATTTCGTAATTATTTTTATTCTGAATTTTTTTTTTTTTCGTAGAAACGTGATCATACATCGAATGCGATTTGTGAACGCAATTAAAGCTTTACGTTTGTCCTTCGTACATTTTAAATCTTAATTCGAACAGTCGTCCGAAATATATTAATAATATGTGCGGCGTTCTTTATTTTATTTTATTTTTTTACGTACGCGCGCGCAATTCATACCGCGCGTACCTATAAAAATGTGAAACCGACCATCCCCTGGGTATTCATCAGTAACGTTCAATAACGCGTTTATAATTGAAATCATGAGAAATACAAGACGCGATTTTCTCCAGTATTTATCTTACGCGTGTGTGTGGGTTTTACAAATTATTCACGACAGAGATCGTAGAACGCCTGGACGATTGTACAGACGACGACGAGCGGAAAATTTAATTTTTATTTTTAGTCTCCGTTATGTGTATTATATATGAATACGCGTTGTGTAACGACGTCGCAGACTCCCGCCGTATATAATATACGTAATTAATAATCGCCACGTACACGTTTTTTGACACCAGCTCGTTTGTTCACGACTCTCTCTCTCTCTCTCTCTCTTCGCAGTGATGCTGCATCCGCAGACATTTGTCGCGTTTATATATACGCATGTGTGTGAAAACGAGAACGAGAGTAATAAGACACGTGCGATTTCGCTAAACCCCGGAATGACTAATGAGAACGAAAATCCTTATATTTTCTTACGCGGTCGCGTGAAAAACGTGTGTGTATAATAATATATTGCTCGCGCGCGCCGGAGTGGTAAAAAAAGAATTTGTGTCTCATCGTTGCAGTAAGAAAAAAAACAAAAACTACGGTGTCTATAACGAATCAAATTTTTCGTTTTTTTTTTTTTTTTTTTTATGTCTGCGTCGCGCGATCGGGTATTAAAATTATTCTGTTCGACGCGCGCGCGTCGCGTTACTCTTCGATTGGGACTGTACAGCGCGCGCAACGTCGTTTTATCGCGGTGTAAAATCGAAAAGAAGTTTTTTTTTTTTTTGTCTTTTAATTATATTTTTACGATAACGCATAGAAAACGCCCGCGTACGCGCTTACAATAACGTCGTAATAAACATTTGGATAAACGGCAACGGAGAACGAGAGAGAGAGAATATGAGGGATGAGACGCGAAGCGTACTGTTACCTACCGGCCCGGTGCGGATGAACGTTTTTTTTTTCCACGAGAAAATCCTTTGGCTTCCGCGCGCGGCGGCGGCTTTCTGCAGCAGGAAATCCGAGAGGCCTCCCCCCCCCGGCAGCCCACCAGTAACTTATTCGCCGTTCGTTCGCCGCGTGCGCCGGGCCAGGCGGCGGTATACAATTTATACAGGTTTATTAGTTTCACGTTTCTAGACCCATAAAACCGCCGCCGCCGCCGTCGTCTCGGCCCGTTAATGAAACGCGTCGCGGAAACGACGAGCCATTGGTATATATTATTATTATTATTATTATTATTATTATTATTATTATTATTATTATTATTATTATTATTATTATTATTATATAGGGCTCGGAGTCCTGTCTCCCGTCGTAACTAATTGCCAGCGTATTTTCGTTTGCCGGCTGACCGGCCTGAAAAGAACGGCGCGAGAGGCCTTTGCACACCGCCATTAATTAAGCCGGTGCTACTCCCCTCGGAGTGTCTGTGTGTGTGTGACTTAGTCCGTCGTGAGCCTACCGCGGCCCTCGCGTACGCAAAACTCCCTCGTCGATGGCCACTACTCGCCGCGACCTTTGAAATGTATTCGCAGCGCCCGTGTACTCGCGCTACTGCGGACCGGCGACGCAGCAACAACTCGCGTCGATATTCGTCGTAACGGTTACAGCTGATACAATAAACAGAAGACTCGCATTGACTCGTTGACGTTTTGCGCGATTTCAGTTAGTTTTAACGCGATGTACGTTTTTTTTTTTTTTTGAAAAATATTTATATAAAAAAAAAAATCGTCTTGAAAACGTCAACAGGAATTCGCCGCGCGCACGCTTCGTTCCGCGATAGTCCATTGATCAGAAGAACAGCGATCACGTTCCTCCAAACCCCTGTCGACGGAATCGCTCGTTTAGAACGCCATATTCCGTCGTTGTCCGATCAACGTCTTTTCAGCGTATCTGAACAAAGAATAAAAATTGCGCGCATCGAAAACGGGACGCAATCGCGTTATATGAATGCGCGCGAGTCGTCATCTCGTACGTGTTCTTTTCTATACGGTATAAATATTTCGCGAGACGGTTCGTGCACACGAATGGTCTTTTCCCGTTGAGTTCCGCTGTTTTTTCTCCGATATAGGAATTCGCTCGGACATTTCACGAGTGAATGTCGAAAATTCAGTGTGGTACACGGCGTTCGTCGAGGAAACGGCACGATAATTATTATGTACAGGGGAGAGAATTCCGACGTTTCACGGAGAAACGGCACGTGAACGCGACGACGACATGTCGCGAATATACGGAGGAGACGAACGCATTAAAATAATTACACTTTTTCTTTTCCCTCCTCCTCCCCCCCCCCGTGTAGATGAATTTTATTCCAACAACGGCGGTTAATAATCGCCTCGTTACGTTATTAGTTTTTAATTATATTATTGTTTTTAAACCGGAGGGAGGAGAAATAACTCAATCATCTTATTTCACCCCTTTGACTCTTACAATATTTTCAATATTGACTGTGTAAAAAAAAAAAAAAAAAAAAATTATTTTTTTCCAAACGTTTTTGGATATACGTAATATACTGAAAAAAAAAAAAACAACGCGTTTTGCCGTTTTCTTAACGGAAATCTAAAATAAAATTATTAGCAACACTGACGAAAATATATCTTACAGAGATTATATTATGCTCTTGACGTTGAAGTTGTCTTTATTTTCATTTGCAGTTATACGAAACTGCGTTCAAACGGCCGTAAGTCTATAAACGAAACGACGTCGACTCAATTCCGCAGAATTTTACGATATAAAGTAATACCGTATATTTAATTACATTTAAAATTTTATATAGTCGTTTAAAAATACGTTTTTCATTACCAGAAGAAACGAAATTAAATTATAACGCGATGAAAATATATTTAGACGAACATTTAAACCGCCATAATTCATGTGTGATTCACTATTTCGTCAATAAAATAAAAATAAACACTAAAATATCGTAAAACATCTTTTTACGCGACAATTTTCTCGTAGTAATATCATTTTTTTTTTTGCGTTATATATATAGGCCGTTTCCATATTTGAAATTCATTCGTATGTTTTCAGACGAAATCACATAATATTAGAATATAACAAATTTCTATAAGCTATTGCTAATCCATTCATATATTATCGGTATAGTTTTTTTCTATAATAATATCGGCATGTAATGTGTTCAAAAATATACGAGTATTTAATTTTTAAATTTATTGCCAAAAATACGATATATATATATTTTAAGTACGCATAAATATAATTATAATATATTGCGTAATACACTTGGAAGGTTCTTAGATTATAATTTGTCTAGTTTAATAAATTTGCATTAGATTTGATTATTTTCGAGCTCGTAGAACATCGTATTATTTTATTACTAATATTTTACGTTTCGTATGCGTATGCGTACGGTGTAGTTTAATTTGTTTTTTATTCGTTTCTTTTTTTTTCTCCGTCAGTAAAATTAATGTCCGTTCAAAAATGTGCTCCGAAACGAAAATAAAAATGTCAGTTAAGTACTCGCGTATGGCGCGTTGAACAGTTTCGAACACTAAAAAGGATTAAGTGACAGCATTATTTGTAATGCGTTTTCTAGCACGAGAAAACGCCAAAAAAAAAAAAAACAAAAAATTTGTTAATCCCGGTAATAAATAACCAAAGCGTAGTCACTGCGGTAAAAGCAAAAAATCTCGAATTACATTTAAACGCGGTAGAAAAACAATATGCGTACGCGCTACAAATGTGTAATGCGTTATTCGTTATTTAAACACTTATCAAGCATATGGTTAGGTTCATAAGATCTTTCGACGTATAGAAAAAAAAAACAATCGCGCGTATACAATGAATCGCCGTGATAAATCGAAATAAATCGGGAACGGGAATTAATAAAAAGATTCAATGATATTAATTAATTATTATGCGAAGAAAATATATGAAATGTTGTGCGTGTGCGAAATAAACGATCGTCTGCGTGATTTCGACGCGGAAAAAAATTAATTTAGAATTTTTTTTAAATTAGATTTATGTTCACTTTTTTTTTTTTTATAAATATCGACATTTTTTTATTTTATACGAAAGAAGTTTCTTCGCCATTGTTTCTTTTAAACAATCAACCGGATAGGTATACGAAAAATAGGCGAAAATCGGAAGAAATTTTTTTTACCCCAATATGAAAATAGTAATGCGTTCCCGGTGAATATTTCGAGTTTCTGTAACCGCGTTCGTTTCGGAATTACGAAGAAATAACGCGTCAATCGAAACTCTGTACGGGGAATCGCGTTTTTACGTAATTTTCTCGGGCGATTTTATTAAACGCATTTGAGAAAATCGAAAAAAAATCGCCTTTTTCCATAGTGTGCCGAATGAATACAATTTTCCATACCGCGGAAACCGCGGGGACATGACTGTGAAGACCGGAACACTCCTTCCGATAGAATCTTTTTTAGGCACAGGGATAAAAAAAACAATTTATTGTTAAACCAATACGCCTTTTCGTCGCTCCGCTCAGAATCTAAAATATAGTAATAAACGTCCGGTTGAACTTCGTTTCAATCGTTGGCACGGTGAACGTATTGTAAAACGCGCGAATAAAACTCGGCGCAGTCCTTTCGGTTTTCACAATATTTTAGCACCGTCGACAATTCAATCGCAATCGTCGTTATCGGTGCGAATATATCGCGAGTATCATTCGCGGAGGCCGTTGTCGGTCGTATTATTATTATTTTTCTTTTACAAATATACCTACGCTCGTATCCCCGGTTACGTTGCGACTTATCTCGATTCCAGATTCTCGGCTCGCCCACGTCAAATAAAATAAGAAAATACAGTCGTCGAAACGTATCGCGATGTCATTTGTGTAGTGTACACTGTGGTGCGTCCAACTAGTTTTAACACTAACTACAACCACAGAGGTAACGAAAAACACACACACACACACAAAACGTAAAAGATCGTTTTAATCAAATTTTTCGTTTTAAAGTCCAATCAATAGAAATCGATCGAATTCACTGTACGACTTCTCGCAGAATCAGAAACTTTCCTCCGCATTCGTATGTTTTTCGAACTCGTGGGGGGGAAACGAGTAAAAATGCGGGAGGAAAAAACACCCAGGTGAACGGGAAATAATGAAAATCGTTTATTCACACGTTGTTTAAAGAGTTGCGAAAAAAAAAATTCCTCGGATTCCCCCGCTAACTATGAGTGTTAATAATAATTACTATTTCCAATACCGTAGTGTGGTGGTATAAACGAGTAGTGTATCAGAACGATCGTTTCGGAAACTCTGCCGTCACGCCGGGGTATATATTATTATGACTTACACGAAATATTATACATTTTTCCGTCTGCCCACGCCGGCTGATATCGGTCGTACACGTTGCGCTGCGAGGTGTGAGCATTGTGTGTGTGTGTGCGGGCGAGTCGTGCGTACAACCCTCGGGGGTTTTCTTTCCCGTTTCTTTTTTGCTTTTTATTATTACTCGTACTCCGTTGTCGACAAAAACGCGCGGCGGCGTTTCGAATTCTCATATTGTTCGCTCGCGCTGCCGCACGTACACAGATTCCCCGACTTTTGTGACAACTCGTAGTAACACAATGCTCGCGTACACCAAAACCTGACTGTGCAATGTGGTGTGTCACACACACACTGATATTCGTGTACACAAATAATAATGAATAATACACGAATAATTCACCTATCTCCGTGTAATATATAATACGCGTAATATACATTGCGATCCCGCAGAGCGACACACAACGACCACCGGGTACCAAAAAAGATGCGTATTTTTATTATTATTATTATTATAAAACGCTTATTGTGTGTGTGTGTGTGTTTATTTGTTTGGACATGTGCGACGCGAACGGTGGTCTTCACGCGCGCGCGCGCTTTAAACGTCAGGAGGCCGGACAAAAAGAGAGAGAAAAAAAAATTCTCGCTGCGGTATTTTCTCTCGTGCGCACCACGACGACCGCGATTTGGCGCGTTATTGTTCGAGAATTCGAACGCGGGGAGTTTTCATACGTGTTTTTATTATTATTATTTTTTTTTGATAAAATTACACGATAAAATACGCGTAACACTGGCGAACGGGAACCGGTGCGGCGGTGTCAGTCGTTGTAATTTATATTAAACGCGCCGCCCCACGTCGTATTAGCCGACGTAGTAAACAGCCCCCGTCGCCCGTGGGTCCTCTCCTGTCTCCTTTGCGCGCAATCAACGACAACCGCGAGCGACGTACGTATTAAAATATGAATAAAACACGTTTGTGCGCAATATTAATAAATATAGTGGTTGTCGTTGCTGTTGTGTACAATATATACGATATTACAATGTGTTATATGACGCGAGATGTTTTTGCTGTACGCGAAAACCGTCCTGCGTGTGTGTGTGTGTGTTATTAAATAATAATATTACGCGTTGTTGCGGAGGCTGTGTAAAAACCGTGCCGTACGCGCCTCGTGGCGAAAACTCGTCGTCGTCTTCTTCGACGCCCGCGTTGGTGCACGCGACGTACGTGTACGGCCACTGCGTCCATTTTTCTATTAATATTTCGTAACAAAATTCTCGAGTGGGGTTTGTTTTTTTTTTTTTTTTTTTTGCTTCCCTCGAGAAAAAGAAAAATAATAATAATAATAACACTTGTCGTCCACAAATTTAAACTTTTTTTTTATTCGTCAGAGTTGAATGCAAACTATTCTAAACCAATTTTTCGCGTTGATTTCAAAACCCGTTAGTAAATATTTTTTCGATCGCCTTTAGTTTTTCGCTCATTCGACTTTCATTGGTAAAACAATGAAAAATTATTCATTTTGCAACACGTAAAACACATATTATGTACAACACGTGCGCCAATGCGATATCATTAACGAACGACCGTCATGATAGATTAGTATTAGATGGGTAAGATCACATTTTAAAACACATCCGAAGTTAAGCGATACGATAAATACGTATCGGAAATTCGTATACAATACGCGGGGTATAT
Organism: Chaetogeoica ovagalla; assembly: GCA_032441825.1. Lineage (NCBI taxonomy): Eukaryota > Metazoa > Arthropoda > Insecta > Hemiptera > Aphididae > Chaetogeoica > Chaetogeoica ovagalla. Next base: position 1,625,301 of record CM063724.1, on the reverse strand, counting down.
TACGCATTCAAAGAACAAGTTTGAATCAGTTTCGTTTTTAGAACCGTACGTGCTGGACGAAAACGGAAAACGGATTTGAAATCAGCGTAAAATAATCTACGCGTTCGTTTTAAAACGTCTCCGATGACATTTTATTTTAACAAGAGCGCGTCTCGTTCTTCTTTTCCGTAAACGTCCCTCTACGCGCGCTGGCCGCCAGACAATAACATATACAAAAATATGATGTTCTATCAATTTAATCGTGAACGGTATAATATTATTTTATTAAAAAAAGTCAATAAATTTAAATTGCCGAATTCCGGTACGTTTATCGAACAAGAGAGACGAACGATTGTTGCGCCCGTACATTGAATACGAATAAACTTTTCTTTTAAATATATATATAATTGTAATAACAAAAAATTAGTAAATTCAAACGTTTAACAATACGGTTTTGCACGAGAAAAGAAAACGCGTAAACGAATTATCTAATTATCTAAGTACTTACAAAGTACGCGTATACGATTCCGTTGTGCGGTATGTGTGAGTTTTAATCAATAACGAAATGAATATTTTTCTGAAACATAACGAAACGTACCTGTACTTTTTTTTTTATACGTTCGACGGTAATAATAATAAATTCGCAGTTAAATTTGTTTGAACTTCGCAGGATTTAATCGGCGTACAGATCTGGCTGTGTACAATCCATTTACAATATCGTAATGCGACCGTTTCCCCCCCGCGTGTGTGTTAACGTATCATGGTACAATTGTCAGACGACGGGACTCTTCGAATCGATTTTATCGCGTTAAATACCGATACGAACTGTAAATGATCGATAATGCTGTCGGTTGAACGAGCATATCGTGCGTGCAATTAAACGGGGCGGCCTCTCGATTGTAATAATATTCCGTCTGCTCGTCTGTACGGCAACAAATGGTTTTCACCAATAACGTTGTCCACTTAGAAATTAAAATGAAAAATTATAATAATAAAAATTGTCCCCGCATTACAATCGTTTCGTTATTTTCCGAACCAGTCACGACGGAACAACCGAGCGACATAAACGATAATATCACTAATCTTTCAATGCAGACGATGAATCTTCACGCGTGAATCGTTACTGAAGTACCCGTGTACATTACATATGAACGATTTTACAACAATTTTGTAACCACCACGTGACCGTAATATTATGTAATGAAATTTTATTGATGTGCGCTTAAAATAAATCACGTACATAAGACATAATATATATGTATATATAAATATATACCACTAGGAGGCTACCGCCATTGTAAAACCATAAAATTTTTATATTTTTATTCGCGAACGAACGACAATTTTCAATTAAAATATACGCATATATTACGCGTATAATTAATAATTATCGATGTGTTATTCAATTGTAATATATTTATTTTTTTTTATTCGTACGGAAAACGAAGTGAAATTATTTGCTTGAAACAAAAATTGATTTCATTATTAAACATCTTTTGCACGATGTCCAAACCCTGTTGAAAACGAGACGGTAACGACGACGAACGATGAAAGTTTTTCACTCTAACCCTTCCGAGTACCGCGATCGAGTGATCGTCTATTTTATAAAATCCATAATCCATCCGTAATGCATATTATTGTACCATTCAACGTTCTTTAGTCGTCACTCATTTTATCACAATACAACACACAATCATAATTTATACTACAATACGACAAAGAATATAAAAGCCGTTTGGCCTTTGTATTCAACATGTATTCGTTGTGGGTGAGGTTTAAACTACTTTAAAAAGATTAAACTTCAAAAAAAAAAAAAAAACGCTCTGCCTTCGATAAATCGTAAGTAACGGTCGCAGACAAAGACGATAAAGTGTATAAATAAGCATGATTACTTACAACCATTATTGTTGTTGTTATTATTATTATTATAGTATTAATAATAATAATCATTATCATGCGTATATAAGAAAGTTAGTAGTAAAAAAAAAAAAAATATATATATATATATATATGTACTTGATTTGTATTAAAGCAACACGCCTTTCATCAGTTGCAAATCGATTAATACGCGTTTTCACTTTTAAGTTTTTTTGTTCAAATCTCTTTCAATATTTCACAGCGAAGAGTTTAAAAAAATCTATCTAGCCGATTTCGTATCTGCCGCACACAAGAAAAATACCTTTTGTCTCATACGCATACTTTTACAAGCGCGTGGTAAAGGCAACTCGTGATAATTATGCATGAATTTCAGTGAAAATTATCAGTTTAAAAGGCTCGCATTTCCCGTAAAATTATGCTTTGTGTACACACAAATTACAGGGCTAAATTATTCTAAACGTTACAACACGTCAGGAGGTATGCCTATGTGCGCGTCCCGCGGTCGCGCGTTTGATTCGATGAAAATCTGTTTGCACTGGTCCCCCCCAGTAACTTAGAATGGTGGCGTACGCGAAAGCATTTCAAATGTTTAAGGACAGTCAGTCGTGGCGATATAGGTCGGACGAGTCAGTAATTTTGAAACACCAGCAGTATAGTCTCAACGTGCTCTTGTATTATTATACGCGCGTACGTTCCGATGGCCTATCACTTTGAATTCATAATAATAATAATAATAATACGCTGTATATTACGCTGTACGGATTGTCATCGTTCTCGCGACAGATACACTCGGCCGGGCGAGTTGAAAAGTTAGGTTGGGTCAGTTCGGTGAGAATTTCCCGACCGTCGTCACGCATAATAATATCCGACCGTCGTCTATCATCGAACAATCCCCGAGGTGGACCACGAGTTCGGTCCATTGTGCGACGCGCACCGATCTGTGCGAGACGACGCGTCGTACCGGTTGACGTTTCACGAGATCGTACGGATGGGCGGCACGCGGTCGGGTTTCGCGACGGACGAGAAAGGAAAGGATTGGAAAAAAAACACACACACACACACTCGTATTATTATAATAATAATAATAATAAACGTGTAGAATACACGCGCATTATACACGTGTACCGATGTCCAGCTGTGTACGCGTTCCCAATGCTTTTGACGTCGTCGACCCGGGACGGTTTGAAATAATGTATCGGCACAACAGCAACAGCATCCACCCCGACATCTCCTTACTTGGGATTCGTTCTAGTCCGACATATTATATTTACATAATAACGCCGCGGGCCGCTGAGACCGTGCGTTTTAATTAGCCGCATCGACGAGACGCACACACGAAGCAAATATTTGTATATTATATACGAGTGTATGCGCGAGATGAGGTCCGACCGTCCCGGTTAATCGGGTGTTATTTGTTTTACAATAAAACTCCGGTGAACGCGAAATAATCGAATCGTAAAATACAAAAAAAAAAAAAAAATACGCTTCTTTCCCGCATAAAACGCGGTGTTTACCGCCGGTATTTACTATAACACTGGTCAATGTAAAAACATTTGGTTTCTCTCCGTCCAATCGGATAAGACTCTCTCTCTCTCTCGTATAACAAATATATAGTTAATTGTTCGTGTGTGAATAAAACTAGAAATTTTACTCGTTTACTATTTTTTCATGTCGTATTTATCGTACGTTTTATGGAAATTTCAACACTGATAGACGACTGTAAGCGTTCGAGGATTAATTTCGTTAGCATCATCTGGTACAGTACAGTAGGGTTTGCAACGCCTATTGGAAATGTGAAAACTACTGTCCCCCCCCCCTCTTTAGAACGAGCTGTGAAGAAATTTTAAGTCAACAAAGAGAAAAACTTTCTCTCTTGCCGTCTCGTTGGAGAACGCATTCAGAATTTTAAACGGACAAAAACAGACTCTTATTTTTCGCTTGAATATTATTACCCACCTTACGTTCGACAGTGATTATCGTAACGATTATTAATGGATAAACTCGATATTTATAATCACTTAGGTAACACATATTTTTTTCATTTTCCGCGCGCATGACGTTTTTTCGAACCGGTGTCCCTTGAAAAGCGTTCTAAACGCGTTTTACTCCGTGACGTTTTTCGACGAAATTCATTGACGGAACGGTATAGTGTTAAAGAAATTTTTATAATTCTCGAAATACCACTTATTTTTTAACGTTTAAACAAATTATAGGATATAATTTTCGGAAGCGTTGAACATTAGACATTATTTTACTACGGAAAAACAAAAAAAAATTTTTCTCATATATGCGTGTGTGTGTGTGTGTGTTTGAAAATACGAAAACGTTTCGCACCGCGGCGTTGTCTTCGTCCAAGTGCGTACGATCGTCAAAAATCGAAAAATTAATTTCGCAATGTTCCGTTTCGGTTTGCGGAGTATAATACACCGCGTTTTACACACTTTCGTTTCGGGGAAAGTGGAAATGGGAATATGTGACGAGGCGGAAAAACGGGCGAAGGTTTGAAGAATTCAATAAAAGCACGGGCACGCGCACACGACGTCGCGTGTACGGGATGCGTTCGAAACGGGAAATGAGAAAATTCCGCGTCTCTTTACGGGACGAACTACGGTTCATTATACGGAGAAGACAATGCATGATATAGCGAAGTGGGAAAATAAAAAAAAATTTTTCTTTTTTCCTACTCAATATTTTCACGGTCGACGAATAAGAAGAGTGTGTAGTACGCGCGTGTCGTTTTGAAAAATTATACGTGTGTTAATAAACAACAACGGGTCGCGCGACTCATTTCGTTGCGCGCATATTGTAGTAATTTATGGCGCGCCGCCATCGGTTTCGTTTTTCCGCCGAACCACCCCTTCGCTTTGAACCGTTTGCGAACGTAACGCGCGCGCGCCCTAGTAAACGGTTATAATGCGATGTCCGGGGGAAAAAAAACTCCACGCGCCCGAACGTTCTCGTCCCTTATTTCATTTTTGACTTGGACGACTAACAAATAACGTGCATAATTACGCGCGCGCGCGGCCAAAGGCTTTAATGCAACAGTGTAAATGTACGTAATAGTATACGCGTGTATGTGTTATATTAAAGGAGCGACAATAAGACGCACTGGGTCTCATCTCCGTTTCGGAAGGGGATGGTGCCCGGTTTTGTGGACCCCCGGCCCTTTACGTCCCGGCGCTTGCGCGACGAGGAGTAGTAGAGACCCTTCTCGACGACGACGACGACCAGGAGGGGAACGAGACGGACCGACGGAGGGTCGCGTGTGCACTACGACCCTGCACACCGGCGGTTATTTCACATTATTTCTCTCTGTCCGTCGTCTCCCTTTAAGAACGCCGCCGTTTTTTTTTTTCGCGCGCGCCGGAATTCTCGTATATTAACCGAAACTTCCTTTTCACAATTCCTCACGGAGAGAAGTACCACGGCCGCAGACTCCCGCGCAGGAAAATTAACCGCCCGTCATCCGTGCCGTTTGTTTTTCAATAATTGCCTCAGTGCCTGCGCGCCACTGCCCCGAAGGGTCACGAGAACGATAAACGAAAGTGTACTATTATTATTATTATTATTATTATTATTGTTATTGTTATTATTATCGAATACGACGGAGGGATTGCAGAACGGATGGCCGCGCATAGCCGTCAATCATAAAACGCGTCTTCGTCGTTCCTCGTTCCACGCGTACACGTCGAGTCCACTCACGGGCCTGATTAATGACAAAAGTGGTCCGAGCTGACTCAATCTGGGTTTTATTAAAATAAAAATTAAAGTAAAAAAATTTTACAAAATAAAATGTCTTATATATATGTATAACGTATATTTACATTTAATGATGGAACAAAAAAAAATTATGTAGAAGACTTTATATCAATTGAAAACGCATTGAAATTTATACTCGTCATTATTATTATTATTATTTTGATAAATATTTTATAAAAATATTTGATGTAAATAACTGTTTTTTAACGTTGTAGTTATTTGTTAAATATTTAAAAAATTGTGCCGTGGTTAAAAAAAAAAAAAAAAAATGACAGTTACAAATTTTTTTTGGGGGCCACTGGGCTATAGCCCTCTTAGATCTTAATCCGGCTCTGAGTCCACTACAACTACTACTTAATAATTGGCGTAAATTTATTTTATCCGATTTATTGCCGAGAAATATGTGAAAGGATTTGACAAAAAACAGCGGAGGAAAATCGCGTTGGGTAAACGAATTCAATTCGTTTCCAATAACAACAAAAATACGCACGCGACGATCGTTTATTATTTTTTTTTTTCTCTGCGTTTCTGTTAATAGAAATTCCGTGGTCATTTCCACGTAATTGTATTGCATTGTTCAAAAATTGAAAATAAATTTATTCTTTATTACAAAAAAAATAACATCATTGACAAAATGTGATAAGAATTGAATTAAATTTCACGTCGTCGTCGTTCATTTTACAAACGCATGCCATTCGATTATCACGATTTCGAGAAATACTCGAATTGTAGATAATTGTTTTGCATTGCGCGCGTACGAAAATATTAATCGGCATATTGCGCATAAAATTATTACAAAATCGCGTATAATACGTTTCAAATTTGTATTTAATTTTCAAACGGGGGGGAGTTTTTTTTTTGTATATCAATTACATCTCACTCGCAATGCTGTGTCTATAAGTGTCTATACGAGCGTTTACCGAACATACTGTGCTCATATATTCCGTCATCGGTGTAATATATAAGAAGACACCGGTATGTAAAAAAAAAAAAAAAGAAATGCCCACATGTTTCGACGTCGGGACGATAAGAGAAATAAAACTTATTAGCCCGAGTCGATTAAAAAACTTTTTCCATTAAACTAGAAAATGCAACTGGACCGTATAGTGAATTCACTGAGTTCTACTCGGAATTGATTTATTTATACGGGAGGGAATCGTTTCAAACGAAAATTTACTTTTCTCTCTCTCTCTCTCTCTCTCTCTCTATCAGAGGCGTGTGAAATTATTTCTACGGATCCGAAACGCGCGCGTAAAACTCGTAAAATTCGTCGTTCGAACGTCTTTCGGACTGCGTTCAATGCGGCTTAAGCGCGAATTCGGTTTTGTTTAATAATAATTACCGTGCGCCGGAGATGTCAACGAGTGTAAAATGAAAAGCGCGTCATTATCGCGTTATCCGTCTTACGCACTGATGTGAAATCTCCGGCGGTTCAAAGGCAAAGGATACGAAGGACTCTATACGAACGGTATAAAAACAGCGGTGGTCCGGAAACGAGTAAGTCTCGAATTCGGCAGTGGTATAAATTACAAGACCATATATTCAACGCGTTCGACGCGCGCGCTCCGAAAACACCGCGCGGCTGCTTATTGTCAAAGGAGCCCACCGATCCGCTGTACAGTTACGCTATTTGAAACGCTCCTTTAGAAGAGTCCGCCGGCGTGTATGTGTGTAATTTATATTGTTACACGACGTGTGCGCTTTCAAACGAGCCGAATACGATATACGAGGGGTGTTATAGTAACGCATTCATTTCTTTATTTCGAAACACGGTTACCGCGGCGGACGAAACGAAAATAAATAATAAACGTCACTTATATTGATATATTTCGGTTGATCGTTTTGCGACATAACTGTCCGGTTGTTTTCCATACCGTAGGTGTTCACGCGCCGGAATATATTATAAGTTATTCAGATCCGAATAATTGTTTGTTATACGTTGTTTTCGAAACCATTTTCGCAGCTTTCACTTGGTCGTCGTCATTTTCAAAAAGGAATTCATTTGACACGGACAATTTAACTTTTGGGAAATGACCAAGAAAACGTTGTAAAATAATCGTATTAGATGGGAGGGGGAGAGTGAATTTTGAATTACTTCAATACCGATTCCTTCGATTACCCCGCCAATATAACAATGTACCCGGCTGTATAGTGTTGTCTCGCGTTGTGAAAATAACGAAAAAAAAAAACATAAATAATGGTGACTATGGTCGCGGGACGTGTTGATACGATAGAAAAATCTCGTAAAAATACCCGGAAAACATTACAAATATACCTTTGAAATTGTTTAAATTAATAATTATTTTAGTCATTATTCCATTGATAAAAATTAATATACTCGCATATTAAAACGACTAATGATCGTATTATATTTATACGACGTATTTTATATTTTTTATTCGCAGTTATTCTCGACATTTATTGGTTTTTAAGTGAAACTTATGTAAACATTTTGAATTATAAGTGAATATATATATATATATATATATATATAACTCAATAATAATAATAATAATAGTAATAATAGTAAAACTCGCTAATTTCCCGTCGATTTGTTGAAAAAAAATGACGTGTAAGTACGGAAGACGCACCGGAAAAATAATAATAACAAAAAAGCCGAATAATTGTAAAACGAAAATTAGTCATTTATATTCGTATGTCGTTGAATCGCTTTTTTAGCTAAAAAAGCATCACGTCCAAAACGTTCGAAAAAGAAAAAAATAACAACGTAAACGCGAAACAATTGAAAACAAAATTACGTTCGTTGTTTTTTTTTTCTTCTGATATTACGACGCGGTAAAATAATTGATTTGAAATTAATTCGCCCGTAGTCGCCGTTAATCGATTTATTTTAAAACATTAAAACGTTCAATTTTTCAATATTATTTCAGCGCGAATAAGGACCGTTTGATGTCGTCCATTATTCGTTTATTTTTTATTTTTTGTTTGGCCGTACGCCTGTCAATTATACGCGCGTACAAGTATTGTCTTTTTTTTTTTTGTTTTTTTCGTAACAAAAACGCGCTCAATGAATATCGAGTGCAATCGACCGTACACGAGGGCGAGAACTACGCACACACAGAGGACGGGTTTTTAATGGTTTAAACTTTAATCGTATACGCGCGCACACGCATATAAAGAGGGATATTCTGAAAACTTTTCGTCCAACTTCTGGGGTTAATATTCAGAAAACGGGGGAGAGAGAATTCTGGGGTCGAAAAGCTTCATCCCTCCACAACGTATTCCTTAATTCCTGTAATTAAGGGTACTTGCGGCTACCGCGCACGCTCTTCTGTAAATAATCACATATGTGCTGAAGGTATATATGTATATATATTCGAAACACTCGGATTTTACTCCCGGTTTCACGGTGAAAAAAAAATCTCTTAATGTGTACTTTATGAAGACGTGTTCGGTCTTGCCGCGTGACGGTTTTCATTCGCCCTAATTTATATCGTTTAATGGCCGTGAGTGTTGGTGAAACCGTCCGCGAGATCGTTAAAAACCGAATGATTGGTATGCTCTTCCTGCAATACGCGTATTCACAGGATTTCCAAATGATTATTCGCGCGTATTTGCGTAACGAAATCATTCGCCAATTTGATTTTTCATAATAAAATACGATTTCACAATCGTAAACAACAAGAAATGTTCTTTCGCTGAACATAGTGACGATGACTTGTTGGTCTTTTAATTATTTTTTATTTTTTTAACTTTGAATCCTCATATTATGTTTACAAGTCGCGAACTTGTGTTTCGAATGAGAGAGAGTGGGGAAAAAAAATTTTAAAACAAAAAGTCATTTCATTCGTACTTCAAGCGAGTTCGTCGAGCACTCATCAAAGACACACCGCGAGCGTGTCTGCCAATATGTATTTAACTGTTTCAGCTGGACTGTAGTGCTTGGAGTGCGGTGGCGTTTATTCGCTTTCGTTTCGAAATGATCAACCGCTGTGATCGAAAACGGATGATTTTTTTGTTTACGTTTAATTTTTATACATATTAACGATAGAAATAGATTTACAATTATTTAAATACATATTACAACGATTAACGATTTATGATATAAAGTCTAGAAACATTTGTTGCTTGTGTGACTGTGTAATGGCGATTTAGTTTTTAATTTGACCACAACAATTAAATAAATTTAATAAATTATGTCGTTATATTTAAAGAAAAAAAAAAAGAAAACAACTCGATTAATTAATTTAAATATAAATATATTTAAGTGATCTTACGATGGGCTATAATTTTATAATATGTAAAATATATCTGATGTTTTTTTTAACATTCGTGTACGTCGAATGTAATGTGAAAATTGTTTTTATTGATTTCTCGACACTACGCTACGTATCGTATTCTGCGTATATCGAATAATTTTAATAATACTATTAAACTGGTAAAAATGACGACAAATAATAAACCTGACTGATGTACGACTAAACATTTTTGAAGTAAATCATTAATATATATATAAGGTGAGAAAAAATAATAATATATTTATATACAAAGTACTAAAGGAAACGTCGTCATTAGATCAACGATATTGGTAGACAACGGAATTATTATTTAAACGGAATTCCATTTCGTTCTTTGATTGAAATATATTGCGTGTTTCGCATTTGTTCATAAATCATTCACCAAATATTATTATTATCGATCAGGACTTCAAATTGCAGAAGAAAGCAAGTAATATTTTTTCATTTCCTTCACATGTCCAAATAAAAACCACAACCGCGTCGTTTATACCGATTTCCTAATTTTTATTTTTTGCTATTATAATTTGACGTATAAATAATAATCGAATACGGAAAATTCATACGGTTTTTTATTTCTCTTAATATTTAGGGCCCGGACGTTGATGACTTTTGCATTTTCTTTTTTAGATTGTCTTAGCTTTTCTAGCTAATATTTGTATTTTAAAACTATTTTTCAATAATCGACGAAACAATCTCGAGTTTACTATTATTATTATTATTATTATTATTATTATTATTATTATTATTATTATTATTATTATTATTATTATTATTATTATTATTATTATTATTATTATTATTGTTGTTGTTGTTGTTGTTGTTGTTGTTGTTGTTGTTATTTTATAATTTAAAATTTTCGTATAATTTCTACTTATAACAAAAACGGTAAAAAGCGGAGAAAAACCGCTAATAAAAAATATAAAATACGTCATATAAATATAACACGCATATGCCTAATACAACCATTGGCTGTTTAATATGCGAGTAATATTAATTGTAATTATTAAAATAATAACTTAAAAAAAAAACCATATTAAATTAGGAAATTTAAACGGGTTTTAAGGGTTTTTCTCGTTTTTAGATTACAAATTAAATTTCTGAAAGGCAATTTTATGTGTATTTTAAGTAATACATTTTTTTTTTTACGGTATTTTCATAGGATTTTTAGGGCATTATCATTCGGGCCGTAGTGATAATTTTTATAAACACACGCGTAGTAAATATTCGAATATAATTATTTTTATGTTCACAAGGCGTAGTGTGTGTGTGTGTGTGTGTGATATAAAACACTGCACAGTTATTATATTATAAATGTTTTCGCATATTTTCGCTATGATTGTTTAAATAATAATAATAATAATAAAATAACTTGTTTTTCACGCCCAAAACGTTTTGATAAAAATTTAATAACCGCATTCGCGCGTATTAATTACAATGACATTTGCCGGCAGTTATTATTATTATTATTATTATTATAATACGCGCTTTACTCTTTATCGAGACTCTTTCCTCGTCGTTAATTTCCTTTTGACCACTCCGCCGCACTCTCCCCGGCGACGTTTTATATAATAATAATAATAATAATAATAATAATAATAATAATAATAATAATAATAATAATAATAATAATAAAAATAATAATAATATTTTTTCCACCGGTGTGTGATATTCGACTATTTCTCTCCAATTAACCGTCGCGCCTTATACACATCAACCACCGTCCGCGTCGGGGTGGCGCACACGGAATTTCATAAGAGTTTCACGCCAAATCACACAAACGCCCTTGCAAAAACCTTCTCTTCCGGGCAATTTATTTATACTCTCCGTCTGTGTTAAATGACCCTTTGCTACGGCGAAATGCCGTCTGGACGACACCGTAACATTTCAAACGGACCCTCGTACGTTTTCATTTCTTTTTTTTTTGTTTTTTGTACTTTACATTGCCCGTTGCGTGTGTACGACCGGCATTTAACTCTGCCTCCGCGCCCGTCCCGGTCGCACCATCGTCCGTTTTTATTATATTACAAGCGTTAAATTAAAAAAAAAACTAAACAAAACACTTATGAATTTTTTGTTTTTTTAAATGTAAATAAAATATAATACGCAGAAAGGTGTGCGTGATCATTTATCACTTTTATCTGTTCGTTTACGCGCAATAAAAACGGCGAAAAAAAAACCTCACGAGAAATGATACGACGAATAATTAAAATCATTTCGGTAGTAAAAAAAAAAAAAAAAAAAAAAAGAAACGGAAAAAAATATTTCTCTTGACGTTTTCTCTTATCTCTTGTTAAATAATTACGTACATTTTTTTAAACGTTTGAAATTAAAAACGAAAAAAAAAAAACGAAACATCAAATAACCCGGGGGAGGGGGGGATTTTTATTATTTTTTGCTCAAATGTCCGCTTTAGGGTTTTCACTTTTCACGTGGGCTCGAAAAGCGTAAAATGTTCACCGTATCGGCTCTTTTTAGTTTCGTTCGTATATTTCACGGACAGTAAAATGATAAAAAGATATCCGTTAAATTGTTAAATGCGCTTCGTCGTCGTCACATTATTAACTATAATAGTCGATCGTTTTGTATTTTTCAATCGAAAATACTGTTACTGCGGCTAGTACGCTTTTTATACGAGTACGATTCAAATTCATTTTCGATTCGTACGGAAAAACTGAACTCGTCTTATCTGGACGATTCGATTGGTAAAATGATGTAAACTCAGTGTCAACAATGATATATATATATATCGATTTTTAGTTGATATTATTTTGTAAAAACGCGTAAAATGATTTCGAAATTGAATTTTTTTTTTGTTGTTATCAGTAGTTAAACTATTAATAAATCTAGTGAGTATAATATATATATATGTATTAAAAGCGGCTTTTTAGTTCGCTTTTCTCGGTTAATTGACGAATACTTCAAGAATATTAAAATATATCGTAGTGCTGCGAAAATCGGAAAGATGGCGCTGGTAGATACATGTGCTCGGTGTTGTGTATAGTTCACGAAGCCGTTACAGACGTGTATTTAGATTTTTTTTTTTTTTGAGTGAATATCTTCATCGAGTTGTTTATACATATTCTAATCAAAAATGTACTAAACCTTAAAATTAAAAAAATAAATAAATACGAAAATTCTTAACTTATTAAAAAACGATTTTTATAGGAATTAAAACGTTGGAATAATGTTTATATATATATAAAAAAAAAAAATCAATTAAATTTAAACCCGCGCGGAGCGCAAATAAAAAAAAAAATGTCCCGAAATTTTAGCGGAGTTCTCCTTCGTCCACAAATACGCCCTTGCTCGGAAACGAATATCGGAAATGGCGGTTTTTTCCGAAGGTCCTTCTTTTATTTTTATTCCGTCGCACGGCTGCCGATCACGTCGTTTTTCTGAACGCTGGTCTCCAGGAAAAATAACGAAAACTCGTGCGAGACATTCGTTCGGAACGCGCCCGGCACCGTATTCCAGTGGACTTATAATAATAATAATAATAATAATATATATACCGTGTGAATATTACATTGGCGGTAAATTCGTTCGTTTGGACGGCGCCGAATGTGCCGCGGCCTCGTCGCATTTACTCCGCAGGGGAACGAAACGAAAACAAATCCACCGTTCCAGACGTTTCCCATCCGTCGGCCGAATGAAAAAAAAAAAATATATAAATAAAAGAAAAGAAGAAAAAAAGCGTAAAAGGCGGATGAACTTTTCACAGTGCGACGAGTCCCCCTTTTCCCCAGTCGAAACGACGAAACAAAAAACTCGAACAGATATTTAACCCGCGGAAATCCGTGTTATTTCATTATTAAACGGGGCTGCCGGCAGCCTTTGATTAACGTGAGAAAAAGCTCACCGTTTGTCCGTGTGTCGTTCCGGACGCCATCGTCGAAACGCCGCTTCGCGATGGCAAAAGTCCATTAAAGGTTTACGTAATACCTGTCTCGCTCTCCGGTGGTCTAATAGAAGGGGAGACAACAGCGAAAAAAAAGAAGAAAAAAAATCGATAATTTCTTCCTTCTCCTCTTGAATGGAAAAAAAAACAAAAAATAATTCGTACGCGTCGCGCGCGTAATGTCGATAAGTCATCGTTATTAACGTTTCTCGTTACAGCCTTTTTATACAAATTAAAATGCGCGCACATTTCGCTTTTCGACACTGACTGATCGTCACTCGATCATTTTTTTTTTTTTTGACGCAAACATTTCGAGTATTTTCCCGTACGCATCGCGAAATAAAGTTCAACGTTTTTTCGTTATTTTCTATTCCACCGCGCATGTTATAAAAACGCGTTGAAATCGTATATACCCGGCATAGATACAATCGAATTTTCGTCAACGTACTAACCGCTAAGAAATGTAAAAAAAAAAAAAAAATACAAGACACGCGTTTTGACGACGAAAAGTTCTTCTCCTCGGATCGCCTAATCGCGTAGGCCTCGGAACGAGAAGGGTAAAAAAGTCGTTGCGAATTATTCGGTTTTTAAATTACGTTCGAATTGTAGGAAAAAAGATATTTGTCGTGTCTGTACTGTTGTGAGAACGCGAAGGAAAAGTAGTGACTGCGGATTTGATTTTATTCCGTCCAAATAATAATAAAAAAGCGTTCTCTAAGAACCAACTCCTTAATTGTCTGTTTTATTCCCCTCGTAATTCGACCCACTTATTACGCCATCGTGCATATATTATAATAATAATATTGTCTTTATTTTCGAACGGTTATCGGTTACCTGGGCTGATTGTCGATAGATCGCAATAATTCAGTTGTCAATACACCGCCGTCGGCGAACAATAATCGTCGCGTAACGTGTGTTTTCGTGTACACCGCGGCGAATCTCGTTGTAATTGATTGTTTTCCGTTTGATAATCGACAATCGAGTATTGCGCGCGCAACATTACTCGTGATGTGCGGTACCGTAATAGACGTAATTGAATTCGACGGGAACTCGGGAGACAAACGATTTAAGGTGCACCGTTCAACGTTAAATCGTGATGTTCTCGCTATTAGACGAAGAAAATGGCAATAAATGAATCCGAAATATCAATGAGCAAATATTATTAATCCATAACCTGTTGTGTCTGCCGCAAGTACGGCTGTGTGCCTACAGTCCGCGCGTAATGATTAAAAGTGAAAACGTTTGCGCAACAAAATAAAATAGGTTGACTGTTAAATGAAAATACCCGTATGGTCATGAAAGCCGTGCAACGGCGTGCTCGCATCGTACCCAGTGACACATATTATCGCCAATCGCTATAAACGATGAGTCTTTTAATAAGACTTTCGTCCGTGATCTCGACCTAATTTGTCCGACAATAATATTATACAAATGTGCATTCATATACCAAAAAACGTATACATGCGTACGTTTTTCGTTTAAGAACGTATTAAAAAACTGAAATCGGTTCGAATCCGTTTATAAAAAGAGCCTTTATATGTGTACAATAATAATAAAAAAAAAAACCAATCATTTGACACTCCGTTGTACGTCGAGGTTTTCTCGTGGGAAAAAAAGCCATTCGTTACGGTGTTTTTAATATTCGGCGAGTACCGTGTAGTGTGTGCTCGCGTAAGAAGTGTATGGATATTTTATTGCGAAAATTCGTAAACCCGAGCTTACTGTACCGTCTAAAACGTTGTTGTATATGAAATTAAAACTCCGGGAAGATAGTCTACAATATACAATATAATTAAAGTAAAATTCAATTTTTATAATAAAATCATATTCGATATTAGAAACATTGTCGACGTAATGTTCACTGCGTTTTCGTTGCATCGTACGCAACATTTTAACGCGAGACATTTCGTTTGGGAGACCGGGTAAGAGCCAACGAGTCTTGTAACGCAGAGCAAACGTCGAAGACCTGTTTACAAATAATATCTCAGGACGGGAGGAGGATTTAACGTAAATATCGCAAAATCGACTACGCCCTACATTCGTTTCTATAAAACTATTTATTGAAAAAAAGACAATAAAATATAATATACGAACATTTATATACGTATAGAGCGGACGGTTTTCACTGGTACGCGACCTTTTCTCCTCGGGCCGTTTCGCCGAGTCGAACACGAAACGCGCATCGACCGGTAATTTACTTTTTCCACACACACAGCACACACCGTATAAATACACACCGCGCACAGTGAACGAGCAAGAAAGTTACGCGTAATTTTCCGGTCTTTTCGACAAGTCGCCGGCCGGTAAAAGCCTGCGGGGTTACACGGACGGACGTCGCAGCACGCGAACGCTTTTCAAATTTTTAATAATTTTGTAATTTTGGGCAGAAACATTGTAAAATCCCGTGTTGTATGATAATATAATATTGCGCGGATATAAATCGCCGTAAGTGTGTTGCGGGATGAGTGGAACGCGTTCCACGTACCGATTTGCCAATGCGAAAAGAAAAAAAAAACCGACGACAATTTCCCGTTCTAAACGCGCACGCGGAATTTAATTAAATCAACTGTGTAAGTATAATATTTGCCTCGTAACGGGTATGGAAGTGCATGCAGCTTGTGTTAGACTTTAAAATCGTACAGATCATACAGATTGGTTAGCCGGTGAAATCGAGCGACAAAATTTCACATTAAATATTTTCGTATATATATATAAAAAAAATCTTAGAAATAGCAATATTTTAGATATTTTGGACACATGCTGAGAAGTATCAGCTCTTACATCTCCATGTAATACAAGGAAAAATTTGCGTGAAAAGGAGCAGGAAAAGACCTAGCTAGCTGCGAAATCCAAAAGTGTGATTCCAATAGAACACAATGGGACTATTATTCGGTGCATAATTTCTAACCTTCGACAAAAAAAAAAAAAAATAAAAGGAACGCAAAGAAGGGGGAAAAAATTCAATTTTCATTGGCAAACGTACGAATAGAATTTTATATATATATATATACGTATGTTATTTTATTGGATAAATATTATAGAGTACGTATTTATTAGTCGGTAAATATATGCTTTTCTACCTCGTCGAATATGGTTTATTTTTTTACTACTGACACTCCGGCTAAAGCGAATCAATCAAATGTTCTTTAATCGGCACGTAGACACCAAAAGGGTTCACGTCGTCCCTGCGTTTTACAGTCGAGTTGGTGCGCGGGTGTAACGAGATACACAATTTCACTGAGTCGACACTCCTGAATGTCTCGTCGCGTTTTCACCCGAGTAAGCAAAACACAGTGACCCAGAACACCCACTACAAGACCGCATTCGGATTTTTAGATTTTATCCTGCAGCAGAGAATTCGGATGCGACAGAGCCGGAGAGCGAAAACGTCTAGTGTAATTATTAGCAATGTATGACTGGTGGAAAAACGCCGCTTTCTGGCGCAATCGTATGTTCGAACGCGTTTTTTTTTTTTTTTAAAAAAAATTAGATTCATAATAAAATCAATGGTTATAGGACTGGTGCCGTTCCGCTGTGGAAACAAGAAACTTACCGTCAAAAAAATGACTCTCGGGCTATCTTTATACTAGAATAGTGAATTTGTACAAAACTGACCGTTGGTTGTGCACGGAAACAAACGCGAGAGTCATAAAAACACAGTTTCTACAACCCGTTATATATAAAAATAAGGAAAATTGTATTGTTACGCCGAGACCGTGTTCAAAAGACGAACGTGGGTAAGCCGGAGGAAACAGCCAGTCGCGGCTGCTCCGTGACTCGTGTCAAGTGGCGAATGTAAGGGAGGGGTGCACGAGATAACGCGGCCCAAAAATCTCTAAACGCAAAAAGTAGTCGTTGCCACTGTCCACATAAATTTCGTTTGTTCAAAGTAATTCGTATAACAATCATGTTATTTGTATTATCACGAATTCTATAAAACGTATTTTTTCTTTTTCTTTATCGCAATATATCTTATTATCACGTTTTGTCAGGGCCGGATTTAGGAATGTGGGGGCCCTGGGCCCACCTTAAAAGTATATTTTATATTACCATAACATATATTTAATATATTATTAGAATTTAATTTAATAATATATTAACATTTAGGCTGGGAACACACTAGCGTTATTTTACCGCGCGACATTTTACTGCATGTAACGCGCGGTAAAAACATCGACCAACACACGAGCGTTATTTTACCGCACAATATTTCTCAACTTGGCGTTTTGAACAAAAATTCTTCAGTGTATGATTGAGATTTTAAATATCACTACACCTAATAAAACATAATTAAAAAAAAAACGCAAAACGCAATTTTTTTTAATTTACCTATAATTTTTTGATCCTATATATCCGGCTCTTCAAATCCTGGTTTCATTATACAAAATATGTCTTTCCAGCATTTCCTTTTCTCGTTTCGGTCCGAGTATGAATCAAACGTCTTATCCCATAACAATGGCCTCTCCTGAAACTGATGTTATCAAAAGATCAACGTCTAAAATATCTTCTTCGGGAATCTGAATTTCTTCATCGGTTGGATGACACGTTAAAATCGATTGACATTGCAATTTGGTATAGCACAAGCACGACTACTATAATCAACGATAAATAACAAACTGTCCGACTGCCGCGCGATTATTCCGGCCAATGTGAGGCCGCTCATTTAATTCAGTGCATATTAACAGGAAATACCTATCGCGCGATATTTTTAACGCACGCGACAGTTTTCGAAATGTCGCGTCATAATTTTACTGCGCGACACTCGTGTGTGTTGTGCTCTATTCATTTTAATGTATTTTAACAAAACGCGCAGTAAAATTATTGCGCGGTAAAAATGTCGCGCGGTAAAATAACGCTAGTGTGTTCCCAGCCTTACACGTATTTATCTACGACAGCGGTCAGGCGGCTTGCTATACAAGTTATATGCGTTTATTTATAACTGTTTTTCTCAAAATTAAAAACCATACCTTATCGCTTATCGCTCATCCTACTCTACAAGTCATAATAATCGATTTTAAATTACTCTAATTATTTTACTATAATATAAATGATTGAAAAATTTTATTCAATTTGTGATTTAAATTTATTTTGCAAATATCATATTGTGTTTTATACTTGGATGCAAAAAAATCCCATTAATCGGAGGCCCTCATTGCGTGGAGGCCCGGGGCCCCCCTGGCTCCCCCCCCCTAAATCCGGCCCTGCGTTTCGTCCGCGCGATTGAATCAATTCAATGGAATTGAGTAGGACCACGAGCGTGGTCAGATCGATCGTCCGGTTCTGACAATCGGAATACTCCTAACCGAGACGAAATCCTACGAATCGACGCACTGTCGGATATGCGTACACAAGTGTCGACCGACGTGTCGAGAACGAATGCGCGACGACGCGTAGAGTGGAAATTGGAACGCGGGACCGGTGGCGTCTACGATGACGACGACGGCGTTTCCGATTTCCGTGATGCCGAGCGATTAACGGTCGTGCTAGATTTCTATCGCGGGCACACTGACGTCGGTCGGCCTCGCACGTAAGCGCCAAGTTTTCCGCCGCGCACCACACAATATCACGGTATCAATTAAATCACGCTAAATGATAATAACAATAATAAAACGGTGTAAAGCGCCGCTGAGCGATAAAACGACGTCCGGGCCCGACGTCGCCAATAAGCTAATGAGGTGAAAACGGTTTTGATTCACACGACCGGACGCGTGCAGTGTGTGTGTGTGTGTTTTTTTTTAGGAAAATCGTGTGTGACGGCCGCGGTCGGAAAACGGGGTAAACGCGTCGCGTGACTCACGGCCGAAAACCCATTAATGAATATTTCGAAGGAAGAGAACCTACGATATCGTTATTAACACCGTTAGATTTATTCTCTTCACCGCACAAAGCGCGTTTTTTCGAGACTCGACACTTCGCGCTTACACACGCACCACCCCCCTTTTGGCTCGTTGAAAACGATCGAAAACGCGGCGTAAAATGTTTATATGTATGTATGTATATATATAAAAAAAAAAAATTGATCTTTTAAACGGTAATTGAAACCGTGCGGATTTCTCGAATTTACGCGTTGCCCAATAAACGACACGGCATGTCTTCTTTTCGCCATTTCCTACGAACTAATTGATTCGATTGAGAGTTTGGAATTCGTTTTAAAATCGTTTTCGCATTTGAAGAAGCCGAATTCTCGACGGAGAATATATATACGTATATTATGGTATTTTACATCACGCTATCTGACCGTTAGGAGTCGGGGGAAAAGTGGAAAAGAAAATATTCAGGAAAAACGCGAAGCGAAAACGTAGTGATAGCCGGGGGCGAACGGAGTGCCGGGTAAACAGTGTCCACCACAACGTCAGTCAACGCGATCGAAAAAGTCGGTGAGATTTTATTCGTCAGGCGGTGGACCTCGGCGTACTATACCTCGGCCGAGGTGGACGGGCGAGAATTAAAAAAATGGAAAATTGACATGTGTATACAATAGTCCGAACGGACGAAATTCGATATGAGGCGACGTTTTTTTTTTTTTTAACGGACAACGAATAGCGCGGGAACGGGGCTTAGTGATTAAGCGAAAAATCACTAAAATATTAAGTAAAAAAAATACGCTCGCGCGCGTGTATATACGGATTTTATTTTACTCGTAGCGTTTTGTACGCGATTAAAACATCACCGAGCCCGATAATATCGCGTCTCGGACAACGTGTACCAGATGCAATTCTAAACGGAGGAGCGTCGTCGGGTCCGTTTCAAAAAAATAAAACAAATACACGCGTGTCCGCCGCGGTGCCCATTAATCTTTTTCGCGTTACGCGCGCGCCTCGTGTTTATAATTACATAAAATATTACGTTCGTTTCGTTTTTTTTTTTTCCAGTACACCGTGTGGGGCAGTGGCCGGGGTTTTTTTTTTTTGATGTATTAATTATTGTCTGCCGGTGTAATGTGATAGAGGAAAAATCAAGAAAATAAAATATTACGTTACGATAATATTATTATTACTACTACTACGAATTAACGGTGCCGCCAACCGGTGTCCGACATTTGAATTAATTTTCTTTTCTCTCCTCGTCCGAAACGTTTCCGATTGAAAATCAATCGCCTCGACGACTGCGCCGTCGTCGTAGCTTTTAATTTAAATAATTAAATATCGTGCGCGTGTATGCGTGCATACAACTGATCGTGAACAACGATCGTCGTACCATTGCTTGTGTTGTTTACAGCCAGCGTGTGGAAAATAATATTCGAGTGTTCCAACGCGGCCGGTGGCGCAGCCGGGCGCGTCACGTACTACCAGACGCGCGATATTACGTTCCACACGATACGTCGGATAAGCGAGACGATTGGGATTACATATTTTCTTATATACACTCGGTATAGTGTATTTAATATCGGCTGTTTGTTCGCGTTGACCCGCTACGTCAATGATTAATGTGATATCGTACACATTGCGCGACGTCCATCGATTCTTATCACGTCGCTTGTGTAATAATAACAATCTTCAAAATAATATTCGGGCACGGACACCCGTGGCAAAATGGTAATAAATCCCCCTCACGAACCGTCGCTCGTACTCGTGAGTTTACTGTGCGTTTCGCGGGCGTGTTTCGAAACGCGTAATGTTGGAAGTGGACGAGGAGAAGTACCGGGAAAATATTGAAACGAGTATAACGGATGTCCGTAATCACAATTACTATAGGCAAAAAGAATAATACGAAGTTAACGATGATAAAACAATAATAATAATAATAATAATAATAATCGAAATTCGATCGAAAAATTATTTTACGTATTGTAATAATAAGCCGTAGGCGTTAGAAAAATCTGTAATACGGTGTTTTTCCTCTTGGGGGGGGCCGTCGTTGTTGTCCGACGCATTTGGTTTTTCACTCCGGCACGTTCAATCGATGGCGGAAAAAATATCGGTGATTTTTATTTGAAACTTTTCAACGAAATACGTATAAGACACGTGAATATTTACGTCTGGGTCGGATAATGGTAAAACGCACAAAAACGTGAACATGTGCCATTTATAGATGGATTACAACAGCGGTCGTAATCGGTATTAAATTAAATAAAACATCGATTTCTTAAAATATATTAAAATGTAAATTATTTTATATAAACGCACGAGTACAGTAATTGGAAGAGAAACACTTGTAGTGTGCTTCACTCACCCACAAATACGCCATTTCCGTGACTACAACAATACACACTTACAGAGCACAGAACAATAAATCTAGCGATTCAACGAAACGTCGTGCATTTCGCAAGAGGATAGTAGTTTTTATTTTTAATTTTCGATGCAACAAAAAAAAAAAAACAGTATTTCGATCAAAACGACGGGCGAACCGCCTATGGGTACTACGGGGGAAAATCGTATATTTACACGTTAGCGACACAATATTACAGTAATTGCGAAATGGCTTTGTACACGAAAATATAAATAGCGTCTTGTCGCGCTTATATTTCTCTCGTACGATTATTTAGAAAAAAAAAAGTTCTGTTTTTTTTTTCCTTTTATTTCTCGACAAATATTTCGTGTGAATAATGTATTACGTTAATAAATAAGTCGAGTCCCGGATAGTTTATATTAATATTATTATTATTATTATTAGTGAACAGCCGCAGCAGCAGTTCAGCTGAGGCCGCCCGCGACGTCTCGCGGATGAGACCGCGACGTTTACTATAACTATAAATTTCGCTCGCTACAATATAATATGTAGAAGTATAAGAGAAATTCCACAAATACTGACAACGAATAATTTTATGGCGGTTTATTAACGAATATATCGCGAGTACGCGAGAAAAATAAAAAAAAAAGTATATAATTTCCTATGAGTTACGACGAGTCATTCCGGGATATCGCGCGATATAATTATTATTATTATTATTATTATTATTATTATTATTGCGACGTATTATATGTTCGACGATGAAATATATTTTTCTGTGCCCGTTCTTCGAGTAATTCAATTTAAGCCCTCACCCCCTCTTCCCGAGAGAAAAAAAAGTAAAAGAGTTTTCTAATATATTAGAGAGCGTCCGTCCGGAGTGCTCGTATACGAGGGAAGAAAAACCGCGTAATTTTAGGTCATAGAAAGTTTACCGCTTTTTTTTTTTTTTTGCAGGGATTTAGGACAATTGATGGCCTAACGAGGAAGGGACCGCTGGCTGGATGGTCAGAACGAGTCAGAAATTACACACAGACTTCTATTTTATGAGCACCGCGCTATCTCTAATATTTTAAAGTTCATGAAATACAAATGCTCGCGGCCGTTTATTTCAGTTCGGTTTTCGAAGGTATTTCTTTTATTAAGAAAACGATCTACGATTTCGGATGGTGACGTTAATTTTTTTTTTTTTTTTAAGAAAATCACACGAATTTTTTTATATGAAATTCGATTATAATTAATCTAAATTA
Source organism: Chaetogeoica ovagalla (assembly GCA_032441825.1). Taxonomy (NCBI): domain Eukaryota; kingdom Metazoa; phylum Arthropoda; class Insecta; order Hemiptera; family Aphididae; genus Chaetogeoica; species Chaetogeoica ovagalla. Next base: position 1,602,109 of record CM063724.1, on the reverse strand, counting down.
CGTAGATCGCGCGTTTTAACTATTAAAACGAAAAACAATATACATATTTTCACATAGTTGTCGGATATAATGTTTTTTTTTTTTACACCAAGTCAGGAAAGTCATATTAAATTTGTTTAATTTATATAGTAAAGTAGTTTACTGAATTCCATATTGAGTGTCGGCGATGTATATTAATGAAGCATTTACACGCAAACTTTGTTTTTTACGATCAACTTTTTAAATTCGGTTTTAATATGCAAAAACGAGGTGTTTATACAATATAATAGTATTCAGTAATGACCTCGTTGAAAAAAAAAAGTATTTTGCCCCCGTTATACACGCTATGCGTATTATATAAATGAAATTGTCATTTAATTTAAAAAAAAAAAAAGGAAGGAAAATTTATGCGGAATATTCACTGCGCGGGACATAATAATATTATTCGTCATATTATAATAATATGTGTGTGTGTGTTGAAAAACGTATTGCAAAGCCCGGCATTATTTATATAACAATGTACGTCCATCTCGCATACGGTTGCCACGAGAAGGAGTCTTGTCCAAAGTAACGCTGTATAACATAAAGCATTTTCCTCCTAAAAAAGAAAAAAGAAAATAGGTACATACGCGTAAAAGAATTTTGAAAAAAAAAGAATGCGAGATAAAAGAAAATGAAAGTTTTTTGCGACCATAAATCATATATGTAAAAATTTATAAAAAAGGAGAAATATTTTCCACGTCGACTCATATAAAAGGACGGCGTTGCAACAACAATTGTTGTGTATAAAAATCGTTTCCAAACCCGGAGAAATATGAAAAAACTTTCATTTGTCCTACACAAATATATATATATATATATATATATTGTGTTTTGAGATGAAATTTAAAAAAAAAAATACTTACTTTAAAAGGGAAATTAAAAAAAATGCGCGAGAGTGACGTAGCTATATAATATATATATAGAAAAATATTTATTTTACAATTGAAAATTTGCGCTAAATGTAGAATATAATATATTTCAAATATTACTGACAAACGGTTTTTGACGATTTTCTTTCGTCTGTTTTTTCCTCTTCTTTTTGTAAATATGATTCACGGAATATTCTATAATATATTATGTAATAGGTATTTATCGTGTATTATAATTGACTATAATATCCTTAAGGTTATGTGCATACATTTTTATAATCCTGTTTACTGGTAACGGTTTGTTGTAGAATGTTTTTCCTCGAAATACGCTTATTTATTTCTCGTGTATAAATATCTTTTATTAATAAGTTTACGTTCCATAAATGTTTAATTAACGAATAATTTGAAGGATTTACGTATACGTTCTGAACGTAGAAAATAAAAACTCAAGTATACACGAACATCAAATGTTAAAAGCAAATGTATTTAATATTCGTAAGTGTTTTTTTTTTTATTAAAGTCTATAGACAAAAACGGATATTAGCGCAGTAAAATTAATGTGCGTAGGTATACGAAATTATTTCTCTACATATCTTCAGTCAAAATATTATTACGAGGTACTCGAATTTTGCGTCGTCAGGGGATATTTAAAAAACAAACTGCGGGCTTGTTGCGCTTCGAGTAAACGATGTGAACGGTAAAAGAAATTATTGATCATTATCGTATCTTTAGTGAAACACGGAGGAAGAACTGTAATTGACTAGTCCGAGAAAAGACAATAATAATTTCATTGTAATAATAATAATTCTACGGAATATTTCTAATTATAAAATATTATATATATAATAATTTTTAATAATGTAAATATTTTCACTAGTCATGTTTACTTTGCACGATGAATCGAGATGAATTCTCGGATGAAATACACATAATTTCTCGATAAGCTTTTTCTACCGTCTAAAATAGAAGAATAATATTATAAAACACCAATTGCCGCACTCGTCATATCCTCGAACAAGCGTGTCGGAACACCGCGTAACGTATATTTAATTAAAATTCTAGAAATTTTCTTCTAGTGATCTAAAAAAAAAAAAAAAATTCCGCGAGATCGATTTTACTCGACGTTTGCAAGTTGTATTTTCAGGAAGAATGTGTTCGTTCGGTTTCGAAATAACGCGAAAATAACCTGATTCTCTTCGATTTTTCTCACCCCGTCTTTGCGATCATCGTATTGCCATTCCGGAATGAATAATATTATATTTATCAGCCACCATTTGAAAAAATATTTATTTTAGCTATAAGTATTAGAAAATTAACAATTAACAGATCCTGTTTTTTTCTTCGATAATTTGATATTGTTTAGAAGTATAATTTCCCCCCCCCTCTCCATTTCTTTAGCGATTATTAATCTTGAGGGATATATGTTTTAGTGGATTTACGATCGAAAACCTGATAAAAATCTCGGTACCTTCTGAATTTCGATATTAAAAATGTAAAGATGTTTGAGTTTACCAATATAATTTATTTCGCAAAAGTTCTGAAAGTACTTTTCTTATATTGAAAATCGTTATTTAATGATATTCAATGCGCTATTAAACGGCTCAGTTGACGCTCCAGATATTTTTGTCGTCAATATACTTTCGCGTTCCCGCCTATCCGACAAGAAATCGTGCTCTCTCTCTCTCTCGTGTCCCTTCGCACCGAACCTCCTTCCATGGTCGTAACAATCACATACATTGAGTGCTCCGTCTCCCTAACAATACTTAGTTTTTCGCCTATGCCGCCCAAACACTGTACGTTTAATCTGTATCTATGCGTACTTGTATTATTATTATTACATTGCTCGCATTACTTATACGCGTTATTTTGTAAATTTCCGTTTGGCGTAAATTGTAAAATAAATAAATAAAATAGTGTTTGTAATGAAATCAATACTCTTATTAGCGCTGCGTTTAGAGACCGAAACCGAAAGCGATTTTAAGTCTCGCAACACTCAGCGGCGGATACCGCGGCCCCGTACGATTCGCGGTCGTGTGGAAGCGTCGACGACCGAAGGGCGCGTAAAGACAGTGTCCGCGCGCTGATCAAGGGCTAGGACCGTCCCCGGATTTCGGACGGATTCCCGGGGTCGCACAGGACAATATTTCTATTGCGAGAACGACGTTCGGTGCCGTAATAATTTCCTCGGCAAGACCTCGGTAAGTCGGTCCGTCGCCGTCGTCACGGCGTGCAAATCATATCCGCCGGGACGTTCCGACCGGATAGAGGGAAAACGTCGATCGCTCGCGTATACAAATATACACGCGGTACGGTCTCGTCCCGGCTCCGGACTGAACGTCGGACCGAAATCGGACGCGCCGAGGGCGTACCGCGCGGGGCCATGGGAACCGATAATTCTATTAAAACGTCGCCCGGTACACCCACTCGCGCGGTTTTCACTCGACGTCGTCGTCGTAAATTATCCGCGGCCGACTTCACAATATTATTATTATTATTATCATATTCCGTGAGCGTAGTATTATTATATACGCATTTTTTTTTTTTTTTATATAATACTAACAAACCGAATAAAATAAATAATAAAATTATGTTCGCTTGGGCCACGGAAAGTCTGAGAGGCACGCCCGAAACGTCACGTGTTATTAATGTACTTATCACGCATAATTATACGGGCGCACCGCACCACCACCAGCAGCAGCATCGCACGACGACGGTGACGCCGCGCGGAAGAGATATTTCATGCGCCAGCCTCAAGTCGTCGTTTTCAAAATGAGAAAAACAAACGGAACGAACGGACACAGAGGAGATAATATTGTCATGTTCGGCAAAGACGAATACGGAGAAAAAAAAATTATCGCTTCTATCGGAGTGTAATAATCGCGTATTTATCCATATCAATTTAACGATAAATGTCGAGAAATAAAACGATTTTTTTTTTTTTTGTTTGTATTCGCTTGTACCGCGGACTGCGCAGTGTCGGATTTAACTCGTAAACACACTGTACGGATTGCCGCCTGTTTTTATATACTTACTCGGTGTTGCTATTAATTTATATATAAAATGATCGTACAAGTCGTATACAATAGATTCATAATTGTTTTTGTTTTTTTTATTTTTTCCGTATTATTTGTTTTAAGTGATACACTTGGATTTAAGTCCGGCTGTAATCACGGAGAAAAGTCTAGAAAAGTTAAGCACCACTGGCCCGTGATATACGGTCGAAATCATTTGCCTTTCGATAATAATATATTTACGCTTTGATGATGATGGCCGTACATGGACGGTCTGAATACGACAATGGACCTCGTGAGAGGAGGACTTTTAAAAATCGGAACGCGAAATGTTTGGTTCGCGAACGCCGCAAAAAAAAAAAAAAAAAGGCGAGCGATAAAAATATGTTTTTTTTAAAAACGGTTTTTGCGCGCGTTTCACGAACTTTGAAAGTTTTTTCCCGTCGTTGTTTTCTCTATAAAAAAAAAAAAATATATTTTTTATTATTAAAATGTATTTGAAAAATACGTTTTCAAATACAAATGTTTTTGATAAACAATAATTTCATATTTGAAAGCTTGTGAATCGCAGCGGGACTTTAATATTTCAGCTAATACATACATGTGCGTTTCGTTTGATTTTCCAAATTATTTCCTATCAAATCGTTTGTCGGTAGATCAACATAAATTTAGTATTCGTTGAAAATCGTTATTTACACTATTGCGTTTGTGATAATGAAATCAACAGTTATTCTCGTCGATACATTCCTAACGGTTCAGATAGAAAATAACATTATAAAAATTAAAGAGACATTAAATCTATTTGAACGAGCCGCCTTATGTCCTTACTCGAATAATAATATTTGTATTTTGCAGAACAAACCACTGCTATCGTCTTCGTAACACGGTAAATCGACTGCAGAAAGTTTCGCGAACCAATGGCAGAATTTTTGAAAAAAAAAAAAAAAAAAGAACACACGAAGAATTATATTCACTTAATACAAATATACGGAGTAACTTTATTCGAAATAATATACCTATAGTACGTAAAAAAAAAAAAAAAAAAAACGTTCGAATTCATATAAATAGTTTTTCGTATTTGTATTCGGAGGATGTCTATAACGCGCACGCGGTTTTATAAACGATTCACACCGTTTTCGAGTATCGCATCAGTCACAAGAAATATAACGAATTTGAATAAAAATACCGAAAACCGGAAAAAAAAAAAATAAGAAGTAATATTCATATTCTATAAATATATCATATCCTAGCCCAACGGAATCCCTACTGCGAGCGAAACAAATTATCAAGTGGGTCTCCGAACATATATTTCGAGACTGCCGGCAACGGTTGTGGGATTATAAAGCGGTAGACGCGAGTTTACGACACGTCGTCCCGGGGACTGACACGAAATCCAACCGAATAACCGATGGCCTTAACAGTGTGTTTATAAATGCGGACGAGACGAAGAACGCGTATTTACAACGGCGTTCTCATTCGGAACGCATAAACGTTATAATAATTGTGAATAATTGTCGGAATTGAATAAAAACCGTATACCACCGCTGCGATTGTATATCCATACCGACGGATTCGGTGAAAAATTGTCGACGCTCTTTTTTTCATTTTTTTCTTTTTTGTCTTTTCTTACCGTATTTTTTTTTTTTTTTTAGATATTCCATCAAAGGGTCCCCCCCAAATCGTCGGTTGTCTTTTCTACACGGTTTACCGAATAATTTACATTTGTCTAAACCCCTCGTCGATTCGATCCGGTGGTAAATAAGTCTCTTGCAGACGACGAACGACGACGGGTGTAGCGAAAAAAAAAAATTGTGCCGCTAAAGGGCGCCTACGCGGACACCGTCGAGTTTCGCACAACGCGAACGCGCGACTGACCCGAAGGACAAGCGTTATTTATAATATTATAAATATACGAGAGCGACAGCTTTTTCGACCAATTTATATTTATAAATCCAAATATCATATCAAATAATAATAATAGTGTACCACTGTGTACACACTCCGCGGTCGTGTCGGACTGGTGTTATTAACTTTCGCGACGGGGTGGAATACGTTTTTCATTCGCCCCACGCGTTTGTAATATCGCGTTTACGGTTGTCTCTTTTTTTTTTTACGATTTCACCGCCGCCGTCGTCAAAGGGGGTCGGAAAATTGGAAATGTAAAACCGTGAAATCCTGTACAACAGCAGGGCTGTGCAGCGTGTTCCTTTTATCCCGCGGGGTCACGTCCCATTCGTTTTTATAAATATATAATACGAGCGCATAGAGTCGCGAACGTGGCGCGCGGGGGCCTTTGCGCGTTCCCCCCCCCCTTCCTCCCTCCCGATCCCGTCCCGCGAGCAAAAGACCTCTTCCCTTCTCCCCCCCCCACCACCGGTCCGTTGCCGTCCGCGCACGTGTCCTTCTTGTTCCAATTAAAGGAACCCTACGATAATCTCCGTCTCGCCGCGGGGGGAGGGGGGTCCTCGGGCTACCCCGCCGCGTCCCTTTTTGTTTCGCGTACACAAACCTGCGGGAGAGGGGGGGGGAGAGAGTGTGATAATCTTTTGCGCGATATTAGCGTCGGGCCTTCGGGGTTTCATATTACCGCAGCCTAAAGTTGGCGTGCGCCGACGATAATCATCGCCCGGTTCCGTTCGACGACAATTCGCCGCGATTACACACGAGTTCGTTCCTCCGCGCGTCCGACAGTCGACCGATAATTGTCGCCGATTTTATCCGACCGTGTGTCGTTCCATCGGTACACAACAACTAGCTGTGGACTGTTAATAATAATAACAATAATAATAATAATAATAATAATAATAATAATAATAATAATAATAATAATAATAATAATAATAATAATAATAATAATAATAATAATAATGCGATCGACGAGACGCGCCCGAAAAAAAACCACAGTTGTTTTCGTTATTGTCCGTTGATTTTCATACACTCTGTATTGCTGGGACGTGTAGCGAAAATCGGCCTCGCCAAACGCATGTGACGTTCTGTAGAAAAAGAAAAAAAACTTCTAGAATACAACACAACTATATCAATATTTCAGTCTTTCGCAATTGGTTTTTAAATGAAAATAACGAAATTGCATTAGGGGCGCTTCGTTCAATTGTGTAAGAAAATTGTAATCGTACATTTTAAAACTACATGACGAGTGATTTTACAGAAAACAAAATATTTTATGGTCTTGAATAATTGTTATGACACTCGTATTAACGTATTATAATTATACGCGATATTCTCGCACGTAGTCTTATTTCAAACATTTTTTTTCCCCTCGCATTCTGTGTTCGTGAAATTCAATGCGGTTTGATTAATGTCATTGAAATCGTGCACGCGAGATGACGATATGAACGATTCCTGTGTGTTTGCCCGGGTCTTAAACTTATTCAAGAGGTCCCTTTAATAGGCCACGGAGACGCGGTCCCTCTTATGATTATATATTAGGGGCCCGGAGAAAAATGACAATAACAGTGATAGTGTTCCGTGTTGGATTGATAAAAACGAAAAAGAAAAATCATGTTCACACACAATATTATCTCATATCGAATAAATAATACGATCAACGCGCTACAAAAAAAAAAAATAAAATAAATATTATCGATACGAGCATATTTTTTTCGTCAAAACGATACGAATTAGTTGTTAACAGTAATTGACAGTAACGGACATCGGTTTTTTGGTAATAATTTTGCGAAATAGCGTTCGACGACGAGTCTCGGATAAGTATAATATCGTGACTCCGATACGTTTAGCGCGTCGTATTATCGATTTTTTAAAAAATATTAATTAATTACCCCGGTGACGGCGGCAACGGTATAATTCGAGTAAGTGCGTACACAGATGTTTTTATTATTATTATTATTATTATTTCGTGGACACATTTAATATAATTACCATGAAAAAAAAAAAAACCGACGCCAACGCTCTTATTCTTATCTGGTTCAGCGTGCTACTATAATGTAAACGGCTGTTGGATGGGTGGTAAATGGACTGTAAACCTAGTACGGACGATATATGCTTTTATCGTACAGGACGAAAGGGGAATTAGCAAATTAGAAAAGCCGAACGTCTCGTAAACGTCGCGGCGTTTTATTTATCGTTTATTACTCGTTTACCGCGAACTAATAACGCTTTTTCCATAGTATTAACGACCCGATGGTACAGTGAAGGAAATGTGAGTGACGTCGATATACGGTTACAAGAGAGAGAGAGAGAGAGAGAAATGTTTTATTGAACTATTTGCGAACGAATAACGTTATTAATATTTTGTGTACAAGTGTATTGCGCGATACACCACGACGAAATCTAATTTCTAGTAAACGTTACGGATTATCGTAATATATTATTGTGCGTTATTAATGCGCCTTTGTGCGTTCCAGTACGCGACGTTGTTTATAGCAGTGTTGTTTTGTACACAACGATGATTGACATAATATTATACGCGTCTAATATACGTATTTATAAACCGCGTAAATACGCGAGGCAGACGTTCAAATTGTACGGTTTAAATAATTATTTGCGCTATCGAACCACCAGTATACCCACAATAAGTAGGCGAAATTCAACATGTATATATGTACACTTATATAATTTCATCCGAACGTCTAAGCAAACGAAACGCGAGCAATTATAATAAAATATAATACGTTTGCGTGAGATTCGCGCTCTCGGATAACGAATTTAACAACTATCAGATTCGATGAAATCCACTTCATTCCCAATGAAATCGTCGTTTTTCGACATATCGAAACGTCTAATATCGGTTACACAATATAATATTCGAAGACGTTCTTCCGATTTATTTTTATTATACCAACAATTATGTACATAACATATTGTCATGGACCAAAAAACGTTCTTTTAAAATTTATTACTTTTCTATACATATATAATTATCCGCATAAACACTTCTGGTTTATTAATGTCCATTGAATAGAACCTAAACACTAATTTTTAGTGGCGTTAAACGAGATATATATATATATTTTTTATTATGTGTACAGCGTCCATAGCGAAAATAACGTATCGGATGTCCCGGAAAATAATAAAAAATGCGTAATATAATATTAAAAAAAAAGTATCGTATTACGCTGCCTGACGGCGCGGTAGGTATTAACGTCCACTTAAGTAGCTATTCGCGTTAACACGTCTTATAATATTCACACAACAATCCCAACACGTTCCCATAATATCGCGGATATAAAATTTCATTTATTGAATATTGAATTGAAAACCGTGTCCGAAGTCGGTGAATACGGTCGAATATTATAATAAAAACGTTTTAAACAATAATGTTATGACGTTCATTCAACGCCTTTTTAGTCGGTATATATATATATATATATATATATAAATGTATAAAGTATTATGTTGTATTCAACTCACGACGTATATCAATTCGCGATTTAAAAAAAAAAACACGATCCAAATAAATATCAAATAAATGCGATTTTTTCTTACTCACACATTTATTATACAATTCAGGACGTTTTTAGATTCTAAGCGGAACGAGAAATGTATCGGTTTCACAATGACGTGTTTTTCTTCACAGTCATACCTTGTTTTCCGATGGCAAATCGCATCTAGTTGATACTTTAAAGAGATCATTTTTCGATTTTCTCAAAAGCGCCGGGAAATGATAATCGTAAAAAATTACATAAAAACGGTTAAAACGTTTTATCCGTGGCGAAATCGATTATTATCGTTATTTTTTCGTAATCGATATATTCATCAAATATATATATATATATGTGTATAACTTTATATTACATCGAGGGAAAAAAAATGTTCAAAAACTTTCTTTTAATTTCGGATTACTTATAGCAATTGTAGGATTTGAGATATTTTAAATTCATAAAAAAAGAAAAACGGTTATTTCTAGTGTTATATACCGAAAATAGTATACAACAGCTCCACGCAGAATGGTTTTTATCGAATGCAACGATTTGTCATTGCTTTAAAATCTATACAGCGATAACAATACACTCAAAAATCTTCGTCCAAGTAATTAATTTAAACGACGATGAATAACACTCCGAGGCTCACTGTTTTTTTTTTCTTTTTTTTGCGTACGTTCTAAAATATTCTAATTTATTTATAATAATAATAAAAAAAAAACCGCGACGAACAAATCAAAACGAAAAAGTATTCTCCGTATGCATACGCGTTTTTATTTTATACAACGCGACTGTTATTACTTAAACATTTTAATCGCGATGCTTCGAGCGTCCTCTAGAGTTTATTCGCCGGCAAAAACCCATCAAATTAACTCGCGCATCTAAGCTTTTTATCTTTTCGGTTGAATGAAACGGGCGATGACAAAACGCGGGTGGTTCGAACAAATAAATAAATAAATAAAAAAAAACTCTTTGAAAATGTCGCACTCAATCACATTTTCCCGAAAAGTTTCCCGTGCGTTGCCGTGCGTCATATTAACCGAAAATGTGTCGTTCTCGTTAGCGTTGCGACGAGGAGGAATCGCACGCGCTGCGGTGTGCGAAAATAATATTATAAATAACCCGCGATTACGCATTAAGAAAAAAAAGAAAAAGTTATTTGTTTTATATTAAAATATTTAATTTTCAGCGCAATCGATATTTCACGATAGCGTTTATGAAAAACAGAAATACAAATCTACAATCGAATAATAATATTTGAATAACGACAATGTTCTAATGCGCTTGTCACTAAAATTCACGGTTTTTGATAATTGTGTACGAACGACGAGTTCCCTCCCCCCCCCCAGAAGAAAATCCGCTAATACGACAATCCTGATACGAATACGTATTTTACGATAAAAAATATTCGTTGAAAAATGTGTAATGTCTGAAATATGATTCGCAGTTGTTTAACGGAATACACGTTTTTTAACGTGCGCGAAAGACAAAACGACGTTTATTTTTCCTCTTTTTACGAAAAGATTATACGATTGGGAGAAACGAAAAGAATTATTAAAAAAATATATATACCGTACGTCCGCGTGTTAATCGTTGATTTTTATCTACGAATATAAATAATTTCACACGTTTTTAAAAAAAATTAAATAATTATTATTATTAATATGAAACCCGGCAGCATCGACAACGGGACGGTATAACGACACATTAACACGTTTCGCGTTCGCAAACTTTTTCCAAAAAAAAAAAAAAAACCGTTTAATTAGTTACTCCCAAGACATAACGCGCGGCGGCGTTTTACTCGTATGGAATTTGTCTTTGAAACGTCTGCGGAAATTTCAACCAAAAAAAAAAAAACCATTCGCTTATTCCCCGCTTAAACAACAACGGCGCGAATTGTGTCGCCACTCATTATATAACGGAATGTTGCGTACAGTGTAAAGTTACGATGGAATTGGAATATTCTAAATAAAACGCGCGAATAGATAATAGTATAGCAACGTCCAATCTGTCGCCAGATCATTACCACCTCTGCCGCCGGCGGCACGCAGCGTACACATTATTATTCGTCTCGTTCTGTCGACGACGAGATTCTTTTTTGTTTCCGTAAAACGCGCGCATAAGTGCTCTCGAATAATAATAATAACAATAATAATAAAAAGAGGAAATAACGGTCGGAGGACGGGGGGGAATATATTTTTTTTTCTATTTCAACGTTTTCACCCCCATCGACATTGGTCCGCGGCACAGACGATGTCGTCGTCGTCGTCGTCGTCGTCGCTTCTCTCCGCCACCAGCGGGCGCACCCCCTACGAACAGTCACGAGCGCGTCGGGTGCGTCATGTTTCGATTTTCGCGCGCGCACTCTGCTGAAATTGGACTATTATTTTCGCCGATACCGTTTCGACACGCTTTTGGATATATTTTCCGTTCCATTTTTTGTTTTTTCTTTATTCCCGTATTTATTGCGCTTGTCGAAACGCGAATAACAAGAAAACCGGCCCGCGACGACGACGACCGGTGGACGGTCGGTCGGTTTAACGCGTTCGTCGTCGTTGCGCCCGTGGTGGTGGTGGTTTTTAGAAGCGCGCGCGTGCCGGCCGTAAATCTTCGCTCGCCCGCGCGAATATCATCAAATACGTGCGAGCCCGGTACTCGCACACATTTCTTATTATAATATCGTCGCGCGTCTTTAAAGACCCTCGTGAAGTCGACGATTTTCCGCGCAGGAAAAACGCCGTGCGTTCCGAAATCCGCCCCGTGCCTTCCAGAATAATCGGCATTTACAATAACACGAAAATAAATATATGCGCGTCGAACGATTCTGTACGATTCTCGCAATGTGGACCCTTGCCGCCGCATGTCCTTCCGTTTCTATTTTACCATTTGTTTTTTTCCCCCTTTCCCCCCCGGTTACCGATTTCGTTCCGTACACTGTAACCGATTTTCGGCGTTAAAGTGCGCGGTCTCGTGTCCGGCGGCGATTTATCCAGAGTAATAAATAATAAAAACGACGCGACGAACGTCACGGCGGAAAACATATTCCATCGTGTCCTCCTCCGCGACATTCACGTTTCGCGCGATGCGTGTGGCGGCCACCACATTTGCAACGGCGTTCGAGTTAATAATAAAATCTTTGTACCTAAACTGATTTATTTTCTATTTCCAAACGGAGGTTACTTTCCGGACGGCCCTCGTAGTTGAAATAAAATGTAAAATAATTTTTTCTCTTAGAAATTTAAATGTCATTTAAGAACGAAAGAAAGGCGAAGACAATTATAATGTGTCCACATTCGGAGTACACTTTATAGTGGTGTTATACTAAAATCGAAATAAAAAAATATTATTATTTTTTTTTTTAATAAGACTTTGATATTTAAAATTTTTTTAAACGGGATTTTCGGTAATTTTCAGTACGACATCGCAATCGATTGCGGCGGAGGAGGGGAGTTTCTACTAATACGTCGTTCGTGCCGTGGTAATTACACAATCGACCGTCGTGCGACGACGAGCCTCCGTCTGTTTCCCCCTACTCGCATTACGGACGAATCGACTCCATTCCGTCACCCCCCCCCCCCGCGCGCGGGAGACTCGAGATTTTTCCGGGATTTCCAGCGCGTTAAACATCGCCGCCCGCGTGTAATTCCCCACTATAGTCCGGACTTCCGGTGCGCAACAACCCTTTCCAGGGTCCACCCTCGGGCGCGCGTTCTAAACTCCGGGTCAGTAATAAAAATACGGGGACAAAAAAAAAAAATAAATAAATATATATATATATATATATATACGAAAATTGTCACCGTTGTAAAATACGCGAACCGGCCCCGGGGCCTATTCCCCAGTGTGTGTGTGTGCGCGTACAACAGCTGCTGTTGCGTGGATGCAGAATTCGGATATCAATGGTCATCTCGTATACACTCCCGGGGTGGTCCTGTCCGTTAATTAATCTCCGGTGTCGAATTTTCCCTACGCCCTGTAATGAAAAAAAAATATTTTTTCATTTACAGAGGCACTCTGTACGAGAGACACTCCGGACCGCGGGCGCGCGCGTATATAGTAATAATCGGATGAGAAATAAATTATTGTCAAACGTACGCGCCAATAATAGGCCTTCGGTATTTAAAAATTATTTAATTAAATAATAATAATAAAAATATACCGACCGAATGTTTACGCGCGCACGTCACCGGCGTTTCAGTGTGTGATAAAATTAGAGCCCCGATGTTGATATCCAGAAAATCCTATAAAAATATCATGAAAAAAATATGCGTTTATGGTCTAAGAAACAAAAAAAAAAAAAATGAGCACTAAAAACCTACGAAAACGCCCTATAGAAATTCGATTTACAATTTAAAAACATAAATAAAAAATTATTGTTTTATTAATATACTTGCGTATTAATCAACGACTGAGGATTGTATTAATTATATGACGTATTTTATGTTACTTATTTATCTGCAATTTTCCCAATTTTTTTTTTTTTTTTTTTTACGGGTTTTCAAAATTACAATATGTGCGAAATCGCTAAATCAAAAGTGAAAAATAATATTACGTAAAATAATAATAATAATAATAAGAAAAATGATAGTAAACTCGTGTTTTTTTTTCTTATGTGATTATTGAAGAACAGTTTAAAAATAACGTAAAAAAAAAAAAGTAAATAATAAATAAATAAAGCCAAATAATGTTGAAAAATGTAAAATATAAATGTGTTATTTAGATTCGTACGAAATCGCGTTTTTACCTAGGAAAACAACGTCTAAGTCGGTTAAAAAAAACACACACACACACACACAAAAGTCATCATCAGAGTTCCGATCCAAGTAATAATTTATTATACTCGACGACATAATTTCTATACTTTAACGCGCGATAGAGAAAATACACAATAACGTAATATTTACTCGATTAATTTACCGTATAAATGCGCGTGGAATTGAATCGTTTTATTTTGCCGAGAATATTTTGTTAAAACCACGAACGTATTGTCGCACGTCGCGCACAAAATTCAACGATTATTATTGAACGAACCGAATCGCGTTGTACGGAATATTTTTTTTTTATTATTATTATTATTATTATTTATATAAAACGACACTGTTTTTTACTAAGAAAAAAAAATCGGAAAAATAGAAAACAAAGCGAAACCAATTTCGAAAATGGCGAAAAGCCTCTTCAATTTGATTTGTTCGGGCAAAAAAAAATAAAAATATAAAACAAAACCGTTTACGATGGAAGCATAAAAAATATGTATAAACAGAGCAAACTACCAAATATTATATAGTTGACGCCGCGATCGGAACACACGAAAACACGGGACGTACGGAAAACTTAACACTCTCGTCGACAATATACATTCGATTTAAATTCACACAGTGTCGTGTAATTAGTTAGCAATGGGAAATATATTAATATACGATTTGCGTTCAAAACAACGGGTTTACACGATCAATTTGACGTGCGCACGTTGGCAGATTTACATAAATATTAATATTAATGTGCGTGTGTGTGTGTGTAATACACAATGTTGTATTTATTTGACGTAATAACGTGCCGTGTACAGGTAGTATAAATCGATTTCATTTCCGAACGAAGCCATTTGTTTCGCGATGATTTACAAATCACGAATCGTGCGTTCGAATTGGACGGTGCGCAGAGGGACGAAGATCCTCTACTATTGTTTTTTTTTCGTTTATTTCAAATGCGAGTGTTCCAACGATTTTTTTTTTTTTTTTTACTGGAGCGACGAGACGGTACGGAGAAAAAGGACTTTTACTGCGCGAGAATGGCGATTGGTGAACGAGCACGGCCGTATTTGCAATACGAAATGTACATAAATACTGAACAATTATTGAATTTCGGATACGATTGAAATGATCGAAATACGTTCACTCGAATACAACCAAAATAATACATCCATTTAATTGCAAGGCATATTGTCCGGGGGAGAGCGTATTTTTGGATGGTTACGGGGTAGAGACATTGTATAAACTCCTGATTCGACCCGACAAAACTGAATTAATAATAATAATAATCATCGCACAGTCAGCGTTCTGAGTGGAACTTTCGGTTGTTATACGCTTTGAAATCGATCGGCGCGTTATAGTAAACCTAACCAACCCTCCTCTAGCGCGTTAATATCGTTGCGGTGTGAAGCGAAACCGCGCGCTGCGGCGGCGGCGGCGGCCATCGATCGGTCTAAGTTTTCTTTTTTGCTCCCCGAGTATTTTTCATTTTGTTTTATCGATAAAGCCGTATAGCGGACGGGAAACGCACACACACACACACGCAATTTCACTCGACATAAATGTAAACGCGTTGAATATGTCTCGTATAACTTTCCACGTCTCCATACGAGTTCAACGGAGTTTGTAGTTCGGTCGCCGACGTCGTCGCCGCCGCAGCGTATATTACGTTGTCGCGACGGCCGCGGTTCCGCCCTCTAATTGGACCTTGGGAACGACGGACCAGCTGTCCCGTACGGGCGCGTATTCACTGCTCCGCGTGTCCCGCCGTGACGGTAAGTCAGCGGGCCGAGAGCTGTTTCGTCGTGTGACAAATTATAAGCTTTTCCATTGTCAACCCTTTCCCCCTTAATTCCGGTCCGTATTCCACACGTTGTACAAGTGACTTTAAACAGAAAACGGAAGCGTTCTAATGCAGTACACTACTCTTTCGCCTTACACACGCCGCGGAGTCAGCCGCATCTTTCGTAAAGCAACGTCACCTATAACTCAAACCACTTGTCATCCACAATACCGTATCTTCGACACGTCTTCGACTACTTTCAAAACCGTTCGCATCGTCCGAAACGTCGTAACGTGTCCGCGAACAATCTCAATCCACCGCGGTTCCCCCTAATCGTCTACGCAATTCACGCCACTGTACTACACTGCACCGCAGGGACGTATACAAGGGGGGGGGCGATGGGGCGATCGCCCCCCCCTAGATACTTGTGTATGTCCTATATCTACATATATGTCTATATATTATCTATATCTACTGACAACTAAAATTAATCGAATTAAAACTAAAATGTCATAAAACATTTTTTTATTTAAAACTTATTATTTTTATATAATTTTTCGATAATTCTAAGTTGGCAACAGATTCGACGGGCCGTTTTTCTATTCGCCCCCCCTCCCTCCAAGGGATGAAGTAAATACGCACCTGCTGCACCGTGGTGTCCTCGCGCTTTATTCGCGATTTACATTTGCGGGGATGGTGGGCACCAAGTCCCCGACTGGAAACTGTAGGAGTCGTCGTCTAATGCGAACGGGCGAGTCCATCGAGATTAATCTCTATCGGGACAATAATCGCGAGATTTTACAATATTTTCAAACGCGCGATTTTTAGATTTGAACCGCGCAGCAGCAACATCGAACGCTCCAATTCTCGAGCGTGATTCCCGCAATACGATTCAGACGCACTCGGATTTTATACACGCATTATCGCCAATCGTTGAAAAAAACGTTCATTTTTCGCTTTAATTGCAACATATCAGCGTACAGAAATCGTTTTCGTTGCCGTTGTCCACACATTTTCTATATTTTATAATTTTTTCCAATTTTTGTGAAAATTAAAAACGAAAATGAAACAATAAGAGAGAAAAAACATTCGTCCAAATACTTTATTGGATACGAAAATCGTATGCGCAATGGTGTTTTTACATCCTTTTAATCCGCAACGGTTTTTGTTTTCAATTGGTTCTTTTAAATATTACAAAAAAAAAAAAAAACAATAAAAACATAGCGTTCTCTCGAAACTCGATTTTCTTATACGACATTTGTGTATATTTTTTTAATCCGTTCGTGACGTATGATACAGCAAACGTGTTGTCGTCACCGTTTCAATTACCAGCGCGTCTATTCTTAAACATCAAACCGATTTTCGGTGACACGTAAACGACTCAACTCTGTGTTTTCGGTAAACGTCGTAAAGGGTCGGGTCCATCTCTGCTGCAGCTGCAGTGTTTATTCATGTGTGGCTTATGATGTTATCAAAGGAGCGTGTCTTGGCAACGACTCGTCAAGAAAACATAACGACTCCGAATAAACGGACTAAAAATATAGTCAACGGATTAATTTATAATATTGTCCCGTTATTTGTTTATTTTTTTTTTTTTTTTTTGTCAAACGCGTCTTTGGCGTTTAACCCGTTTTTTCCCCACTCGTACGATTTTGTACGTTTGTAGTAAACACTTTTTTACCCTGATGATGATCGGTTATGTCAAGATGGTTATACAGACACATTTCACGTCATACCGGGAACACGAACGTTCAATTAATGGAAGGAAAAAGCAGTTTGCACTTTGTCAAATCTTTTATTAGAAAAAAAAGGCGTAACACATAATAATTCCAAAATGAAAACAAGTAGATTATTGGAAAAAATTGGCTAAAACGAACTGTTGCAAACAAACAATTTTTTTTTTTTGTTCCCATTTATTATTATAATTATTTTATTTGAAAAAAAATAGATTTTTTTTTTATGAATTTATAGTAAAAACAACGAACGGATTCTTGAAAATGTGGTAGAATAAAAAAAATGAAAAAAAAATTCACGAGTCCGTATGGCGATGACGGCATTCTGAACATCGAATTCCTCGTTTTTAAAAAAAAATCTGTAAATCGAGCTCGGAGTAAACGTTTCGTATTAAACGCATAAAAATCGATATTATTACGCTGTTTTCGTGCGATCATTTCTTCCATTAATTCCGGCATTCGCGGCACTTGGAAATAACGCGAAACGTACGAAAACCGCGATAAATCACTTCGAATCGTTTAAATTGGTCTCGTGTTTCTGTATGCGCGTAGCCCGTTTCCCTCTATATCGTTAAAGATGAATTTTTCATTTTAATATTTCCTATTCGGTCGTTCAGCGTATCTTTATTTATTTTTATCGGTGTTACTGAAATGTCTCATACGACGAATAAGAATATAAATACTTAACGAAGTAACAAACCGACCGTGTGTGTACACACACACACACACACACATATGTACACAGACATGCAATATAGAAACCTTGTCTCACTTAAAATGAAAAAGGGTTATGTTTAAAGTTTAACGCGCAATAAAACGAGACATTACGTTTGAATTTATTTTACGACGATTTCCTCGGCCGATCGGCGGCGCGTTGTTCACATCGGTCGGACGGACAGACCGTATCAATATTTGAAAAGTCCTCGCAAGAAAGGAAAATGTGCTGTCCGTTCTCGCAGCGGTCAACGACTATGTTTTTCTCGATGCGTAAATTGAATTCTCATTCGGATTCAACGGGACACGCGAGTATAGTGGAAAACAGACGCGTCATAATTTCTTGAAAACACGAAAATGTGAATATTTAACGCGTAATACGATTATTCCCTTTGCGCAATTGCAACATGATAAAAGAGAAGATCGGCCTTTGGACACGAACGCGCGTCGTA
The DNA here is from genome assembly GCA_032441825.1 of Chaetogeoica ovagalla. NCBI lineage: Eukaryota > Metazoa > Arthropoda > Insecta > Hemiptera > Aphididae > Chaetogeoica > Chaetogeoica ovagalla. The sequence goes on along the minus strand of CM063724.1, from coordinate 1,583,382 downwards.
ATGCGTGACGCGCCGAAGTACTACTACTAACCTTTAAAATTCGTCCGTTTTCGTAGAAAATTTAATTTTTATACTTATTCGTATAACGTTGCGATTATTGTCTTATTAAATTCGGTATATACGTGCTTATAATATTTAGCGGAGAAACATTCGAAAATCCACGTGTGATTTTCTCTATATATTTATGTATATTACAACACAGACATCTATTGGAGTCATTCGGTTATAAAACCGTCCATGAAACGAACGTATTATCGACGTTAGCGCCGTGCATGGTAAACGTTCGTGCGTTGTCATATATAATAAAATATAAATCACTTTGACATCGGAGTCAATAAATTAAAACATTCGTGACGATATTCCAAATAAATTCCACTCTTGAAGGCTACGGTGCGTTGTTTTGCATTACGATTATTCACGTTAAAATTTTGAAAGTATATTTAAAATAGGAGTTTTAAAAAAGAAAAATGCTCGGAATACGAAATTTTATTTAATGTTTACAAGTCGTTATTATAAGAAATATCGGCATCGTAATTACGCGGTGAAGGGTATGAGAATTCTCTCTCTCTCTCATATGAACTTACTTTTTTTTTTTTACATATTACGTAATGTACCAACATATATTATAATAAGAAATTAGAATAATTAAAAACGATAGTGAAATAATATTTTTAAACAATTTGATAGTATTTATAATAATTCCTCGGTTTATTAACCGGTAACTATCTGTGACATTTTGAGACGGAAGAGTCAAAAGTAACAATTCACAAAATTTTTCAAGTTTTTACAGAACCACTAAAATGTTATTAGTATTTACTTAAATATATATATAAATTCGATTTCAATTTAAACTGCTTTCAACGTGAAATAATATTTATTGATATAAAAACGAAACGGATATCTGTAGCACAATAAATATTATACGATTAAATTAACGCGTTCGCGACGTAACGTCGTTCGTGAACGGCTGACTGACGAGTTCACGTAAATTGATCGTATAAGTTATTTTAAAATTTTATATTACGCATTACGTACTAACGGGAATTATCGATCGCTTATGTCTCGTCGCCGCCGACCGATATACTCGGGAACTTGCGAGATAATATCGTGACCGATCGATCATTCCATGGTTTTGTCTTTTTTTTTTTTGCTTCATCACACGCCATTTTATTGAATCAAATTTTACGTTCGAATTACACGAAATGTAAAAAAAAAACGAGTGAGGAAAAACGCCGGTAATTTCTTTGGACCGAACGAGACTTATAAATGTCCGAGGAGGAATCTATTTTTCTAATTAATTATAAAACGAAAATTACGATTTTTTAACCGACGACGATAATAGGCATTTAAAAGCACCTGCAATCAACCTGCGTTATTCGCACTGACTTTCCGGAAACTCGTATAAGTTTATATTTATTAAAAGTCGTATTGAAAAAGTTTTTAATTCCATTTTGTTTTCTTTCGTTCTAATACAAACGAAATTACTATATGGATAATATTTTTTGCGTACTCACAGCGTTTAATATTATTATAAAAATTACAAAATACTTTCTGATTTCCTGAGAAAACTCATTATCAAAGTTGTTCGCGTTAAATTTTTAATATATATAACGTAACGTGATTACGGTGATGAATTGACTTCCGAGTATGATTCGATCTCCTGATCAACTTTAGTTATTGTAATTAGTGAACATTATGTACCGAGTGTCTATATACGGGGAATAAAAAATTAATTCTTTTTTTTCTCTAGGCGAGAAATAAAAGACTTATATCATAATATTCAAATTACTTTCTGTACGCATATTTATTTATACGTATTTATGCGCGATAAAATCTATATGATTTTTTTTCTTTTCAGTCTTTTAACTCCCTTTCATTTAAGCGCGTAGAATTGTGAATTGTATGAACGTTCGAAAACCAAATTTATTGCCCAAAAATTTTCTTATTACACCGTATATATTGTATATAACAGTCACAAATTTTTTTTATCGACGATTAAATCAGATTAAAAATAATATTAAAGGAACAAACATTTTTACACGAATTTCGGAATAGTGAAAAAAAAATAATAATTTTAGGTAATATGATAAAACGGAAACCGTTTCCAAAACCGTATAACCATAAAAAAAATTGTTTTGTTAATAATATTTTTAAAATATTGAATGTTTTTGTCAAATTATTTTCAGTTGTAATGATTTGTCGTTTGGTTATTAAAAATAATTTTTGAAATAATATAAAAATCCTTTACAGCTCCCGGCTGTGAAAATGAAAAACAACACACTTTCTTTTTTACAATATGCGTCCAACCCCTTTTCCCCAAATTGTGCTTTTGCATTTAAAAATTGTTATAATGCTTTCAGTATTAGAGGCGGATACTTACTATAATATATTAGCAGTACTCCAATAACAATAGATAAATGTAATGAGAATTTTCAATATAAAACGATATTTGTTGAATCCTCAAATAGCAAAAAAAAAAAAATTTATTTTGAATTTAAAAAAAAAAAAACAGAAATTGAATTGAAACCGTATTCTAACCCAAAACCGGCAATATCTCGGAAAAAATCGTAACAGCTAGTTTAAAATCTGCAACATCCAGAAAATATTTAATTCTCGTTTTGTTTATCTGCTGCAATCGACGATCGATGACACTTTTACTTCTGCAAATAAACCTACTTCGGCTCGTTGGCGTAGTTTCTTTTCAATAATAATCGATACGATCCTTACGTTTCATTCACCAAGAAGAAGAGGAGCACAGAATAAACTTTCGCGAAGATTGCCGCTGCGTAAATAACAATCGGGCGTCCCGTGGAAAGGCGGTGTTAATCATTATTTAACCGCCGACCGATCCTTCTAACATCGATGCTAGCAAGTCGATATCGTCTCCAAATTCAAAACGGTCCTTCTCTCTATGGATAACGATCGTAATATTTATGGTTTCATTGTAGCCGAAGGCGATAACCTGGTTAGGATTTGTGAGAAACGCAAACGCGGTGTGTGTTATGTGTTGAAGAGAAACGCACCGAAACGAGGCAAGTCCTGGATCGAATGTCCCGGGAACGAATCTATTTTAATAGGACTTTCGGGTTCGCAATACGGTGGTGTCATGTACACGAAACAAAAAAAAAAAAACTCCGGACACGAGATAAAAAAGAGATTCAACAAAATTGTATTTTATACTCCCGCCGAACAGGATGAAAAACTAGCGTTTTTTGAAAAGAAATTTTGATCGAACCGCCGGGAAACCGTCCGCACTATATATACGCGTCTGATAATAACAGCGATCCTGTACGATTTATCGGCTTAAAATCACGTGTTATGTACGTATTGATGTTTAATAATGGTCGCGTCGCGACTGATGGGAAATCGCTCGTAATCGTTCCCGGCGCTATTTCCCGAGTAGTTTAGATTCATTGTACGAACGAAAGGGATGTCACGGGATGACCCTGCGGTCCGCATCGCTTTATACGTATATACGCTGTAGGTGGTGTACACGGGATGTATATTGTTACCGGATTTAATTAGCGTTCAAAACAATTCGTGTCAGCACCAGTGAGAAATATATTAGCGTTTGAAGAACACCCACTGATCACGCGAATTCAAGACCTTCCGCTGCTGGGTCGATCTGTTCGTCCTTTCGCGGCGCGGCCACGAACCGAACGCGGGAAACGCGTTAATTCAATGGTGTGCCGAAATAGATAACGTTATCATTATAACGTACGTATCGTTTTCTTTTTCTGTTTTGCCCGTAAAATAAACGCGTACAACGGTTTTTTATTTATTATTATTATTAATATTTATTTTATCGTTTAAATCCGCGTATTTTTATTGTAATATTCATAATTTTCTGTATATGGCGAATTATTCGTTTTTATTATTTTTTTTTCCTTGTCGTATGGCTTTTTTTCGTTTACGCTTAATGATGAATTTTTGCGGAGACCGGTGTGGAACGAGCAAATTAATGATACGACGACTCAGCTGTGTAATATATTTCTTTATTTTTCCCAATATACTCTTTGGCTTGATTAACATATTTTCTTCCTTTTTTTTTTTATACGCACAAATTTATAATTCACCGGTATTAATTTATAGTTTTTATTTTTCTCGCATATATATATATATATATATATATTGCTTTACTCATTCAAATATTTTTTTACTCCTTTTACTATTTAATTATTATTGCTGTTGTCGTTGATTTATGTAAAATATCGTAATAAATAACTTTGAGATAATATTAATATTTCATTTCACTTTTGAAGGAGAGAGGGGGGCATTGATTAAAATTTAATACCTCCTGTTAACGAAAAATAAACAGTATTTTTTTTTTAATATTATAAATATGCAATATTTTATAATTTTGTTCCGGGTAAAATGTTCAATTGCTTTTGCGCATATGCAAAAAAAAAAGAAACAAAAAAATTTAATTGACAACCTACCTTTACGTCGATTAATTTTTAAAAAAATATTTGATCGGATAACACTATTTTTCCCCGTCATTTTGACTTCTAAAACATTTTCAATTTTAATTTATAACAGAATTACGACTGTTAAGAATTATAAAATAATCGGGTTTTTTTTTCTCAAATTTCAAACCATTACAAATCGATCGATTTTTAATTTCAATTAATTGATTTCACCACGAAAATCTGTTAAAAAAAAAAAAAAATGCGAATTTAGCTATTACATACCGACATTGTGTAAACCGCGTTAAATGTGTTATGAAAATCAATATATTTTCAATATTAACGCAATATGCGCATAAAATTGTTTTTGTACGTATACATTTATAATCGCCTTATAATGTCAATTACACAATAATAGTTTTTATCATAAAAAAAATGTTTTTGTTTTTTAAATCGACGTTTAACAATAATTTCCTACGTTAATTATTTACAAAAGAGTATATGCGAAACACATAACGTGAGTCCGATATTTTTTTCGCGTCTCATACGAAATTGCTTGGTATTCGTTTGGGGAGACGAGATTAATGATTCGGACCGAACGATCTGTCCGAATCGAATGGTACGTTTTGAAAAATTATTCGTATATACTTTAAATATTATTACAAGCAAAAAAAAAAAAAAATTCTTTTTTATGAAATAATTTTACGCGCTGAAGTCATAATAATAATAATAATTTTTGTCTGATAAAATTAACAGCTTTTTTTTTTTGCCGAAACCGAGTAAAGTCAATAAATATTTCCCTCCCTCCACCCAATTTGACGTTTACAAAACGTCCGTGTGGCGAATTTTTTTTTTTTTTTCATAAATTATTTAGCGATTAATATATTTGATTCTTCGCGTACCCAATTATAGAATACGAATAATATTCAATTATTCGTCGTATTAAAAAAAGAAAAACAAAATATACACACGCACAATATATTACATAGACATAAATACATCTAATAAGTAATTTACTAGAGGCAGGCTGTAAAAAAAAAAAACCGCGTTTTTGATTAAACTCACTGTGGGTGTTCGCTTAGTGCGATCAAAACGCGGTTTCCTATAAATTTATCGTCTACTCATTTCGTTCCGTTACGACGTTCATTTTCCGGTGCGCGACAAAATATTCGAACGGGTAATACACATTACTTGTAATAATAATAATATTTGCCGCAATTGTTTTGAAATATTATTAGATAAATAATATATTCTCGAACATTGAGTTTCCGATAAATATAATATTGCTGCACTGTACGATATTTTATCATCACGAACCGGTTTCCCTTCCATAGTGACTGAAAAATATAATAATAATAATAATAATAATAATAATTAGACGTACGATTATAATATAATATACACACACACACACTTGATCGATGATATATGCACTTTTTTCGGTTAAAACGCCATCGATCAACCGAAAATTATTCGCGTAACAATATTATTATATTATTGTTATATAAATAAAAAATATTAGTAAAAATAAAAAACCGGTCGGCGGAATACGAATTTTTTTTTCTTCTTTTTTTTTTGTCGACGTGATTAACGACGGACGTTTGTTGATGGTCGCTTTAACGAGATACGATTCTTTTTTTTCCTATCCTTCTTGTCCTCATGAAAAAACGACGAAACACCGTGTAGTGTAAATCACGCGCACCAGACGAGACTACAGACCATCGCGCGATATTATATTAACCCATCAAATCGTATCGAAATAAGTTTATTTTGTGGAAAAATCGAACAACGGGACGAGGAGAGTGGGAATCGGTGCGAAATAATTGTCGACGGCGATCGATTACGTGCGCTTGGTTCGGCCCGCCGCAATCGTCATTAATATAATATTATATCGTATAATTGTCTGGAAAATTCGCATCCGAAATTTACGATCTTTCCGATGTGATGTTTTTCATTAAACAGGCAGAAGCCTACGTTTGTGTTTTGTAAACATAAGATCCGGTGAGAAATAACTGTATTCTTTTACGATTTAAATTGAATGTACGTCAATCGTCAGCAGTCAAACGGGGACGACGAAGGGGATAGACGTTTTTGTTATTATGCGATTTTTTTTTTTTTAACAATAAACCGTTTATTACACATTTATTATTAATAAAAATATGTATTTTCAGATTATGACTTATGTTCTCGATGATCGAAGTTAGTGCTGAAAAATCGGCTTCCCCGCCGCCGTCACGACAAAATCATTTGACCGCCACTGACGTCAATATGTTTAATATATTTACGCAAACGTACGAACGCGATATTTTCCAAAAACAAAAAGAGATTAATCTGTTACGCTGCAAATACGCGCATGAGCGGATTTAATTTTCGCGAAATTCGTTAATTACGTTTCTTCTTTATACGGCAAAAGTTTTTTTTTATTTATTAAAAAGAAAACAGTGATTGTTCATTATTCATGTCCGTTAAAGCAGCACGTAATATTCGTCTGCGTTCATATTCCACGAATTCAAAACGATTGCGGAATATTATGACAGCGCGCTGTGAACACATATGGAATAAAAACCGTATTAACCGGGAAAAATTGTTGAAACCGGTATAGGTTTAATCGAGTATATAAAGCTGTACGGTGGCTATTAATTATTATTCGTTCGATGAATTAACGATACGAATATTGGAAACGTTTAATAGGAAATGATACTCGGTCCGTTCGGATCGTACGTTTCGCGAACATTTCACTCGATTCCAGTTCGATTCGAGAAGATTTTTTTTATAAAAATCACTCGGGAAAAAAACCACTCGTTTTCGTCAACAAGCGTGTACAGTGTTCTCTTTCGACAACCAATCGAATTAACTCGGCGCGTAGTACGTGATCAAACGAAAATTTAAAAGTATAAAATAAAAAAAAAATAAATTACGAGATAATTATTATAGACGAATACTTATGGAAAAAAAAAATAAAAAATAATCCGAAATCTCGTGTTTTCTCGTTAAAACTGTACGGCGCGCGCGCTCGTATACACCTCGTATATTATATTGAAACGCCCGACGGTTGTTTTCGAGTTCATCATCATCATCATCGACGATTCACGGTTGTCCGTGAAGAGCCGAGATACGGTAAACAAAATACGCGTAGTATTTTTAATATATTATATTTTATATAATAATTTGTTTTAACGTTGTAAAGACCGAATTAGACGCCTACGAACGGAGCGAAATTTCCACCTACACGCGGCCACGGCAGTAGTTTTACGACTACCGCGCCGGTTACGTCCCAGGATGTTATAGCACTGATAACGATCGACATATAACAGTTTTTTTTTAAAAAAATATTAATAACATAAAAAAAGAACACGAACTCATAATAACGCGTAATATTCGGATAGGCGCGTTTCGTGTTTTTTTTTTTTTTTTTATATATATATAAACTTTAAATTAATGTTGAAAAAATATATACATTTTTTACTTCTGCTTTGTCGTTTTCACCTACTGTGAACTGGTTAACAAAACAAAACGCAAACCGTACAGTAGCGCACAGTTTATTCGGTATACGCGCCTTTTCACATCAAATCTTTAAAACGAATTTAAAAATCCGAATTAAGGTGAAAAGAGTTGGTAATAAATTCGGAAACGATTTATATCGCATACGCATTCGTGTGTTCTACACGCGTTATACACACGCTCGTTTGTAGTTTCTTTTTTTTTTTTTTCAAAATACATTTTATTTATTCAAACGTTTGAACATTTATCAGTTTTAATATTCTCGCGCGCGCGTCCTTTCATATCGCATACGCACAATGGTATACAGGACGTTTCCATCTATTCAAAACGGGCTTACGTTTATTACGGCGGTCGGTCCCCGTTGTTTCTGATATTATATTACACCAAAACGACGCGATACGTGGCACACACATAGGCCGTCCAATTTACTTCAATTCATCTCTCCCTTAAAAACACTACGTGAACAGACGCCGTTTTGCCTTCGGGCAACAACTACTACGCGCTTATATTATATTCCCTTTATTTTGACTTATCTCCGGATAAACAGCAAGGCCGTTTTATATAATACACATTATGCGCGCAGGCGTTTTCCTTCCCCTCTCTCTCACTGTCTCTCGTTTTTTTTTTTCTCCGCGACAGTTCTCCGCATCTTTCTTTTTGTCATACGGATAAAAATTGACGTATTAATATTGTAATCCGTCGCAATCCAATTGCTAAACTACTCGTCTGTACGTGTAATTCGTTTTCGGTGTAAATTTAATTTAACACTGTTGTGTTTAAGTTTTTCAGTAGAGTTCTCGGAAAACGTAAAAGGGATATCGGCGAAATATCATTTTCTCCTATAGTTAATGACGAAGAGATATTATTATGTTTGAGACACGGTATAAATTCGCATAGCAAAATGTGTACGTCGTTTTTTCTTTCAAAAAGTTCTGTTACGTTCGTTTTTTTTCCCAACAAAGAAAACAACCCTAAATTAAACGCGGTGGAAAACAAAAGTAATTGTGTATTTGTCCGTAAAAAAAAAAAAATCAAAAGTCACGGCCACGTTTTTACGCGAAACCGCTGTGTTACAAGTGAAGAGAAGTTCCGGAAGAACTACAGGGATACCGCGAGAGAGTTAATTCGTTCACAGGATTCGTTATGAATAATTAGTAGAACGACGCGCGATGTGTTTCGCGGCGAAAACATATAATATCGTCCGCTATACACTCGTATGAATTTGTTTTTTTTTTTTTTACACCGTTATTCGTGCAAGAGGTTTTGTCGGCTTTCCCGTTGTAGGCGACGCGAATTATTATCGAAGAACCATTTTGCGTTTATTTCGAAAATCGAATGTTCCGCGTCAAAATCACTGACGTAATTAATAATATTCACCGGAATGAGGTGTGAAAAACGAACGGGTTTTCCCACACGACGATTATCCCACAGATCTGCGTCGTTCTCTTCCGGTTTTGTTTTTCTACCGAGTCGGATATTTTCGTTCTCCTACACTCCGAAATACACGAACTGGCCGCGTATATCTTGTGGTCCAGATATTGGTGGTCCGAATGACCGAGGAGGCGAGGACCGTCAATCGCTGCGGTATACGAATACATGCATCCGATGTCTGTTATTCTAAAGATATAATATACGAGTCGGATACGTGCACGACGACACGAAATATATCATTATATAATACGTACATTGTTTTACGTCAAATCACCGGGCGCGTATAATAACAATAATAATAATAATAATAATAACAATTTACCATTATAAGATTATTACGCTCGCGTCGTGTACCACCCGCGAGATACCGGCGAAGCGTCCGATGATATTGTAATATTCGATTTCGGACCACACGCGCCAAACAAGATGAGGATGAGTCCGTCGTCCATTCGTCGTTATTGTATCACTCCTATTCACGAAGACGCAGTCTTCGCGGTGTTTCTTTTTTTCTGTCCGCAACTCGTAATTTCCGTTCGGGTTTTCTATTTTTTATTTTTCTATCGATTTCCTCACGCGTTCTTCGGATCGTAAAACGTTTATTCCGTTTTACAGTCCCAGAATATTTAACCCGGGTGGGCCGACGATTTTAATGTGGTCTCGAACGTTTCACATCCGTCGTATCCGTCTCAAAAGCTTAAATTTCCCGTTGGAAATAAGTGAAAAATTACAATTACTACTGAAAACTATTCGAAATTTGCCTTTCCGTTCGCGTGGTACTTTTGAGGGGGGAAAAAACGAAAAATTAACGTATTTATTATAATAAAATGCGAATATTCGAATAACGCGCGCGTGAACGCGTACAATCACGAAGATTTTGATTTTATTAAAGGCGACAATTTCACGAGAAGCTCGTTTACAAAGTGATAGAAAATCGACGGTAAAAAGTCGTCTATAATAGTTTATAATATGTGAGACGGAAAACAACAGAACAACAGTCCCTTTAAATAAATCGACACCGTTTTAATGATTTATTTTATCCATTCTTAATATTGAACACGATATTAGTCATTCCGGAATTTTTCTTTTTCTTTTTTTTTTTTAATATATATTTTATTAACGCCGATATAAGAGAATAGACGTAATAAACGAGTGTCGACAAATTGTTTGTCGTACAATTGATTATTATTTTTTTTCACTCTTATATCGAGCGCAATAAGAGTCGATTTACCATCTATCGGTTATTTCCAGACAACGCTGTGCAAACGCTACCGGGTTTCGACGACTTCAATAGAATCGAATAACTATACCACTCGCCGTTCATTCGCGTTGTCCAAATACGTACTGCTTACGCATGCTCGAGAATTTTGTCGATTATTTATTTACGTCGGAGTGCTATCGAAATATCGGAATATGTTCGGGAATATTTTACGAGAATCCTGTGCGGATCGATACTGTAAGTATTGCGTCGGCGAGATAAACGTTTCGACCGCGTTAAGCGATTTCATTTTCTCAAAGCTCCAACAACGCGAAATGCACTGCGTCGCGTGATATAAAATATGATAAATCGCAAACGACTACACGCGACGACGCGAATTCGACGTCGTTTGTGTATTCTCGTCACCGTTCTCCCGACCAACACATCGTCGTTATATATAAATATACATTATGACTTTTACCGTTCGTGTCATACCGCCGGATCACAAAGGCGCGTCCCTTAATTACATTTGCGATTTCACCCTATTGCGCGGCGACGACAACGTCTCTCGATGATTGCACTCGTCGTTCTTTACCTCGCGACGTCTGTTGACACTCCACAAAAACGCCATCGCTTGCCAATGTTCTCCTCACGCGCGCATCACCGTAATCCCTATCAATTCAATTTCAGAACGATACGTCCCTTTCTATAATGGCAAAAACTAATTTCGGATCCGTCACCACGCCGAAAGTCACTCGCCTTATGTTTGTAGGCGGACATTAAATCTTCAATTATTGTCGTATTTATCGCTTTATCCCCGACGACCGCTGTACGAGCACAACAATATCGCGTAACGTTTATTAACTGCAATCGCGCGTTTCTGCACGAATTCACGACGCTCGTTGTTAGGCAGCCACGCGCGCAAAACCGTATTACGAATGTACTTCGTAAATCACGTGATCGTACGATTTCATCCGGGTTTCGACAAACGGGGGAAAATGCTTTAAAACGACAATATTATATACGTAATTATATACTTTCACGCCTGTGTCCGTATTATATTATTATTAAAACGGCAAACTCTCGGTAATACAGTACACACATTGCCTTCCCAGCCACGGAGGTCCGCCCGGTTTTTCGACGTGTTCTCGTACGTGAAGTCATAAATTACATAAAGATCCTCGTTGTCGACAATTTGATGTAACTTATCAAAATCAATATCAGTGCCGACCAGTGGCGCAACCAGGGGGGGGTCCCCGGGTCCGGACCCCCCCTTGACTAGTGCAATAGTATTACATTTATAGATGAAAATCCAAATTCTGATACAACTTTCATATTTTTCTGTTAAAATTTCGCATACGATATAGATAACACCAGGTGTTAACAATTTATTGATTATATTATATTATTATAATATATAATCTATTTTTATTATCTATTAAAAGTTTTGTTTTTCATAATGTAGTTTTTTAGACCCCCCCCTTGAAAAAATCCTGGGTGCGCTACTGGTGCCGACTCCAAACTCGAGAAGTCGAATCGTCCGACCTATTGGATACAGTGGTGCGTAACACGTGTGGTTTTCTAGTCGTATAATTCGTATCCGATCCGGAGGCTTCGGAAGGATGCAGATGCGGTACAAACGCGACGAGCCGAATTCGATTTGCTCACCGACAATACGGTGCCCTGAGCGGAAGATGCGTTCATCTGCACAGTATTACTGGGCCTTTGGCATATTATAGCGGTTAAATGGGCTCGGGATTTATCATTTTTATTGCACGTAAATATATTATAGTGATGCTGTACGTAACAGCAGTTGCGCGTTGTTTCCTACGGGAGATACGCGTGCACACAAACACACATATGGGACCACGCGTATAACGACTACTATCGACACCCGAGAAAATACTCGGATTCGGTCCATTCGCATTAATCCGACATTAATGATATTATTGTTGTTGTTATTATTATTATTATTATTATTATTATTATTATTATTATTATTCGAGCATAATGTACCGCTCGCGCATTTATTATTATTTTCTTATTTTTTTTTTGTCACTCGACTCGTCGTCCGACCGACCGAAACACGCGGTTAGGTTATTCGAACGGGGGGGCGTACGCGTACCATTTATCGCGAGCGACTGCAAAATATGGCGTACGCCACGCAGATGTTTTGGTTGAACGACAAAAACCATATAATTAATAAAAATATTCGATTGACGAATATCTCCTCCTATACGGTGAATTATGCGTCCATACGGACAATCTTCTTTGTATCCTTTTCACGGCGAATTCGCATCGATTTTGTGTAACGTCCAATCGATTTATTTCAATATATAACTCGACGTTATTAGATGTGTGTTCGATAACTCTCTAATATACCGTCGTTCATTTTGTCAACGATTAAATATGTATTGGTTGTAAAAAGTTTAAAACATTAGTATTTTTGTTAAATTCTCAAGTCAACTGTATGTTGGCTATTTTTTTTTTTTTGTTTTTTTTTTGTTTACTTGACTAGTTTAAATTATCTTTGACAAGACTTTTTTTTTATTCGTCAATATTGTTACAATCAGCCGGTTAACACGTTCGATTCGTACACGACCGGCAAATACGTATAGCACTCATGTATTAGCTGTTCATAGTTTTCACTGGCCCGTTAAATTGTTTTAATTTTTACTGTTTATTTTTATGATTGTATCGGCTATAATTAAATAATTTGTTTTGATTTCGTAGTCAATCACGAGTTTGGTATAATTCTTATTTTGTTGTTTTTTTTTTTTAAATAAAAACAAATCTTTGTATGACAAAAAATAAATAAAAAATAATAATATAATTTAGGTCGCCTTATAATTTATTAACGAAAATAAAAAATTGTATATTGTTGAAAGATTTTTAAAAATTCTTGAGACATCAGTCCCCTAAATTTTAAATGAAAACTTAAAAAATTAACTTTTTCTAAGCGAGTTAAATTAGTTAATTTTTTTTCGATGTTAATTTCAAACTCAATTATTAAAATTTATTTTTAATTAACTTTCAACTTTTAACTAAAAAAATTTAAATTAAATTAACTAATTTTTTTTTTTCACTAACTTGTCCGCCTTTGCGATTTGATACAGGCATGAAAGAATTACGTTTATCGCGTATTATATTTTATAATAATAATTCCATTATAAAATTTGTATTATAAAATTATTATTTTATAATAACGAATAAAATTACGACAAAAACGCGGAAGATACGCTACTATATATTGCATTAGTTCCTGGATATTCGAAGTTATAATAAGACAAAAATTACTTACTTTAATTTTTTTTCAGTTTTACGTGTTTGAATTTAAATTTTACTAATAAAATATGTACTCGGTGAAAAAAATTCTATAAAATATAATAATAATGTTCGGTCATAAGGTGAATTTTAAGTGTATTCGTTATATTAAAATAATATTTGCAAAAGTTGTTCGTCTCAATTTTCCCCTTGTCTTATAAATTACTTCATCCGTAATAATATTTATTCGTCATCGTTTAAAAGTGTTTACAAATGTTTGTCTTTCGGTTTATATACATATTTGTATATCTATTTCACAAAATTAAATATAAAGTCTTATTAGAAATTATTACTTTTTATACCATTAAAAATGTTTCCATATATTTCTTTCGCGTTATATTACACCAGGACACGAGAGAATATCCAAATAGATAACGCGTACCACAAATCATTATAAAATAATTTTTAAAGTAAATTATAACTGCAATAAATACAAAAAACGTTTTAATGGAAAAAAAACTCCAAGCCAAAAGTATTGACTGATTTACGGCTAGACGTGTTGAGAACGAAGTCTTCAATATATATATAAGTATATACTAATGTCTCAGATTTCAGCTGTTCGAGTTCTAAAAAAAAAAAAAAAAGAATCTCAAATAAGCCCGCAATTGATCATTTTTAACTGCATAACGATCTTTAAACTAAACTATATTATATTTTTGGGGTGACGTATTCCGTGGTTAACGGTTTTATAAACAACAACCAAAAACCGCCCAGACGCAAGAAAAAATAAATATTACATCTGTTTGCGACAAAATGAATAGTATTTCGACACCAACGCATATGGCGCGTAAATTATAAATGACAAACTAGTGTATTTTAGGGTAAATGTTCATAATTATAGCGGTGTTTCTTTTTCTATTTTTTTTTCTACGTTTTGTAGATTTAAAATTAATGACGATCAATTGGATTATAATATTTCTTAATATTATAATTTCTTATATATATATTATAACTAGATTATAATATTTCGAACGACTAATTGAACATGTTCTGTAGTGTACTCTATCGTATTAATTTCGAAATTTCAAAAACGCCGTATAATTTGCAATAAACAATTATTATTATAATTGTATTACACTAATATTATTCCTTCGTTTAATAGATTTAGAAACAAAGTAAGAAACACTCCGAATCCAGAGCATTTAAGATACACAATAATTATTCTATAAACAGTAAGTCTTGTGGTATAATTATAATGTATATAAATAATGCTAGTAACAATATCGGTTTTTTCACTTTATTGTACAACTGATCGGTTATAATTTATTAATATTATTTTATGACTTATAGAAAAGACGACGCGTATCACGGAATATTAAAATATAAAATTAATATTATCGAAAAACGTCTTCGGGTTAAATTGTTTCAAAATATGTTACAATTATACATATATTGTTATGTATGTATAATAAAACGCAATCGTAACATTAAACACATGAATACGAATACAATTTTTCAAGCGCATATTTGAAATTTAGAATTTAAAAAACACCAAGTCGTCATATTTTATAGTAAATATTATTGTTATTAAGTAGTTATTATATTTAATAACATATTGAAGAGCAACAAATTTATCGAACTCAAATTTTTGAAAAATATTCGAATTCTCCGAGTGAACGAAAATTCGATCGTCTCTACCGTATTTGTACACTAAACGCATTTAAATAATATACAATAAGCCGAAAACGATTTTAATTTTATAGAAAAAATAAATTAACATTTATTATATAATACACTCGTATCTGGCCGTTGGCGCGTTCGTACCGCACGTTTCGCGCATATACTCACAAAAGATTGGCCAACAAAAATGATTACGCAGTATGATTTGTAGCATTCGCCATTAGAAAAAAAAATAGGAAAAAAAGTATACAAACTGTAAATAGTAACAAGTGAAAGGCCGGTGGTGCGCGTGCAACCACCACCTTTCGTTTCGTTATTTGTTCGATAAATAATGAAAACCGACTGATTAAAATAACGCACGCGATCGAAAGTAAACGCGTATTGAAAAATTATAAAATACGAAAATATTTTTTTATGCTGCCAACATACAATCCGGTCAATGATTGCAATGAAAAAAAAATAATAATAAAGAAACGTATAGGAAATATGTTGTTGTATTGAATTTGTTTATTTACTAACCGCGGTTTCGATAGAAAGTCATCGTCAGAGAAAAAAATCATAAATTTATATTTTCTTATTAAAATATAAAAAAAAAAACAACGAAGAAATTGTGTACACACAGTGAATATGAAATTTATTCCATATAAATAGAATGTATTGTTCGTGTACGATCGACTGTGCAATTCGTCCAAAAGTGAACGGCTACAATATTAATATTTTGTATATTTAAAATTCTCGAATTATTTACGATACGATTACGCACTGTAAAACGCATTTCAAAAGATTTGCAATCGGATTGGCTTTTTTCTAATTATGTTTCGATAAAGTGTTTATTTCGTTTTACCGACATGAAATCACTTTCGACCGCACATTTCGGTCTATGAATTTCCGGATGATTAACTGAAAAATGTAATTATTCGAAAATCGTTTCGTTTCATAGATTCCTATGTTCGTTTGATAAAATTATCATTATTATTATTATTATTATTTTAATAACATTTAATGTTCCGGCGAGTTTTTCCGCTGATAATATATTTTTCGTATTGTTGCGTACAATGAAAATTAATTACGCCGTTTGTGGTTTTTTTCAATAATCTGTTTTCGCGTATTGATTGCGTTTGAAATTGAACTCGTTTTTAAAACGAGATACAGCGCACGACGATGCAAAAGAAGAGTTCGAATGTATAAAAAAAAAAAAAAAGAAAAAACCGTAAATCTATTTTCTTCGTAAAAGGGAAAGACGACTGGAGTAGAGTTTGCGCGCGTTTCTTGTGAATATTCAATTCGAATTCATTGTCCAATAATAAAGGACTGAGGAATTAACTCGATCGTTCAAACGCGTGCCGAGCGTTGTAAATCGAACGCGTTCGTTAATTTCGAATGTTTATTGAAACCCGCAATAATTTGCAGGTTGTCCGAATACTTGTACTCGACGAACACGGTACTACGCGTACGTGACGCGTCAAAAGCGAACCCCGATACAATCGTATATACGTAAACGCCGAGTATTACGTAATACGATTTGCGGTTCGCATTTTTTCCACTCGTTTTTTTGTTTTTTCTGTTTTTTTTTAAATCGTTTTAAATTTTAAATCAAACCGATAAAAACGATCGAAATGCCCCGCAGACGGAGAAATCGCCTACGGCGATCACTGTGCGAGGGGGGCGTGGAGGAATCGCCGCCTCGTCGGGACAAAAAAAAAAAAGGCTTTTAAACTCGTTCGTTTCGTTTTTCGAACCTGTACCACCCGCAGACCGATAAATCCGCGTACACTTTATTTAACGTGTAACGAACCCTCATGTGGGTATAGAATACTCGCGCGTATACGCGAACAACAACGCTGGTTGCCGGTGAAGTAAAAAAAAAAAAAAAAACAAACAACCGAATAAACAATGTCCCCCCCCCCCTTCAGGCCGTTATTCGAATCTCCGGACGCAAAAGGGACGGACCCCGGCCGCGGTTGAATTACACAAATAATACTAATAACACACTTAACATTATGCTCGTATTAATCATACCGGGCGAATTACAATAATAATAATAATATTAATAATAATAATGAAAAAAAGAACGTATTTTCCGTGTGTATATTCGACGTGATCAATCGTGCGGCGCGCCGTGTACGTGGCTTATTATGAGCGTTAGACGAGAAGACGAAGAGAATTGTTGTGTTGTCGCGGCTGCTGTTTTACGATAATGTTACGAAGGCTCGGCCGACGTGAAATAATTTGTGTTCATGAATAATTTTCGAATTTGACAAACGACAGAGGCGCTGCTGCGCGATCGGAATATTCCGCGTGTGTGTTGTACGCGTAAAACGCGCGAACGGTCGGACGAATGTTTTATACACGTCGTCGTCGTCGTCGGCGGCGCGGATAATATATTTATATATTGGAATGTTTTATTTTTCCGTTACACTCGAAGTCTCCTCGGACACCATTCGAATGTCTCGAAACGACTTTTGGAAACATTCGGATTCGTGCGTTTCGCGCGAGAATTCGTGTGATATTTTAATTTTTTTTTTCCCCAAATAGTGTGTTAACGATAGATTTTGATAAAAAAAAAACAATACAGTTCACGGTAATCATGCCAGAAAATCCAACCTCGCGCTACCTCTATGAATAATCGAATGGGATTATCATCGGCCGTCTTCGTGGATTTAAAACAGAGAAACTTAGGTTGTCCGCGAAACAGTTAACACGACCGGAAGAGTCCGTTGAACGTTTATAATTGTCAATACGATAATAATTCATTTCCCGGACTCGTATTCGTCGCGCGAACGTTTTTCGCTTCAAATGTCACTGTGCAATTGTACAATTTCGTACTTGTTGAACCCGAGATCTTTGTCGACCGGATCGCGCAAATGATTTTCGTTATTAGATCATAAATAACCTTTAGTTTTGAACGTTATTAAATCGTATAGAGACCGCTGAAAGGTTTGTTATTGAAAACGTCAGCGTCAGAAGTATATTTATTTTTTGTATTATTCGTGCAAAGTAATAATTGAGCGTAATGGAACGAACAGAAAAAAAAAATCGAATATCTTCAGTCAGTGTTAATTATTTCGACGATAAATATTTATGAGAGAGCGCGTATGTGTAATGCACTTAACGCGTGTACAAGAACCAAAACGTTTAAATGTGTTTTTTCTAAACTTAAGAATGACACGTATTGTAGACATTTTTTTTTTTTTTTTTTGTTCGTAGTTATTCGAAACAATAATAATAATAATAATAATAATAATATAGTATTGTATGATTTTGACAGATGTGGATTGTGTGTGTGCAGGTCTTTAAAAAAATAATATTCTCGTTCCGTAATAATATTACGCACTGCCGTCGTCGTAATGATAATCTCTCGCGTGTGACCGAATGCACTGAGAAATAAACGTGGAAATAAATACGTTAAACGAAGTAAACGTTCTCGAGACGGGCGTGTGACTACGGTTTTTCGAAACTGGTCCAGAGAAACGTGAAAAACGTAATCCGTCGTGCGAAGAGCGTAACTAACGAGGACGTGACGCATTGTCGAGACGAGGGTAAAACGGACTAAAATCCCTGCTGAGCGAACGAACGCCTCCTCCTCCTCGTCACGGATCCGTTTCGGGTCGTTACCGTTTCTTTTTTTCTTTTTTTTTCGGGCTTGTCGACCCCGTGAGACGGGCGTATAACGTATGTACCTAATCGCACTGAGAATTCAAAGAGTTTTATAACAAAAATAAATAAAAGATTATAAAGAAGAAGAAAAAATAAGGCGGGAAAAAAGCGCGAGTTGAAAAACACCCCGGCAATTAGTGAGCAGCACACGGCGAAAATCTGACGAAATCAACGCGTCGGAAGAAAAACAGACGGAATTCGTCTCTTTACGTATTTACGGCGAAACTCTACGGCCAAAAAAAAAAAGAAGAAAAAAAATTCGTTTTATCGAATCAACACGATTGATTTTGAATCGAAAACAAAAACTCTGTGTAAAATCGTTGTCCAACCCGCGGTTCGCCGCAATTTCGTTTTTCCGTCATTGAAATACATAATATAATAAACTGTTATAAACATAATATACTTCGCGTGCGTCCAATGAATCGATTTACGTCGATTTTTTTCCGGCTCGACACACTAAAAAAAAAGAAAAATTACTAAATTTTTACTATTATACCGTTTGAAAGCGTATTACGTGTTACGCGTTAGGAAACCGTACGGAACGATTAATATAACGTATTATTATTATTATAATATTTTATAAGAAGCGCGCGCGGTTTGTGCCCGCGTACTCTCGCGGTGGAAACAGCTGCGTCGCGCGTACGACGGGATCGTCCTCGCATAGTACGCGTCGCGCGGTCTTGGCGTGCGCGCTGTGGTTCGCGGCGAGCCCGTGCACCCTTTGGCTCCGCGAGCCCGTGCACCCTTTGGCCCCGCGACCGCATCTGTGCAAACATCCCGAGGCACCGAGTGGCGCGCGCCGCCGCCGCCGCCGCGTACATTTATTATTACAATAAATTATTTTGTTTGTAACGAAACGCGGGTTGGAGAGGCTGGCGACCGTGTTTACGGGGCCGGTATGTTATAACGCGCACAGGTGGAGCAGCGCGCGTTTTCGGCGCCCGCGGGGCATCCAAACGTTTTGTAGAAAACGTCCGTCGTCGTCGTCGTAGAAGAGCGCGCAAAACAAACAACGGATAGGAGACGTTCGCTCGGAAAAAACGGTGCCGGAGGAATACGCGGATCGGTCGGTTACAACAATAATAATTGTTGCTGTAATCATCCGTGACGCGCGTTTTATTTTTAAGGCCTGCGGCGGCGGCGGCGGCTTAAAGTATCGTACGTTCGTGCGGAGATTCCGATCCAAAAACCGTTTCCCTATGGTTCCGTGGCGGACACGTTTCGGACGCTGAACGGAGCGAGTACATTAATGCGATCGTTTTTCCATTTTCCCAATACTTATTTTCAAACCGTGCGAATAAAACTATCGGGAAAAATTACACAAAAACGGTAAATACCCGCTATTTCGTTACGAACGGTTGTGGAGATAATTCATATTATTATGCAGTCCGAAATTTTCGGATTCGATAAATTATCTGCGATACAATATTATTATCTTTACGTGTAACTCTACAGTTTTCCGGTAGCCCATTTCGCATCTGATCGGTACGTCGGTGAGGTGATTTTTTTTAACGATTTTCTTAAAAACATTACTCGACAACTATCGGGAAAAACGGTACACGGTACAAATGGCGAACACGCGCCGCGATTTCGTCGAAATCGATTATGTATCGGTTGTGTCTCTTCGTATTTTCGTAAATAACGGTTACAGGGAACTCGGATTAATATTCGCGTAACTTTATATTGCACTAGAGGGGAAAAAATGTTGTTCAAAAACTTTCTTTTAATAATTCTGGACTATTTACAGAAAATAACAGGTTTTGAGATTCATAAAAAATTTATTCATTCGTATAATTATTATACTCGGGGACGAAAATAAAACGTCTCGTATTTTCATAATCCGTTCTACAATAATAATTAACGTAAACGACTTAAGTTTTATTTATGTGTTTACTTTACGATTTTAATTACACGCCTTGTTAGGTGTGTTAGTAGTGTCCTTCGAGTTGTTATGACATAACATTTTTATTTTCGCTCGTTGATATTAATATGTGTTTTGAAACGGAGAAAATAAACAAGCCGCAAAATTAGTGAAAGGATAATATTATATCGAGACGTTGTAATCGCGAGATTATGTCTGCGCGCGCGTAATGTTATTAAAAATATTACACTCGTCGCGTTATTCCGTCGATACGATGATTTTTAATTTTTTTCGAATTCCCATGCACACAAACTGATTATTATACTGCACCGTACGCACGGCATAATAATAATAATTTTAGCGTACCACTCAAAGAAAAAAGAAAGTGAAATACGTCTTTACTGTACATATAATACATATGCAATCGGAATGTGACCGTTTTATTTGATTTTAACCCGAACGAACTTGTAATTTTTCCGTTACGCAATCGCTCGATAAAATAATATACTGTAATATTAACACGTGCAGAGCACATCGTAATATTACGAGTGGGATGGGGGGGATTTAGTTTAATTGGTTTTTTAATTTTTTTTCGTTTTCTATATGAAATAATTTGTAGTTCGAAGACAAAAAAAACGTACCGCCCGAACATATTGTAATTGTAACAACGCAAACGAAAACCGTGCAAAACAGTATTTGAAAAGTCGAAGTATTCGACTAGAAATTTCTAATGACGATATTTTAATACACATCTGACGTTCTCGGGAAGAATTTTAGGCTTTCGATGAAATTCGAGCAAAGCGGAGTTATGCGCATCTGTTTCGTCGGTGTGTTCAAATATCACGTGAAATCTCTTCCGGCACTCGTTTACAGTCGAACAAACGATTTCGAGATGAACGTTTTTTCTTATTAAGATTTATTTTTATTTTTTTTTCAACTAACAGTACGCGTTATTATTTTATCGCTTTAATCCTGAAAATACGCTGAGAACGACCTGGAGACGAACGTTTCACGCTGGTCATTCACATTCAGATGTTTCTAAGGATATCGATAATTATCCTTGTCTATTTCTCATACCATTCCAGATCATAAGTGATACCGAGAGGTTTTTAATTTTTTTTAATTACCGCGTAATAAAATGTTTGAGTGTCCGTTTCGGTATATTATATAATACGTTATGATAAAAACAGTTTCGTGTTATGAGAATATACGTGCGAGATTGTTAAAACGATAGTAAATAAGTACGTTTAAATAGAAAAATTAAACAAATACGATATTGCGCGTGTGTATCGAGATGAATAAAAATAAAAGAAAATTGTTAAAGGCGCGTATTAGAAAATAACGTTTCGGTTATCACTAATGACTTAAATCCGAATTTACGTACGATTTCGCAAAATTATTTAATGAAATCGTATGGAAACAGAATAAATATATTAGAGTATTTTCATTCGATTTTTATTCGTTTATCGTTAGTTACGCGTTTGTTCGGATTCGAAAACGATCAGACAATTTAATGAGCGCTCCATATATTGTTGTAATTTTGAAAAAATTTTAGATGCACGAACGTCGCTCAAGTGAATTACTTGGATAAAGGATTCAGAGTGTAATGGCGTCACTATAAATTCGGAAGCAACGCGACAAATCATTGCTAAAACGATTGTTGAGCGGAACTATACGGCGTAATGTTTCGGGTACGCGGCGAAAACTAACTCTTTTTATGTATTATATGTACGTCAAAACCTACGACCGTTATAAATAATCCGAAATTAAATAAAAAGTTGTTGAAAATCGTTTCTCTCCTCTAATACGCACCGCAGTGCGTTCAGTAAATATTTCGAGTTGTCTATATAGCCATTTATAGTAGTTTGAAAACGACGAGGGTACATAACGACGACACAATCGATTTTGACTGGATAATTTTAATTATTTTATTTATACATTTCATTACGCCGCTGTTACCAGTCCGTATGACTTAAGTGAATAACCTCCTTCCCCCGTGACTCGAAAACGTCGCAGCTGACGTTGTTGTAATAATAATAATAATAATAATTCTACAGCGGGCGCGTTTCTCGCGCAGACAATCACGAAATCGAAACGTTTCTTCGCACCCAATCAGTCATGACCTGACCAGGTATAACCTGATCGGCCACCGCGTTAAATACGCGTTTTACAAACGACGTGTGCGTGTACAAATAAGTGTCGAGTGTCGTGGCGAATGACTGCATTAACTAGACGTGGACGGACGCGTTTATTTCTCGCATTGTAAATCGCCTATTTATTTTATATTTCATTTATCGAAAACCACCTGGTTTCGCGTATCGGACGGTACACATATATACGACGTAGTTAGCAATTATTCGCGCAAGAAGCGTTTTCCATGCGTTTCGCGACGTATTTCCGTTTTTCGCCGGTACCGGCGGAATTCTCTTTTCTTCTTCTTCTTCTTCTTCTTCTCAACAATGCGCCGTTCTTCGGGACGCGGCGAATTTCACGGGCATCACACGAACCGCCGCCAGTGAAATTCTTACCGTGTCCCCACGTTTGTACAAAGGAAATTATTATTATTCGCGTTGGGTAACGCGTATGACTAATCGCGTTTAGCATTTTTCACGCTCACGGCGGTATTCGGCGGCGCGGGGTAATTTCTCCCGACGCTTTTTGTGACCAAACACACCTGCGCAACGTTGCAGGGCCGTACCGCGGGCAACGGAATCCGATGCGGAAACCTCGCGTGTACCACCGTACCGGCAAACGATTCGCCGTCGTAGTTTTTATTTGTCATTTTTTCTTTTTTTTTTTTTTTGTTCTGATATAAAACTCGGTAAATAATTAAGGGAAAATCACGTAAAATTCCAAAAAAAAAAAAAAGAAAATGTTTTATAAAGATATTTCGTGTTTTGAATTTTTGAATTTCGTCGCTGTTCCGTACAAGTATTCGCATAACAAATCGATTGAAAATACATACGAACAAAATTAATTGTATATTGGTCGCTTATGAGCATAGTAATTAATTGAGAAACGCGAATAGAAATTCGTTCGTTTCCAATATCCAACGCGCGTAAATTTTATTTTCGTCTCATTTTATTATTTCGATTCCCTCCGGTCGAAAACGTGTCTGCGCCTATGCGCATATATATTTTTTATTTTTTTTTTTGCTCGCCTATAAATCATAAATTTTAACGGTCGTTTTATAATACGAGAAAATCACAATCGAACGCATAAGTATTTTAAAACTCGTTTTTTTTTTGTAAAGCATGAAATACGAAATAATTGAGAATATCATTTCGGTATTTTTCCTATAGCACAACACCCGTTCGCTCATTGAAAATAATATATATATATATATATATTACAGGTTAACTAAATGCGTTTTAATTTTCAACGTCAATAATAATTAATTATTAAATAATTGATTATGTTTAAAATTCGTTGTAATCCGGTGAAAATGTATGTTAAAAAAAAAAAATGTTAATTGCTTTTACACGTATGTCAATTTCAACGTATACGCAGAATTATATATATATATATTAACGTATATGCAGAATTTTAATAATATGTTTTTCAGTTTTTCAAATTATTTTTCAGTTTTTTTTTTTTGTCGCATTTTAAATAACGATACGCGTGTTTGTACTGAAAAATATCGTTTGACGATTTTCGTCCAACGCGTTTTTAATTAGCCGTTAATGTAAATATTTATTTTGCGGTTTGATTGAATATTAATATTTTTTTTTTTTGTTTTTTTCCCGTTACTGTTTTTATTCGTCATCGTCAAACAAGCGCGTGTTCCGTGCGAATTAAAATCGTTGACGGAAATCGAACAAAAAAAAAAAAAAAAAACACAAAAACACAAAAACGAACGCTTAAATAGAATATTATTAATTTTTTTTCTGAATATTTTCCACGTGAACGAGGCAATAATAATATTTTACGTAATACGTTAGGGGCCCCCCGCAGTACCGTTTCCCGGATTTACGAGTCGTATTATTGTTTTTAATAAAGCGATTCAACGTTGTGCCAGGTTAATAAAAATACACCGTGGACTGCGTGTATATTTCAACTGGCGGTGAGAATTAAAAAAATGAAAAACAAAATTTATACGACGTACGCGCATACGCACACACGCATACAAAACATAACTGAACTCGGACACGTTTTCGTTTGTAACACCCGTTAGTTATTATTCACACATATATATATATATATATATTTACAGCGATACGTTTATACGGTCGTCCAAGAACTTCCTGTTCATTAAATATAATACTTATTCCCTTCTTTGTTTCTCGCCAACAGACACGAGACTTACAGCCAAACAAACATATTGCCATCATTCGGCATTGTTCGTTTTCTGCTATTTCCCTCCGCCGATTGTCTGGTTCCACTGGATTTGCATCCATTTATCCACCATAACGTTGGTCTCCGCACGCGTACTACTTGGGTCTTTCTCAATTAATCCTTCTCATCGACGTATCATACTGCTTGCTTCCGTACGCGTCCTGCTCGCATCGGACTCCATTTTTTTGTCCGATGTACGTTCGATCGCTGAAAAATGATTTGCACAGTTTTCTTCATTCACTTGCCCGAGTATTAAAGGTGTGCGCCTCGCGTACATTTTCAAAACGCTTCCATCGTAATCGTTCTTCGGCTCTTCTCGCGGGTCGTGTTTCGGCTCCGCAGAGAACGATCGATCGTTATCGACGCTTCCTTATAACTCTTTACTTCCAAATGACCGCGCGAAGTATAAGGAATCTTCCCTTTCTATAAAAACGTTTATTCGCGCCGATCGCGGTCTCATTGATACGTCATTATCGACCCCTACGTGTTCGATCCGATCCATTCTCTGGAACCAGTATTCTTTCACTTCAACGACTCTTCGCCGTGTACCCGATTCCTATTCGTCTGGCTGACAATCGTGTGCTTAGTCTTTCAATCGTGTTAATATTGATCTCCCTTCTCCCCCCCCCCCATTCTCTTGGCGAAGTTTTTCTCCCAATAGAACCAGTATCATCTCACGTCACGCTTTATTTTATCGCAGTGTCGTTTTGTCGCGCGCTCGTGAGTAGGCACGCATTGTTTAGAACAATCCAACGCAAAGAATTAACGTAACTCGGTACTGACAAAACAAAAATCGATAAGTAATTCTTTTTTTTTTTTTTTGTTAAAACATATATATATATAAAAAAAAAACGCCCTCTCCCCGATCACGTACGCGCGGACGCACGCACGTTACGTTATTACGCGCGTACGTACACGTCGTACGCAGTACGCGGCCGCCTCCGGGCAGATGCGCGCCGCGTTACGGGGAATTTTTTCTCCCGTTCCCCTGTTTTTTTTTTTTTTTGTTTCTTACGAGCAGCACGCGTGTTTCGATTTCGAACGGGCGAGAGCGAGTTTTCGTGGTGCCTTTTGCACGGGGTGGTATTCGATCCCGAACGAGACGCGCGCTCGTCAAACGCGATAAATAAAAATTATTTTGAGAAAACGACGAGGAGATTGGCGAAAGAAAACGCCTTTGGGGGGGCTCTTTTTTTTCTTTTTCGCTCTTCCCATGCGTCGTTTAATTTAAATGCTGCCGGTGACGACCGGCAACTGAGCGCGCGTAGAGGGGGGGGGGACTCGTTGTTTCCATCCGCTCTGCTCGCACGCCAACAACAGCAGCAGCAGCAGATTCCTGCCGGACGCCCACACGCCCTTGCCGATAAATCGCTATACGGCCGTCGCATGACGCGACGACACTCGTCGAAAGTTTCGAACGAAACGCGCATTGTAAATAGCGTTAATAGGGACGGGTGGGGACGGAGTCGCTGTCGTCGGAACGCTCTCCGGTCCGCGCACACGTCAATACGCTCTCTTTCTCGTAAACTTTCTTCGTAGTACACCCGTTCTCGAAGTTCTCGTCCGCCTGACGTTTTATAAAACGCGGGAATTTCATTTTTTTTCCCTCTTTTTCAATGCCATTTCTTTAATAGGACTAAGGGAATTAAACTTTGTCTCGTTCACGTTCCACACTGATGCACGGAGTGACGTTTTTTTTTTTACGATGACATGATCGACGCCCAGACGATAATGAAATTTCTTCCCAAGAAATTAAACAAACAAAAAAAAACGAAAACGAAAACCACTGTTTTATTTTATAGATTTATAATAGTTATATTGAATAACATTGGAATATACGCTTATTACAATCAATCATATTTATGCGTGCCGATAAACAGATCTTTCCCCCAGAGTGAAAATCAAAAGCCGCCACTGGACTTGTTAACTAGTCCAGAACCAAAAGGTTTTCATTAATTCGCATATTAAATTAATTTTCCCCCCAGACTATTGCACGTGTTAAATCGCTTTTTTTCTACACTCAAACCGGTATATTATTATACGTATATATATATATATCAATAGAGACGTTTCAATAATATTATATACGACTACTGGAAAATAATATTTCAATGATTATGTGAAATAAAATTATGTACCATTAATTTGTTTACATATTAATAATTATATATATATATATATATACATTTTTTTTTCCTCATAAAATCGTTATTTGAGATACGAAACGTTTTCCACTATCGATGGACTGCACACGTTCGTTACTCTCGATATTAAATCTTTGTTGCGAAATATTGCGGACGTACGTGATTCGCTAGCGTTTTCCAATTACTACGCCATCGTATAAAATCGTGTTTCGACGATACCGAGTATAGTTACAGTAAGTTTATATGTTTTCTCTAATAAATCGAATTTTTGACTTATTACGAACTTTCGACATATCGTGAACTGCTTAGAAACTAATAGTAAAAACGTGAATTTTTTTTTTTTTTTTTGCTTTTTTCCCCGAGCCGATCAATAAATACTACGAGTATTCTATCGTCGAAGTACGCGCCATGCCGTAACTAGTGACGAAGAAAATTTTAAGGGCCTTTAAATCGTTATAATGTTCGATTGCACTTCAGTGCGTATACGAGCGAATAAAAAAAAAAAATGTAATTTAATAGATTAAAAAAAAAACTCAATTTTTCCGCAAATTAACAACAAATTATAGTCGTTATATCACATAAAGTATACATGTCGTCTCATCAATATCATATTAATAAATACGTAATAGCGCACGCTACACGAAGACGTACCGTCGTATCCGTCGACTTTAAATAACTGAAACGTAATAAATATTATTGAAATAATTATTTCTGCTGGGCAAAATACATAAAATATTTTTCTATCGGACACTTTATTTTCTCCGCATATTACAAACGCGTATTAAGAAACACTAATATGGAGCACAAAAACATAGTTCGAAGTCCTTCTTCTTAGACACTGTTCTAGCCACGCGTGTGAGAGTTGTAACACTAAACTCGCGTGGTTTTTTCTTTTCTTATACGCACGAATAATGCAATTTTTTCGCCGTCGTTTTCTGAAAATCGAATAAGACCGTCGTAACGTACCCGTACACGCATTGCATAATACATCGCGTTGCCATCGTAAAATTCGTTTATGTGTACACGCACGACAAATTAAATATTACTACGACGAGAAAGTGCGATTATAAAACGGTCACAGTGACTTATACCGAAACATATTATTATACGCAATTTCTGCTATTATTATAACGAGTTATAAACGAAACGCGAAATAATTTCCGTTCGAATTGTAGACGAAAGTATACGACTGTGTACGATATTCGTACGCTCGTGCGTATTCATATATACGACTTTATATATTGTAGCGACTTATTCAGTTATTATTATTATTATTATTATTATTATTATTGTTATTGAATTGGATATTTATTTTATACCGGATGGCGGAAATATCGCGGCGATACCGCGCGATCCGGCGATTCATAGGACGTTTTTTTGACGAAACAAAACAAAAAAATGAAAACCACTGCTATAGTTGTTTCCCCGTACGCAATTCGTCAAGAATTGTGTGAATACTCACAATTATATATTTTGCAACTATACGGTACTCAGTCTGTATAGTACGCGTCCCAAGCTAAATCCTATGATTTAATATTTTAATACGAATGTTAGGAATTAAATTTATTCGCAGTTTATCGTAACGTAAATCGATATTCGACATTTTTATCGTTCTCGTATTCTTTGCGGTTTGACGATAACGTGTATCAATAAGAAGTGTGCGACTCGACGAGACGTGTGTTTCGGCTGAATAGAGTTTTTCAAATTTTTTCCTTTAAAAGAGCTGAAAAACGTGAGGAACGTGGCCGATAACGACCGTGTGTTATAAGAAATTTCGCGAAATCCGTAAATACTCGAACGAGTGATATTTCTTAAAATTAACGCTAAATGTGCGCTAATTATTAAATATGAAATAAAAAAAAAAAAACAGACAAATTTTGTTATTTTTAATTAAATACGTACTTTTTTTAATATACGAGTTTTAATAACATCTAGTACAATAAATTAACAGGTACTAAATACGGT
Source organism: Chaetogeoica ovagalla (assembly GCA_032441825.1). Lineage (NCBI taxonomy): Eukaryota > Metazoa > Arthropoda > Insecta > Hemiptera > Aphididae > Chaetogeoica > Chaetogeoica ovagalla. Next base: position 1,553,943 of record CM063724.1, on the reverse strand, counting down.
TATCGTTTAGAATACAAATCTGTACTTCTCGAACAATCTCCAATTAATTTTTTTTGTTTATTTTCAAGGTTTTTGATTCTGGTCGAGTCGCCGAGTGTCAGTGACCGCTAGAGTTTCGGAGACGTGATCGATTGATACGACGGAGGTGTTTATTTGAAAATAAACGCATAAAGTATTCGAGCGCATAATGAATAAAATATATTGTTTTTTTTTAATATATTAGAAATTAGACATTATCGTCGTTATTGACATGTCAACTTGACTGTGAATTCGAATTCGAGTTTTTGAGTTAAATCGAAATTTCGAGGTCGGCTCGGACCCGCTATTTTGCCACCGTCACCGCGTAATATTATAATTAATAAAATCTTTGCGGGACGAAAACAAAAGAAAAAAATTGAATAGAATACGCTTTGGAATACGGATCGGCGAACAGTTCAAAATCACATCGCAAAAAAAAAAAAAAAAACGAAAAAAAAAGAAGAAAAGAAGAATAACAATAATAAATCGGTGCCGTTCCGTTCGCGGGTGGAGGAGACCTCGTCCGAGTCCCGTCGACGACGCGTTGTAGTCGCGAACCGTACAATACGGTGCGCCGATGCGGATGGCGGCCGGGGGACGTTTGCGGTTTTTCACGACCACACACGCGCGTACAGGAGCGCGCACGCGTTCTCCACCTCGCCCGCGGTAACCGTTTGTGCTATTCTCTCACGGCTGTTACGCGACCGCGACGATGGGTTGGTTTTGTGCGTTCCCTTCCCGTCCGACGTTACAGCGTGGGGTAAATAAATTACGTTGACAAGATATTGCGCCCGTCGTATTAGTAACGGACCGTTTGCGGTAGGTTGCGAAAAATCCGTGCGACGGGGGACGCTCGCGCGTGCAATTCTACGCAGCGCCGCCGTTGTGCTGCCGGAGAGAAAACAGCCGATGTTCGCACTCCGGCTGCGGCGGAGACGATTCCTCCCCCCGGCCCCGGTGCCGTTTATTATTATTATTATTATACAACGGACATGTGTGTGTGTGATGCTCGTCGTCCCCTACGCCGGCAGTAGGTTTTACGATATTTTATTATATAAAATGCCCTCCTCGTACGTTTGATATAAAATATTACCGTCTGGTGGCGGGGAAACGTTGATTAGCTTAATGGACGCGCCATCGACCTCCCGGTACCGCGAACGGCAAAGATCCTCCGCCGCCGCGCGCTGTTGTCGGCGGGGCCCTGTGTAATCCGGTTCGTTCGAAATTTATCAATAGCACTCAATTACCAGTGTTTTGACGGCGATTCCGAGGGATTAACTTTTGAACGTGATATACGGGCCGCCGTTTTATACCACCGCCGAATCCGATATTTTGCGCTCGATACGTCATCGGCTTCTGAAGGCCAACCCTTGTCGCTGTATCCATTCACGCCTGCTGTCTTCTTTAATTGTTGGTAAGAGATAAAACCCATCCGAAGGAAGATCTCTTCCAAAGAAGGATTTACGCGGTATTCCTCGAGTTCTTTTCCCGTCTATTTTTCCCTCCGTCATGATCGTGATGAACTCGTTATGTCTTATCCGATGTCCAATTAGCTTTCATCTCCTTTTCGTTATTGTGTTCATTCACCTCTTCCAATACTGCTCTATTCGTCTTATGTTCTATCCACCTCGTTCCTGTCGTTTTCCTCCACATCCAACATCTCCATCGCCTCCGGTCTATCTTTTTCATACTTTCCTATCGTCCACGTTTCACAACCATATAATAAAATACTCCAAATGTATGTTTTTATGATTTCCTTTCTCGAATTTACACTCGGATGTACGTACGATCGGGGTCCTGGGAAACACTAGTGAAACGCGCTCGTATCGAATAATCACGCGTTTTCTGATTCTCGAGTCCCGTTGATCACATACGCTCATTTGCCAACGACCTTTTGAATTCAAAGGGCGAATCCGTCTTTGGTATTCCGTGGTGTAATCGTTGTGATGGGGATTGTCGAATCGCCCCCTTGGTCTTCCTTCTCATTATTAGTGTTACGGAATTTCGGAACGAAATACAAGTGGATTTGTGATGGCTCGTAGTAATAACCGTGCAGAGCACTGTTGAAAATTCGGTCAGAAAACGGGCCGCGAGCAGGACGGCAGACGGTTTCGGACGACGATGACGAGCCTATTTATATTAACTAAAAACATTATGATGCGTCCGTTACAATGGATTAAACGGATTGTCTATGCTAGAAGTTCGTGTCGCCGATACGTCTCGAGAATGATATTACTCGATGAAGTGTACTCGAAACCGAAAATAACGGATCAGAAATACGAATTATAAATTTAGCCAATTGATTTTTTCGTTTAAACGAATCTATTCGTATGATGCCCAAAACATTCCTCTGTTTAATTACGTCACTGTCGGTTTTATATCCGTATGCGGAGTGCGAAAACATTATTTATAATACGGAGATGGCAAAAAGAAAAAAAAAAGAAATCATTACTCTGCGCGCTGTGCCGTTCAACGTTTAAAACAGAACGGAGCACAATATTCTCTCCCTCTGATAGTAAACACAAAATGATTTATGTTAATAATTGTTTTCGCGTCTTTTTGAAGCGCGCTGTTAAACGCGCGCACGTTCAAATGTAAACTTTTGAAATATTTTTTAAGCCTTTTTTTTTAGTAGAACACGCAGCCCTAGAGAATAATGGATTTTTCCTTAACCCGTCATGCTCTAACGAAAAACCACCCTCGGCCCCGATTAAAAATATAAAGGCGCGTTGTCACGACTTTTTTAGCATTGTGCAAATGTAAAAAAAAAAATTATACTCTCGTTTCACCGAACACATTATGCGTGGATCCGGTGAAATGTTTTACGTTTAGATAACATCGTGACGCCGCGGCGTTTGTGCTGAATGAATTCGAATAGTTCGAGTGGTGCACGGTAATTGATTATTATTCTATGCGATCGGACGGTTTAAAAAATACACGATCTGAAAAACGAAAAGAATTTCAAAATTAAATTTTTAGATGACTGTGCGTTTCAATAGTGCGTCAAGTCGTCCGGCGTCTTCTTTTTGTTTTGTATTTGATAAATTCGTGTAGCATTAATAATCCAAACAGCCGGGTTTGCATATATTACATTCGTTTCGTAACAATATAAAAAAAAGACACGTTGGGCGTAATGAAAAAAAAAAAAAAATCTGTCGGCGGGATAAAAACGGCACCCCTTTTTCTTTTCGCCCCGAACGAAGCGAAGTGACGATTGACCTTTGAATGTGCCGACCGACAAAAGCACTCGATGTATCCCTTTTCCGAAAACAACTTTATTCGATTGAACTTCGGAGGTATACAACTACGTGCGAGTAAGGATTATATCAATCACGATAATACGTGTTTTTATTCGATACAATGTCTTGAAATAACGCGAATAAATTGCGCGAATGTCGGAAAATTGTTGTTGTCGTTTTTTTTTCACATATTAACGAATTTACGCTCTGAAACTGCTTATTCGACTGTTACGAGCGGGATCTGATTTACAGATTTCGAGGCCGGGCGGCACATTGATCTTCAATAGGCCGCCATTCCCATTTGAACTTGTGAAATTTTTCATTTTTCATTCTACCACATTTCAATTGCCGATTCATTGTTTTTACCATAAATTCAGAACAATTGTTTGAGATTTTTTTCGATTGGCTTTATGATGGAAAATTCATTACAATATTGGTACTTTATAATGAGTCCGTTTTTCGAGTTTCCTCGCAATAGTAGTATAAACGCTGGTATAATTTGCGTTTTAGTATATTGTAGAATATTAGTTTTTTTTTATGCCAGAAGGAAAACTAATTTTTTTTCAAAATTGTTATAATAATAAATAGGAATAGAAAAAGTGATTGTTTGCCAGAGTTTCAGCACATTGCTCAAATAATCTACTTTTTTTCTACATATTGCAATATAGAATTTACGCCATTTTTTCCAATGAACGATTCGACAGAATACAAACTGCTTTTCTGCGATTAATTAAACCGTTCGTGTCCGATTAGACGTCGTGAATTATACCTATAAAACCGTTTTTACACAACTGATTTTCATCACTTTCGATATACATAAATATTTTTTTTTTGAATTATTTTAATCGATACAAGGATATTGTGTCCTCATACGACGTTCATCTGTAAGTTATAATAATAAATCGAAATGAAGACTCTCAAAAACGGAAGCCGTGGTTAGCAAATACGTTAAAGCCTGGCGAATACCGGCTATTATTATTAATGGCTCCGAGTTTAAAATACGTTTCGGAAAGAAACGGAATAGATAGGTTTTATTCTATGAATTTCAACGTTTAAATAATATACACCGTGTACAGCCGCGACTCTTAACGTTTTTCAAAGCTTTTTGTCGTTTTTTTCGCTACGCGAAACAGAAATTATCGAAATACAACAGATACGGAATGAATGTTGTACGCGAGAAAAAAAGTTCTATAAAATAATAACGGATACGGCGAAAAGTTTTATATTCCGTTTGTACGTAATCGTCTGTATAGTGATTTATTCGTGTGGAGTGCGTCGAAGAAAAAAGGAAAAGGAGTGTATTATAATATTCGGTTGAACGAAAATCGGTGATATTTTTTCGCTTTTTTTCTCTCTCTCGCACTGTCAAACGCACGCGCTACAAAAACGTTCGACAAAGTTTTTCATGATTTTTCTCCTTTCGGACGACTCGGATAATTCTCGACTGTTCGCTCCGCGTACACAGTAACGCATCCCGCGAACGAATACGTTTTTTTTGTCCCCCCACTCTCATCCGGATATTATTTTTACGACCGAATCGTCTGCTCGGTGCACAGTACTCACACCACGCATTAACATAAACTCGTGTCGCTGCGAGGGCGCGAGGTTTAGCGACGGCGGCGATACAGCATCACGACTAGAGAACAGAGTGTTACCCAGGTGCTGTTCGTCTTCGCGCGTTAAGCCGTGATTTAATGCGCCCCGGGGGGACGCGTTATGACTTGGAAACGTGACGAACATCCGCCGCGACGGCAAATCACCAGGGCGGCGACCCTTCGTGGTCCCCGCGAAGCCGGCCCCGCGTTCTCCATCTATCGCGTTTCCCGATAGCCGGACGTATCCAGCCCACGTTCACCGGCCGCGCACGAAAAAGATGGGATTCTGTGCGGACGGCCATCACGCGCGGACACCGTAATTTCTCGTAAAAAAAAAAAACGGTTCTCACGAAAAAAATTTACATGTACAAAATTAGAAATTAGAAAAGTCGCGTATCCGAAGAAGATATTTACGTTCACCGGCTAACCGTACGACAAATTTCGCGAACACGAGGAGAATTTTTTCCGAGCACTTCGGAATGTCTGTCAAAAGTTTTCACGAGCCGTTAGCAAAACTTCAACATTCTTCGAGGGTGCACAGCGACACGGCGGGGCCCGACGACGGTCCGCAGAAATTCGTCGGCGCTACACTTGTCGTATAATCGTACACAGGGCCGGATTTAGGAATGTGGGGGCCCTGAGCCCAACTTAAAAGTATATATTATATTTCGATAACATATATTTAATATATTATTATAAGTGAATTTAATTGAATAATATATTGACATTTACCGCAAAATAATATTTTACTAGAAATTTTAAATTTATTTTGCAAATATTATATTTTGTGTTTTATACTTGGATGCGAAAAAATCCCATTAAGTGGAGGCCCTCATTTTGTGGAGGCCCGGGGTCCCCTTGGCCCCCCCCCCGGCCCTGGTTGTACATAAATGTTCATCGATCGTCGGTCCAGCCCGAGACTGTAATTCCGAGCTACCGGAAACGGCGGTGAAAAATAATACAACACAACGCAACTACTGTTCGTAAAATTCGTGTTTCTATCTGGTACACGCCGTGAAGAAAAATCGTCATAATTCGTTCTCGTACCAAAATATTTTCCAGAAATTAATATAGAATTGTGTCTCTCTCTCTCTCTCTCTTCTGTCAATTATTTCGTTCCGTATCAAAGCGTCGTCTGCAGTTATAATAACAATAATAATAATAATAATAATAACAGTTAACCGGCTAATACAACGTTCTTCCGTGACTTCGCAGAGTCAACGGAACATAAAGAAAAAAACGACTCCGGGACGACGCAGGAACAGGACGCCGTCACTAATGACCATCACACCTTCACCTACCCGCGCACACATATCGCACTGCCCACCCTACGAGCAACACGGGGAGGGGTGTTACAACGAAAACGACATCGACTCGTGTCTAACGCTAGACGTGGACGGAAATCCATTAAACGTGCGATTCCTCCCTGACACGGCGGCGGTCACACGTAGCGGAACCGACGACGTCCAGAGAAAACGCGGGGACACGCGCCGGTGGCCGAAAAGAATGTACTGCGTCGCTCGCCGCACTCGGAGGTCGCAACAGCTGTTCAAAATCGAATTATTCGGTTAATTATTACGAAATGTATTTTATGTGTTAACGCGAGACGAATGATAAAAATTTTCATAAAAAACGCCTCTACTCGACTGTGTACACGCGTTACAACACATCTCTCAGAGCGTTCTCTCACCGAATTCACGAAACGGTATTAATTTCCGTGCACGAGCAATGGGGTTCTTTCAGCGCCGGGGGGGGGGGAATTGTAATAATTTGTATAAAAATACACGAATATTATCGTGATGAACACTGGAAGAGTCCGGAAACGATTTCCGTTTTTTTATTCTGACTTTTACGTCCTTCCCAAATATAACTATTGATAAACCGATGGATTAAAAAATATTCAAAACGATCGGTTTTGGAATGAAATACGTTTAACCGCGAATACCAGGTTTTCATTAGTTACGGCAAGTCAACGGTTCATCACTCGAGATCACGGATATGAGACTGATAATTTCACAAACACGAATTTCGGTTGTGGTCTATGGCTGTAACCTGTCATATAATAACCCGGTTATTTGCGTTTGATTTCGCGCCAAAACCAATAGTTTTGAAATGATCGATTTCTAAAAAAAAATTATACGATAAACACCGGCGGTAACTTTGTATGGCCGCGTCGGGCGTTTACAGTTTTTACAGTCTTTCGAGCGAAAATCGGAGCTGACGACGCGAATAATGTCGCGGATGATATAACCGTCTCGAGACAACAGCGTCCCTGTATAGCTGTCCCTGAAAGGTTCGTCGTAAATAAAGGCGCCGGGAAATCGTTGCAAAAACTTTTTGACAAGACTTTATAGTCGGTCAAAATTCCAAAAGTTCCGCGAAATCGTTACAATCCGACGACGCGTATGATTTACTTCGGAAGTAAATTACACGCCATTGTTTCAAAAGGCCACTTCCTGAACGCATAATTGATATACACACACACACGCGCGCGCGCGCGCGCGGTTCTCCATCACATACGAGAATGAAGATCTATCTATCGGTCTTATCGTTGTTCGCGATACGCGACGTACTTTGTTTTCTAAATCCAAACGACGGAGAAAAAAATAATTTTTTCTCTCTTCTTTTTTAACCAACACTAAAAATCTGTTAAAAACTCTTCGGCGAACGTGCGCGGTGCGAATATACTCTATTCAATTTGAGACTATACCGAATACCACTAGACTTGAGTTCGGTAACGTTTCAAGACATAACTGACACGCGCTGATCGTCGTCGGCCAAACACTAATTCCAGCCTTAAACAAAAAGTGCGGGGGTGCAAATGGAGCTTAACCGCAACACAATTGGATCAACTCCACAAGTCGCGGTGCTGTGTTGGGTTAGAAGTGTATACTGGATTTAAAAATATCAAATCCCAAATAGGTCCATCTATCTTTCATCCCTCCTTATAACCACCGCTGTTTCGGATGCATAAGTTATAGTGGTGTGAAAGCGGTTTGAGCGTATAACCCTCGTCGAAGATGAGTCATTATTATTCGATGAATATATAAATATGGTCTCGCTGTGTGTGTGTGCGTGCGCTAGCGTACGTTTAGGAGGGACGTCGTCGTCGGGTGAATCAGACGAGTCTCGCGACAGTCGATTTACCGTTTTAATGTCGCGGTGAAATATTTAACGAGGACGACGACGCGGAAAATATTACACGAACTGGTGCAAACGACACCGGGCGCATTTCGATGTGTTACATTAAACGCGGAGAGAGTCTCGAGAGACTGAGCAAGCTGTTTCGGCACGGCGAATAAAAAGTTATTTCGCGCGCGCCGACGATAGGGTGCAAGCGGAATATATTGGACCGCGAAACAGTTTTCGCAGAGGGACGATCTCCGTCTGCAGCAGGCTACATCATTTACAATGATAAATCCGCCCGGATATCCTGGCGGCCGAACCGTATTTTTACGTATTTATTTATTCTTTTCAACGGCGGAAAAAAAAATATATATAATAATAATAATGAACGTTACGCCCCGACGCTGTGTGGCTGGCCTGCGGTATAAAATGCGCGTGTGTCGGCGTCTCGCTCGATTCGTCGCTATCTCTCTATTGTGTGCTCGCCGACGGTCCGCGATAAATCCGCGATTTCCGCAGCATCCAGCATTTCGTCCGAAACCTGTGCTTCGGCGGGAGAATAATGGACACGCGGCCCCGAGAACGCGGTACAATGAACAGTTTTCGCGGGCCACTTCCGAGCTCCGTCGTCGACGTTTTCCCAAGCGGTTCGCTTTAGTATGACGGTGGAACCGGATTTTTGTTTTCTCTTCGTCGTAACGGTCAGGTTATGATAAAAAAAATCAAAATAATGTTGATGACGATGATGATGATGATAGTAAGAGCCGCGAACGTCCGCGGGCTGCTCGACGTCTCGCTAACCAATTCGAGCGTTGATTTTGTACGCAGGAATTTCACCATCATTATAATACACCGTGTGTACAGAGAGGTTTATTCAGGATCTCGTCGCCTTAGGTTAAGATTGATTCGGTACCGTCTCTACTACACTGGTATTTTCGCGAAGAAAAAAAATGTTTAAAAAAAACGACACGGTCTGTCTATTTCGTTGGAATTGTAATCGTCTTTAAATTGCTTTGATTATTACGATGATTTACGCCTTGGTTTTCGCTCACTGAATTTTCGAATTTATTGAATTGTATGTTAATGAATAAATCCGACTCGTGTATAAAATAAGAAATTATTCTTAAACGTATTGCTGGATGTTTAAGACGATCGCGTGTGTCGTCCTAAATCTTGCTAGATCTTGGAAAACGTCTTGGCTCTCTTTGGGCTACTGCTGCAGAGGAGCATTTAGAAGACAGACGACATAATATTTAAAAACGTTATCTGCGCGCTATACGTATTGACGATTGAATTATACCGATAATATAATCGATGAAAATTTATTAAATTATCGGTTTGTATATATCATACATTTTTCCGGAACAATGCGATTAATAACAAATACATGAACCAGTGAACCACCAATCAGAATAAAATTGAAAACAAGATTTAATAATAATGTTTAAATAGTTTAATATGTTATAACCGAAATCTGATTATTTAACCAAATCCAATCTATACCATTGTAAATTTAATAAAATGAAATCATTAAAAAAAAAGAAATTAATTGCAACATACTTGATAGCAGCGTGTTATAAAATTGAACATTCTAACAATTATTCCAAATCTCCCGTTATACCAGACAATATGAATAAATATGATTTATTACGAAACTAGGTGGTTTTTAAAGTAAATTACCAACTAGATGGTTACGCACAGAATCGTCTTGGATGCAGTGTTACATTATAATTTCAGTGCTATAACTCCGTTTTTTTTCGAATTATTTGTCTCTTCGAATATTGAACTCGTTTATTATATCGTCGTATACGGTCTAATATAAATTAATTTATGACGACAATATACGACGTCAATGAATAATTATACGAGTATATATCTAAATATACGAGTATATGTCGAAATCGCTATTGAGGGGGCGGGGGAGGACACGTATTCGGGATAATATATTTGTTTTTAATTTTGTCAAAATATAACGCCGTACCGAAAGTAATAATGCGATCAACGACATATTTGTATAGTACGTACGTAAAACGAATTTTAACCAATACATTTTAATGACAATTGTGTTTAATCGAAAAAATAAACAGTTTTCGGAACGAGGGAATTCGGTGACTCATAAAATTAACAGTCACACGTGTACACGTATACATGTATACACGATATTTCTACGTAAAAGCTGAAAATACATTATGTTGTCGAGTACGCGTATAGTGATGATTTATCAAAACAGTGCACCAAACTCATCTCTTTCCACCCCAAAAATCCCATCTGAGATGCGTTTGTGTTCGGTTATTCTTTGTCCGTGCGTCATGCGAAAATAAATTCGAAAATAAACCTCGTGAACAGCTGAAGAAATAATGATCCGACAGACAGCCTCGTCAGAGTGCCTGCAGGTCCACTGTATATAAGAAATTATCCAGTGCGTACACTTCTAAACATTGTTCGAATTCAACGGTCGTCGCATTTAATCACAGCATTTTCCATCGTATTCCAATTATTCCATACATTGAACGAATCGTTTTAATATAAAAAAAAAAAAAAAATCAAAAAGACATGGAGATCGACGTTCGTTTTAAAAAAAAAACTCGATATTATTCGAAGTTTATATAAAATCCGAGTAAAAAAGTAAAAAATATATTCCTTGTATAATAACACGTGCATATTCGAATGTCACGTACTACTATAAGATTAAAATCAACGGATTCGCACGAATATGAAAAATAAAACATTTCATAAGTCGATTCTGGAATTGAACAGTTTTTAGAGACGGTCATTTGTATAAAGACCGTCGATGTAAAACACTAAATTGTTGTTAGAGCATTAAAAACTTTTTATTTTTTCAATACCTATTTTAGCCTAATAGCGTTTTAAATTTTTAATACGCGTCATTTGTCGTCGCACATTACCGTATTCCATGGATTCAAATGTGCGTTTCGTTGATAATTACACGCACAACGACAGAAGAAAAAAAGTTAAAATAAGACTTTATATAATAGAAATGAAAAAAGAAAAAAGAAAAGAAATCTTTTTTTTCTTTTTTTTTGTCGATAACAACGACCTAGACAGGGAGTTGTACGCGTGAAAGAGACTGTTAAAAAATCGACTACACACACGGCCGTCAATACCGGTCGACCGTAAGTAAGTAACACATACTTTCAACTCGAAATGCGGCGTGAAAAATTAGTTTCGAGTGTTTGACAGAAGTTTTTCGCGTTTTTTTTTTCCCACTCCGTTCGGGCGACCGTCTACCCGCACGCACTTTTTCATTCGAGCGCCCGAAGGGAACGAGAGACGGAGCAACCGCGAGAGCAGCGCGCGACAGGTGACGCGCGCGACGTGGTTGTGCTTCTCAAAGCTTTCTCCTACCACTCCTCCGTCGATCGTTTGCGCCGGCCGAGAATTGAGAAAAATAAATAAGTGAAAAGAAAATGTTTCATTCGTTTTCCCGGTGTACCCCACCCCGCCCGAAGAAACGTTCTCCTCTCGTGCTGATTTATTGTCTGGACGGCGAAAAACGCGTGCACTGTAATACAGTGTCCGTTCTCGGCCCATCCCGGTTCCGTGTCGTAGTGGAAACCCGACTGTTATAATTTCTCAGCCAGTGTCCGAAGATTCTCTCGTTTGCGTCAGTGAAAAGTGTCCCTGGGACCGAACGTTGTGATCAACACCGTTTTTCCATTTAATGTGCACGTCGAATGAATCAGATGTTTCGATGCCTATTTACACGATAATGCTATTGAGAGAAAAATGATATTACTTTTATTCGATAAACATTCATTCGGCCCTTAGTATCGTGAATACAAATATAGAAAACAAACGTTTCCTTTCCGACGTTTTAATTTTATCGAATTTTTAAACGATTCCAATCGAAAGTTCTCGATTACCGAAACGGATCATTGTCGACGTTCGAGAGACCGAGGTTTGATAAATGATATTACAGGGTCGTGGAAGTTCGAAGGGTCTTTTTTCCGTTTTTTCACAACGAGCCGTGTCTGTTATTACACTGGAAAACCGTCAACACGCGTAAAGCTATTTCGATGTTACGTAATAAAGTGCAACGCGAATAGTTCTTTTCGTCAATAATTTCATGCGAAATCTTTACCGACGCGTATAATTTAAAAAAATGTGCTTATAATTCATTACGGATTGTGAAAATTCTAAAATTTTCGACGGAAAAGATTACAACATAATGACGCGCGGCGTTTCGTAGCTTGAAACATTCAAAATTATTTAATAAAAAAAAAAGAACCAAATCGTCGAGAAACGGTGTCGTAAGTTTTATCGGAAGCCCTCTTTTAAATCCAACACCGCGTAGAATTATTCAAATGAATTCCTCCCGCTCCGCAGCTTTTATGCCGTCGTTATTTTCATTGCCGTTAAACGTGTTCTAATTTTTGTAAAGCGTAATAATAATTATCGAACCGGAAGACGATCATAACAATAATAATAATAATAATAATATGCGGAACGTTCGGTCGTTATTTTCCAGTCGCAGTTTTCTGCCGACAATTATTGTCTGACGCAGTAAAACGTATTAAACCACCGTTTTTTTTTTATCGTAATAACGTTTTTAGCAGGACGAATAAAAATTTTTCCTACTCAGTCATGACGTTTAAACAACAAACACGATATAAAATATTATTGATATTTTCCTGTGAAATTGTAATACAAAAAATGTACCGTCTTTTTCGAAATTTAAAAGAAAAAAAAGTTTTAATAAATTGAAATTCGATTATAGTAGTAAATTATCGCACAAGCATAATTTAGTGTAATGAATAGAACGTTTTCGTCGTGATAGTACGATATATAAATTCGTCGACATATTATTTTTGTTTTAAAACTAATTTTTACTTTTTTTTTTTTATCGTATACACGCAAAAATACGGTGATTATTTATATCGTTCGATTCGGAAATGATACTAAGAGCAGAGCCGTTAGATTATTTACGTGAACTTTAAATTATTAGTTATATGCAGACATGAAAACAAAAATAAAATTTTAATAAGGAGTTGAATATGAAGTCGGTAAAAAAAAAACAATGTTGGAGTAAATAATTGCGAAAATTTTTGTAAAATTGTATCTCAAACAAAATATTCATCCGTATTCTTACAGATCTTGTATTTCTTTTTGAAAAACATTCGATTGAATAGTGTACTCTGTATTACCTACGCGCGAGAATTTCAAACGTTTATTATTATTTACATATTTACTAATCGGTATTTTTGAAATATAAATCCCTACTCAAACCCACCACTGAGCTACGGTCCTGATTTAGAAGAAATAGATACGCGTCGTGCGCACACGTATTACAATCGATATGGTTTTCGAGTTCAGGGCAACCGAATTTTAGAGATTTGTCGTTTATTTAAGACTCGAACACCGGATTTAAAAAATTAATTAATTAAAGAATCGAACGTGCGGAATATGAGAAATGTTATCGGACAGTCGATGTAATGTATAAACTCTCGAGTTAGATATGATTCGTGTTCGAAATTTGAATATTGAAAAAAAAAAAAAATGGAAAATCGTACGTAACTTGCGTTGAAATAATGTATTTAATATATTTTATTGATCCGTACGCGCGTTGTACGCAGTATTACAATCCGAAACGCGTTTGTCTTAACGACGAACGATTTGAAATGATACTGTGGTACGGGCAAAAACGTGCGCAGAGCGCGTAAAATATAAATTTCAACACGCTCGTGCGCGTATAGCGGCGAAACGGATTGGATTTTATGCGCGGACAAATAATAACGATCGAGTATTGTTTTACACCGGCCACAACGCGGACGGTTTTTATCGTATAAATTTACACGCGTAAAATTGTGTAACGCCGGAGAAAACGGCCGAGGAAATATTTTATTCGTTTAAAGGAAATTTAATGACTCCCCCCCGTCCAGTTTATATAAATATTATCGATGCGCGCGTTTCGTGTGGTGGCGACGACGGGAGACGGTTACACGGTTTCAGTCGCGTTGAGAACGCGATTCCCATCGGCTCTTCTTGTAGACGCACCGGGGGACGCGGCTGCGATACACCGAAAACGTCCGCAATAAATTCAATTCGCCTCAACCGTTTAGAACACGCGATAATGCGAGACAGCGCTTTCGGGTAGATATAACATCGGTTTCGTGCACAGCACGTCGAAATCGTACGAACGAACGGGGAAAGGGCGGGAAAGACAATGCGAGACGGACGGGAGATTTTATTATTATTATTATTATTAACGTTATTAATCGGCAAACGGCCGGAGTTTTGTGTACACGATTTGTTTGTTATTTTATCGTTTCGCGGTGAATTCCGCGCGAAGCTGGCGCGAGTCGATCTTGGCATTCGTTGGTAAACGAACGCCGCGTAAATATAATGCCGCGAATTTCCGAGAGGACATTACCATAAAACGCGGCACGCGACAACGATAATTTCGTGTTAATAACGTTTTGCGTTCAACAGTAAGCCCGTTTAAACACACTTCACGTACGCGAATGCACTTGACGACGAGTTGTGGCTGAAAGAACGACTCGATAATACCCCGTCCTCGGCCGAACAGTCGCTGGCCCGACGAGAATGTGCCCCGCTAGTGAGTCCTCGTCCTTCGACGAGATCCGCAGCTATTCAAATAAATTTGTCGCCGTCTCACGTCGTGTATATTCACCGTACGTCTGATTCCACTGCTGTGGCATCGTTGTTTTTTTTTTGACACGCTCTTAATAACCGTTTTTATTAACTCCTCTTTTTTTCCAAACAATTATTAGACACATCTTAACATTTTTTTCACAACTTTTTTTTTTTTTTTACTTTTCTTCGTTTTCTAGCTCTTATCGTTTATGACACGTTTTCTCCATTCGTTTACAGTGTCTGTCCGATCGACACTCGTGGTGCATAAGTTCTTCTTATACGTTCAAACACTACGAAAAACTTTCTTCGGGTCTTTCTAAAAAGTCCACGTCATTCGTACAACACTAATAGCCGTATCGGGGTAATTGGATTTAAAAGTCTCTATGACAATATCGTCCTCGAGCCAAAAAATCTTTCCTAGGCCCGATCGGATGTTTATTCGTTTTATTATTCCGTGTACAATTCTTCGACTAGCGTAAACGCTCCGATTGATTCATCGATGGGAAAGTTCAATGAGATGGTTCCGTTAGAAGTCATTTTTCGATTTTATTTTTTTCAATAATTTTTAAACGCGAGCCGAAAGACTACTAAAAGAATCGTGTTGAAAACGGGGGAGGGAGAAAGCGATTTCGTCAAAATTCATTTTTCTTATAAATAAAATAGTACACTGAAACTCTGCTCGGGATCGTTTTGTCGAAACGATGATTTATCGTTCCTTTCAAATTTATATAGTATGTAAAAACGAAACTCTACAATTTTATCCAAGGAAATCATTTAAGCGGAATCCCTGGCTACTTTTTCGTTTTATCGAAATTACAACTACACGTTAGCTCCGCGCGTATTAACGCGATTTGATATTGAAACCAATTGAAATTCGAGTGGAAATTTCCCTACGAAAAAAAAATTTTCGTTTCGTTTAAAAATAAAAATCAAAAAGGCGCAAAAAAAAAAGAAGAAAAAACCGTAAATAAATCGCGGCCGACACTTATATTTGTACACCCGACGCACAACAGCCGCAGAAGCGTTTCGAACGGTAATCCGACAAGCGAAAATATTTTATTACGCACATAACGAGCTGCGTGGTGTGTCTGGTTTTTACAATTTCACGAA
Organism: Chaetogeoica ovagalla; assembly: GCA_032441825.1. NCBI lineage: Eukaryota > Metazoa > Arthropoda > Insecta > Hemiptera > Aphididae > Chaetogeoica > Chaetogeoica ovagalla. The sequence continues at coordinate 1,538,240 of CM063724.1, read as the reverse complement.
ATCGGCGGCCATCTGCAGTGGTACCGTCGCGTTCCTAATGGATTGCCCACTAATTTTTAATTGCCGACGGATTTCTCGGCCATACTGTTATTATACATCGTTTGCGCGCAATAATGTTCTACGGTCACGAAATAACAAGTGCTGCAAACGCGTCTACGTGACGGAATAATATTATCGGGATAAGTGTGAAATATTAACGTTTTTCAGGGTATATTATAATAATAATAATAATAATAATAATGTAGTCGCACACGCCATCGTAAATCCTCATCACGTAGTCGCCGAGTAAAAGTGGCGGGCGGATAACGGGTGAACACATTTCAGAAATCGTGCGAACGTTTTACCGTAAAATCCCGTCGATCCGTGCTAATAGTGCACAGAGTGCACTGTTCTTTTTTTTTTCTTCTTCTTTTTCCGGCGGGGCATTTACATATATTTCCTTCACTCACACTCCGTCGTAAACGCCCGAAATTTAACGGGTGTACGTGTCGACAATAATACTCTGTCGTCGCCCGCGATGAAATATTCATTAGATTTTTTTTTCTTTTACTCGTAAAAAATACCTCGATAGTCCGGTGGACGCGGATTTTAAATTTAAAAGACTGCAGAATGGTTTTTAAACTTTGCGAATTGTTGGGAATTAGCTACTTCCGTACTCGTGAAGAAATCGTCGAAAGATCCTTTCTCGTCAGAAAACGAAATCGACGAAGTGTCTGATCCAGATACAGAAAACGTGTATGGATCAAACGTCTGATTCTCAAACACAGGATTTGGACTTGCGGTGGCGCTGACGAATATTTGGCGAATCGTGAGACTTGACCGAATCGCGTAGCAAATCGTAACAAAAGAGGACGGCATTGAAGATGAAAAAGAGACTGCATCTATCAACACAAGCGGAGTTTTTCCTTCGGAAGCTGTGAACGCGCAGAATATTTGTTTTGCTATGGGCTATGGACGTTCAAAGCATCTGTTGAGTTGTTAAATATTGTTGCCGCGCCTATTCAGAAAACGCGTTTTTGAATCGAAAATCGAGTGTACTGAGTGAAAATGAGTGGCTTAAAAAGCCTCGAGTAATGTACACTACACTCGGTTTGAATTCTTCCGGTCGACACTCTGTGGCTGTATTATTATTCGTCATCGATTACAATTAACGATTTAGAGAGGAAAAAAAATTAAAGTTTCGATCGCTTTGTGAACGAGAAACTGATGCAGACCTGCAAGTACCGTGTATAATAAGTATAAATACATATTACGTTATAGTATACGCAAAAATTAATGTTCGTAAATATAGGACTCGGGAGTGTAATAACCAAAAAGCAATAAAGTGTTTTTCTTTTGCACTTCAAATTACGCGCCTTTTTAGTAATCTACTCGATTAAGCGTGTTTGGGAACGTAAACGAAAATTTTTAAACGAATTTCCGCGTCATTAACATGTATTATTTATTGTTCGCTACACGGTAAAGTAAAAACGTTTCGTTTAGATAATATAAAAAAAAAACGCTTCAAAACCAGGTACTTGTACGTTCTTCTTTCTTAACTCTTTATACCTTTGTGTACTCTAATTTCTATTCGCTGTTTTTTTAGACGATCCAATCCGCTTCTCAATGTTTTCCTCGAGCTAACACGATCATATATTACGAATGAAGACTTCGATTCAACGTTGCGACGCGCTCGTTGGATATCACATACATCATTATACGAACACGTTAATTTTCGTTGTGTGTAATGACAATTTATTGTACGTATATTAACAGTCTCACGGCGGCTTACTCGGTGGTGTTGACTGCAGGTACTTGTTTGTGGATGCTGTGCGAATTTTCACGACGCGAACGCTATACAAAGTTGAGTACAAGGTTTTCGACGCGTATAATGTACGCGACTAATAATAACGTATTGTGCGTCGGGGAGAGACGGAGGGGAAGTCGTGTAAATCTACCGCAAACGGTTTAGGAAGTGTTCGCACGTCCTATGAATATTAAAACGGCAGTGCGACGGTTCTTAAAAGTCCATAAGAGGAAAGTCGTTTGAAATCGGCCTATTAACGCCGTCGCTCGTTAGGGTGGTGGTGGTCTTTTTAAAAAAAAAAAACTGCACAATGCCGCAAGTATCGCGTGTACGCATTTTTCTTTTTTCTAATAATAATAAAAAAAGTTCTTTTTTACTTTAAATCAAGAAAAAAACCGGAGGGTAAAAAGTCCTCTACACGGTCGTGAATAACGATGCGTTAATTTTTGTACCGCGCGCGCGCACATACGTACAATAAATATTGTGCGCAACAGACGCCAAAATATTGTTTTCCAGTACATCCCGAACGGGGTTTCAAGACGGAAATTACGATTTAAATAATTATTATTGTTATTATTACAGAAAAAAGCCTCGCGGGTATATTTCGTTCCGAAAAAAAAAAAAAAAATGTCGTAAACTGTTTTTTCAAATTTGCGAGACGCGTAATATCGAGAACTTTATTACGTCGAGACGATTAATTTACATACACGACAGATTGAATTCAAGTTGTATTCGACTTATTTACAGCGTTATTATCATCGAAATTGTCCGTTTCAGATGACGCCACGTCATAACAATATTTCCGTCTCGGAAATTCACGACGTGTCCTAATCGGTTTTCAATAAGAAATTGAGAGGTAAAACAAAAAATGATCACTTATTACAATAATATTTGTAATTGAAAAATCCGAGTTGACAATATTATATTACGCGCTCGACCGAGTTCATATAAGTGATTTATATTTCCCCCCCCCCCCGCACACGTCGTATGTCGTTGTTTCGTCGCTGGAAAACATACGGTATTTATTTTATTTTTTTTTTCGCCGTTTATTAATTTCACTTCGATTTTTCATCGACTCGCGCGCCCCCGTTTTTTTTTTTTTTTTCGATTATAACGAAACGTTCGCGGTCTCGTCTCGCAGTCCGTGCCGCGTTTATTACCGGTTTCCATCGAAAAACGCATTTATCATAAAATAAAATAAAAAAACACGTATTATTGTTATCGTCGTTAATGACCGCGACGCAGCTAGTACGTACGTCAGTGACCATGTGACTTTTTAACCCGTAGTGGTTTCCGTCTCAATATTGATTCACGAAATCGCAATACTTACCACCGGATCGATGGCAGACGAATTGATATGGGGGGGGAGCTTTCCGTACGAACGTTTTTGAATTTCTTGAATTTTCGTTTGTACAACGCGCACGACGGGCTAATTAGCGGAGATGGGATTTTCAACACAGTGACACGAATCAGTTCGTTTGAATCAGTTCACTTAAGCGAGTCGACTCATTGGGTCAACCACAACTCTCAATTCATCAAATCAAACAATTTTTTTATCGATAACACGTCACATCAAGGCGCGTTTTGACAGTGCGAGTCCGACTCGCAGAAATGGCTATCGAAAGAAAATCACGCTCGCGGCGAACCGTCGATATCAAAGCGTGCGTCTAAAGGAGATTCGCGTCGTCTACACGTCATTGACCTGTGATATGACCTAACCTATAGGTATGTCGCTGAATCGTCATGAGTTGTGAACAATTAATAAAATAACATAAGAAAATATGAACAAATGGTAGACTGTCTTAATTCACGGTTAAGAGTCATCATTTAATAAAGAATCCCATGATTCAGGAATTGATAAGTTATGTCGATAACACAAATCTCCGTGATACTGCAGTTAGCCACACTGAGTCACGGAGTCACTGAACTATGGCACACTGATTCAACTCATTCGGTTCACCTAAATGAGTCAACTCTTTGAGTCGACTCACTCACCAACTACCCATCCCTACTAATTAGTCTTCGGTTCGATTCGGTGCGCAAATATTGCGTTGTTATCGTTTGCGCGTGATTTGTAATGGCTCCCCCTCCCCCAGCCACCAGCCTCCAGCGGCAGAAATGCGTTTCGAGTGTTGCGATTGAATTTCTCGTCGCTGAAACGCGTCCGATATTTTCAGGACAGACAGACGCGTTCGCTTGACGGCTTATGGAAACGAAACCGTTACAAGGTATGTGCAGTTCGTCGTCGTTCGATAGGGCGATTACAGCTATAAATAAGTATATTTAATACGGTCTTGATAATAATTAACGAAAACGTATAAATAAAAAAATGAATGCTACATTTTTCCGCGTGATTTCGTTTTCGAGACGTTATATCATAAAATGATGTCGTCTCTATTTTATTGCTTGTATCTCGGTAGAAGTCCAATAATACGTACAACGTATATTTTTATAATTATCCTATACTCGTTTTGTTTCATAACCCGTTTTATGGACACATAAAAAAAAAAAAAACTATATTATAATATCGTCCAATTTATTCTAAAAATTATCGTTCTTTTCTTCTATTCCAATGTAAAAACAAAAAATAATTATCTATAATTGTAAACGTTTAATCCGGTACTCGAAATAAACGAGAAAACGTGATCTCGACAAGTGAATTTGGGGGGAAAAAAAGGGTGACGCGTTTGTCGTTTGTTATATTGCACGAACCGTTTCAAACTATTTTCGACTCCCGTAACTCCTCGACGTCTATTTGTCTTACGCACTAAAAATGTTGCGTCTATTAACACTCTCCTTCTCGGCTATCATTTAGAAACACTAATTTTAGAAATAAATCTCTTACATGCCTTGAGACACATTATCGTCCGATAATCATCATTTTTATCACTCACCCATCAAAAAACCTAGTCCACTCCCAAGTGACTTGAAAATATGAAATTTATTAACGCTGTGAGATACGTGTACAAAGACATAGTCTTTTTTTTTTTAAGTCGATTTTTTCGAGTTACGAATTCCGAATTTTCGGTTACAAATGATACTTTTTTTTTTTTTTTTAGGAACGTGTGGATTTTGGAGTGCCAGAGCAACGAATATCTCATGGATTGCGCGTAATTTTTGCAAAATTGAACAGTGTTTATACGCTGAAGAGTAGTGAAACACCGTGAAAACACGCGAATTGAAAGTATTTCAAATATATGTGTTATTTCAACTCGTTATAATAAAACGTGTTCAAGTAAGCTTTTGATTGAATTATATTATAGATATGAAAATATTAATTGGCCCGTGGAAATCGTGATCGTATTAGATTTCAGATACGGTGTGTTTCTCGATTCGTGAAAAATAATCGTAATATTTATCAAGTAATTATTGGTATGGAGAAAGCGTTCCGATTTTGTCCGAAATACAAACAAAATGTAGCTGTTGAAAATTCAGTAGTGGATAAAAGTGTTTCGCGTACCTACACAAAATTCATGTAACGAACTCGTAACTAAAAAATATTTTTTTTTTTCAAAGTCACCGTGTTACAGTTTACGGAGACGGCATTTTTTTTTTTTAAATTAGAAAAAAAAATTCGTAAACGAAAGTCAAAAGTAATGTAATGCAATGCCCGTGACAAAACGAAGTTATCTCGACTAGATGTCCCGTGCGTGAATAGGATATCAAACCGCTCGTTCTTTTTTTTTTTCCGGAATAAATCACATTTCTATAGTAAAGACGGGCCTCGTCTCTTTACTTATTCATGTCATAACTTTTTTCACCCTGTCGGTCAAAGGCACACGATAATTCGAGTGTGGCTTTCGGTTTTTAGGATAATGCGATTTTTAATACGAATAAAACCCTCCTCCGACCACCACCACCACCACCGCTATTTCCCGAAGGAGAATATCCGTACTTACACGTGCATAATATACCCAAAGAAGAATATAATATTATTACGGGGGGTTTTTTTTTATTAGCTTTTAGCTGAAACTATTATAGCTCAACATTTAGAAAATTACAGATTTATCCTTAAAGCTAGAACTAAATTATCAAAACTTAAATTCATATACTTATAGCGATGAACAGAAATATACACACATATAAACATATATAATAAATGAAATATATATATATATATATATATAATATTAATATTGGAGAAGAAAGAAAAAAAAGCCCATAGTTGCTAGATTTTAAAGCCAGATTTGAGCATACAATTTAAAATGGCTTTAATAAGGGAAAGATTATTAGAAGACAGAGCTCCATATATGTATGAGAAATTTGAGGAAAAAGTAGAAAACAATTTTTTTCTGGATAAGTCTGTTGGTATGAAGAGCTGAACAGGAAATTAACAGGTGACGAAAATCGCAGTAATCGTCTCCGTAGTTTTGAAGCGTACATGCCGGACTCTGATTGAGGACGCGGGAAGTGAGGTGTTACAGACCTTTTGTCTTTATTGATAGATTTTTTTTTAAATTAGTATTATATACATTGGGACATTGGAGAGGGGGAAAGGCGGTGGTATAATTAGAGGATTCTTGAGAGCGAGCATAGGAGTTACCCAACACTAAGGAATTATTTAGTTGATGACAATCTGAAGAGGTAACCTGTGAAAAACTATGGGCTTTATTTACAAGATTATTCTTATCTAAGTAAAGGGCTTCCGCAAAAGATACGTTTTCCACAGCTATAATTCTTTTGATCTTCTTTTGTTTGACTCACTCTATACAGTTTCGATCCGTTGCTAGAGACACCTTTTGCAATGTAGACATACCGGGTCCGATGACAACGCTGAAGGGTAGGATTGAATATTATTATTTGATTCAGAGCGATGTGAGCAACGAGAACTACTGCGACAAAACCTCGCCGTATGACCAAATCGTTGGCAATTAGAACATTGAACTGGAGATCGAATGCTGGGAGCCACTACGATGCGTACTTTAAATAAAGATATATATTCTGGTAATGTGGACGATAAACATTTTAGTTCAACTAAATTGGAAGGACGACGATTGATTTCAGTTTGACGTGGTATAATGCGATGAAAAGATGAGACATGATAATCTGATTCAAGACCCTCGAAAAACTCCGTTTCTGAGATGGAAGGGTCCAACCTAATAACTCCATAGCTGTAAACTAGTGTAGACGGGATTGAGGCAATGAGACCGTGGCTTTCCAGAGATTGTGATGTGAGATATATATAAGCATTAATAACACAATCAAATGTAAGTCTAATTCTCGCACCAATTGATTTAATTTCCGTCACACCAACGACATTGCCGTGTATTGATTTGCCCACCTTGATGGGATGCAATTTTCCGGGGTGTAAGTTTTTATCCGTAGCGTCAATTATGACATAAATATGACCAGCGTACGAATCGGCAAAAGACGGTAGATTATTGTCCGAGACTGAAGTATTATTGTTTGTCGATTTCATGTCGTTATTGTTGGTATTAATATTACAATTATTATTTGGTGGATTGACTTGAACTGTATCGGCGCTGTTAATTAAGACCGATGGAGTGTTATCTGTGCTAACGTTATCGGTGCTCATTGCACACTCGTCCAAAGCAAAATGAAACCCAGCGGAGTGATTAGAGTCGTTGAAACCAGTGGTAGATGAATTTGATCGCGGATGATTTTCGATAACGTGTTTTAGATTTGGAGGCACAGGACTTGTAGCGTGTAACATATCGCGTTTCGGAGAAACAGTAGACCACTCATTTTCCGTAGGTTGTTTTCTCACTGTAGGCAGTTTAAAACTAGTAGGTCAGTAGGGTTATTTTTGTCGCCTCTCGAATAAGACGACATCGTTGACTTGCTTTAACTGTATAAATACGAGAAAATCGAGCAAATTACGTGAAATAACGATAACGCGAAGTTGGTCGAAAACCGAATGTTACGCTTTTTGTATTGGTAAATATTGTGTACTACACTCGTTTTTCGTTTTTTCTTTTCTGTTCTCTCTTCAACATCAAATAATAAATGCCAATGCGATATAAGAAAAATACAGATATTTCGAAATAATAGTTTTTAACATTCAACACGCATATCTTATTTAATATATTCTCATCCGTGGTTCAGCGGCATTGGTGCCGCCGTCGTAATATAATAAGAAAAAAAAAATTACAAATATTTATCGTTCGGTGTACGGAGAATAAACCGTTTTAAGTGACATAACTGCGGTCTGTCAAATTAGCCTCGCGTGAATTTAAATCAACGTGTAAATACACCGTACGTGAAAAATACGCGAATAAATGTTATAACATAATTTATAAGAATTATAAATATTTCATGAAACCCATTTCCATAATATTTAAATTATTATAAAACCAAAACGTATATTATATATATATATATATATATATAAATTAATTCAATTACAGTTGTTTATGTACGAATGGAGCGTGGTTTTACGCGCGTTTCATAAAATATCCTTACTAAATACATTTTTACGGCCGTCACATACGAGCACATTTTTTCGTATCAACGTCTTTATAACGTTTAAATAAAAATTATTCAAATCCAAGTCACGCGATGTGCAAATACTATTTCAATAATGTCGCTACTTTTTTTTTATTTCTTTAATGTACAATAAACATTCACTGTTAAAATTATATATGTATATATATAATTTTGAAGGTTTACTTTTCATTTTTTTTTTTAAATAAATTTATATATTTCGATACGACTAAATGAACACTGTATGCTAGTGCAATTACCGCACAAAATCATTTTTATAAATATTTCGAAAATATTTATATTTACTAGGTAAGTACTATAATAATTATAATAAACAGTGAGACGATCAGTTAACATCAATAACATAATATACATAAAAATCGTATAAGGGAAACAAGGAGGAAAAAAAATGTACCGGCCTTACAGACATTGTCGCGGCGAAAAGATAAAATAATTTATTCGCTCATTTTCCTAATTTTTTACAATACACATAATGATACAAAGATTTTGTCCACCGCACAGTGAGGACAAAACGAGAGTGAAACACTTTTGGCCGATACATTAATACGATTAAAAAAAATATGTGTTTTAATTAATATTAAAAATAATTATTATTCGAATATGCACACCGACCGGTGTTAGCGGAGGTGGGGGCGCACAGTTCTCGTCATATTAATCGTAATTGCGGCGCGTGGCTTCTTAAAAATAATTAAACATTCATATTTAACAATACCAATTCTTATTGATTTGGACGTTACAACAGTGAAGTGTTTTGAAGAAAAGAACCGAAAAAAATATATTTTCCTTTACTTATTTTTCATTCAACTCGAATTTGTAAATTTTAACGTTCCAAATTATATATTACATAATATTTACCTATACTAAAGACAATATTACACGAAACGAATACGACGTTGTGTTTTAGAGAACAGCCTTACAGTAAACACTCGATAATAAGGACAATTATTTTCGTAGTTTTTTTTTTAATTTAACCACGAAACGTATATCAAATTTCATTGTGAGAAATCGAAAATAATTATTTTTCAAATTCATTTCGAACAAAACGAGGATAACGTTTATTTGATTGATGGACGTAACGTCGAGTAAATTACCAGTGCAGACTGTTCATAATTTTCTAGAAAGATTCCCAACAATATTATTGTTTGTGTCCGATCCCTGACCGTATACGGTTTCCAATCAACTGAATACTTATACGAAGCCATGAACATGGTTCGGTGTGATCGAACAGACGACAGGGAAAATCGACTTCTTTCCCCGTTCGGAATCTGTAAAATGCTCGCGTAATAATTAATTAATAGCGTACGCGCGATGATTTTGTGGACGATGAAAACGAATTACTCCAACTCTGCAGAGTGCTCTGAGACATATACGGCTGACTCCGACGAAAATTGTCTCGCGCCTGACCAAAAAAAAAAAAAAAATATTTTTTTTTTTTTTTAACGAGCGAACGCGCGACGGTTAAAATAACTTTTTCTCCTCCGAGTGTTTCGAAATTTTACAAATAAATATCTTTTCGACACATTATTGTAAAATCGAATGAAAACAAAAAAAAAATTGTTTGGGCCCGCGTTACCCTATTTTCCATCATTTCAGAAATGTCGAACGTTTTTCTACGCCGTTAAAACTCTACAACACGATTTGTAATCGATTTTTTTACCGTTACACTCCGAGATTTTATATTGAAATTTCACCGAGAACAATCGACTACACGCCGGGAATCCGACTTTTCATCCGAATTACGACCGATTCCGACGAAATTCAGCGGTAAAACCAATGGCGGAACGGCAAAAAGGCGGCCAGAGTACGTGCGCGTTAATTGCATTTCGTTTTCAACCGCGTTACATACAGAATCGTTTGTAACGTCGGCGGCGGTTTCGAATAAAACGGCGAGAGCCGTAATAAAATATAAATTGTTTTGTGAAAGACGCGAAAAAATCGCGTGTGATCGCGAGAGATAAATTGCGTTGTAGATAAATATTTTGTGTAAAAAAATGGTCGTATCCGCCGCGGATGTGTTTTCGAATTTCGAGACGATTCGACGTTTCTTTTTCTTTTTTATACGTACGTACGTACACAAAGAGGACTCGCGCCGGGCGCGACGGTGGAACGGCGTTCGCAGCAGAAAACGGTCTCGCGAAATTGATGACGGTCTCCCGGCAAACGCATCCGTTTGTGTGTGTGCTGGGAAAAGAAATAACGGAAAATTCGTTCGAATTTATGAACAACGCGCGGTACAACATAATAAATTACATTATTCCATTTTGTGTGCACATTACACCCGGAATCGGGTCGCGTCCTTAATTTCGCGCTACTTTTACCGGGCGAGCGCGCGCGTTACTACCGTGTAGTTGGCGTTGTCACATAACCCCGGTCGACCCGAAGACATTCGATATACGTTAGTTTCAATCGGATTCGTTGTCGTTTTTCGGTCACCAATAAAACGACGGCGGCAAGCGCAGTCGTTTCGCCATCATCCCCGGGGCTGAATAAACAGGCGGAGGCCGTCCTTGTCCAAAACGGCGTGTACACCGCCGTCTGCATTTTTTTTGTTTTAGTCGTTGAAAGAGTCGCGTACGCTAATAATACGATTCAATAAACGTGGATTTCTCTCGCCGAGAAGCCCGACAGTTTTTTACCTATTAAATATACGTCAAAAAAATAAATAAACGAATAAACGTGTATTGCGCAAAAAAATATCGCTCGTAATAATTGTAACGGTTTATTAATACGACGCTGCAGTAAAACCGAATTCGCGTTTAATAATAATAATAATAATAATATTATTATTATTAACTCAGTTTTTAATCACGAAATCGTTTATCGTGTTATAATGGGTATTTTTTTCTTGTTTTTATCCACGTATCATCCGAAATATCGCACGATTTTATAAAAAAAAAAAAAAGTCGCGATTTTCACTCACTTTTAATTAACGCCAATTGACGTTATTGGTGACCACCAATTAACGGCCCGTGAACAAAGTCGTATATATATATATGCAAATACACGCACGCCGTGGTATAAACGAAATTTTATTTACATAAATTTATTACAATGGCACCAGCCCGGCGTTGTATCCCATCTCGTTCACTACAGCTTCTATCCTTACCTCGGTCCAGGGCACTTCTTCTCGTCGTCGTCGTTCGATTTTATATGCCCTACGGAAAAACACCTACTATCATTTTGCCGAACCGCGGCCACGGTTCATTATAAATAATATATTCTCGATACATATATACATATATGTATATTTTAATAATATGTATTTAAATGACGTGGGAACGCGCATTCGACGAGATAACGATCGACCAATACTTCACCAGCTGTTATAATGTGTACAATACGTATATACATATTATTATTTTTTTTAGTACATATACAGCTCCTACGCGATAATTTCTAATAATAATAATAATAATAATTGGTATTTGATGGTGCGAGCGAATCGGTCAACGCACAAGCTCGTTCGCGTTGACTACTATAAATAATAATAATAATAATAATAAACTTGTATAGTGGGAAGCGTGTGCGTATGGGGCAGGTTTTTGAGAGCGGACGACGCGCAATTGATGCAAATAATAATCGTTCTCGAACGATTCCATATCATTCACGAAATCAAATTGGATTTGTATGTATTAAAGCGTTATACCGTAATAGTAGTGGTAGTAGTAGTAGTAATAATAAAATAATACCGTGCCGAAACCCGTCGACGTATCAAAAAATATGTTAACAAAATAACGTGACATTGTAAGATATGGGGGGGGGGGCGGAAAACAAACTTTTCTCTGAGAGCTCGAGAGATGAAGTCGATGTGACATATATTACGTTTAATGTAATAATTATACCGTTTTCACTGCGTTTTGTAATTTTCATCATTTAAATACTTTGTGTTTTATCATGCCAATGATCGTTTAAGGCCAATGACAGTCGATTAATTACTAAAGGAAAAGATTTTCTCTCGCGAGAACGTGACGATCGGTTATAAGAGTATTGCGACCCAATATTCAATATTTTTGAGATTTTACAAACGTATCGTTATGCAGCCACGGTGAACGATCTTTTTTTTTTTTTTAAACATCGAAACACATTTAAAAAAAACATTACGAAATTACGAGCAATAGAGAAGCCATATTACAAATCGAATAATAAAAATGAATTAATGGAGACCAACAGTCAAACACTAGTTCTACGACTAAATACACTGGATATGAATACTAATTGAGTTTTCTAAAACGATTGATTGACGTTATTTGAAAGAGAAATTATGGCTATTTCATACAAATATATATATATATATTCGTGTATATATGTATCAAAAGAAAATCTTGAATTTTCGAAAAAATTATTTCACTATAAAATTTTCAAAAATAGCGCATTTTCATATTTTTTTTATCGAATCGATATCATATTTCGACACAAATAATATTGGATAGAAAATTTTTCTTTTTTAATACGTTTTAATATTCATTCGAATGACCCGGTGTGTCCACTTGGCAGGCACGCGGTCTCGTTATTATATAAGTAATCCAACAGTTATACGCGCGCGCGCGTGTTATTATAAACGCACATATCGTATAAATTTTTATTTTATGTTCAGATTATACCGGTACAAGCTGAGAATTATTCACGCGCTCGCATGCAAATTCGAAACATTAACGAGACCCCGATGACGTCGTATACACGGAGTTTTATTTTATACACGTCTATTTTTCAAACGACTTATCGGATACGATCAACACTGCACTGTTGGTACGTGATGGTGGTGGTGGTGGTGTACACATACAAATTTTTCTGATCGAAACGATCGGGAATTTCGTTATTTTTTTTTTTTATCGACATTGCCACGTCGTCGATCGATGAATAATAATTATTATTACTATTATCGTCGTCGTGAATTAATTTCAGGTAAAAGAGGAGAGTGTCGATATCGAGCGTTTATTATATACGCGCCGGGTTCGTTGATTGATTAGGTTAATTCTCAAAATGTTATTTCGCTTTTTTTGTAAATCGGGTATAGTGTTACAGCGAAAAACCGAATGCACGCGTGTAATCGACTCTTTCCGTCTCTGTGGATGGAAATATTGTATACATTATATTGAACGATACGCGCGCGAGCCATAAGAATATTTTAATTGAAATTCGATACTCTAAACGTTTTCAACTCGTACTCGTTAGAGTACGTTATAAAATAATGATTTTAATGAAATCGACATTGCTTCGAGTAAAACGCGTACATTATATATACTCGTATATTATACGAACTACAGTGCGTATTCTACATACTTGCTGTTGACGACGACAACGACAAACGGTAAAGGATATTTATATGTGTCGTATTCCATACGTTAAAAATGTATAATTTTATTTAAACGTATAGGAATTAATGATTGCGATTAAAACGTATTATTTATCCGTTGAATAACGAAATTTATGTATATATATATATATATATATATTAAATATGAATATACAATCGAGCCAAATGTTATAATAAAAATATGTTACAGGAGTTGTATTAAATTTGTTTGGTTACTGCCCGCGAGTATTGCATGTCTGCGAAATGTCATCACCGGTTGTTAAACGCAAAAGAAAAAACAACACGATAAATGCAGATGATAAAAAAAATATAAAAAGCGAACAAATTACGTGTATAAAAGAAATTTACAATAAGAACGCGATAGAATTTAATTTTTGTTTTAAATATTTTTGTGTTTATTACGTTCAACCGAACTCATAGAAACATTTCTAAGTAATTCGATCCGTAATAAAAGTAATAATATTATACGTTTCGAAAAATTCCGAATTTGGAATAGCATTTTTAAATTTTATTTCAGAGAAGCGTTGTTCCTAACGTCTCGTTTTACAATTATTTAACATTTATTACAAATTATCTATATTCGAGTCTGTAATATTTCTAACACGATTGAATTAGTTAAAAAATTACTATTCGGAAAATCGTTTTGTTTTATAATTTATTTGTTTAAATTATTATTATTATTGTTATTATTATTATTATTATTATTATTATTATTATTATTATTATTAGTGTTGGAACGCGATTTGATTATTAAACAATGTGTTTTATTGAATTTTTCGTTTACAGTATCGTTTGATATTCCCATAATTGAATAATCAAACAATTTATAAAACGTTTATACGTATACACGATAATAATAATAATAACATAATAAAATGTTTTAATTTAAAATGATACGTACCAAAAATTATCTATAATAATAATATAACAACAATATAATATCAGACGATTGCCTGTAATAATATGCGATCAAATAAGTGTTTTAATGAAAATATTTGTTAAACACAATCGTGCAGTAACGAGGTTTTGATTTATGAATAGTTGAGGTCAATTGGCTTTAGGCGAATTTTATCGCCGCTGTTACGTTTAAAAAAATATATATCGCGTTTAAATCTGATAAATGTCCAACTAGGACAACAATATTAATTATCCGCCGGGTCCGGTATACATTTCGAAATCGTACACACACATACATAAAAGTGTACGACTGTAATTTATTATTCGGTACGAATTGCACACGGCAATCGGCCAAACTCCTAAGAAAATACAGTTACACGCACACATTCCGATTGTTTCTCACGAATTACGTATTTAAAATTCCGTGTAAAATTCAGAATAACACGTCGAAAGAGATCGGGCGACGAAAACGAGAGAACACAACGTATCCGTTTACACTGCGAGGAAACGAAAATGTGAATTCGATTTTTCTCGTCCGTTTATGTCGGGCTCGCAGCGTACGAATCACGACGACGGGAGATACTGCGAGAGTCCTGGAGAGGATAATCAGCCGGAGAAAAAGTAAAATCACAATTTCGCCAGTCGTTCATTCAGTAACTGAACGCCTTAAACGTTAATATTGAACACTTTTTTTTTTTTTTTAAAAAGACTAGGAGGCAAAAAATAAGTCGAACGAAATTACCCGATCGTCCAATTTCTCTTTTTTCATTCGTTTTATCCGAAATCGATTTTTCGCGTTATATTAATCATCGTGGGCTATATTATAACTAATTGAACAGTGACTATATTACACAGTTACCTGTATACCAACAGAGTAAGGAAAAAATCAGAAATAATAATTATTAATTAACGCTGCACCTACATAAATATATTTGATTTATTTAATTATTGAGATATTTAATTTACCTACATATATATATATATATATTTTTTTTTTAAACGCGTTTATTACATATATTTACACACGATAAAATGGAATATTTTCACGCGTCACACGAGCTCATTTCGTACTATGACATATTAACAAATTTAATTTCTCGGTGTCGCACCGATCCAGTCCGTCATTGGAGTCCGGTGGCAATTTACGCACTGGAAACCCGTACTAAAATAAGTACTGACTGTTTAATTAAAAATTAAATTTGTTACTTAAAATTCAAAACGAATTACAAAATAAAAAATCAATAACACTTTATAAATCAAATAAAACAAAGTAAATTTAATAAAAATTATAATTGATCACAACACCAGTTAGACAGGTGCTGGGTAATTTTTGAAATCATCGACATAGTTTTCGGGATTTAAATTCGTAGTCCCACTTGCCTTTTTCTGTAGTTAAAAGCGTTTACCTATTTAAACTGTCACAAAGTAGAGTACTTCTCGATTTGGACATTTCACTAAAGTCAATTTGAAAAATGATCGCTCACGTGTACGGCCCGTGATTTATATTACTGCAAACTTCTTTAGTACGACGGTAATAAATTTGTTCAAAAACACTTTGTTTATCAAATCGTTTTGACCGCCGGAGCCAAACTCGAAGCGTTTTAGCGCCAAAGCTGACTTTGATTTTGTATTGTTATCGTGTTTTCGTAACGGTTTCATTTCACGACTACCAAATCACGTTACACTGCACTCAAAACGATTGTTTGACAAACGCGCGTATACATTTGATAAATTCATTGTTTAGGAGGCACACGTCGATTGAATCGCTCGTCGATTCTGCGGGCGTATCGAGCAGACGATAGAACCGATTGATCCTCTCTAACGTCTATAATATAATGTTGTATAGCGCGTGATCGAAAATCATACGTGGTGATTATACGCAATATGTTTTGCAAATTATTTTAAATGATTTTTACCAAGGTTTTCGTTACGTCTAAGAAACGTCTAAGTGCCAGGAGTGTACCGTGCGGCCGCATATCCCGTTGGATTATGGATTTCGTATTAGGAAACGTTACGGACGAAGCGATATTGGGACGTACGACGAATGTACACGTATAGACACGGAGTGAGAGAGGGAGAGAGTGAGGGGGTGAGCTGTCCAAATCCGGCCGACTGCAGACGCCTTTAATCAAAAGTAAAAGCGCGAGCAGAAATATAGGAGAAGAAAAGTTTCGGCGAAGATATATATCCGCGGATCACCGTTAAGTTTTATTAATAATAACGTCTTCTGTGTGAAAGTCATATTTACTTATATATCACAAATGAGATGATACACGACCGGAATACCGGGGCCGACTACGTATAATGTGATATGCGAAGACGGGCGGAGAAGAAGGTCAAAACTTTTTTTTCCGAACCCCGCCCGCAACCAACGGCACGGCACGTAAAACTTCGGAAAGGGAACGAAGTTAGACGGGATGGAAGGGACCGCCGTGGTGGTGGGAAAACTTATTTAATAAAAGCACCGCGAGAGAAAAATATGTTGTCACGTGTGTGTGTGTGTGTGTGTGAAGTTCTCTCGGAGCACGCGAGGATGGGAATTTATGTCGCCAACGGCTGAACATCCGGAAACGCGCTCGCGTAAAAAAAAAAAAAAAAAATATAATATATATAAATCGTTCGATCGAAAAGCGTTTTGCAGCGCGTTTTATCGCGTTGGCGCGCGATTCGAAAACGACGCGAACGAAATGAAAACCGAATGCGTAACGACGCCGAACGCAATAATTATTATCGTGAAAAAAAAAAAATAATAAGAAAATAAAAACATTAACGGAAACAATAACGGTTTATTGTGTACGTACGCGTGTGAAACGTGGAAAATAAAACGCACTGTGAAATACGTATAGGAGGACGCGGCGGGGACGTTTTGATTAAAACCGGCCGACATAATATCATTATCGATTGCCGCGCGCGGATCGTTGAACGCGTATTATCGAATAAAATGACAAAATATTATTTTTCTCGTACAACATTAATATTGTGTCGCGTGTATTGACGAGTTCAAACGGTTTGTTTTATTTCACTCGCCCGATTAAACGAAATCGATTCTCGCGTCGAACAATATATTCGAAGTCGACGCGAAATTTCCGCCGCGTACGTATTTTATTATTATTTTTTTTCTACTGTTATTGTCGTCGAATCATCAAAGTAATGATTGATGATGATTATTATTATTTTTATTAGAGCGCGGATTTGTACGAATTTTCGATTTTTTTTTTTTTTTTTTGTTAATTGTGTTGTATAACGATCTACACTGGCGACAATACCATCACGTATCCGACATTTTTTGTAAAATGAGTTTTTCGTAATCTCTTTGCGCCCAAATTTTATTTTCTTACAATAACCTTAAAATGTATTATTTTCGCTGCAAATAAATAATGCGTCTTTAAGTGTTTCAATGGCGTTAGAGCGCTAAACGAAAACGGAAAATGCAGTAATACCTACCACGTAACTACACCAAGTTTTCTACAGTAACAGGAATTTAAGAATTCTATTATAGAAATAACGTAGAAAAACAACAAGGTGAATTTGAATTTGAAAATGAAACGAAGTGTATAATGCTTGTTAATATTTATTCAGTTTTTTCAATTTCTCGAAAAATTGGTGAAACGCAGACGCCGTGGTATTGTCATCAGTGTAGCGGCGATATGACGCGTATTATAATATGAGTAGAATAATAATTTTTTTACGTATTCCGACAATCAAAGAACTTATTAGGACGACTATAACGACTGCAGGAGACTCTGTCTATTAACAGATACACACATTAAAATAACATTGATTTATTCAGATGATTTCCAGAGAACGTCTGAAAAATATATCGAAAACAATATTATTATTGTCAATATATAAGAAAATTTTTTTTTGGAATTTCGATTTTTTTTTTTTTTTCTAAGAATATAATATTATAATAAAGTTTCTCGTTCTCTCTTGTCATTTGCATATTTACGCGGCGATAAAACGATTTACGACTGTAAATATTTTTTCATCACCTATACTCGTATTAATTGTGTTATAAAATTCCGTGGGTGGACAAATTTTTCTTTTTCTTTTCCCGTCTCGTTTTTAATTACGCCGCGCAATATATTATAATGATTATAATTTGGTTTTGCGCGCGTTTCGCGTGGGCTCCTCGGCCACGTCGTTTGCTGCTACAAATTAACAAATCGACTACAAATAAATCATGGATCGTTGAAATGAATAATTCGATTTTTCCACGACCGATTAGCCACGTGCCTTCGATAAGTATTATATATACGATTCAGATTAAATGATACGACACAAAAATTCGGTGTTTTCATAAATGATATGCATGTAATTGATAACAGTTAAATTGCACGCGGAATTTTAAAAAAAGAAATGTTTTACACATTTCGATTATTTTTATCAAGACTTTCGCATATTCTGTAATATGATTCCCCGGTGTCGCGTGTATTGTACGATTATTATTATTATTAACGCTGGTTAAGGTGATATTTTAACATAACATAACTAGTGCAATTACAGCTCATGTATTAATGTGTGAGTAATTACAATTTTATATTTAGTATAGAATTAAGTGCGCACGAATCTCTCTGTTATTTCCACTTTAATTGTCAATTAGTCGAACTGGAATTTTGATTATACGTTCACGCGTTTGAAAATGATTATTTTACACTTTGTGCGACGTTTGTGCTTTGGTCTTTAATATTATAACACATCGTGTAAACGAATAAATGATTATATATATCTAATGGATGATAACGATTCGAATAATACAAGGAACTATTTGATAGATTTTCAATATTAAACGTTTACGTGTATACCGTTTTCTGGAAACTAGGAATACTTATTATATATAATTACACTCAAAAACTAATACATAGGTATCGAAAATTAATATGTACATATATACGGTGGTTACAATAATATAATAATAATAATCATTCGAATTTTTAAAAAAATATTTTTATAAATTATTCATGATGTGAGAACGAAGAAAAAAAAAGTTTAATTTACCTCGTACATATAATATAATATAGAGGAAAAATAAACATTAACTATGTATTATAGAAATCCGTAAAAAAAATATTGCGTACACATTTCCTTTTAAAATGTAAATTTCTCATACGACGATTGTTAAACAGTCATTTATCCTGAACATGAAAATTCATTAAAACGGTCGATTTGAGTATACGAACATTATTTTACTTCTATTTAAAACGAAAAAAACAACAATATAGAATTTAATTACGTTATTCGACGGTTTTCAGAATTTAAATATAAGCAAACTAGTTCTACGTCTTATATTAAAATTCTACAGCACACATTACGGCCGTGTTTATTATATTCATTACAAAAATAAAATATAAATTGTTTTTTTTTTTTCATTATTATATTATAGTGTCTATAGTCTAAGTCGACGGTTATAATAATTTTGTTTTTATCAACACGAACAAAAATCGATATCAAAATTTGTGAACACGGTTTTATCAGATTATTGTAAACAAGAATTATCGACATTATTATATATTTTTATTATCGGTACAAAACGGTAAATTGATGAAAATAATAACGAAAAAGTCATTTGGGAGGGGGAGGGAGATCTATCCTCTTCCGTGTTACGGCCACTGAGTGTAGTGTTCGGTAGACTCTAATCGTTTTTATATTTTTTTTTTTGTAATAGTTTTCGCCTTGTTTTCATCGTTATATTTATACACACTACACACGCGCGCACATTTTTTTTTTTATACACAAATTTATTATTAACGAGTATTCGTGATTTATTGTTTCTTTTTATTATTTCTTTCACATAATACAATCATTTTTATTCTTTTAGTTATTTAAATTTTTTATTTTCGTTTTTACTATTTTATTACGTACATATTATTATTATATTTAGTTCTGTATAAAGCACACTCGACTCGTCTTCGTGTGTACTATGTAGATCAGTGTTTCTCCTTTCCAACACCGTTTCGTTATGAGGGGCGATCCATAAAATGCTTTCTGTTACGTCGTTGCAAAGGAATTTTTTTTTTTTTTTTTTGAGACGCAATTTTATCGTTTAACAACTAGTACTATTAAATAAGAAAATTAATTTTAAAATATTTTTACATAATAAAACCTAATTTTATCGTTTTAATTTTACAATTAATTCGCGGGATTGCCGGCTGTTGTCCGTCGAATGACGTGTTCAGATGAACGCGTGCCGTAAGGTATTATGTTTTAATCTGTTAACTTGGCCAAACTGTTGACGACGATCCTATTGCTTTAATTATTATTAATTATTATATATATATATATATATATATATATATATATATATATATATATATATATATTTATTTAGAGTTTTAAGTTATCATAATATATTATTCAATAAATTAAATCTATTTTATATCAATTTGTGTTATTCACTGGGATGAAGGTAGGAACGCCGATAGCTGCGCGCGCCGCCGCTCGACCGAGACTTTCTTTTTTTTTTACATTGGAAAATCGTGGTTGGAGAGTGGCACTGACGCTAGTCATTTCACCCCCCCCTCCTCAACTTCATCATTTATTGTTTAACTAAATATTTCAGATATACTTCTTACAATCTGATCTATTTACAATAATATTGTTGGGGCCCTCTAATCACCCTGCTAATTTTCGTCCCACATTATAGGCAGCTCAATTAGATTGTCGTCCTTTGCCGTCTCCGCTCTTCTTCCTCCTTCCTTGCTATGATCTCGTGACAAAATTTTTCCACTGCGGTCCACTTCTCTCTTGACTCCAGCATACCTTCTACTATGTTGTCTGGGTCCGCCTCTCCTAATATTGTCTCCATACGTCTTCTGTGAACGTGCCACGCATCGCACACAGAGTGTGGCATGCATCATCGATTTCAGCTTCGCAGTACCAGCAGTTGGCCGCCGACTGTAGTTTCTCTATTCTGTGGAGGTATGCGGCAAAGCAGCCACGGCACCTGTGAGGGCCTGTGTCAGGTGGTAACTGACATCTCCGTGTTTTCTATCATACCACTTGCTGACGTGTTTTACCAGTCGGTACGTCCAACTCGACCGAGACTTGGTGGCCTGTTTTAGGACGTGATTGTGCGGTGAAGTACGCACCGTTACAAACTCTATGATAACTATCATACAGTTCAATGATTTATACGGAATATATTCTGTGTTATCATTATTCGAGATCATGCAGCTTTACCATGCCTCCATGGTCTATATTAAGATTGTGATAATAGCTAGAATAATAATGTATAAAAACGTTAATAGTTTATAATTATTTTTCAATAGTTTCTATATTATTTAAAAAAATGGAAAACAATAAACGGAAGACAAAAAGTATATTTTCATATTTTACAAAACAATTAAAAGAAGACGAGAATAAACCTCCTATTAAAGTAATAGTAAGTATTTTTTCAAACAAATCTTTAAAAACAAAAACTATAGTACTTATTATTTTAATTAGCCTGTTCTAAATGAAGTAAAATCGTCACCAGAATGTGTAGAATCAATTCAAACTGAAATAATTGTAAGTACCTATTTATTTTATTAAAAACAATTAAAAAAATTAAAAATTAATAATAATTAAAATAAATCATTTTAATTAGCATGTTCAAAATCAAGTAAATGTAACTCCAGAAAATGTGGAAACTGAAGTCATTGTAAGTACTATTTTTCTTATCAAACCTTTAGAAACAAAAACTACACGTCATAAATTAGAAATTATTTTTTGATATTAATTTATCTCAAATTTTGTTATAATTGATTTGTGTTTTTTTATATAAATATAAATGTGTTAATTGATGTATATATTTATTCTATTTAGCCATTTTATTTTATTATTATTTACAGCCTCTAAGTATGAATGCATATGATATTGGTTTATGTATTGGTAAGAAACTTGATGACGAGAAGAAATTAATGTTTTTAAAAAATACATGGACACCAATGCATGGATATGTTTTTCCAGTTCAAAAACAAGGAAAACAAAATAGAAGTTTCCAAATGGATTGGCTAAATATGTTTAAATGGTTGGTATATAGTGAATTAAGAAAGGGCGGTTTTTGTGTGTTGTTTTCACCTAGTGGCGGTGTAAAGGGAATCAGATTATTATTATTCAATAAACTTAGCTAGAGTACATTTAAAAATTATTGAATATTTTAAATCTGATAATTTAATAAATAATTTTTATTATTTTTAGCCATTAGCCCACTTATATAATTCCTTTCAATTAATTTAAACACATACCGTACATAAACAAGAATTTTTTTACAGATTGTACCGTAAGCTAAAACGCACAATACGTTTTTAGCTCTTCATTTAACTACAATAACACGCCTACAAATACTCGTTCAAAATATAACACAATTTTTGTTATAAATTAATTTGTTTCATATCTTATTTAATTTCTATAATTACAGACATGCGTTCCAATAGAGCTCAAACTCTAGTCAACGATCATATCAGTCAACATATATGAAATAATTCAAACACGAATATTGTAAACGTTTTTATTTCAAACAAAATAACACAAATAATACATTTGACTTGAATAATAAATCAATAATAATAAAAGGTGAAAACACCGAAAAAAAAGTAACAAAAACAAGCAAGGGCATAGGTATGAATTTCCTATGGAGGAGTACAAAAAAGGAAACATAGGCGCCTAGTAAGAGAGGCTTAAAAAAAATTATTTCCAATGTATAGTATTATTAAAACGATAAATGGATAAAGATATTTTAGTTAGAAACCCTTTTATATTTTTTGGTAAATAATTATGTCTAGTGTAAATTTAGTTCTCAATGGGGAGAGGAGGTGTTGAACTCCCAAAAACTCCCTTACCTATGCCCTTGAAAACAAGTAATAACAAACGATAGTAACATCGAAAACGAGTAACAACAATAACAGTAATAAACAAACGATACAATCATCGAAAAAAATGTAACAAATATAAAAAAAAAATAAAACGAATAACGTCGTTATGAATTGACAACAAATGTAGAAAAACAAGGAAAGTAGAATAAACTTTACCGTTGTCAAAAAATATAAAAACGGTTTTAAAAATAATTGTAACAAATGTAAAATATAATGTAACAATTTAAAAGAAATGATAACGCTTCTATTTCGGTCTTATTGTGTCACTTCTCCTTTACTGCAAACAAATGTCCTCGATCTATTGGTATTTTCGAATTGATCCGTAGAGGTTGATTTACGTTAGTTGATAGTAAGTCATGTCAGTTTGTAAGTCCGCCGTCGACGTTTTAGATGTTATTCCCAGTTGCTGCAAGGAGGGGGCAAAAGGTGCATTTTTAGGGGGCGGGACACCGATATTTATTTGTAATAGGAAATTTTTAAATTTCTGTGCTTAGGAGAGAAATTACGTTTATTTCTAAAAAAATTACAAAAATTGAAATGTCTACCTTATACTTGGTAATCGGACAAAAGAAACTTTTTCGTTAAATTTAAAGTGTATATAATAACCCATTAAAATTTGTATACTTCACCGCCACCAGTCAGTCATCCAATATAATAATATATAAGAATTATAAAAAAATGTAAGAGGTTAATAAATCTAAAATTTTAAAACATCAAAAGTATTATATATTATATATGTGTGTGTGTAATGTGATATATGTATGTGTGTACTCGGTATTCGAACGTTGACGATCGTCTCCACGTACAGCCCGACTCCATGGCAGTTGCGATTGACTCGTGGATACAATTCACCACCACTTGTGACCATCATGTTGAGATACATTCGTTTCTCCGTGGCACGCCATGTATCGCGATGAGTTTTCGTTCACTAGGCTCTGTGGAAAGCGTACAGACTTACAGCATACTGAAACGTTCGGTCAGTGTGTGCGTGTGCGTGTATGTGTCTGATAAAATACTTTTGAATATTATTAAAAGTGGTAGGTATTTAAAATGTGTAGTTACAAAACATGGGAATTGTTTCCGGAAAATTAAAAGAGGAACACCAAAGTTTATTAAAAAAGTGCACACAACATAAAAAAATATAAAATATTTTATAAAACTAACGTAGGGGCAAAATAAATTATATTCTATTCGGTTTAAGTTGACGCGCACTCGTTGGACGAACAACCAGTTGCGGCCCGCGAATGTCTGCCCGTCAATGCTGCCTGGAAAATTATATTTACTCACCCTCTCCCACATACATTGAACTTTGATGTATGTTTGATTGTGGGTTGGACTTATAGAATCCTGCAGGAACTGGTTCAAAAATCACCCGGTACCCTATGGTTGACTCTCCGTGTATAACTCTGACTCGATGGTGCTC
This sequence comes from Chaetogeoica ovagalla, assembly GCA_032441825.1. Lineage (NCBI taxonomy): Eukaryota > Metazoa > Arthropoda > Insecta > Hemiptera > Aphididae > Chaetogeoica > Chaetogeoica ovagalla. The sequence continues at coordinate 1,513,503 of CM063724.1, read as the reverse complement.
AAGACGGATTCCAATACGCTGACGACCACATTGTTGAGGTGTGCTCGTTTCTCCGTTCCACCTCGTATGCCTCGCCTAATTTTCTTCCTCCTTTTTGGTGCTTCACTTTGACAACTATCAGATATATCAGGCGAATCCTTAAGTCCGTTGACGATAAGGCTTTGTGCAAAGCTCGAATCGGACTTAGAGCACCCTGCATGTTTCGGTCCGACGACCACAGGAAAAGAAATGTTGGCGACTGGCTTCTCGTATAACATCGAGACGACTGGGTCGTGTACACCTTGTACTGAATGGCGATATTGTAAATCTCTGGTCAATCGGTCTAGCTGTCTGGGCGTCAGTACTTCCACGTAGGCACGGGGTATTTCACATTTTCTCGTCGATGAGACTTCTATCGATCTCGATTCTGCGGACTCGGCTTTCGTCTTGGACTTAGAATTAATGTCGAACATGCCCGTGCGTTCAGCGTCGACATTTGAGTTTCGGACCGAGCATAAGTTGGGCTTTAGACACACTGCAGTTTCAGTAACCACCGGTACGCCAAAGTCGACGATCGACGCCGTGAGTACCTCTGACTCGATGGTGGTCAAGATGGATTCCAATACGCTGACGACCACATTGTTGAGGTGTGCTCGTTTCTCCGTTCCACCTCGTACGCCTCGCCTAATTTTCTTCCTCCTTTTTGGTGCTTCACTTTGACAACTATCAGATATATCAGGCGAATCCTTAAGTCCGTTGACGATAAGGCTTTGTGCAAAGCTCGAATCGGACTTAGAGCACCCTGTATGTTTCGGTCCGACGACCACAGGAAAAGAAATGTTGGCGACTGGCTTCTCGTATAACATCGAGACGACTGGGTCGTGTACACCTTGTACTGAATGGCGATATTGTAAATCTCTGGTCAATCGGTCTAGCTGTCTGGGCGTCAGTACTTCCACGTAGGCACGGGGTATTTCACATTTTCTCGTCGATGAGATTTCTATCGATCTCGATTCTGCGGACTCGGCTTTCGTCTTGGACTTAGAATTAATGTCGAACATGCCCGTGCGTTCAGCGTCGACATTTGAGTTTCGGACCGAGCATAAGTTGGGCTTTAGACACACTGCAGTTTCAGTAACCACCGGTACGCCAAAGTCGACGATCGACGCCGTGAGTACCTCTGACTCGATGGTGGTCAAAATTGATTCCAATACACTTACGACCACTTTGTTCATGTGTATTACTTCCTCAGTTCCACATTGTGAACGTCGTCTAGTTCTCGGTGGCCTTTTTGGTGGTTCATCTTGATAACCATCTATTATATTAGATGGATCCGTAAGTTCGTTGACGATTAAACTTTGTGCAGAGCTCAAATCTGACTTAGAGCACGTCGTAAGGCTCTGTCCGCCAACCGTAGGAAAAGAAGCGTTGACGATAGGCTTCTTGTAATGTTCTGTGGTTACTGAAACTTGTACACCTTGTAGTAAATGGTCATAGTGTGGATATTTGTTCGTCCTGTCTAGGCAGTTAGGTATCGGTACTTCCACGTAACCAGTACATGATACTTCACCTTCGCACATTGATTTGCCCGTAATTGAGATTTCTGTCGATCTCGATTTTGTGAACACGTTGGGCCTTGGACACTCTGTAGTATCAGCAACCACCGGCACGCCAAAGTCGACGATCGACTCCCTGAGTAGCTCTGAGTCGTTGGTGGCCAAAGTTGATTCCAATACACTTACGACCACTTTGTTCGTGTGTATTACTTCCTCAGTTCCACATTGTGCACGTCGTCTAGTTCTCGGTGGCCTTTTTGGTGGTTCATCTTGATAACCATCTATTATATTAGATGGATCTGTAAGTCCGTTGACGATTAGGCTTTGTGCAAAGCTTAAATCTGACTTAGAGCACGTCGTAAGGCTCTGTCCGCCAACCGTAGGAAAAGAAGCGTTGACGATTGGCTTCTTGTAATGTTCTGTGGTTACTTTGTTCGTGCTGTCTAGGCAGTTGGGTGTCGGTACTTCCACGTAGGTGGTACAGTCTAAGTTGTTGTCTCTGATAGTGCTTTTCAGAGCACTCGGTATTTGTATTTCTGTCAGTTTAGTACGTTGCGCGTCATCACTCATTTCAGATTTATAACCGCCACGGAAGTCTAAAGGTTGCAGTTCAGCAACTACGGATTTATTCTTTGGGACAACGTTGATGCGCTCTACGATAAGGGACAAAAACGGATGTAAAGATGCACATTTGTAGTGCCAAACAGCGTTACACTCTGTGAAGTCATAAAATAAATAATAAAATAAGTATTATTCTTTTATTATTATTGTATTATTATTATTATTATTATTATTATAATAATTATTATTATTATTATTATTATTATTATTAAGGTTTTGAAGAATACTCCAACTTTCTATTATTCGAGCTTTCCCTTACAATACGATAAAACTGTATGTTTAAAATGTCAATATATACTAAAATCAACGGGTTTTTTGTTATATTGTCAAAGCTGATAACATTGTAATGTACAAAGTAATAATCGTGATGTACAAAATTTATATAGTTACAATAATAATAATAATAATAATAATAATAATAATAATAATAATAATAATAATATTATTATTATTATTATTGACAATAACAACTACAACAACAATGATAATAAAATGAAATAAGCAAAAAGAGGTGTTGTGGAAAAGGAGAAAAAATAATTTCATTTATTTCTACAGTTTAATAAAGTGTTTGTGTTATGATTCACAAAATTTATGCAATTCCAACATTAATAATTCAATTTTATATTTTTTGTTTTATCTTATAATAAAATAGGTGTTGAATAATTCTGAATAATAAAATGAACATATTATGTTATTAAAATCTGTCTACATTAAATTATCTATTATCTAACTAAAAAGAGTTATGGATTAAACGAATAATTATTTTTTTTCCACACCACCCATTTTTGCTTATCTGATGTCTGATTTTTCCCACAAGGCAGTGACTTAACTTGCCTGTTAATCAGAAGAGATATCTTGACATTTTTTTATTATTTATTATTGTTTATACCAACGTATTATAAAAAATTTTAAAGTTTACAAATATAAATTTAATGCTGATAAATGTGCAACTAATTAAGTGAAATAGTATACTTTACGTATGTTTTTAACGGTCAGTATTTGTAAATAAACTATTCACACTACTCGACGACTACAACGATGGCTCCCGGAAAAATCAACGTTGCTCGGAGGTACCCGTTGCCACGGGCAAAATCTCCCGTGGCAACGGACAATGTTTATTTTACAAACAATTTTTATCATTTCGGCGCACGGCATAAAATTTCGAGCGCAGGGAATAATATTGTATCGAGAGAATATTTTTTCGAGCGATTTTCAAATTTTCTTCGAGTCTTATGTGTGTCATCATCATATTATACTAATATGCCCTACAGACGTGCCACCGTAAAACGTTTTCGTTTAGTGTGTCCGACAGAAAGCGATATTCGATATCGAATTTCCATTTTACTTTAGAAATATAAGTTTGCACGAAGCGTTCGAATAGTAAAAACGTTAAATGAACGTTGTAGTAGTCGATCGAACGAATTACTATTATAGATTAAATTTAAGAATTTCGTTATTACATTATTAGAAATTAAAAGCGACGGATAAATTATCGCGTTACAGCATTCGATAAAACGATTCTAAAGAGCACTTTATTCCAAACGTAGTTATATTATCTATTATTAAAATACACTTTGACACGAAATCGCGTTTTTGTCGTTTTTTACGAAAAAAATAAAATTTTGTTACAATTTTTAAGACCGCGTTTAAAAAACTATTGATAAGAAACGACCGTCCCTGTGTATCACCCCGTTGCTTAACGTATTACTAGAAAATGAATACTATTTCTACTCTTACTATTATTATTATTTCTACTTCTACTACTACTAATTATTATTATTAATTGAAATATAATAATAGATGCAATCAATATATTGTCTTATACTTACGTTTACAAATGACCATTTTGATCCACGGCCATTTCTTCCGTTTGTCGCAATCGGAGCATTTCATCAACAATCCGTTCAGTGACTTTACCGACGCTAATGAGTTGTGCTGACAGACGCCAATGTTCTCTCTAGTCGTATTCTTCGTCATATTGTTCAGAATATGTATCGCAGGTATAGGAAATATTAGTATAATCACTAATGATATTGAATGATTGTGGAGTGGAAATTGTATGATTGCCCCGGGTATGTATGTATATGATGATTTCGGAAATATTTCGATGAAGAATTTTTGAGATGTTTATCGCTTGAGGGACCCTCCCGAAATCAGAAAAAAATAAACACCGTAAGGATGTCCCGTTCCGTTGCCACGGAGACGTTGCCCGTAGCGCCAAATTTTGTTTATCAACAAACTTTTCTTTTTTTTTTTATTTCGGCCAGCAATATAATTTTATCAATATAGGAGAATACGAATATAATAATCATAAATGAATTTTCATAAAAATAAAATTTGTATATTGTAAATTTTTTTAATTTCGTGTGGCTTTTAAAAATTAATGCGTTATTATTATGTATCGAATGAGTCGATAAATTATGGTATTATAAATAATATTTTTGTAGTGTTGTTGTTGGTTTAAAGTATGTTCAATTAAACACCTATTGGTGGTGACGTTGAAGAAATACTTGAATTTTTTTAAATGATATTAATTTTTCTGTTTAACGAGTATTTATATTTATAGTAGTTTTAATTAAATTAAAAATATTATACGCATATTTTCGGGGGCAATAATAGCGATCGGTCCGTTATTTACAAATTGTTGTATGTTTTTATAACATTTTCGTTGAAATTTTGATCGGAAATGTGAAATATTTAATAATTTTAGACGGATGAAATACGATTTTTTTTTTTATTGCTTTAAGTCATTTTTAATTTATTTCTTGTAATATTACTAAATACATACAAAAATTCGACCAAGGTTTTCTACTAATTATATATATATATATATACAACATTAGATAATTTGGTTTATAAATAAAAAGATTCTCACACTTATCATAAATGTCACGTCTGCGATCTTCCGATCTCTGTCATAATCATTAGAAAAAAAAATTAACTAAATAAAATTTATAAGTCATTTTTAATGAAATTTCTTGGAATTTTTATGTAATAAATGCTTAAATTTAAAGATGATTTTTGAAATTTTTAGTGTATTGAAATCCGAGCCTTATAGTTATTACAAATGTAATTATTTATACTGATTTCAATAATAATATATTATATAGTTTGGCGTGAAAACGTAATTTAACTGTATTCCAATCAAAAAAATAATATTTTTACTCTTATTAAACGAGTTAATGGACTGTTTTGATAGAAAATAATATATTTTTGTACGTTTTAATATATAGATTGCTTATTAGGTGTTTTATCATTTTCGGAGGACGAAATGATCAGATATGTCCATATATATGCATATAAAATACATCTTGTGTGCGAGGTGGGTGTATTTATGTAATAATATGGAAAATGAATAACAACGACTTGAAATTATAATATTATACTATACTGTATCTCGATAAGTGACACTCGTATACAAAACGTGTTAGGTTATTTAAGAAAAATATTTTTAAAGTATTTTAATATATTTTCAGTCATTAAAAAATAGTCATTTATTGGGAAAACTGTTTTTTGGGCACAAGGTTTCTTTAATTTCATTTATAATAGATGAGTCGTTTATTTGTGTCGCAGTGTTCTTCCTTATCTTAATTTTTTTTATAACACTACTCAATAACCTGTAAGAAATAAATGAAAAATTAAACTATTATAATAATAATAATAATAATAATAATAATGAAATGTTTATGCAAAAGAATAACTCTTAATTTGTATTTACATATTAGACAAAATTTAAAACTCTACAAAATTGATGAAATTCTCCTCTATATATATATATATATAAATAATGTAAAAATTCAAAAATTCTATTTTTGATTAAATTAGTTTTCTATTACATAGTTAAGTTTTTACCTCAATTGTAGTATGTCTTAAATATGTTTTTAACCGTTTAAAGCATGAAAACATCCTTTCTGATTCGGTTGTAAAGGCTGGGAGCGTACAAAAATATTTGTAATAATTAATACTCATCAAAAATAATCTGTTGTTGCATAACTTTATTAGGTAGCGTCAAGTCCAGTTTTAGGTGAATTTCCAATACCTTTGTATTCCATAACTGCAATTCGGCTCTTACAATTTGAACATCAGTTTTAAAATTCCACTAGGTTCACTAACTCATCAAATTCTTCAGAAATATTATCATTTAAAAATAAACATTGGAAACCTTAAAAATTATTAATATATTTTATTTAGTTATTTGGTTATGTAGATTGAAGCTACTTATTATTTATAGAAACAAACCTTCAAAAATTCTCCTGTGAGCCAAAAACCTTTCATCTAATTGATTAATAATGAAATTAATATAAGGAATACATATAGATAATTGATAATATTGTTCCGGATCAGGTAAACAACCATCATCATTTATAGACTTATAAAACTTTATGTTAATATTTTTTCTTAAGTTTTAAGCATTGTAAAATTATCAGCTGCAAAACTTATAGATTCTTTTAAGTCAATACCTTTACTTTCTAATAACTTAGACTTACACAGTGGTAAAGTATAAAAAAATAGTACCTAAAAATAATACATATTTTTTATGAAAAAGTTTTAGAAAGAAAACATAAATTAAGAAAACATGTTTACTTTTACAATTTGAAGTGACATTAAAAATTCAGAATCAAGCGTTTAAGTAAAATAGAAGCATCTGTTGCAGCAGTTGGACATTTTTTCTAAAGACACTACTACAAAACGAAAAAGTTCAATTAAACCATCTATTGCTTTATATCTATAAACCCATCTTGTTGTGCATAACGCTTTAGGGTTTTTACATTTGGATCTAAATTCCTTTTTTCAATCTTTTTTAAAAGCATACTTAAGCTTAGCTTTAATACTTAGCTTTTAGGTGAATTAAAAATGCAAAATATTATTTTCTACAATACCCAAACAATGTCTAATAGGCTTTAGAAATAGCTAAATTAAGGCTATGCACAACACAATGTACGTACAATGCTTTAGAGTATAGGGTAGCCCCGATGCCGTGGCTGAGGTTTTACGTATAGAATGAGAAGCAGGAAGAGGCCCGGTACAAAACAGGGACCTATGTGCGGTTGTCACCCTTGATGTTAAGAACGCCTTTAATTCGGCTCCCTGGACATTAATAGATGCTGCTCTTCGAAGAGCGATGGTTCCCAAGTACCTTGTTAAGGTCCAGAGGTCCTATACGAGTGATAGGTACCTATTAATAAGTAACAGCTCCGAAGTAGAATCTAGCATCCCTGTATTGAGTGGTGTTCCCCAACGGTCTGTCTTTCAGACCGTTATCATTCGTTAATCTCATTATCAACGTCTTTCATTTGTTATCTAGGAGTACACCTGGACACCAGACTATCATTCGTCCAGCATGTAAAAATAATCTCAGCTGGGGCTAAGAAAGCTGCCACAGTCTTAGCCAGACTGATGCCAAATTTTAGTGGCCCATCTCATAGCAGACGTCTGCTCCTGATGAGCGTGGTCCACAGTCGTCTTCTCTACAGCTCCCCGGTTTGGGCGGAGGTCAGCAAGACAAAAAAGGCGCTAAAAACACAAAGTCCGCATGGACTAAACGTCTCATTCCCGACGTTTGTAGATGGTGGCGTAGTGGTTCTAAATGGGTGAGCTATCACTTGACCCAAGTGTTGTTAGGCCACGGTTGCTTCCAGCAGTACCTTTAGTTGAGGACCAGGGCACCTTCACCGGCATGCGTTCACTGTGAGGCTCCCAAAGATAATGCTGATTACACTATATTTTCATGTGTATTTTGGAATGAAGAAAGGGCTGAACTCGTACGTGAAATGGAAAGAGCCACTACACCGGAAGACGCTGGTGATCTGCTGTGCGAGCCGGACGTTGCAGTTAGCAAACCTAAGTGATTTGAGCGGGGAAGCAGTAGTGGGCAGCCAAATTTCCCTCCCCGTTCATGATTTCCAAAAAAAAAAAGGGTATAAGGTATACCTTGAACTCCTTTTAGATGTCCAGACATATTATTTGCACCATCATAACCTTGATCTACTGTATTACTACAGTCGATGCCACAATCTTCCATACCTTAAAATTAAAAATAATTTACATGCACATGATTATAAGGATTAATTTGTGTACAATAAAATAAAATATTGTTTTCGTCATTACCATTAGGAACAACTGTGGCTAGATATCCTCCCATGAAACTATGAACTTCAATACATTTAAAAAAGCTCTCATTCATACATATATTTTCTCCAGACCCACTTAAATATCTTATACAAATTGTGAGTTGTTCTTTAACAGAAACATCAGTAGTCTCGTCAATTAATACTAAAAAAAAATTCTGATTCAATGACCTTTTTAATAATTTTTTCTCCAAAATAATATTTCTACATGCTTCTAGTAAATCATTTTGTATTCGATTATTAATATATTTATTTGTATAATGTGTTTCTAAGTATAGTCTTCATATAGTCTATGTCTTTAGCTTTGTACCTTAGTATTGCACGAAAATTTCCTTCATTTTGGTTCGATTACAACCTATAAAATACACAGCACAAAATTCAATCTTTTACACATTATATACTATAAACTCAAAATCACAAAAATATACACTCTAACAGCGTATAGTATTTTGATAATTACATTATCATCATCAGTATGAACCAACGATTACTAGTAGTCGATGATGACAAGATAGTTGTCGAAATACACACATGCGATAAGAGTGTATACTTTTGTGATTTTTGGGTTTATAGCATAGAGTGGAAACAGTCACAATTCTCAAAAATATTTTAAATCAATCTTTTATTTACCTACACTTATTGAATTGTGTAGTAAAAATAATGAAATATAAATTTTTGTTATAGTTTTCTTTATCCCTACTCAAGTCTCAAAGAGTTGTAATTTATTTAATATTAAACATACTACTGAAACAAAGTGGTCCATAATCCCTGTGACCTATTAAAACTATTTCTTGTTGACCACATAGTGTAACACACACTCACTCAATAATTGGAATTAATCGCTTTTGATTTCCTTCAATTTGTCTAGTTCTATATATACATAAAGTTGAAAAAAATTGTATAAAAAATATCTTTCTTACATTTTCTTACAAATAAATAAATTAAATTAACATTTTAAAATATATCTTGGAAGCAGTAAGCACTTTTCCCTATGAATGCGATGAACTCTTATTTAAGTAAACATTTAAAAAAATTTGTCGGATTTTAGAAGCGCAGTTCTGTGATATTTTAAATTTCCATGTTTCTTAAACACAAAACTTTTGAAAAATTACAAGTTACTATTAACAATAAACATGTTTATAAAATATAAATGTACATACTTTTTGTAATTTTTTAAAAGCATCCAATACAATAGTACTGATCACCAACACCACCAATTAGTTGCATAGGTACACCAATTTATTCGTCGGTCAATAAATAATGAAAATTTGTAATTCTTACATGGCATTTATCTGAATCAGTTGAGGAACAAATTAATAATGTCTAAACCATTGTCAACCAAGAACGTTATACAATAATTTACATTGATATTACCTCATTTCAAAAAAATTATCACAAACAATTATTATTACTATAACTCGATTATCAGTAACAGTCACATTATTGACACATGCGCCTATTTTTTGGTCGAATTGGTTGAATCATCGTGTTCGACAATCGTTTCGAGCCAAATCGCATCGAAAACAAAAACAGAAAAACAAAAAAAAAAAGATATAACGAACAACTAAAAACGGAAATGATAAATATAGTTTTGTGTAAACATTAAAAATCGATAATTGATTCTGGACGCCTATTATCATTATGACAGGATCTGCGACAGCAGCAGCTGGTTAATATAGAAATCTATGTGAACAAAACGATTGTGAAACAGTTTGATAGCTCTAAGTCAGCGATCCTCACTACGCGGCCCGCGGGTCGCATGCGGCCCTCGGAACGTTTTTTTGCGGCTCTCAGACTGACTGTTAAGGATAGTTATACCTACATAAATTTTAGAGTTATGAAATTAAGTAAAAGACATTTCCCTACTTTTTTATATGCAAAATGTTTTTTTTCGATGTAATAAACTTATGTTATAATCATATTGTTTGTAAGTTATTTAACGCCACTTCATAGTGTATTATAACAATAAGAAAAATATATTTTGTAATTAACCTATACCGTTTAGGTTTAGGCCCTGACTAAACTGTACAATTTGTACTTGCGGCCCTAAGGAAAATTTGATATGAACTATTTGGCTCTCTCACAAATCCTAGTGAGGACCCCTGGTCTATAACGTATTATTCCGGAATACGTTTATTTATGTTTTGATTACGTATAATAATAATAATAGTAGAATAAAAAATCAGGTTTTCCGAAATTTAATATTAATTTAACGTGTGAAAGTTTTCTGAATATTATACGCAGTCGCGTAACGCGCGGGGAAAAGTTTTGGTAAAATCTTAACCGTATTATAATATTATAAAGACGTTCGCTTTTCTCGGCATTCCGGATTTATATACAGTAAACTGCAGGAAAGTATATAATATTTGTTGTTGAGCAGTCGACGCAGAAATACGAATTTCGGCGAACGATCGTGTTTTTTTTTTTTTTTTTTTTTTTTGAGAGAGAAAAACTTAAGATAATAGATTTTCGATTCGACGGTATAAGAAAACGATTCGAAAATCCCCCGGCCATATACACGAGTATAATAATAAAACGCGTAATTGTATAATTTGATTTTTCTTAATATTCACACTGCAACATTATTACACGACGACGCGTATAATTTACAATACGTGTGTGTATATATATTATAATTGGCGCGATTCTTAAATAAAACAAAAATTGAATAAAACCTCGCGGTAATGTAACGGATAATCGCGCGTATACGAACTACGTATTTGAAGATATTTTTTTGACGCACAAACGTACTTTATACCACCCACGAACAAACAACGCGCATAAATTAATAATATTATTTAAGCATTCATCCGCAGTCTACGGAAACAATAACGCGCCTAATTTCGAAAAAATCGTGTAAAATACCGTTCCGCTCTGTACCGGGGCGTGTTCCGTCTGCGTATAACATCGTACGCGTATTGGCGCGTAGGCGCGAATATTTTTCTCTACGCATACCGCAGCACATAATAATAATAATAATTATAATTATTATTATTATTTTTATTATTATTATTATTATTAACGCGTGTTGCGTCGTCGTCGTCGTTTTTATTTTTTTTTTAAGCATAAAAATAAAATATTATGTTATAATTAATGTGGGGAATGAGCCAAACGTATTTTTTTCACAAATATAATATCAAAATCAACGCGCTATTCGGTTTGCTGATTTACTATCCACTGTCTTCCCGTCTATCTCCTACGCCACCGCGCTCCCGTACTCGTGCAAACCGGGGCAAATGCTCCGGGAGAAAAGGCCTCGAGCTCGATTTAAGGAGCCCCTAAACTTTCATAACACACCGAGTGTCATGAAATGTTACTAACCAAGTCGCTTAAAATATAATACACTCAAATACGGAGAGTGAGGGGGGGGGAAATATATATAAATAAAATATTTATCCCTTCAAAATAATAAATAATTGTTTCATATGTCGATTGTCAAAATCTCAACATAAAATCCGCGGTGTAAATATATTACATATTATTTTATTTATTAAAATGTCATCTAAAATGATTAGATTATATGTCTAATACAACATATTTTCGAATATATAATCAAAAGTCGGCGACCTTTTGAGACGGAACAGCCAAAAGTCAGACAATATTTGATAAAATTTTACAATTTTTAAAAAGTCACTCGTTTCAATATTATAGTATTTTACTTATACGTATATTTTCGATTTTCGATTTTAAACGCGAAATAATATTTATCCGTATAGGTTAGGTTAGGTTTAAAGTATTTTAGTCAGATGCTAAAATAATAAAATAATCAATCTAATTATATGACTACAGTTTTAACAATTATCGGACAGTCACATCAAGTCACGCAGTTTTTCGATCCCTCCCCTATATATAATCAATACATCATATTATTGATTTTAAATGTGTAATAGTCGCAGTAAAAATTTTAATTTGTGTGTAAAAATTAAGATTTTTTTTTTTTATTTTACTGTATAGAGCATTTATTTGCACGCGCACAAGTCCAACGAACAAATGTATAATCCATAATTCTGTCGATTCAAAGAAATATGAATCTCACAAAAACGATGATTTAGTACCTAGCGAAGTTCTGCAGGAAATCGAAAAGCTTGTAGAATTCTACATCGGAAGTATTTGATATATTTATTCGTTTTCATGAATAAAAGAGAAATTGATTTGAAATCGGTTATTACGAAGAACAAGAAAAAAAAAAAAGACGTTCGCAATTTTTTCGTTATGCAATTTTCTAAATTCTATGAAATATATCCGAAATAACCGAGTTCTAAATAAATAAATAAATAAATTATGCTTGTTACTGGATACGAACACAATTTTTTATTACAATTCGATTTACGGACGATAACTGTGGTTTATAATCTTGTTATCATTACACTGAGTAAAGAATGCTATTAATTATCTAATTATATGTATATAATATATTGTTGAAATTAAATATTTCGCGTTAAGTGTATTTATTTTAAATTCATTTAGTTTACAAAAAAAAAAAAAAAATGTCTAGTGATTTTTTTTGTTTAATCAAATCTGGTGGTGTACTCAACGTTATATTTACATTGACAATAGTGGTGGTGGTGAATTGAAACGCGTTGATTTTACCATCTAAACGGCCTTCTATAAATCGAAACACGAACATTATCTTTCAAGAAGAACGAGTGCAACGAGATCGAATAAAATGTTTTCCAAAAGAACATTTTTAACGGAAAAAAAGAAAATGCGTGGGCGTACGTAATACGCGAGATCTCCGTAGGCCTTTACCATCGCGTGTTAACATTTATTATATTCCACTCGTTTATATACACTTGTTCGCCATTATATAATATAAAGCAGATATTTACAAGATTAAAATACGAATCTTTTTATCTTTTTACATTCCGTACGTAGTCATACGCATAAAATATATAATCGGCATATTATATCCGATAGTTCGGTTAGGAACAACAACCGTTCCACAAAGTAAAGCCGATCGGGCGTTTTTCACTCGTATGTGACTACACGCGATTCTTGCATATTACGTACACAAATACGCTATACGCGTTCGAATACGATTTAATAATATGTTTATTGCGTCACGTTTATAGTTTCGACGAAGTCATTTATTTTTTTAATTTTACCAAAGGCGAAAAATTAGCCGATAAATTCTTTCTGTTAAATGTTAAAAGTCAACGGAAAATAAATTTAACCGATCGGGTGTAAAATTAACATCGACAAAAATGTTAACTCAAATCTCGAAATATTTTTTTTTCGCCGACGTATCACCCCAGCTGTGTAAGCGTTTTCCCACTAGCCGTGAAGCCCTCCATAGGCGTGCGTGCGAAATGTCATGATTATTAATAAAAGTTTTCCGTAAAATTTCGGTAATATTTTTAACGAATCTCTCATCCGGCATTACCTGATTCGAATTACCTTGTATTCTTATTAAACGATTAAATAAAAATTTTATTTGTTCGCTATTTCTTATATAAATAATAATTTATTGTGTTATAGTCGTCTGTGTCGTGAAGCAAATGTATTACTATAATGTTTCACGGGAATTTTTGTTTCCCCCCCCCTCTTCGAACGTCGCAATAAATATTAAAATACGATATTACGCGAGTTTTCCTAACCTAAAAAAAAAAATTAATATTATATACTCGGAACGCACGAGAATGATCGCGTCTACTTAAACACTGCAGTGCTATATGGAATATTACAGTATCGAATTTCAAAACGGAATGACGCGTGTCGGGCGTTCGATATAATTTATACATTTATATTGTTTTGCGCTTATTTTTGGAACGTGCAACGGCTGAGCCGAGAGCGTTAAGCCAAATTGATCGTCTACTTCCTGCAGCCGCGGTCCACGATTAAACGTGCTAAATACCGTTTTTGAAACGTAATACACGACGAACGGCTAATGTTTACACGTGTTTTGTGTCGTGTTTTAATCGTCGCGATTAACGTTTTCCGGCGTTAAATATTTCGCTGTCTCGTCGGCGGCGAAACGCGACGACAGGGGGAGTCATTTCGTCGGTAAAAACGACGTTTCGTCCGGTGTTGTGGTGCACGCGGCCGTAGAAGAAACACGAGACGACTAACCGGGCTTTTACGAATAGTTCACCTCGTGCGTATCCCCGTACACCGGCGTTTTTCGTTGGTCTTGCAGAAACGTTGGGATTTTTCGATATGACCACCGTTAGCGATCCGCGAAATTATTAATTCGTACGCGATCGAATCAGTCGCGACATCGCGCGCGATGAATTCGAAATATTCGATCCACGGCGAACACGACCGTCGGCGTTAACCACGATTTAAACCCGACTCTGAAAATCAAAGCTGGACCACCACCACGGTCACCACCCCCCGAATAACAATCTGCGGACCGCGACAGGTGTCCGTGGAAAACCGTTTAAGAACTCTCCGGTTGCGTCTCAGTTGAAATTCCGGAAATATAACTACGAATCGTTTATAGATTTGTTTTTCGTTTATCCCTTGTGGTAATGCAAACGCGAACGACGGCCGTCGGGCACTCGCGCATTAAACAGCGATTTCCAGTGAGTACGGTTTGATATTTTTTTTTTTGTAAAATTTTCTCGTGCGCGCGCGTCCCCGAATCAGCGCATCGATCGTGCCGGAGATTATTTTTAGAAAACGCGCGTAAACGGTGCTCTGCGCCGCGGTGTGTATGAGAAACGGAGTGGCGTCGCGGGGCCCCAGCAGACCTTTTGATGTGTTATTTCGACGCGATTTCTAATTATATTGCGCGCCGTCTCGCTTTCATCTTATACATTTTTTATTCTCTCCGTCTCCATCGCGCCTCCTGTTGCTCACACGAGCCGTCGGGAGATTACAACGCTATTTTAATTAGCCATTAATCTGGAACCGGCGACGTTTCGCACAAAAGAAAATACGTCCCGTCCGACTCGTTCATACATTATATATATATATACTTCGTCGTCTTCTTCGTCTTCTTCGTCTCTTGTCGTCGTCGGATTTTTATGGACCACGACCGCGTTGTCAATTAAACACAAGGGATTATATATATATATATATATATATATATAAACGCACGCACATATTTTTTATTTTATATACCTACACACAACTATACGCGTGCGTTCTCGTATAGTTAAGCGGACGCGCCATAAAACGCATTGTATGAGTATAATAAGTACGCGCGTATTATCTATGCCGTTACTGCCCACAGCTTCCGACAGTTATATACTTTTTGTCACACGCGGACCGTTAAAAATACGATCGCCTCGGCTGGTAGAGGGAAACATTACTCAACCGGCACTCGCATCATCATCATCATCATCATCAATGACATCAATGACATCACGAATTATTAACTGCTCCGACGCGAGCGTTTCACAGACAATACGGTAACGAACGCGCGTGCCGAACGTCTCCTATTGTCTCACCAGCACCGTGTACTCGGTCATTCGTGGCTGCGGATGGATGGGGGTGAGGGCAGGGGAGAATTCAATTCACGGAGGTGTCTTGTCGTCGCCCCGTTCCGCGGAAATCCACTGCTGGTAAATACCATATAAACGCTATTCGGCCCAAATTCTCAATAGGTCAGTCACCGCGCCATCACAGAATGGACGATAAACAATACTATTTCGATGTAGGAAACGTTATAGAGGATTTTTTATTTTTCGAACCGTTTTATTATTTGTTACGGAAAATTTAAATTACCAAAAACGATTAGTTGAGAAAACTTTTACAAATTTAATAAATTATACAAACGCTTGACGGGGGGACGCGTGTATCGAAAAATGTAATATTGATAATCGCGACTGATTAATAATAAGAAAAAACGTGTGACGTTATCGCGAATAATAATTATCATCGCGGAACAGATAGAATCGATTGGAGAGCGTTCTCTATACGGTTGAATTCGGTTTGAACTAGATTCACATCCACTAAAACGGACGTATAAATAATAATGTATGATGTGAAACGAGAATCCGCAAAGGAAGGAAGCTGCACACTGTGCCATCCCTCCACCCTTAGTACCGCGTTTACCACCGCGGTATTCGCGATACACAATATCTCGTCATCACTGCTCCGTTCAGTTTGAGATTGTACCGGGACACGCTAAATGAACGATACCAGAGCCCTCCTTCCGTCAATAGCTGCTTTGTTATTACGACGGTTTCTTCAATTTTCTTCCGTCGCCCGGTACGATCTTAAAACTGAATGGAGTGTACAAACGTACATTCATACGACGTGTAATCGAAAAAATTAACGAGAATTCTCGAATTAGATATATTCCATTTTCGTTGAATCTTATTGAAGTTCCCATTATGCGCGCGTTTGACGATCTGTACCGAAACGATTGGCGATTCCGTTCGTGTTTCGTGTTAAAAATGGAATAGTTGAGTGTAACAAGGTTATATTGAAAAAAAAAAAAAAAGAAAGCATTGAATACCATCACAAATTCTCGACGGTAATAATATATCCGACACTTTTGACGCCGTCGATTAACACACGTTAGTATAATTCATATAAACTAGCGGTCCACCGTGTCCGCTATAGCTGTGTCGCAGAAAAAAAAAAGAATGAAAACGTTTTTTTTTTTTTTTTTTTTTTGTTGGCTACAAATATTTAAATTCAAATGGCTCAACAATTACAATTTTGAAACACATACAGGGCAAATTACAAAAATAAAAATAGAATAGAAAAAGTAGAGAGAAAAAGCAATACAACACAAAATATATGAATAATAAAAGTTAACTCACACTAAAAACTCAGCATTTGTGATAAATTTAATTGTTTCATTAATAACGGAAGGAGATTTGTTATTTAATATACTTAATGGATTTATTATAGGAAAATTATTATTATGAAGATATTGAAAAAATTGGAAACGTAAAGCAGCGAATGAAGGACAGTCCATGATCATATGAGTAAAGTAGCATATGAAAATGAAAACGATAAAAGTGTCTTATTGTGTATATAATAATATAATAAATTACGCCGCAGGCAACAATAACGCAATAGGTTCGTGTATGATTTATCGTCGTCTTGTACGTTTATAATTTCGAAATTTTTAAATATTTTTACATACGTCGCAATGTATTAATTGTGATTTGACTAACGGTACATTATTTGTATTTGTCGTATGTGGTGGCCTGCGTATCCGAGTCTCTTGAACACGTCGCGCTCGTTGACATTCAACACTGTCCCTCAAAATACATGTTTCAATAATTTTTCTTTTTCGAAATTTTCGTCAATGCTTCCGTATTAAAAAAAATAACACAATAAAAATGCCGAATCTACAAATATCCTAGTGCATTTCGTATTACACGTTATATTATGCAAAGAAATATACTTATAAAAATATTGCTGTACCGGTACTAGTTTAGAAATAAACGGATTTATACGATTTATAACATCAAACGAATACGTACGATTTAAAAAATAATTTTCTTAAACATTTTCTCTCGATATACTCGTATTATAAATGTATAATACAATAATATTCTTTCCTAATTTATATCCGTATAGTATGGGTCGTAATATAATATTTTACAGTAATATATATATATATATATATATATATATATATATATATATATATATATATATAGGACGCTTACCGAGATGAGTAATTTAACATTTATCGAAAAATTATAAGAGCGCTATCATAAAAACCCGACACGAAAAATAATAATAAATTTCGTTTAAACATTATTATATTTACATATTTTTAGTTTATAATATATTTCGACGGTGGGGGGGGGGTTTAATATTATTATATTTGTCATTGTTTTTTTTTATTTTCAAACTGTTAAATATATATATACAATAATATTGTACAAAATATTTATTTTTTTTTTCG
The DNA here is from genome assembly GCA_032441825.1 of Chaetogeoica ovagalla. NCBI lineage: Eukaryota > Metazoa > Arthropoda > Insecta > Hemiptera > Aphididae > Chaetogeoica > Chaetogeoica ovagalla. Next base: position 1,495,399 of record CM063724.1, on the reverse strand, counting down.
TTTTAGTATTCCTATCGGTAATATAACAGTAAACGCGTATCGTGATACGACATACGAGTAGTAGTAAAAATAATGCGTTGTCTGACGACCAAAACCAAATGATTTCTTGCACGTACCAGCCAGCGATCGTCGTTTTATCATAATACGCATTTATATAACGACGTTTTACGCATCACGGTACGTTCCGGCGATTTATATTTTTATTTCTCTCCCCCATCTCATACAACATTAACGTTTTGAAGTAGCCGTTAGGAATTTTCATTGTTATTATATTTCGACGGTTAAGACAAAAGAGCCGCTGTAACGTCCGCGGATTATAATTCATGTAACTACTGCTGTATTGCGTGTGTTTAAAACTTTGGCGATTTCGTGAAATTTATCGACTGCTGTACGCGGTGGTTTTTGGGGGAGAACTCGTTTCATAGTGATGCGGAGACGTCGCGGTAAGATGAACTCCCTTCGGATTAAAAAAAAATATATATACGTACAAAAAGATAATTGATTACCGAATTCGGTCTACGATAAACGTTTTTGGGTGTATTCAATAAATACTGCGCTGTGGCTACGTATTATTTAAGCTCCTCAACAGGAAACTGTAAATTTTTTTTCTTCTAATACAATTCGACGAAATGAATCCGAGTGTTTATGTGATTTTTAAATATCGGTTTAAGTCAACGTATGGTTTTTGAAAGAAAAGTAATTTTTTTTTCTTCTTACTTTTGATACCGCGACGTTTCGTTAGAGTCATTTACGCAACAAATAAATTGCGTTTCTAAAAAAAAAAAAAATAGACGTTACGAGGGGATTCAGTGAATATCATATGAAGCTCTAGAATTTTTTATTATTTTAATGTCAATTCGTTCGGGTTGAAAATAAAATTATTTTTTTTTAACATAAAGTTTGAATTCAAAAATACTGTATAGATGTATACACACACACACACACACACGATTATAAAAAATGTTTGATTGAAAAGCCGAAATCGACTGCATGTCGGTCGTTATTCAACGCAGATGGCGGGAATGGAATATAACACTAGCCGCAATGGAATATAAGAAATAAAATCGAAACGATACTAAAACAATTATTAATACCCGTAAAAGATGAGCCAACGTGTGCGCATCGCCGCCGAGCTGTTCCGTCGCGGCTCAATATTATACACGTTCGGGAAATAAAATGCACCGTTAAAAAAATCAAACGAGCCATTTGATCGGGCAATACAATCGCGAATCCTCGTGAAAATCAAAAGCGACAAATTTATCTTTACTTATTCCGTGTGTTCAATACGTTTTTCACACCGGTTTGTACGTTTTAAACACCGCCCTCGGAATACATTTCGAGCGTTCCGAATATTTTTTAAAGCTCGTCCGTGTTTTAAATAATACCTAAAATAAAGAAGAAAAAAATAACAAAAATTCATTACGTAAAATATGTGAATAGTAAAAAATATGAGTAGCGACTAGCAGCGGAGTAGGTGTTTAAAACGACATCGATGATTTTATCGACAAAAAGTTTTGTGTGTCGAACGCGCAGCCTTATGTTAACGTTTCGATTGTTCCCAACTCTATTCGTAATCAAATCGCAGGTATTATTATTAATAATGTACTTAATTAGTAATTTATAAGCGCAGAATTTCAAAAAAAACCCTCCCCCCCATTTATCTCTAAATCACTCTAATCGATATTCGTATGAATACCGAAAGAGCAAAAAAGTATTGCGAAAACAATTTCGAAAAAGTTTTCGTGCGAAATACTTAGGGAATATTATTATGGTGTCGCGGCGAATTATTCCGACAATTATTTCCTCTTCTTTTTCAATGTATTCGGAATGAGTATATCAGAGATAATTTTTAAATCCGAGACCGGTCGTTACGAAGCGTACGAATAAAACGTGTGTGGCAGCAGCGTGCAGTTATTTTTTATTATCGTTTTTCTCGTTCTTTTTTTTCTTTACGTATAAAAACAATAAGAAACGAATTTTTTCTCTGGACGACTGCTGCTCGAGACTTTCGGCGGCCAACCGGTAAACCGCATCATAATAGCGGTTATCTGCGGCGGCGGGACAAATATTATTATTATTATTATTAACCAACACGAAGATAATATAATTTGTTTATTTTTTCGAGTGTTTTTTTTTTTTTTTTTTACGATTTGTCGTGTGGTAAACATACACACGTATATATCTATCTCCACGGTAGCCCGCGCGCCAGTTGCACAATCCGCTACGGCCGAGGCCGTTTATACACGACGGCCCCGCCGCCGCTGCGGGCTCCGGCGTTTTCTGTACAACAAACGCGCGCGCGCGCACACACGGTATTATATATATAAAAAATAATGTAATGTTTTCGTAAGCGCGTATATATATATAAATATTATATTTAAGAGTCTCTCAGAAGACTTTCGCCGAGGAGTTACGACCTCTTGGCACGAGATACGGCCCGGGTACAATATTGAGACATCACGTAACCGACGGGTGGTCGCGTCGTCTTGTGGTACACACACACAGACGTAGGTGCGACAATGCGGTATCCGCCGACGGAGCGGGGGCGAGGGAGAGAATGAGAAAAAATAAAAAATTGTTGTACACACACACACGATTTCTTCGTATCGTTTCAGAAGTGCGTGCTGCATGTGCGACCGGTAGTATACGTACGTTTCTTTTTTTTTCTTCTCTCTCTCTCTCTCTCTCTATTATATTCTTGTTTTTCGCCCCTCCTCCCCCGTCGCCCTCGCCCTCGTAGCGTCCCGGAGCAGTATACTCGTCGTGATTTACGAAAAACCCGATGGCGCGAATAACGGGATTCGCCGTTACCAATGGCCACCGCCGCGGGGGTGAAAAGTGCAAAAATGTGTCCATTCCCCGTGTCCGCACGACACAGAGTTTTTCGGGTCGCGTCGTTTTTTCACTCTCTCTCTCTCTCTCTCTACCCCGAAATAATCTAACGCGCCTTGTAAATCGCATTAGGAAACGACATCAGAGCGAGAAAAAAAAAAAGAAAAAAAACCACGAAACCGAACAAAGAACGCGGACCTCCACGACGTCGTCGTCGTCGTCGTCGCCGCTAACGTGTCCCGATCCCCGTTGCGCTCGTATTACCCCGCGGAACCGCGTCCGCTGTACAAAAACTATCGGCGGCCAAAAATCGGATTAGTCCACCGAACGGAGAATTTCTTATTGATTTTCGCAATCGGTAACAACGACGTTTGTATTGTCCGACGCGCTCGTGCAAAAATGACGCGTTCGTTGTTGGTGGCGACAAAAACGAAAGTCACGCCGGTGTCACACTGTTTCGGTTAGGAGAACAATAAAAGAAAAAAAAATACAGTTTTTTTTTAATTTTTTTTGTGGCTCTTACAGCGAATTTCTTTCTTTTTTTCCACGCGTATTGTTTGGATAGACGAGAGAGAGAGAGAGATCACGATTTACCGAACGCGCTAAATTTCACGAGAAAATACACGGGATTTTATCGAAAAATAATGCGCGCGCCACGTATATAAATATTGATAGAACGTTGTGTCCCGCGAAATCTTTATCGGGATCACTTCAGAATGTCTTGGAATTGAATTCGCGCGATAGAAAAATTATTATCACGAATTTTACGCGTGAAATAATAGACGCCAAAAAGGAATTCGTAACACTTCACTTAAATTCCGCACACGGAATTCCAAAGCAAGATTCAGTTCCAAAATAATCGATTATTTGAAAGAAAAATAATAATAATACATTCTGTCCTTGTATGTCTGTGTTTTTTTTTCTAAATAGATAATTTCAGACGCTGCAATGAAAAAAAAATCGGATTCTTTATAAACCATGCCATATTTCATCGAAAATAAAAAAAAAAGTACAAAAAAAGCGAGGGAATTTGTGCAATAATGTGACTTTTTCTTGAGAGTTGTGGACAGACTTTTCCAAGAAGCATGTACTGTTAACGTCCAATAATCTGAATCACTCGAGTTTTGTCAATACACCTTTGCAATTCCATCTCGTAACGCCAATACAAAAATGGTTTTTTATTTTCTATAAGAATATACCATCGGAACGAATGGAATTTAATGCGAATAGAGAACTCACAAATTTTCAACAGTTTTACAATAATTCTGTACTCGACCGAAATGGACTTTTTATAAAAAAAAAAATCCAACGCGCAATGTATAATTCATTAATAATTTTAAAAATGCGGTGTACTTATAAATAACAAAGACGTATAATATTACGTATAATTAAATTATTTTGATTTTTTTTTTTTTTGTCCAATCTGGTGGTCATTCCGTGTAATACGCGTATTACCTACACGTTAATGGATTACACTCGAATCGATTCAATATCGTATTTGAATACAGGATTATTGCGACGATGTCTTAATTAAAGCGGATCCTACAGCGAATACGGATTACCCCGTCTGACGAACATTTCGAAATAACCATATTGCAGAGACGGTTAGTTTAATTTTATCCGTTAACGAATAATATCCCACATTGTAAAGTACCGTAGAATTGCAATTGAAAACATTATGTAATAACTCTTTTCGTTTAAGAAACACATCCCAAACGAATTAAATTTCCGATTAATTTCGAAAACTGCTGATTACTGCAGGTACTGCGTATGGCGTATAAATCTTTTCGAACAATATCGATTCGATGCTGTCAATGAAATCGCGTGTAACACGAAAATTACATAAGAACGCGAACAGACCGCAATAGTATAAAATTTCCTATACTCACGCATTACCCGTAACGTATTTAATTATTTAAGTAATAAATATGAATACGTAGAATGGTGTATATATATATATATATATATATATATATATATATATATATATATATATATATATATTATGACGAGTAATTCAAACTTCTTCTGTCTATATTTTGACATTGAATTCTCGGATTTCAGTGAAATTTACGAGGGTCCGTTTCTTTAAGTACACTTTTAAAAGGGATACTTATTTCCTCTTTGTTGCTGCCGTCTTCGGAATATTAATGCCGAAGAAGAAAAGTTTGGACTCGAAAATAAACTTGTTTTATTATAAATAATACGTTCAACGAGGTTAAGAAAAATATAAGTTTTTTTTTTTTTTTTAACTCGTAATATTTCTATTACCACTATTTGTTAATTACTAACGTAATGCATAATAATTAATGATCAGCGAGAACAGAAGAAATATAGTCGGAATGCACAGCGAAGTACTTTTTTTCTATAGGCTAATGACCGAAATAAAAATTACTTTACATAATATTTTTCACGTTTTCACGTTCGTTTTGATATTAACACTGATAATAGATACTACTTGTATTGTGTGTTTCAATGAGACGACTGAAGAAAAAATAATACATATTTTTATACGGCCAATTGTACAGTAACTATACACGCGTACACTCGAAAGATCATGAATGGTGAACCCTTTCTTTTATGATTCAACATTATTTAAATTGTTCTGATGATTCCCGTCCCCCCAGCGTATATAATACATTATATACGATGCTTCACTGAACATAATCTCTAAAGATATACTTGAGATATAATATTCTTTTAAAGATTCCTGAATACTTCCATAATACGGCGTGGCACGCATAATAATAATAATAATAATAATCATAAACGTATTATTATTGTTGTTTTTCGCGAACGCGATACCGGACAATGGATTACGTTTTAACCATTAAAGTTACGCCTACGGCAAAATAGTTTTTATTATTATTATTTTTATTGTTATTTCAACATTTTATAGAACTATAATTATTTTCTAAATATATTATGGGCGAATCACCCGAGTGATACGCGTACGCCATCAAGTTTTTTCTATTTTCTTTTTAATTTGTCACGAATCAACGGATCGATAAAGAATATTATAATATGTACTTATAATATTTGCAACAATTCTTGTGTATTGAAAACCGCCAAATGTCATTACGTTTTCAATTTAATAATAATATATTCCTATAGTTGTAGAAAACACGACTTGTATATATTTAAATCTATCGTAATCACTAATAATATTTGTATAGGTATTATTTATTTATTTTTTTTTACACACACCATACAGGTTATTTATAATATTTCCCGCAGTACAATGCGCCGGAACGTTTATTTATTTTATTTGATTTCTACAGTATATATATATATATATATATATATATATACAAACTTATTACCATCCGCCGGATTGTTAGTTATTTATGATATAATGTAAGATTGCGCGCGCCTGTCCATTATTATTATTTTTATTATTATTATTTTTTTAATTATACTATTTAACATGTGAAAAACATTTAACAGTATATAAAATTAAAAACGAACTTACAGTATACGGGAATTATTTAAGTATAAACACATTCGTTTTCGTATACATATCGTGTACGCACTGAGAATATTATAATTATTACGCGATAACAATATTTAAATTACTTACATCGTTATATATCGAAGTATTTAAAGTGGAAAACAGAAACAATAGAAAAGAAAAAACACCGAAACAAAATTGAAGAAAAACGTAATAATTAACTGCAAACAGTACAAGTTCGTAGTACCGATGTGATTGTTGCACGTACATAATAATATATCATTATTTTTCAATTACAAAATCATTCGAAATGAACGAGGCAAAGACAACGGCGGAAAAGAAAAGGAAATGTTTTTTTTTTATTCTAAAACACTACATATTTGTTTTAAGACGTATAATATGTGTACGATATAGAAGCAATGATATTAAACGATTCCGGTATTTGAACAGTTCTTATACTTAATATTCGAGATGGACCGCCCGTGTTATTTTTATTTTTAAATATTACAATCGATCGACGACTATTATTTGAATTTCAAATATTTTAACGTACACCAAATTCGTTTTAAACGTTAAAAATTGATTAAAAACATATTTAATGAAGAAGACGTACTTATTATTATATGTAAATACATTCACGTATATATTATAGTAAATTAATATCTAGACGTTATAAGCTTCGGAACAAAAACAATAAATCTAATAAATATTAAACGATAATTCCCGTGCGGTTTTATCTTTTTTTATAATACAAACGAAATTTTATACACACGTTATCCGATCGAATATATAATATAAGTGCCCACGCTGTATACATAAATGTCAATACTGATCTATATTTAACAATATATAAAATAATAGAGTGCACGCGAGTAATGGAGTGCTATAAAATTGTTTAAAAATTCTTTGAAAAAAAAAAATGGATGAACTCGGTCGGATCGTATTGATTTTTACCCTCGTCAAAATCATCGTACGTTTTATATAATATATTATGCATTCAACTTGTTATGATTGCGATATATTGTTTGCATGATTCAATACGTGCACGTATTCTAGAAACAATAAGAAATAATCACGACGTGTGACGAATATACCGACGGTAATTTGTAAACTTAATACGCCGACAACGAAATACGCGTTTTTTTCAATAAACTATTATTATTATTATTATTATTATTATTATTATTATTATTATTATGGAACTCGCGTCTGTTCGAAATAACGTTTGACTGTTGCGAAAACCGAAAAAGTAAATTTTATTAAACGTACAAAATACCAGTACGAAAAATTGGAAAAAAAATATTGTTTTCATAGAAGGAAAATAATATGGACGCGGCTTCAATCGGTTAATTGAAAAAAAAGAAATGATATCGCTATATTGTTTTATGAATATTATTATTATTTTTCTTCATTACAGAGACGGCATATATTTGTGAAATAAATGTCGTATAATTATATATATATATAAAAAAAAATATTTCAAACTTTCAAACCCCTCAAACTCAAAAAAAAAAAAATATTTGTAATCACGAAATTCATGTCTTTAATACGGTTTAAAAAAAAAAAAAATCATTTAATTTTCACTTAAATATATTCGTCTTTAATCGAATCACCCAATCGAGCGTTAATTCTATACAGTGGCGTGATTGAGAAAAAACTGAACGAGGAGACGAGGACAAGTGGCAAGGTCGCGTGTTCTTTCCACCGTTTTCTCTATCGTAAAATACGGGTTAACGCACACTGGCGTATGTGTTTGAAACCAAAAATAATCGTTTTATATATTATATTTTATTTATTGAAAAATAAAAAAAACACAAAGAGCAAAGAAGAAACAATATAAAATACTATTCAATTAATATTATAATTTTCCCTTTTTCGTCCGACTCGATTTACACCGTTTCAAAGTCTCAGTCGAACGCACATAAAATAATATACGCTTCGTTATTGTATTTCTCGTATATAATTTCTGAAACGATTTCACGCGGGAAAACGATCATTCACGAGCGGCCGCGGGTGTAGTGCGAAAAGAAAACATTCCGACATAATGTTTTCGTTAAGAAATTAAAAACGTCAATCGATCCCGCGCCGATTGGCGCATAAAACATTCGCGTCTGTCGATGTTCTCACTGTACTCGCGAACGCGCATTTTTGCAACGACGTCTCGCCGCGCGACGTTTTAGAATCGATCAAATTTCGTCCGAGCCGAAGAACCCGCGTGATCGGCCACAGGACAATTGGTAAAACACGTCGGCGTTGTTACCATATAATAATAATAATAATAATAATAAAAATTGTTACGGCAGAACGGTTTCGCGTGTCCGGCGATTCGCCCCCGGATTCGCCGCGATAAAAAAAACCGGTAAAAATTACCAGAAAATCGACGTCCGCCGCCCCCCGCAATTACACGGAAATTACGTAAAACATTTTTTGTGCTATTTGTTTTGCAAATCGTAAAGAAAATTGTTAATTATAGTAACGTTCATCGGTCGCAGCCAATGGTGTCGGCCGGGCATTTTCCCGGATAATACGCGCGTAACGTACGTAAAACGCTCACGTCGTCGTTTCCGAGCAAAACACGCGCGCGCGCAGTTTTTATGTTATTACGTCGTGTGTGCGCGTAAATTTTTAATTTACCCTCTTCCCAAAGTAAGTTTCTTTACTTACTTACTCGAGCGTATTACAAAATCTTTCACCGCAATCCCCCGGCGTGTTTGCCGCCACGAGACACGTTAATTATTATCGATAACGAGCTAATGAAATATCTCGCAGCCGCCGACGTTGCCCCGTGGTGGACCCGGGCGAGATGGTATTACGTGGGTGTGCGCCGTCACGAACGCGAGACAGGGCTTTTTTTTTCTTTCTTTCTACTTTTCTTAATTTTTTTTTTCGTACACACACGGCGCACTACAAGTTGTTTTACCTACGTGGTGTATTATTATTATTATAATAATATTTATATATTTGTAAGTCGCGGCAGTGTGTGTTTATATATATATATATTTTTTTTTTATATATACACGCGTAATCGACATCGTCGCTTTATCTCCACACGCACGCGCGAGCGTATAAAAAAAAAAAAAGCATTTCGTACATATAACATTGTGTAGTAATAATAATAATAATAATAATCCGTATAAAACACACACGCGCGCGCGCTGCATGAATATGCTAATGAATCTATTAGAAATACGCACGCACTCGTATACTCAGTACGTGTACAATATAATATATTAGCTGAAGGTTTCATAATAATATTATATAGCCGCTCATCGGCTTCGTGGCTCGGTCCACGATCTTCTGACCGCGGATGATAATCTATACGGTATTTCGCATGGACCGACGACGATTTGTCCGCGTTGCGTCGCGTTATTGAGCGCGTGCGATTTAAGAGCGCAAAGTACGACGGAGAACGGAAACGGCGCAGCGTAACACCGAAATACGTTCGGAGAAATACGCTGTGAGGGCTTATAAGAGGAAAAAAAATTCGAATTATTGTCGACCGCCGCAGCTTTACGTGATAGGGGGAAAAAAACGACATCACGAGAATCTGCTCCACGCGTCACCAAGAACCGGTGTTGTCCAAAACGACAAATATGTATTGCGCCGCGTCGTATAACGTTTGGTTCGCGTATAAGTAAAAAATCAAAACGAATTCTCGCCGAAGACATCAGCGGAAAATTCGTACATACGAAATTACCTAACCTATTTGGCATTAAAATTAATTCGAATGAATAATAGCGATTTTAAGAAAGATTTAAAAAAAAAAAAAAAACCATTTCGTCGGATAAAAACGCAATATATATATATATATATGTATTATTATTTGGAACGTGTAGCAATCAATTCGGCACAAAACATACGTGAAAAAAAGTATTTTTTTTTCTCGCGCGCAGATTATAACAAATTGTTCGTCCTCTAATCTCGTCGATATATAAATAATTATATTTATAACGTAGTTCGAATTTTTTTTTTTTTTTTTTAACATTCATTCGCGTTGTTGAGTTATTGAGAAAAGGTATTATTCAACATTGATTGTCAACCAATACTTTATGTTAAAAAAAAAAATGTATATATTATATATCTAAAGACTATCGCCGTCCGCAGTGTGTATGACGCGGATTTAAAACAATCTTTTTTTTTTTTTATCACGGTTTACTCCGGAAAATAGCTTTTCAATTCGAAAAATTCGATTCAATGTACACGCATATCAAAAGATTTAAAAATGAAATTTTTTTTTGCGTTTCTTTCTATAAACGCTTGTCGTTTTTCAAGCGTTTTTGCGATTATTTTGTTGCTAGGATTTAAAATATATTCACCGGTAGAACGAGACATTGGAAATGAGATATTCAAAACGATGTATTGTCGGTCTGAAGAAACATTTTTGTTTTTCTTCTATTCCAGCGTTTTACGGCATTTTTATAGAGTACATTAAAATCCGTCGCTTGACAATCAATATCGGCAATATTAAAGAGTATATACGCTTAAGACAAAATAATATAAATTCATAAGCGTGGGTTAACGTTAATGTCGAAGACGGACTTTTAGAATGAAAAACAAAAACGAATTCGTTATTTAAACAAATTATTTTCCACTTTCGATCGCTTTACAAGACACAGCGAAACTCGTGTATTTTAAATGTGAACTTTTAAAAATAATTCAAATTAAACAAACGATTGAAATATCGTTGCAGGAAATTAACTCCAACATTCGTACATGCATTATAAACGTACGTTCAGTTTCCACATAATACAATTTCCACGTTGTTTTATAATATAAACGCATGAAATGAAAATAACACGCGTTTACTACACGTATATGAAATTACTTTTAACTATATTTATGTAATAAGTTTTTTTTTTATTATTTTAACGCAGTTGTCATCGACACACGTGTGTAAGTTTCTTTTTCTTTTTAACCCGTATCGAATAGGTTTACACGCGTATTACGTGCAATGCGTGTAACGAGCACGTCGTTAGATCTCACAATATTGTAAGTCCGAGGTATTGCCGTTATAATAACAATAATAATATGGTCGTGCTCGTTATTACTAAATAATTAAATAATATATACACTCGGTATGTATTATAAGTATAACGCAACATAAGTACAGACACGTAATAATACATTCGTATTTCGCGTACAAGAATTAGAAAACTACGCATGTAATTTCAAACGAAAATATGTGTGTATGTGTGTGTGTGTAATCAGATAAAGTTCGATGTTATCAAAATCGATTCGATACGGTTTTTTTTATTTTTATTTTCATTTTTTATTTTTTTTTTTTTTGTTCCCGGGTCAATCGTTTTTTAGAATGTTAATCGCGCGTATAATAGAAACGATAATATTAAAACGACGTAACTGTTATAAAACATATTATTATGATAACTCTGAAACTCGTGTAATAATAATAATAATTCGAATAATAGTAATGATATTGGCGCGTCGCGATGTAAGAAACAGCGTTTCATTTCGAAAACGCGTTGCACAACGCGCTACGCAATGATAACATATTACGCAATCGTATTATGGGTTTGCCGGTTTTTTTTTTCTATTTTCTATTATATTTCTATTATATATTATTTCTTCACGTATTATTTAAACAAATTCAATAAATCGCGGATGTGCAGAAATTTAAATATAAATATATTGTAGTGAATTTCATACCGGAAAAAAATAGAATATTCCGTTATAAAGACACATCTGTGAAATGTAATCTTTTAAAAAAATAATAATGATTTGAATTGAAATTTTTGCGAAAAACGTTTAAAGCAAATAATCGTAGGTATTCTTTTTGTTTTTTAACGATTTGGAATGTTTCATGTCAAGAAAAAAAAATCATAATCGCGTCTATACGAATTTAATTTTCGATGGATTACGTAGGTGATAAAATTGAAAAACATTATAAATACTATACAGACGTAAAAAAATAACATATATTACGTATCGATATTTATGACGGATAATATTAATAACGGTTTTTTTTCTTCTTTTTTTAACAATTTAATTCACTATATGCCCACAATTTTTTCAGAATTTCATACACGTATATTATTTTTATTGTAACAATATGGTTTATATTTTTTATTCCGTAGTCGCGTATATTTATTATTTTTCGCTTAACGACTGATGATTCTCTCTCTGTTTCTCCGAAAACCGCGGACAGTGAACAAATTTAATAGAACAACTCTCGTACAATAATTTTTTTCTTATTCTTCGACTCGATTATTTATAAATATAAATGCGTTCTTATTTTTCTTATACTAATAAACGGTCCCCCTCGTCGCGCGTATTATCGTGCATTATTCCACACTCTTCACATTCGTTCTCGTCGCGCTCGTTCACACGACACAGACATTTTTCTTGCGGGGCCCATTGCACGTCTTTCATTTTTTTTTTCGCACCCTTCTCCGATCGCGCGCGTAACGGGTGGAGAAAAAGTGTCGTCTCCAAAACGGGATTTTAATCCCGTCGACGAGTACGAGATTATTAATCGGTTAAATTTTTCACTGCGAACACAAATCATAATAATAATAATAATAATAATAATAATAATAATAATAATAATAATAATAGCGGTTAACCGGTGACACGTTGTCGTTCCTCTCGTGTACTGTTGCAGTTAACGTCGCGCGAGAATAAAAAAAATCGGTAATTTGCATAGCGCGCGTTTATTATAATAACTGTCCGGGTTTTCGATTGTATGACATAACTACAGTCGTGGACGTCGCGTTTACCGTATAAACGATTTGAATGCGAGGAAAAACGAGCGGTTTTTTTTTACGTTTTATAACGTGGACGCGAAGACGAAGACGCGTTCATAAACGCGTCCGATCGGCTTCGTATAAAATTATAATTTTTTTTTCTTCCACAACGCAAAACCATAGCTCGCACTGACGGCGTGTATTAATCGATATGGTCGGTTTATCAACTGCGCGTGTGGGCAGTATTTAAAAATTTTAAAATACGCGAATAGAGTAGAAAGTCAAAGAGAAAAGCGTATACGGTTGGAAAATGAACAATAGGATTATTTCAATGGTGTTTTCTTAGAAGCGTCGGATAAAAATGAGATAAATTGACGGTGAAGAGATTTTGAACAAAAAAAGAAAAAGAAAAAGAATTTCAATATGCGATAAACAATCTGTATTTTATAAGAATAAATAATATATACATAATTTATTACTAATTATGTTGTATTTGTGTCTCGTTAATTTCTCGTTTCCTAAACATAATCGGTATGGTCGTAGACATTTTTTTTTTTTTTATCCGCTTAAAATCGGAAAAAGTTCTGAAAATTCCTTTACGCGAGCTCTGATGCAAACTGTAAATCGACTGGTATATATATAATATCGTCTGTAATCGAGTAAGTATCGTTGACTTAACCTAACCTAACCTGACTAACGGATGATACTTTTTATAATAACAACTGTTCGAATATGAAATCGGTTAGAATTGTTTTTGCAAAAAAAGGGCGGTGTTTTTATATTATAAAATCGCAGACTCTCAAGACGGATATTGAGAACGTTCGTTTATACATTTCTTAAATAAATCACGAGTGGATATTAGTAATTAAGTATACGTTTAAAAATATTAAAACTGATTTTCTTTTTCATCAATCCATTCATATCATACGTTATATATATATATATATATATATATATATATATATATTTATATATTACTCGACGATTTAATGCATCCGTAATCGTCAATATATAAAAATGTGTTCTTTTGTCGAGTATCCCGTCACCGGATTATGGTTTACTCGAAATAATATTGCAAAAGTAGGTCTCCAAATGACGATACGACATTTTCTCGCGGCAAATTTCGAAAGACTCATTTGCCTTTACAAATAAGGCTAATAATAATCATATATAGTTTACATAAAAACTACACGATGCTTAAAAAATTCTGTATTCTATTGTCGTCAATAAATTAATTCTATTATGCGATTATACACGGACACGACAGTCACTTATATCATTACAAAACGTGATCGTACTCAAAACCATTTTCGGAACTGAGTATATTGTAATAAATAAAATAATAAGCAGCAGACAGACAAATGGATAGTATAAATGTATGTTTTTTCAAAAGAATAAAAATAATCATATATAATTGCCGGAAACGGTTCTGACAAAAGTGTGTGGCTACTATAATATTAGTGCTTAATAAATTGAAGTATACAATTATTAGATTATAAAGTCACGGCGGGATATAAATAATACATTTCGTGACATTCGTTTCGGCTAGTTTATAAGTACGAAAATAAGAATTAAAAATGTAATTAAATGAACATTTTTTCGAAAACACAAGACTTTCGGTCATGCAAATCAAACCCAACATTTTAGTGTTATATACAAACAGGTATACATAACAATAATGTCACGTATTTTATTGAATTTTTATGATATATAAATATTATTGGCTATTTTTCACTCGTGTGAAATATAAATATTCTAACTCAAATTCACCACTTTTCGGTAAAAGTTGATCAGACTTTTGCGCATGCTGCGGACTGAAGCTAAACTGAACAGCCTTTATAAAATCGTCTATTCGAATAATTTGTTTATTAAATGCATATTGAATTTTGAATCTTAACACGGGGCTATCGAACAGTTATTGACAGAAACGATTCGAAAAAAAAATGGTTGAGATGGTGTAGGATAGGGATAATTAAAAATCGTTTGTTCCTCGTGTATTTGCTTGCTCATTGAAAAAGTTTTATAAATATTTATAACGTATGTATATGTTTTATTTTGTAAATCTAATTAAATTACACGCGTAATTGACCTTAGCTCCTTTTAGTTAAATCTATAGTTCTCCAAAATTAATAAATTGTAATAACTGAAACTCCGATATAGTAATAATAATACTAATTATAATAATAAAACATATTCTTCATAAGCTGTTTAATCCATACTGCCAACACACGGAAAATTCTTATTACACATCAGAATAATGATTTAATATATATATATATATATATATATTTTATATGGGAAAAAATTGATTTTTAAACGTCATATTAAATTAGAATGTATTTGATAGAAAATTAATATGTAATATTAACGATGCACAAGACAATGTTTTAAAATAATATGGGAGCAAAAAATATAAACCGAACGTATATCAAATTAAAAATACTATTTTTAGTTTTTGATTACCTAAATATTATACGTTTATATATATATATATATATATATATATATATAATTTATATTTCTATATATTAATTCTACGATTTAAAATGTTCGGATGATTTTGTTTCGTAAGAAATAAATGGAATATAGGATGTAGTAAAAAAAAAAAAATTGTTATGTGTGCGTATTTGCACGTCTCCCCACGTTTTGCAGCACCGCAGGGCGTCCGTTATAATTTACTTCTTGTTCGAGACTATTAGTAAATTGTGTTTTCTCATCATTATTTCACATCTTGCACCCTTTTTTCAATACAAATGCCCTCACCCTTTAAATCGAATTCATTTGTATAACGCATTGTGCTCGCCCGATATCCGTACGAACCGACGACGTGTCGTGGCTATGTAAAAGAGAATCTGCCGCCGAATTCTGTCTATAACAGAATAACAGTTATTTTTGGCCGGTAATTTTCATTATTTCACGATTTTTTTTCTTTTTTAAATAATTAATTCGACGTTTGAAAATCCATTATATTATAGTGAACGATTGGAAGACAACACCGATCGTACGCGCGGCAAATGTATAAAATACGTCATGTCCATAACGAGAAAATAGCGAATTTGAAATTGCTTTGCACGTGCCGAGCACACAATACACACTCATATACAAACGTCAAATACGATACGCGTATCATAAATGTATTGATGGATATACACAAGATGCACAGGCAGAATTAGGGCCTAATTTGATGTTTGCGCCCTAAAAAAAAACCCTATCAAAAAGCCTTTTAAAAAAAATGCACTTTTTTAACTAAAAATCGTGGGAAATGTCTCATAAAAATCTACAAAAATACCGTTTAAAAAATTATAATCTAAAAAGATTACAAAAAAAACCTATAAAATTGTTTAAATTATATAAATCATTTATTTATTATATTAGTAATTACAATTTTTATACGAGAAAAAATTACGTAAAATAATAATAAAAAAACCCGTAGGGAACTCGTAATAATATTTTGTCGATTATTGAAAAACATTTTAAAAATATATGCAAAAAAACAGAAAACGATATAAAAATGCCGTAAAAAAAATATGAAATGCTAAAAAAAATGCAAATTAAAAATTAATTATTTAGACTCCTCTATAAAAGTAAATCATATTTTAAACAAAAGAAACAAATGTAAGAGAAACGTGACATACGACAAATATGTTTTAGAAACGTTGAATGTATACCACGTAATATTTATATAAATGCAGTTTTGAATATATTACATAATGTTATAAAAAATTTAAAAATACAAACAGATTATCCATAACAATATTATACATATGTGTTGAATAATATTAATAACGCGTCATAGTAGTTTTTCTAACAATTTGAATTCAACGAGTACAAAATTTCCTCCCTGTTCTTTTATTTTTTTCTATGTAAATATTAAATTTTATTAAACTCGGCTTTTTTTTCCTTTCGGTTCCGTTTTATTTAACGCTCAACACTTAAGTTCCGCATACATACATCATCGCAGTCCCAATTACGGTATTTTAGAAGTCATTTTTTACTCGAAACGGCACTGCAACACGCATCCATCAGTCACACCTCATCCCGCCCGTTACCGTCTTCTTTCGTAACCGAACCTAAACGCCCGATTTATATATTCGCTCTGTATTAATTCCTTTCTCGTTTTCAATAAATTCTAAATATTCTCTTTTATGTCCTACGCGTGTTCTCAATTCGTTTCACTCGAAAACTCACGTACACATTCGACCGTGCACAAATATTAGTTAAACATTTCTTACGTATACAATTTATTAAATTATTAACGTTTTTTTTTTTTTTTTTATTTCCAATCGCAGTGTATGGGACGAAAATCGATACCGCGCCGTTTACAATCTTTGACGTGCCATCGTCGGGTTCTGCATTTGGTTAAAAGCGCGTGTTGCTCCTCGTTTCGAACCACGGGGAATCTTATCGAAATTGATTTGCCAAGACGCGCGATTTATTACTCGTTTTCGGACGAGCCGTCATTACAAAACGCGCGATTCCCCGTTGGATTTTATTTTGTTTGGTATCGGCAAAAAAGAAAAGAGCAAATAAGGAAACAACCGGGGTCCTCGATAATTTAATCGGAAAATGGTCTTGTCTTATGTCTACGCATACGACTGCCGGACTCTTGGAAGAGAGCTCTTAAAATTTATTAAAAACAAAAGACGCTTTTAACGGATACGCGCCAATATATGTATGTATGTATGTACACCAGAAAGCCAGACGCATAGTGGATGGGCGCGGTGTGGAATGTGTCTTGTTTGTTTGATGAATGGGAGTCTCCTTCTGTATCGGCACGGTAAAGTGCTTTTTTGGATACGTTTTGTTTTCCCGAATTGCCCGAGATCTTTTCCGTACGCATTAATGTTTACTCCGGTTCAATTTACGGTAACAAACCCTTTGGCCCTTTCAATCACTCTCGGACTCTTCCGAAAATCACGTAGAATATGGACTATATGTTATACGAAACGTGTGTGTTTTTTTTTTTTAATACGATTATAACCGCGCGTCGTATAATACGATATTGTGCGCTTTCAATACCAATAATACATTGGATATAAAACGTTTGTATATTATTTTTTCATTCGATAATTGGATAATTATAAGTAAACATTTCGATTGTTTTATTGATTGCGTATACGCACGTTATTCTCTCTGTATGATTGCATTTGCCTTTCTTCTCTCTCCTGCCCGAACAATAATAAGTGTTATTCATTTTGTAATCCGTAAATATTTTCTAATATGATATGATAAAATATATTTAAAAATAAAAATATTTCAAGTATATTATATATAATATATATATATATATATATTAATCATGATTAAGCGTGAAAATCGTTTTATTTAAATACCTTTAAAATAATAATTTATTACATCGTAACAATAAATTCGCGCTTTAAACAATAGTAAAGTAATTAACTGATTGTGTAAAATGAAATGAAATGATTCTTTTTTTCAATTAAATCATTTGTTTAAATTAAGCTTCTTCGACCCGGTTCACTTGTTCATACGAAATTTCAAAGCCAGTGTTTTCTTTTATAAAATCTGTTGGCAACGTGGAAAAATAAATAAAAATAAACATTTAATTGGTAAATTAAAGCCATATCAAAATTTAACAAATGAATATTATAATATTCTTATCAAAACCTATTGATTTTAAATGATGTTTTTTCTTTTATTATTATTATTATTATTATTTTTACACACATGTTCGACTAGAAAGAATGCTAAGAATAGTAACGATTGGAACAAACTATTTTTTAACTATGCCTAATTTATCTAAAATACATAATATGATTTACACGCGTAAATGAAATTGATTTAATTCTCTCAAGCATGTTTATCTATCTGATATTATGATTAACGAGCCAAAATATTTTTCTTTTTATCTCTTCATTATCCCTCGAAATCGCATTAAGTCGATATTGTCCGGTTAATTTTAACACTAAACTTAAATTACTATAATAATGTGTACGTCACAAATCATAATTGGAATATTGTAGAAAATATATAATAATAATAATATTATTATTATTATTATTATTATTATTATTATTACATAACGGGGCTATATGGATTTTGATTGATTGACGTTTAATTAATTGTAAGACGAGTTTCAAATTGAGTCAATCCCTTACATTTTCAAAGACTCTTCATAGTCTATGTAGTAACTTTACATAATATATGTAAAGTTTAAAAAAAATTTTAAACTAAATAACTGGAAAAATAAAGAATTTTATGAAATTAAAGCGGTACAGAAATTTAAAAAAAAAAAAAATTATTAAATAAGTCTCTATATAAACTCGAGTCGTTTAACGATTGTCGTAAATATAATACGGTCACATTGAAATGACATATATTTCATATTTTTCCATAAATGTTATTGATTTCAAGCGATATTGTATTTAAGCTTCAAATCATTAATTCTTGAACTTTTTTTTTTTAAATATCATTAACCGTTATATTACAATTGCAAGTGCTTTTAATTTCTTAAATATTACGAAGAAAACATATTTTGGCATTATTTTTACAGAATTCGATCCACTATAGAATTCGTAGAGACTACGCATAAATCTATTGACCTATTGAAATCAGTTTTTATTTTATTTCCCTTTTATATATAATATTTTCAATAATATTCGTGTAAGTATTTCACGAGTGATTATTACGAAAATTTCTTTTTTTCTTTTTAATTAATTATTTAAATGGTTTTCACATAGGATAATAATTATTGAACGATCGAAAGTAATTAATAAATATCGCGCGAATAAAACCAAATGTAAATGACACTACATTCGTATTAAACATAATTAATTAGCTTTTTTGAATAATAAGTTTTCCAATGAAAATCCGAATAAATAAAATGCGCAAATATATAACAAAATTTCAACATAATGATTAATATTGATTATTAATGCATGCGATTCAATGGCACCTGTTTCGTTCATAAAACAAAATTAGTGAATATAATTTGTCTACTTTTAATTAATATAATACGAGTAGTATATTTTAAAACTTATTCCGAGTGAAGTAAAACAGTATACGTTAAACAAAAAAAAAATATATATACATATAGAATTTTTTTTTTTTTTTAAATAAAATGACGCGTTTCAATTAAATTACTTAAGAGCGCAGATATATTTCTATTAAAAAAAAATTTTTTTTTAATTCCACGCAAAAACGTTGACGCATTAAGGCCATCCATTAAATCCACTCACAACTCAACTCGGACAGCATCGTTAACATTAAAAAAAAAAATCCGTTTTTGGCTTTTTATGAATTGCATTACGTTTGGATACTGTACTGCGTGTAAAGCAACAATGAACTCTAATTGATCGAACGAGTTCACATCCTATACGAATCTGGGCGAGTTTACCGTTTCGTGGAGGAATTAATTTGTTTTTAATCGGCGTTAGTTAATAAGCGAAGAAATGTAAATAAATAAAACAACCCGAATAGTAAAAATAACGAAATATATTAATAATTGTACGAGCATTAAGAAATGCGTACAATGTGATATTATAATACGGTGGGAATAAAAATTAATGACGCGCCGAGTGATGATTTTGCCTTCCCACTGACTATACTTATCTGCCATCTTTACTTAACACAATGCCTCGCCCACAAAACGAAGTTTCATAACAGATACGATTGTACGAAACAAAAACGATTCTCAGAAACCTGTTAAACTAATATTTGTTGCGTACACGAGTGAAAAGTTTACACAAGACGTGCTCGTAGAAATGTAGCGATTACAAAATGATTGGAATACAATATACACCTAGTGACATGGATATTGGACTTGATTTTACATTCAGCCGACGGTAGTTTTGCGTGAGTGATAAATCGTTCGACAGGTGAGAAATTATTGTAGCTTATAGAAATCGTGTCTTAAAAATTAATAACAAATAAATCGAAAACAAACGTGTTCTCGATCTGTTTCAACGATTATTATTGAAATATTTACACAAATCGCGAATAATATTCATTTGTTATAAACCGTCGTTGTCTTGTCGTCATATTATAAACACTGATCAGAATATTCCGTTTCTCGTTTCACTCTATTGACAGCTGCGATTTAACGACGCGATGCTTTTTCAACGATATTCAATATACTGCGACCAAACTCGAAACGTAACGCGTTCTTTCCATATTTTTTTTTTTCGAAAAAAAAACGCGTTTCGATTTTAGTAAATTATAGGCAAAAACATATATTATTATTATTATTATTATTATTATAAAGTCTTCATAGTTACACGTGAAACATAATTCGATTTACGTTTGTTATTACAAAAGACCAAAATCAAATATTTTATTTGTTTTCAGATGAAATTGAATAAAATTGAGATTTTCGTCGTTAACATTTGTTCCTTTTTTTATACATATATATATATATTTCGCCTGTCATAATATTCATAAAAAAAATATACATACGTCGTATTTTTGTACAAAAATAATATTATTATTCTAAAATGGTATAACTATTCGAGTTATAAAGAACATTAATGCATCAATGTCATATCGATATAAGCGACAATACGTAAAATTTTAAGCTAATTGTCGCGTCGGAACGTAAAACGTATATGAGAATGTACATACGCGATATAAAAATCGTAAAACAATAATTTCTATACATATAAACGTTTGGAAAAAAGAATAAATAAAGAAGGATACGTACGTCTTCTTATATACGTCATTTCAAAAAAATTTTCTTCGTATTGTTGTTATACAATTTTATAAATGTGTCGTCTATCCGTACCGCCTTTAATGCGTATAAATATATATATATATAAAAAAATATGATATATTATTATATTCTCATCGTATAGCCCCGAGATACCGGTGTGCCAATTATTCGCGAGAGAAATTGTTAATTTTTTTTTTTTTTTTCGCTTTTTAATTTTATCGACAACGATTTACAGTCCAGTTCGTTAAGAGACGCAGCCACCGCTAAACAGCTATAATAATAATAATAATAATAATAATAATAATAATACGATGTTCGGAGATAAGGCGAAGTCTTTTGTGACAAAAAAAAAAAAAGGAAAAAACGAGACGCGTTTTTTTTCGCGTCTGAGGCGATCGAAATTTTTTTTCCCTTATACACGCATCATCCAAAGCAGCGTAAGAATCCGCCGCACTGAGAGAATTCGAAAAATTACCGAACAAAAAGAAAAAATAAGCGGCAACACCAAATAATAACCGTAGTCGTTCGTTCGTACAGCCCCGAACGGACAACGTTTGTCTCTCGGACACGTTTTTTTTTCTTCTTTTTACTCCTCTACCGCATTCCCGTGGCTACAAATGGACGCGCAGACCGGCGCGTTTTAGTGTCACTGGCCATCATAATTTTTTTTTTTTTTTTGTTTTCTTCATCCGCGCATATTATTTAATAGCGTTTTGCGATACAAACCACTCGCCCCGTACACGCGCATACCACCACCGCCACCCCTCACACCAAATTCGAGTTTCACTGCACGAGAAGGCGAATAAAATAAATCGTATTTTTTTTTTCTGTTACACGCGGACGCGTCTTGAAATTCATTCTTCGTGCGTTCGACGTCTGGCCGAGTATTATTTTCAAAACACCATTACACTACGTTAAGAAGAAAAAAAGAAACGATAAAGCGATTCAATGTAAAATACGCGCACAAAAAAATAAAATAATAACGCGCTATTTACATTTCACGTAGTATTTCACGTGCGATTTTCATTATAAACGTTCGAGGTTTTCTATATATATATATATATATATATACGGACTACGTTATACCGGACGCATTTCTAGTAAAAAAAAAAAAAAAAAAAAAATCATAATTTTCAAACGATTCCGCGTGACTGCGGTTTTTTTTTAAACTCTGTTTTATTAAATTTAAATAAAAAAAAAAAAATTAAAAAATATTATATATTATAAAATACACCGATATATATTTTGTTAAACAAAAATAATATAGCAAAAGAAAAAAAAATGCCTAGATTATTTGATGTTTGAACGTGTAACGACTGTACGTAGTTTCGACCATAATATAGTCATCATCGGGTTAAAATGAATAATAAAAAAAAGAACGAAAAAAAAAATACGTATAAAATACGGAATTAATGCAACAAAACGCATAGAGTATATTTATATAAATAATGAGAAACGACCGTGAATCGATGACCGTATTACAGTAACATATAAAAAAAAAAACAACTGGCATAGAAAATTATGATGACTTATGGTCGAAACTAGAGTCGTTACGTTCTTCTTAAACATCGAATACTCCAGGCATTTTTTTCTTTACATATACTAATTTATTATATTGTTATTTTTTATATAATTTATATTATTTAATTTTTTTTTCTTTTTTTAATTTAAATTTAAATCCTATTATGTAAAACGTACCGGTCAATACCGTGCACGCTGCACTCCTCGTATGTACACAACAACAACAAAAATAATAATAATAATAATAATAATATTTAAATCATTGCGAAGGCACACACACACAGTTCGACGGATAAACAACGAAAAAAAAAAACAATTTTTTTTTTCTTCGTAGGTGTCTATTATTTATTTTAATTTCAATGGCACGCGCGACATCGAGTACTATTGTGTGTAACATAAGTGTACAACAAACGAACATAGTCGGTGAGACGAGTTTTGGAAAATAAAAAAAAAAAATATTTAGAATATTATTATTATCATTATTTATCGATCGTATATAGCCGCGAGAAAAGCCGAATGAGAATAACGCTAACGGGAAATGAAACGTGGTATTTAAACCGAACGTATATAAAAAATAATAATAATAAATTACAATATAAACGAGGATGGGATGATGCTGGTACATTATTGTGAGTCTATTTTATTATTTTTTTTTACTTATTCATCGACGCGCCGTGTCGTATTCGATTCTTATCGAAATTTGGGAGGTTATTTTAGCCATTTATTCATTGAGCGCACCGGTTGGCAGCATCATAGGTTTGTTTGTTTATAAATCTTACGCCCGTATATTATGTTTTTTTTTTTTTTGTTACTCGGTACTTAGAGATCACAATCGCGTATACATCATCATCATCATCTTCATATATAAATTAGAATTCTAATTTTTTTTTTACTCCGTTAAAAATCAAGATCGATATTTCTACGCATACATTATAATTTTTTTTTTCATTTTTTTTTTTTTGTCAGTAGACAACAACAAGAGCGATTGATTTATAATAATAATAATAATAATAATAATAATAATCGGATTTCGCGTTTCATATATTCATTTTCGAAATCATCATCGTTGAGTTCGATTAAAATCGTCCGAATTATTAACGCACATAATACTGCCGAGGTTAGGTTTCAAAATATTTACCGCAATAGGAAAATTATACTCTCGCTTGTTCGCATGGTTATTACATGCGATTGTTTATGGAATAAGATGATGACTACACACTAGTAATAAAATGGCCCAAAAGTCCGTACGAAGTTTATCGATTGTGTTCGAAGACGCAATTCTCTTATTACAGTTCATCTATGAATATCAATACCCAAAAGTCTTGAAAGTCATCGGAAATGATTTATCGTGAAGGGGGGAAAAATTACGATTTTCCAAGTTATACGCAATAAAAACAAAAAAAAAAAATTGGTTTTTATTATCTGAGACAATGAAAATACGAAAAATATAACAGTTGTTGTCTCATCAAATTCGTTTATTCAATACCGGTTTCGGCTATAAAAGTCGTCGTCGTGTGCATCAGGTGTATCACCTATCATATGTATACGGTGGAAAAGAAAACATACTACATAATATTATTATCGTAAAGAGTTTTTATATTTTCTTTTTCAATTTACACCTGACGAACGATTGTGACTTTCAGTCGAAACCGGTAATAAATGTACGAAATTCAAGTCGTATAATTTTTTTTTTTTTCTGTTTTTATAATACTCTTTCGTTTTTATTATTGTATAAATATATATATATACGAGTATTAATTTATATACGATTCGTTTATTTCATTTTTCATATTTAATGTTTTTTCTTTTAAATATTATCGTTATTTTTTATAATGATGATGATGATAATAATAATAAACGTTAATTATATAAAATTTCTAAACGCGGACAATCGAATTTAAAACGCGCGTTGCACCAATATACGAATGAAGGAAAATATTAAAACCCGTCAACTTATTCGTAATAATTCCTTTATTTATTTTTTTTTAATAATATATAAATCAAATATAGATAACGAAATATTGAGGTGTGTACAAAAACCGAAAAACTTAATCGTCGCTTTTTCACGCGTGTAACGTGGGGAGAACGCACGAAATTAATAACAATAATAGTCGATAATATTATAACGCGCTCTCGTTATAATGTCACATTTATATTACGATAATAATAATAATAATAATAACGGTTATTTATGTAGGATTATGGAATAACGGTACAATAAAATCGGACAGACAGTAGCGCCGCCACACGAATTATGCGATTTGTGCAAAATGTGTGTAAACTTCGTTGCTATATTATAATATAATATCGTAACAACGACTCGGGACGATAATAATAATAATAATAACAATAATAATAATAATAATAATAATAATAATAGTAATGAACAAAAGTTACAGTGTCCACCGGTCTCCCCCGAGGATTTAATAACGACAGCCGTCATCCTACGATAATAATACGACCTCTTCCAACCGGGTGCGTATATATCGCTTGTACACTTCAGTAACGTCATTTGCGTATTATACGCGTGTGGTACAAAAAAAAAAAAAAAAAGAAAAAAATTGCCTTATCCGACCTGTACAACGGCAGCTGTGTATTGAATCAAAAATTATAAGTTAAAAAAAAACAGTGTTTTTATGTATAAAATATTTCAGTACGCGCGCGCATCGAATCATTTGATAACAACAATATACGCGATGGAACAAAAATCGACAATGTCGCGCACGGGACTCGTCGTGGACGCGCTAAAAGTAATAATAATAAAAAAAAAACCACAGCTGAAACGAATAGCGTATTTTTTTTTTTTGCATATTAATAATAATAATAATAATAATAATATAAAAATACGACGAGGTTGGCAGGGGCGAGAGAAGTGTGTTTAATGTCAGCTGTTAACAGGAAATTGAAACTGACATTAAAAATGTTTGCGGGTGATAAAAAGATTGTAATTTCAATGCACGACGATTAGTGTGACAGTTATATAACTGACTATATATATATTTATATATATATATATATAGTTATATTTAGTATATATAATTTGAAATATAAATTTTTTCTTTTTTTTTTGAAATATCACGTTTCGTTTGAATTTCAAACTTTTTTTTTTTTTATATATATATATAATAAAAACCCTGGACACGTTTCGTCTTCCGACGATAATATTATACTTTTCTTCTTTGGCGCCCGCAACGAATCTTAATTAATATTATATAATATAAGCGTTTTCTTTTTTTATCGCAATAAATGCACTTTCAAAATTAAAATATTTAACGAGGACGCGGAACGCGGGCGTTATTAAAAATGAATAAATAAAAATACTCCGTCAAAATGTACGGACGCGTGCGCACGAGGAAATCTCCGAGGGGGAAAACTGTGGCGAGACGCGCGGGCAATAATAAGAGCTTAAAAGTGTCAAATATATTGTAAAAGTATTATAAGAATTAATTTAATATTATTCCGTATTCGTATACCGCGAGGAATACATTAATTTTATACAGCGCGAATTCCCTACGAAATATTTTATATGGGGTTTTTTTTTTTTTAAATACGACGTTGAAGTTATATAATATACATTTTTTTTTTTTTTTTTTTTTTTGAAAATTCGTTATACAATATTATAATCGAGTCGATTTCATCCGATAGATTCTATCAGTAGAATCTAGTACGATATACCGCAATATTGAGAATTCAGCGACCACCGAATCGGATCGATAACAAAAACAATCGATGGTAAAAATAATCGAACCGATTAATAAAATATATTATTGTTTTATAAAATGCGCGGGAATGATACAGTGAACACGCGAAAGCGTTGTCATGCACCGCGACTGGTGGTGGTGGTCATCTCAAGTGGTCCGCGAACGAAGAAATTTAAATTTTGAGCGAGATTATATTTTATATTATTTGTTATTTACTGAAAACAAGTGATATGGAGAGGGCGAGGGGATTGAAATCAGGTCGTGGACACGCGACGGTGGAAAACTTATAACAGTGCTCGGTGTTGAGTAAGAAATCACTGGCCTAGACACATTTATATTATTATTACTGTACACATAACATGTAATAATCACACAAGACTATTTCGCTGAACTTCTAATCGATAGATAATGTAAAAATAACGTTTGAATACGAGACAATTTGAGTTAACAACGAATCGTACATTTTTAATCCCTTTATATATATATATATATATATATATTATATTTGGCGTTCCACTATAAAGCTGAAAAGTGCGAGAGTTTGAACTGAAGGGACGGAGAACGGTCTTCTAAATTTTTTTCAAATATTCGTTGGCGTACCTCTTCTAATTTTTCATGACGAGAACGGAATGAGACAGGACTCTTTTTACAATTTTACCGAATTAATGAAAATAATAGAAATGCCTATTAAATTTGTTATCAACGCGTCCAAATAATAATGATTTGATGTTGATCGATAAATTCAACGGATTTATATAATTAGAAATATTATTTTTGAATATTAAAGACTATATCCGTGCTTAATCCCCGGCTTAATGGTCGTCGTTATAGGATTGAACGTTTTACGGGTTTTTCGTATTACTTGTGCTTTAACGTTCCTTAGAAACGTCCCGTGATTGATGATGTCACTCCTGTAACGGTTTTTCGTGACGCAAAACACGTTTCACTCACCCCCAGAGCTGTAACATTTCCATGTCGAAAAATAAATCTGAACGGCGAACAAGACGAATTAGAATGTAAACGCTTTTTTCCGCATGCACATACGATTTCTGTCCCGGAAAATGAAATCTTCATTAAACCATCACGATGACGATGATTACTGTAATAAACGATAAATAATCGATGATCATTCGACGGAAAGGATTATTATAAATCATACACGGTATTTTTACCAGACGCCTCCGTGTACCTTATTTAAGATGTGTATATATATATAAATATGTATAGACGTTTTCAAAAATCCAATTTCCAAGTACGGTGGTGATTTATTATTAGAACGACGCTGGCCTTTGGCAACGAATCCGTGGATTACTCCCCGCATTAACACGTCGTGTTCACGAACAAAATTATAATTGTTGTTTTAATGTCAAAATGTATAGCGTTATCAACGCCCGCGATCATGTCACAATTATATGATTTATACGAGTAAACTTTGTAGCGTATCGTTAAAGTCTCATGCACGCAGTACGATGCATGCATCCCTAGTGAAATCACGGATAAATACATGGATATTGTTCAACGTAGGTATTATTCTACAAATTTTATGTTCAACGCGGGATTCATCACACACTTTTAGTTTAATTAAAAAGAAAAACTGAAAATGCACGTGTAGCCGTAAGCCATATGTATTGCTCAACGCTGTCAATAAATATCGAACGGCAACAACACGACGGTGGTCGTGTCGCTGGCAATGCGTGTTGCTACGAGTTCGCAACAGGAAACATCGTGTTGGTTCGGTGTGAGAACATTTTATTATTTTCTACGAGATTAATCAAATGGCAATATTATTGCTCTCATCGGCCGATCGCTAGTTGCTCGTTGCCTATTGCTACGGTGTGAGAGCCGCCTAACGATCAGTTTAAAAATATTGTGTGCGATATTGTCTGCGGATATGATGGGTGGACGCATGCGCATTCGTAAAATTACCGACTACGAGCCGCTCGTCGATAATTAAAAAAATCGTTTAATCGTTCGGTGCGAACACATTGACCGTATTATATTCTCAAAGATGTAATATTACTATTTTTTTTTTTTGATTATACAATAAAAATAATAAGAACAACGTTAAATACAGTACTCGAATGCGGCACAGCCAATCAATCGCTCACTTAAGAATTAATAAATATAATTTTTTTTAGTCTTGTCCCGGGCCGCAAAACGTCTGAACGCGGCACTCCGGGCAGAATACCAAGACATTTTGGTGTATCAAATGGAACAGTATTGTGTTAACCGTCGATTAGAATTCAATCACCTACTAACTGCTACTAAACGTCGTTTATTCCGAAGTTTTCGATCGATGACACATAAAAATAAGGCTGTATTATGAGGGACATGATATTCTCGTCTTTCCACCGCGAAAACATCACGCCCGTGTAACGATACGACTGTTTATAACAGTTGAGAAGCAATTATCGAAGGTTTGTTCGTTTTTTTTTTTTAATTTTAAAGTCCGAGTGACCGAATTAACGTTTACCGAATAGAGAACGTTATAGGGACAAACGTATTGACTGGATTAATCGTTTATTGAAATAGGAGTTTTCAATGCTACTTTGATTTCACAATAGGATGTCTGAGATATTTCGTTTTTGTTTTTATACGCTTTGTCCGCATATTACAATATCGAACGCGGTTTCTAGACGTCGCCGCATAATATTTACTATAAAAAAAAAAAGAAAGAAACTGCAGTATGACGATTATTTTTAAATACGTTTTTTTTTCTCTTTAGCAATTTTCAACGCTATATTTTTTCTTATATATACGTTACGGGCAAACCTCAGAAATGCCCATGCAAAACGCGTACTGTCCACGGTACTTGGACAAAACATCATGTTTATAACATCATATCATCTACACGGAATATTATGCAACATTTATTTTCTGAACCTATCTATTCATGTTATCGCGTATTTTTTGTTCAGTCGACTAAAAATAATATATTGCCTGAAATTAAAAATATGATTATCGTCCGTCAATTTCGTCATTATAATTATAAAAATAAACAATATTATTAAAATATGAACTCTACAGAATTTAACTGACTTTCGTTTAAGTAATAATAATAATAACAATATCTGCGTAATCGCACGTATTATTTGATGATTACATAATAATACGCACAGTGTACACTGTTATTATAATAATAATAATAATAATAATAATAATAATAATAATAATAATAATAATAATAATAATAATAATAAAACGATGTAGAATTTTCACCAAATTATATTTCATTATAAGTCGATTTCTTTTTTTTTCTCTCGTTCCCTTACTATCCGAAAAATAATATACATCGTGTTTATCGATTTTAGATCGTCCATCCGGCTAATCTATAATTTACATAAATTTATATTGTATTTCTAAAATATTTCAACGCTCGATTGATGATTTATTACCTATAGTGTTGTACGAATACGGTAGAAATGTTACGAAATACGAATGTTATACGCTATAATATTATACAAAGCATTTTAATTTCTAAATCAAACGTTTTCCTTTAAGAAGGAACAGGTTGCAAAGGGAATACCGTGAAAAACCAAAAAAAAAACTCACTGTTTTGAATAGAAAATGTTCAAATATTGAAACGTTTACATGGTGAAAACACAGTGGAAAGAACACCGAAATCCATCAAACATATTTTGTAATTCACGCACGAAACGTATACACAATATTATCTGTGTACAATAACAGAGCTGGTTTTTGTTTTTTTTTTAACGTAATTAATAATTAAATATATGACTTCTTGAGAATTATTCTCAAGAAGTCATGAGATATAAGAAAAAACAAATGTCTATGATTTTTAAGAATTAAAGACGTTTAAGAAAAAAAAAACAACGGCTAATTTATTGTACGTATACGAGTAATGTTGTAATTTGTGTAAAAAAAAAAAACAAAAAATTGTTTGTTTCATGTCTGGGTTTCCTTTCTCGCACATCGCGGCGAATCGGTTATTTTAATGAAAGTCACGAGCGTGTTTTTAAAATGTAAATAAATACGTTTTCCGCGTTATTAAAACGTCGCGCCGTTTTGCGTTTCACCGTAGCGTTTTCCGCGAATTTTCCTTATTAATAATTTATTACTGTGCATGTTTACTATCGAATTTCCAATATATTGTCGATATTGTGCTCAGTACATATTATATATATACATACAAGTGTAATAGATTGCTTCAGTACTTGATTAAACGTCGAGAAAAGCGTACTGTTGTATTATAGTAGTAACAAGAGAATGGCCTTTGACGCCTGTGAATTATAATGCGTATCACAAGAAAACTACTGACGCGTAAACCCGAAACTGTATACGGGGAGGAACGAATAATTATTATTATTATTTCGTCTTTAATCGAGTTGTCTTCGTACCAAGGGTCCCCGTGTATACATGATGCGTGCAACGAAAACGGTTATATTAATCTTGCGTACAATATAGCAATAATAATAATAACAACAACAATAATAATAATAATAATAATAAAAATAATAACAACAACAATCGGTATCATAAATGTGCCATAAAATTATACTGCTATACGGAAATATTTAAACGAAGTGTGGGGTTGTTGACGGTCCTACACTGTCATTCCGACACAAAACGCAATCGCATTGCTGCGGTGAAATGAACGTTGAGTTTATTTATATTTTACGGAGACAAGCCGTGAAATAGACGGAGTACGGTGTGTTATTTAGAAATCGTACATTTAGAAATTAAAAAAAAATTACACGTGTTTTTTTAGATGGGATGGTCGAGCGATAGTAATTATTATTTCCGATACGCGAATGACAGGGAATTTCAGGACTTTTTTTTATGTATTGCCTTATGTGTTCCGTAAGATTTAATATCATTGTAATAACAATATTATTACGACAACGTATTTTTTTCGTTTACATGATGCGTTCGAGTAACGGGAGTACCGCCGGAATTTAGCATTCTTAAACGTTTATCACTCTCACGGATGTATTTTTCAAACTGTGACTAAAACTATCTGCGCGAATATTACTCTATGAATACTAATAATAATAAAGAAAACCAATCGTTTCGGAGAATTTTTTTTTCTCTTTGTCTTGTGTGCGTACGAAACACGTTAAAATACACGTCATCCGTTCGGCCCAGTAGTGCGATGAGAAATTCGAAAACGGATTTGAATTCGTCGTAAAGTCTATTTTTCGTGAAGAGTATTTTTATTATTCTCTCTCTCTCTCTCTCTTTTTCTCGTAAAACCGTCCAAAATTAATTAAAATAGAGACAATTTGCAATAGTTAATTTTTGAAAACATTAAGAGGAAAAAGTGAAAAAGAGGGAAGATTTCCACCCTAATGTCGATCTTGTGTCCGAGACAAATAAAAGAAATACCCCCGCTTCCGATCTCTCGACCAGGACACGAGCGAATTTCTTATCAATCAATAATAATTCCTTATCAATTAATATAATGTTCAAATAACCTAATATTATGCATGACAAAACGTTATCGACATGCACATACAAACCGCAGAACATTATACAAACATACAAAATAAAATATAAAATTGTAATAAAAACGCGTGTTTAAAATAAATAAAAAAATATTGTTTTCGATATAACAAATGTATAAATTTAGGTAGCGTAATATTGTGTGTCTTGTTTTCCATATGCGTGGTCGAACTTGGAATCAGTATGGACCTCGAGGACACCCGTTCTTTACGTTCAAGCCATGTCTAATTTGTTTTCTCGCGTTTAACGTTGGTTTGTTCTTCCGGTGGTATTTTTAAACGAAGTTTTTCAGTCGAAAAAAATCGCAAATGTTTTTCAACATTTTTATCGGCTGGTTCCCGACGCCCGTTTCCGTCTAATGAAACAGGAACATCGGATCGTTAAATTTTCAAATTTGATTCTAAGTATAAAACTAATTTTACGTAGCCGCTCGACGTTTAATTGACGTGCTTGTGACACAATAATAGGACAGGAAAGCAATTTGCTCGTGTGCAGGTTATTTGATAGGAAATATGACGATTACATTATAATCGATTAGGGAATTCGCTGTTTCTAGACGCTCGGTCGCCCCCCCCGGTACATATTGTACAGCATCGGCGTTAGCACCGAAATCGGTTACACGTATTAATGGAAGTCGGTAACAATAAAAGTAAGAAACGGGAACGCGTGTGTCGTCTGCTCGCACCGTCCGCATTAAAACGATGTACGGGAATTTATATACGCGTTTCCGTGTTTTATCGATTTCCGTACGTCGACTATGTATGTAGTAGCCATAGAAGTAAAGAAATAAAATCGATTTCGGACCGGTGACGACGATTCGTCGCGCCCGTCGTTCGAACGTTTTACGGCTCTCGACAGCGCAGCAGCTGACGGAACAAAAAAAAATTTTTACACCGGCCGAGGCGGCGGGCGGTCCGGGCGTTGTTCGTGTGTGGTTTATTTAATTTTATCTCGACAAAGAATAAACACGTATTTATATAATAATAATAATAATAATAATAATATCGTGTTTTACACGGCGGCGGCGGCGGAGTACACGGTAGGTATGTAATAATACATGCGTGTATAGTCTCGCGGAGCCAAGACAAACAAGCGTTAACAAATTAAACAACTACCGGACGTCGTAAAGAGCCGTCCTGAACAAATATCCACTCTACGTCAATTTTTATTTTACTCCGCGTCAGTAGACCGCCGCGGTTAGGCCACGGCGGGGGACGGTGTGTGTGTGTGGGGGGAGAAGCCCTTTACGGGAATATTCGGTTTCAAAGCAAATTGACGGGGAGAGGAGCGAAAACGTTGCCAACAACACACAACAATATGCAGTCGGAGCGGTTTATACCGGCGGCGTGTATACACATTGGACTCCATTCGCTCAGCCGGAGACGACGACGACGACGACGCTATTAGTATTTCGCCCACCTAACCGCCCGATCGGTTTTATTTATTAATTTTTTGTTTTTTTTTCATTGTAAAAACGTAGTCCAATTCGTTTACAGAGGGAAACGACACGGCGGTCTGTACAGTGTACGCGTAAACACAGACTACTCGTCGCGCGAAGCGTTATTATTTTTTTGCTCTCGCATCGCGTAAACGTTTTCGGCGAACAACGACGACGACGACGACGACGACGACGACGCGTGACTGTCATACGCGATATCGTAACGCCATACGAAACGGATTCATACGCGCTCTTGTTTTCGTAGAAACGTACCGTTTAAAATCAAAAGAACAGAAATCGGCGAACCGCCGGAGTGATGTGAGTGTCGCTTAAAAGTCCGTCCACTCGGATGGAGGTTTCGGAGTGTAATTCGAACGCGATGATAAATAATTGCGTTGGATTCCGAACCGTCGTAACGTTTCGGGTGTATGATATTATAACGAAAAACGGATACTTTTTATGAATTAAAATTGCCCACGAAACGAAAAGAAAGTTTTTTGAAAAAAAAAAAATCCCCTTGATATCAATATAAAGTTTAGATCAGGGGTCGGCAATTAATTTCTATGGCGGTCCAGATAATTTGAAAAAAAATTTCGAGGGCCAGAAAAAACTTAAACTCTAGTTTATAATTAATTTATTTATTTTTATAAAATAAAAAACACATTTTAAGACCAATTATTTAATATTTAATTATTTATTAGGTAATTATATATTCATACTAATAATAACACAATTTTATTCTTAAAAGTTTTAATGAGAAAAATGACATTTCTTTTGGCGGTCCAGTTGTTCCTCTCCGCGGGCCGCCTATTTTCGGACCCCTGGTTTAGATGTTCGATCGATATTTCAAGTGTCCATAACCCGTTAATTTCGAAATCACGGAGAAATAACGACAATCGATTTCGACGAACGCGCATTTTCACCGTTTTTATTTCATTTTTCGCTAGTTTTTCCCGTACACGTGTAAAAAGAATTGAGAAAATCGGAATGGCGACTTTTTTCAATTACCAACCGTTTGCAATTTGCTACTAGAAACGATGTAAATGACTGTAAAGATCGGAGCGTTATTTTTGGTAGAATTTTTGGATAAAGCAATAAAAGCACACACACACACACACACACACGTCGTTGTAAAACCACAATACACTTCTCGCTCCGATCAAAATCTAAAATTCAAAAATTATTACCGAATGCAACGATTCATCATACCGATCGGTGTGTAAATGTCTACTTTTATACTTTTTTCTACTAACCTATTTTAGAGTTGTGGAAAAAAAATTGCGACTCAGGACTGTCAATATATTTTGAATATACAGTTAAAGTCTCATGTAAAAGTTTTAACCCCAAAAATTACCTCCTTTACGACTTAAATGAATCAATATCTAATAATTTCTATAAATAGCCCGGAATTGAAAGAAAAAATTTTCCAAAAACGCAAGACTTAAAAGGACAATATTATTTTGGTAGTTTATTTTCTGTGCCGCATTTAAAAACTATATCGGAATAATAGTTTTTCCTCCGATTTTTAAAAATAGTTTTAATTACGCATACTATTATGAGAAAGCTACGAGTAAATGATCAACTATACAGGAACATAACAAAATTATCCGAAGAATTTCACTAGTGGAAACGGATAATATTTCAAATTGCTGATAGAAAAAAGACTGAAGTTACGTGGTTACGCGTAAAAACGGCGTTTTCTTTTGGTCCTGTCTGACGTGATTTCAAACGGTTGAACGTACATATAAACGGCGAAACGTCAAAACATGTCCAAAATTTTAGTGAAATGTGTACAAATATTTTCAGTCAATTTGGCATCAGTTGGTTTTTAAACCGTTGACATTTCCTATCGTACTTTAAATATCTTATTCTAATAAAAAAAGAATAGGGAATTTACATATAAATCGGTTTTTCTAATATAACACATTGATTTAATATTTTTATGTAACGTCATCACTGGACGCGCACTTTTTGCAGTGATGTGATTATATTTTCCGGTCGATCGCCAGTTTATTTGAATATACGCTTATTTGAATATAATATACGCTTCGAGCAGTCGTAGTACATATACATATGTATATATTTGTATGCATCTTGTCACTGTGGAAAAAAAGTTCCGGAAATATAAAAGTACTAAGAATAATTTTATTTTATAAATATTATTTGTTACGTAAAATATTATTTTGAATGAAGTAAAATATTAGCCGATAATACGCAAACATATACGTTGTAAAAAATAGCAATAAGTTTTGTACGATATTTCTTATTTTCTTTATACGTTATTTTTTTTCGAAATTTAAAATTTTTTTATATTTGTCCTCTTATATTCGTGCACATAAATTTTTCGCACACGATTTTTAACGATGCTAGTTTGTTTTAATACTTTTTTCTCTTACTCGAATCTCTAACAACGTGTAAATAGCCAATTTCTCGTGGTCTGCGTTTGTGGTCCATCTTCGTTTTCCTAATTCGTTTCAAAACAGTTAATGTAAAAAATAGAGTTTTTCCATTCTTCGTATCGTTGGTTCGGTGGCCACTGCTAATGTAGTTGTATTGTGAACATTCCACGAGGAAGATGGAAATACAAGCGGGATTTTTCGAAAATGCGAGGAAAATACGTAATTCACTGTAGGCTTACCATTTACACGACGAGCATCGAAATGAGATAATGAATTCTTTATCCAGCAGACTACCATTTTATCCATTGATAAAAAATCCGCGCCATCAATCACGTCACCATAATATCTACGAAAATCACTATTTTGTTTTTACACATTATTGACAAATCAATTTTGCCGAACTCTTCGCTGCTATGTGCTGACAGACACAAAATGACAGAATAACATCCATTTACATATTTTAGTAATATGCGATTTCCAAACATATATTTCTGTGTAGCTGAAAGTTAATTTAAAGTCAAAATGTATACAAATCGCGCGTTTGACATTCTTTCAATACGAAAACTAATATTTGTTCGCGTTTAGACTGTCTTTTCCTTTGAAGAATAATTTTATACACTGCCGTAATAAATATTGAATTTGATATGTGTAAAATGTAAACGAGCAAACGTGTAAATATAAGTAAACATTAAATAAATTGTAAACGTGTAAAAGAAAAGAGAACATATTGTGCCAACGGTCAACGGGTGTACAACGAAAAAGATGAATGCAATATTATATTGATGAGGTCCTAATTCGATAGACATTGTATAATTATATTGGTAGAACGTTTTGGATTTAAGCACATCGAAATTAATAAAATCCATTTGAATAATGAATTTTATCTGTTTAATTATTATAGTAATCAAAGACAATCATGATGTGCCGGAGAAAATTCAAGTCGGATCAATTCAAAGTATTAATTTTACAAAAATTCTCCGTATATCGTAAGTGGTCACCTGAATGTTAAAAATAATAATGTGAACGTATAAAAAACCAAAGGGTTTCATAAAATACGCAACATTCCAATTAGTTTGTGTACCTTAAGAACAACATCAATAAACTGATGATCGTAATTATCATATGACGTGTAATTATGACAATTTGCCAACATTGTCTCTCACGAGTTCGCATAGCGTTTAGTAGATTATTTTGGTAGCACGTCACAAAACACAAAACGTTTATTATTTCAATTTCATAAGAAATATAAACTGTCGCGTTAAATAAATATAATATTTGTTTTTTAAGAACGTATACTCGATAGAATTTTTTTTTTTTTACATATTTTTTCAATTTTATTGGCTTTGATTTTTTTCTTTAATGTTTCTATAAGTTTCGAAATTGTTTGAACAATTAGGGCCTAACTTAACACATAATGAGTTCTATAAATAAGAACGGCTATTACGAATCGTTTAAGAGTTATAATAAAATAGCGTCATCATTGTATATTATACAATATTTTATTCTATGCAAGTCTCTTTCGATATCGACGCGATTATTACAACACGCATATAATATCATGTACGCGTTGGAGTTCGAATAAATGGATAAAAACCTAACACGTTTTTTTTTCCTCTTTAATTTTTTGCTAAAATACGTTTAACAAAATGTATTAATTTTG
This sequence comes from Chaetogeoica ovagalla, assembly GCA_032441825.1. Taxonomy (NCBI): domain Eukaryota; kingdom Metazoa; phylum Arthropoda; class Insecta; order Hemiptera; family Aphididae; genus Chaetogeoica; species Chaetogeoica ovagalla. Next base: position 1,457,565 of record CM063724.1, on the reverse strand, counting down.
TGTTTGCACAATAATAACGTCTATACCGATATATATATATATATATATATATATATTATACGATCGCCTCGGGGTAGCTGGCAGAGTTGTTTAACGCGCGTGTGTCTTCGTGAAACGCGTGAACGTCAACACGTGTCCGCGGTAATTGATGAATATTGTTTGGACACGCGTGTTATGTAATATTTAGATATTGAATACGATATTACGATGAACGCGAAGAAGAAAGAAGACGTTACTTTATTATTTATCTAAGAATAATATTTATCCCGTCCGGTTTGATCTTTGTCGAAAAGGAATATATATATATATATATATTAGAAACAAAAAAAGGATCGTACGATAAAAAAAAAATTATTATATGTAAATATTATATAGAGGTACGCGAACACGTATTCACTACGTATGAATCACTAATTGCAGAATGGGGGGAGGGGACATGTCCAAACTTATTTTTACGGGAGACACATAAATCTGTCTAGGCAAGACTTGGAAACAGCTAAGTTTAAAAATGAATACATTACATTAATACTCGCTTTTTTGAAAATAAATCATCGCACTGTTTTCTAAAAATTAACGTAAACGTACTTTTTACAGTCATACGTTATTAAATTGTTGGATATGTCTCTTTTCTGCGCCTAACAATCTTTTAACTTTAAAAGTTCGTTTAAAACACAGATAAATTAATAAGAACAGGTTTTTTTTTTTATTAGGAAAAATCTTTTATTCTCTTAAACAATTGAATTTGTATTATTTGGTTTTTATAGATATGCGTTAGTATATTAATAGATAGGTTAAATTATGAAAATTTTTCTATTTCTTTTTTTTTTTGTTAATAATTCCAATGACCCTTTGAAATATTTGTTAATTATCATTAGTCTTCTCCAGATCAATAGTTTCACAATAATCTTTGGGTGTTGGTAGTATTCCAAAATCTAAAAAAAAAAAAAAAAGCTAAATAATGATTATTGTTTTTATAATAGAAAAGGTTATATGAATAATTTGAACAATGTTTGAATTGAATACGTTTTTTAAACGTGTTTTTCTATTTGCCAATACATTTTTATTCGACAAATTTATTGACATCGCGATTTCACTTTATATATATATATATATAAGTATGCATTTGGATGTTTTATCTAAAGCAGCGGTTCCCAACCTTTTTGAGACTATTACCCATAAGTCAGGTTAAATATTTACAAATACCCCTCTCACCCAAAAAAAGTTGAGTAAAAAAATAATGAAAACAAAATATATATTATGATTTTAATTATAATTTATTTTAATTTTTCAAACAAAGAAAACAAGAGTTTTTATTACAACTAATGAATAACGGTAATGAACATTAATGAGACGGTTGATATTGCTTTTTTCTAACAATTTGTTTAATATTCGGTTCCGTTTCGGCCAATGCACATCTTAGATCGTTTTCCAAGTGTAATCGGTTTCTTGCTTTTGTTTTCATTGTTACCATTGTTGAAAATCCACTTTCACACCTGTACGTTATGGAAAAAGGGATCAGTATTTTCAAGGCTTTTTCTGATAATAATGGATACTCGCCACCAATTTTTCGCTAAAATGTTGCTAGTTGTATGTTTTAAAGTCTATTTTCTGTGTGTTGTCTTCACGAAGTCCTACAAATTGTGATTTCGTTTCAATTTCAGTATCTGGAAATACATTTTCGTCCACTGAAAAGGGTCTTGGGCCTTGGCACCCAAGCATTTACTTGACGGTTTTTTAAATCTGGAAAATATTTACCGATTGAATCTACTACTGATAATAAGTGAAGAGCTATTTGGTCTGTGAATGTACATTTTTCATTTCTTTCGTCGAGCACCATTGTTAGTTCTGGGAACATTGAAATGTCCTTAACTTCATTTCTGCGTTGGTAAAGTTGCAATTTACGAAGAAAACTGGCAACCTTATCTTAAGCAGTTAAAATATTCGTCATATTTCCATGCAAACTGAGATTAAGTGTATTTATTTCTTCGAAGAAATCCGCAAGATATGCCAGTTTAGAAATAAATATATTATCTGTTATTTGAGCGTGAAACTCTTTTTCCTTTACCTTCCCTGACTCTAACCTTTCCAGAAACAAAGCAATTTCTTCTCGGAGCTCAAGCACTCGGTGCAACACCTTGCCTCGCGACAACCAACGTACCTCTGTGTGGAACAACATGACGTCGAATTTTCCTTCCAGTTCATTACATAAGTCCTTAAAAATTCTTGCATTTGTCGCACTGCTTCGGATGTAGTTAACAATTTTCACCACATGAGTAAATGTGGTATAAATAAATCAGGTGGAAGAGTTTTCATTGCCAAAGCATAACGGTGGATAATGCAGTGGCTAAATAATGTAAACGGAACAACTTCTTTCATTAATGTTTGGAAACCAGAAGGAATACCCAACATGGCTGGTGCTCCATCTGTACAGATACCTATTAACTTCGACCACTGCAGCTCCTTTTCATCGACAAAATTTTTCATTATTCGAAAAACATCTTCCCCACGTGTAGTAGTGCTCAGTGATTCTGAGAATAAGTATTCTTCTTTTAAGTCGTCGCCTTTTATGTATCGAACATAGACAAGTAGCTGGGAACAAGATGCAACGTCGGTCGACTCATCTAACTGTGAGGCGAAGAAAGGACTTGACTTTATTTCATTGAGCACTGTGTCCAAAATATTCTTGCTCATATCCTCGCTATGATTTTTGATAGTGTTGTTAGGAAGTGATATCTTATTTATATTTTCAACATGTTGCTCTCCAAGAACAAGTTTTACTGCATCTAGTATACAAGGTTTGATGACATTTTCTCCAATTGTATGAAGTTTTTTGTTTTTCGCGATTCGAAGAGCGATGCAATACGAAGCTTCAAGACCAGCTTCAGTTGACTGAAAAAAGTAGCCGGACGAATCCATACGCGCATTTTTTAACCCATCTTCTTTACGTTTGAAAAATGCAATATCTTTTTCTGCAAACTGAGAACGACTTCTCTCAAAATGTTCTTTTAATTTGCTTGGTTTCATACTTTCTGTTGTGAGAACTTTGTTGCACAGAACACATTGGGGCTTCTCAACACTATTATCAACAAACTTAGTAAAACCATATTGTAGAAAAGCTTCTTTGTACGACCGTTTTTTCCCCTGTGACATGGTTCCTGATTCAAAGGAAAATTATCAAAATTCAACAAAAAAAAAAAATATAAAATTATTTTACTCACCTACTTTTACTTCACGTCAAAATAATCAGAAAATCAACAATACTGATCGATATTTAGTGGACGGCACAGAGAAGTACACTAATAAACAAACGGTGAAAGACTGACTGATGGTTAAAAGTTTAAAACCATTTAATTAAATGTCGATATCATTTTATAATAATAGGATATAAAATGTGTAGACAATTGTACAACAAAATTCGTAATTCCAAGAAATTCAATATAATTTAATATTCTAAGTGTTATTTGAAGGTAATGAAATTATCAGTGTCATTAGGTCATTAGGACATAAAATAAGGTATTCCCAAAACTATTAACAACAATATTATTTTATTACAATTACATTTACTGTAATAGTACACACGAGTAAATAGATAATAAGTACTTAAAATAAAAATAAATAGTTTAACTTTTACCCCTCAAAAAATCGAGTTTTTACCCCTTGGGTGGTAATTACCCACAGGTTGGGAACCGCTGATCTAGAGCGTCCACCCCTATTGACATTTTTAGCAACACTACTGGAATAACTCAAGTCCGTATTCGTACATACCAATATATTCTTTTTGGAAGTTATCTATCATATAATTATAGTACCGTCTTCCGTAACCTGAACAAAAATACATAACAATGTACGTATAGTCTTTATATTAATATTAATTTGTACAATACTTAGAATTATAGATGATTTCCTGTAAGATGCCGCCTGCATCAAAATGTCTTCATATTTGTAGAAATTAAAACTATTTTTTGTAATGATCCCTCTGATAAAATTCAAAAAGCCTAAATGTTATAAAAAATAAAACAGACTTAAAGGGATTAGAAGGTTGAAAGTTAACTGAGTAATAGGTCCAGACTAATGTTCTGCGTGATATTTAGACAATCGTTCGAACCAATAAGGATTTTTAAAACACACGTGAATTTGTTGTGATATTTATTATTTTAATTTGACCTTCACTTTTTCTATTATTTATTTATTTTTCTATTTTTTATGGTCAAGTATTGTTTATGCGGTTCATCATGCGATAATATTGCATTAATATAACAATATATCAATAATTATATCGAAAACAATATCAAATGAGCAAGAAAGTTTGCGCGCGGTACACCAGGTGTTTAGTAGAAACGATAATAGTTTTTGAGTTAAAAACATTAAATATAACTTACTCTCGTTTTTCTTTTGGGAATTAACTGTTTGATTTTAATGTAAAACAAAAGAATCAAAAAAAAAAAAAATCATATATTATGCTGAATGTCGATGTACATTAGAATAACTTTGTAAGAGAAAATATTAATTAAAATTAAAATATAATTAAATTTTGGAATATATTAAAATCTGTTCTTTTCGTATGAAAAAAAGGTAGAAAAATAATCATAATTTACCATTTATTATATAAGGGCTACCTAAAATTGAAAAAATTCAATGTTTTAATGATAAGTGGTTCTACTTATAAATTATATTTATTTTGTCATATACTCGTATTTGATTATTATTTATAACGAACATGTAATGTTATACTTCATGTTAAATATTCATACAGTTAATTATTTACTTAGAAGCATCAATTAATTTTCGATTAATATTTAGAAATAATTTGTTTTTGGAAAATAATTGAATTGAAAAGGAGAATAAAAAATATAACTTACCTGATTTATCCCAATATTCTAAAACAAAAAATAATAGAATAAAACATTGCACACTGTGTATTGTATGAAAAATATACATTGGTATCAAATACATAGACATCTTAAACATTTATTATGTTCTAAAAATGTACTAAAAAAAAAAATTGATGTTAAATTGAAGTTATTAAAATATTTATTAAGTTCATCTGAAGGTCATTATAAACATGTGTTAATGGAGTATATTTTGCAAATGCTATTTTAAAAAGAATGACATTAATAATATTCAGCTAGTACGAAATAAAAAAATTATGCATTCTTACGATTTTTCGTCATATATTTGAATATTATTTATATTCTATGACATATATTATACAACAAAATATTCATTCTATACGTTAAATTGATTTTATTTAAATATAATTTATTTTGGATAATAATAATAATAATATTAATAAATAATTTACCAACCCTTGATATTCAAGTAACCAAATTTAAATGCTTCTTGGAAAGTGCAATCTGAATTAGCTGAAATAAAAATAATTAAAAACTCATTCATTAATGTGTTACCATTTGTCTGTTTGTCCCTTTATAATATAAACATAAAAAATATTCCAATATTTAATTGATTATCGTTTTCGTATAATCAAATTACTCACTATCAAAACCCATATCATTTAATTGACCTAATAAATATTAAAAATGTTTTAAATAACTTATATCAATTTTATAATAACATAAATAAAAATCACATTTCTGTTATGTATTATAATAGATTTTAAATTATTAGTGATCAAAATGTTTATTTATCTTTTTTTTTTTTTGACATATATTAGACCAGCGGTCTATTAACCTGTGGTCAATGGACCACTGGGAGATCTATAGATGGTAACCACTAGGGAGTCCACGTAGTGGTTATGAGTTTTTTAAATAACTTAAAAATAAATTTGTTTAAAAATAATTCGAATTCTTCGACGAATCGAGGTAGATAGTGTTATATTTATAATGTAAATTTGTATTGTGAACATTATTGAATGTATGTTTATTATTTTCGTAATTAAAATAAAATTACGAATTTGATTGGATCTCAATGATGATATGCGTATTGACATATCCCATACGGTTCTATATTTCAAGATAGTAATACAATCAAAATAATAGCAAATGCTACTTTTGGATTTAAATAAACTGGAAACTAAAAAAAAAAAAATAAATATTATTCATACGTCACGTAAACGTGATTGTTCATAACAGCGTATCAATTGAGTCTTATTAATATTATCATTAATAAATAATTATAATAAAAGATTTTATTCTTTTTTTTTTATGGGGCGAGGGGTAGATGTCTGTGGTTATACTTAAAATGGGTCCATGACTCAGAAAAGGTTAAGAACCAATGATTAAGATTTTTATAAATGGACCGAAAACTATTGCAATAGTCTAATTTAAATTCCGTAGACTATATTGGATTCTCCAGTGTCTTTATAGATGATAATATATGAAATATGGATTTTGTCAGCATCTAATGTAACTTATATATTTTGTTTAAAAAAAATGTATAATTAATACAGTAAAAAAATACTTGGTATTTTTAAAAAGCTACGTGAAAATATAATGTAAAATTTTACATTTTTCTACGTTTGTTTTAATTATACGAGTACAAAAACAAAATTTACAATTCACTCCAAAGATAACGTAGGAATAATGTCGATGGATTCAAATCTTTTCTCGTAATTCAATTAATTTTATTCTATATGGTTGCATTCTTGTTTATCTTTTAGGTGCGAATATATTTCGTGGGTTATATTATTAAACTTTTTAGAATTATTGATATTGTACTCGTCCGAGCACATTTACTGGTTAGCAATTACTAGTATTATGTATCTACGATAAAATCACATTAATAAAAAAAATAAACAAATATTATACAATATCAACGAATGATAAACAATAAAACTTTTTCGGAAATCGCCCGTTCAATACCCTTTAAAAAAACGTTTTCCCGATCCCTTTAAGACAATTTCTTAGGATCGTAAAGTAACCTATAGGTTGATTGAAATCAATAGCAATCTTTGTTTTCTCATTTATCGGTTCACTTGATAATATAAAAAAGATGTTATTCAATTTTCATACATAATAATGTCTGGGAAAAATATTTAAAATGATTAAAACTATTAAATTAGTAACATTAAAACAGTTGTAACCTAGTAAACTTACTTATACACTTTTGCCTATTAGCTATTGGACATTATAAAGTATGTACGCTTATAAATATTAATATCTTTATTTATAATTTTCATATATAGCCTATATATTTAAAGTAACAAGATAACAATTCCGTTTGCGAGAAATTCATCGCCTATGTCATTAGTACACAGACACAATCGCATAACTAATTGATACCATATATATATATACTATCTGAGACACACACATTATTTCAATAATATAACGTCGCATAAAGCTGCGTCCACATCAAAAAAGAAACATTGTCTCGCGGAAATTGTCTTCGTTGTTTGCAATAAAATGTTTTCAACAAAGTCGCTGACAAAATATAAAAACACGTGCGTCCACACCAAAGGAACATATTTAATAAACATTTTAGTCTTCTGAACAAAATGTGGATCGATAATAACATCGGTATCGCTTCAGGTGATTGTGTAATTTTGAGTTTGAAAATGAAAACGCCCTCCAAAAGAAGACATTGGGTTTGTCCATTGTCTTTTAACAAAGGAGAAGTATAGTGCTAATGACTCAATGGCGTATTTAGGATTTTGTCAAGAAGGGGGGATATGTATTGAAAAATATTTTCTTGACCTGAAGAGAGCTTCTTTCGCCTCCTTCGCCCTCTCCCATCATCACATTTTTTTAAAAACATGGCGATTAATATTATAATTACTACATACACAAATTGATTAAACTCATTATTTTTCCAAACAAATAATAGTAACTAATAAAGCGTCTTATTGACGTATTTTCTCTATTAGATTATTCAAGTAAAATCATACTTGTTTGATATTTTAAATAATAATAATAATATCAAAAACCAAAAAAAAAAACTCAAGGGAGGGATCTTTCCCCCATATCTCCTCCGTAAATACGCCACTGTAATGACATATCTTTCTGTGAGGGGTTTTGCAATTACAATTTCAAAACTTTTCTCTAATTATCTCTCTCAACTATGGTAGTGTCACACGAGTTATGTGACTAATTCTCTTCGCGCTCCTTTTTTCCTATTCTCAAAACTTGATTTGCGCTGTTAGTCACTACGTCTTTTGTTCATCTCCATATACTATTAACACAGCCTCTCATGTCGTCTACATTTTCTATGTTAGAACTGACAGCTGGTATACAATACGAAACACATTACGCATATAAGCCCCAACATACCTTATCCCACAAGCCTTATACCTACTATAAACTATTTACCATTTATTTATCAACCTACCTACTATAATAAAAATAAATACGAATTGGTATTATGATTTTTGATTTCAATTCGGATTTAAATTATTATAATGGTTTTGCAATCAATAGTTAATATTGTTTTATGTTTTCATCGCGAACTTCAATTCATTATCATACAATATATACCCGATAAAGTAATAAAATATATTTATAAAATAATAAAGTAATGACGCTTATTAACATCTTCGTCTTTACCTAAAAAGATAATGTTTTCCGAGGAGAGGATCAAGTATCGCAAAAGTGGCTGTGGACTATTTTTTAACACCCTATTATATTCTATATGAATAAAAAAATGTACTAGGAGTTTTTTTTTAATATTTTAACATTTTTATTCAATATTTTAAAGGTGGTCGGAAAACCAAAATTCAAGTGTAACCAATGTCAACTTCAAATATCTGAATAAAAAACGAATGATTGATTTGAAATTAATTAGATCAATGATAAAATTAAAAACATTTTGAATCAAGTGAACTAATTGAATCATTTGAATTAAATCGATTAAAATGAAACGAATCATTTAAAAGATTAATTTTTTTCCATCCCTAGCACTATGATTGGTCTGGACATGCCGATACATAGTCGCTGACGTTATATATAAGCATATGTTGAATTTTTCCCATGACGAATACGAAACAAATATATGTTTGTAACAATGTCGCCAACAAAGTTGTGGCGACAAACTTCAGAAATATTTATTATTTTTGTCGTTAGCATTGTCGGAATCACGTCATGTTTACGATAAAGTTGCGTTGGTGTGGACGCGGTTTAAGAAGCAACACCACCTGAACGGGACGGAAGCGTAAAGCGATATTACGTGCGCTCAAATGCTAAACTAAGCGTACGTATTCAAAATACCAATATGAATGAAATAGGTAGTGGTTACCTAAAAACTACGCAATAATAAGCTAAATGACAAAATCGTGTAATTATTGTGATTAAAAATAATATTGTGGTTATAATAACAGAAAACCAACGTATTTGAAGAAAACAATTTTTTTTTATTTTCTATAATTTCAATATTTAAGATTCTAATGAAAAATATGTCTAAATCAGGTAAAAAATTTTATGCATACATTGTATTTATTGTGTGAACAATATTTTGATTACATTTCATAAGCAAAGAAATAATCGGTTATTCGATTGTGCTTAAAAATCATTTGGGTTGAGGTTTAAAAATATACTTTTAAGAACCATAAATTGTTTCACCAATTTTTGTACATTTGACACATGTCCAAACTTTTATGTTGAATCAGTGCGATGACGATAGAATTAAAATTAAACGTAAATTTAATTATATACAGGGTCCGTCAGAACAAACGCATGTTTTTCGAAATAATACTACACTAAAAGTAATTTCTGTAAAATAATTTTTATTTCATCAAAAAATGTAGAAACATATGCAATTTTTTTTTACTGTAACAAAATTTAGGTTTTAAAAATAATGTCAGTCATATGGCGCCCTTGAGCCGCAATGCAGGAATGCAGGCGCTCCCGAAACGAGTCCATCGCGTCAGTCAGCATCTGTCCCGGAACTTCACCCACAACTCGTGTGATCTCGTCCTTTAATTCATCTAGGGTTTGTGGCTTGTATTGATAGACTTTTGATTTTAAGTGACCCCACAAAAAAAAATCACACAATGACAAGTCAGGGGAGCGAGGGGGCCACGGAACGTCACCAAAGCGTGAAATGAGACGTCCGGGGAATTTTTGGCGAAGAACCTCCATTGAGGCACGAGCTGTGTGTGATGTTGCCCCGTCTTGTTGAAACCACACTTTTCTAATACTGACACGTCGTCGTTGAAGCTCAGGAAAAAAAAATTGGGTCAGCATTTCGATGTAACGTTCTGAATTTACAGTGGTCGTTTGTCCGTTGTCCTCGAAAAAATAAGGGCCAATAATGTGCGTTGCACCTATTGCACACCAAACTGTGACTTTTGGAGTATGCAGAGGTTCCTCATGCAACTGTTGTGGATTTACTGGGGACCAGTAGCGACAATTTTGCTTATTCACATAACCATTTAAGTGGAAATGAGCCTCATCACTCATGAACAAAACCATGTTGTCATTATTGTCAATAATTTCAATCATGAGCTGAGAAAAATTAATACTCTGTTGGTAATCACCGGTCAATAATTGATGGCAAACTTGGATTTTATAGGGATGAAACGCTAAATCAATTTTTAAAATTCGACGTACACTTGATTCGTTGATCCCAAGAGCAACGGCGCGCAAACGGACAGAACGGTTGGGGCTCCGTAATGTATCCAACCTTACTCTGTCCACGTTTTCGGGTGTTCTAATAGCCCGATTTCGTCCGTTAGTTCTTTTCATCAACACCGTACCTGTTGTGTTGAACGCTGTGACCCATCTCAAAATGGTATTACGGTCAGGAATCGTTCCATGACGCGGAATATCAAAGTTAGTTCGAAAATCTCGCTGTGTTTGAATGATAGATTCACCATTTTCGAAGTACCGCCGTACTGCGAACACTCGTTGTTGCACACTCCACACCATGATGACAACTAAAACTGCACGTTATCAGCTTTACAACGAGCCGTCTCTCACACCGATTAGATTTCCCCACTTGAAGTATTAATAACTTTAAAAACATGCGTTTGTTCTGACGGACCCTGTATTATTGGTCTTAAACATTAAAACGTATAACATATGTATTACAATTGAATACGAACTTATATTACTCTTCTCGTCGTTTTGACACCAAGATAATGGATTTAGGAGGTTTATAAATGGGCCATCATTACCTAAATTTTTAATGATTTTACTTTAAGTCAGATCACTTTAATTATAAACACATTGTACAGATTTTTAAACGATTTATTTAAATGAAAATATATAATAAAATTACGTACTGGGAGATAATTCCTCAAAAACCTCCTTGCAGAAGTCATCAACCTTTTCTACAAAATATAATTTTTTTTTTATAAAATAAGCGTTGTATTTCACGTGAAAATTTGATCATGTAACAGAATTCAAAAATTATTTATTTAATAATAAAATATATTTTATTTTCTCTACTGCATGGAAAAACATTTAATTATGGTTATGTTTTTAATTTGATAACAATTTAATATTTTATTATTTATGTATTTTTTTATGTAAAAGATATTGGAACAGTTAGTTATTTTGTTAATAGTCTCTAGAAATTCTCGTGAAAACGGTTTTCTTAAAACTGTAATGTGTTCGGCACATATCATTTTGTAACTACGATATTAACACTATCCCTATTTTTGTTGTACACATTTACTCAAAAATGATATTTAAATGAATATATAAAACGATTGATCTTCTCAGTAAAATGACTTTTTACGGGCTCTCCGTACACAATCCAATTTACTGATTATTACCATTGCGCAACAAAATGGAAAACAACGGTCCGGCTAAGGGTATTTTAAAACAAAATTTATAAAAATAATATATTCATTAAATCAACGTAAATCAAACAGCTCGTTTTTATATGTCCACGCGCAATTTAATAAAAACAATATATTTATATTTATGCGTAGAAAAATACAACGGAAAATAATACTTAAATTAACACTTATCGCAACGACTAAACCAAATTTTATTAAACCAATACCACCATGGTGGCCTGGTCTAAAAGAAAAACAGTCATAACACAAAAGTCTACATTATTTTTAACCACGGTGATCTCGTCTCGAAAACAATTCGGTGTCTGCAGTCTCCTCAAGATAGTATTGCGTATGCGCTACGTATACGGGCATATGTTCAGGGCGCGTAAACACCAATAGTCCCGACACAATAAATCAGTTTTTCGGGAGGAGGACGGGTTTAGTTCTTTTTGTACAAAAAAATTTGTGTTGAGTCGAATTTATTTTGTTCGCCGACTTCACAACCAGTTAGAGACGGCGTGCCAGTTTCTTACTTCTTATATATCTCCTCAACTCACCAAATTGAGCTGTGTTTAATTTGTCATATATCGTCAGAAGAATTGGAAGCAATAAGGTGTCTTTCTTGGCTAGCACTAGTCAAAACGAACTCAGTGAACGAAATGACTTTTTTTACATATGGCATACGTTTATATTATTTTGTTTTTATCTACATCCTAACGATTCTCGTTCTCACGACACCGGAACTCTCCTTCAGTCAAAAGGTTAAGGTAAAGCATCAGGGATTTAAATATTTAATTGCATTTAATAAACGACCATAGTTTTGTTTATCTAATTTAATTATAATATTACGAGTATTTTATTTGACCAATACAAATTGATGATGCGACATATGAGTATTAAGAAACCTACATTTACTACAAACACTAAATTTTGTAGCTTGATTGATACAATAACGATACGATACGATTATATATGATGTATAGATTTTGTCATCGTCTAATATACACTTATATTTCTTGATGGAGAAAGATTAATAAAAATAAAGGTAGAAAATCAATAACTTATTAGTATTTTAAAGAAGGCACGTTAAAATATATAATCATAACTTTTATATTTATGAATACGAAAAAAATGACAAATATTTAAACCATGATTTACACGAGCAACGGTAACGAAAAAGAAATTTTGATGGATTCATATCTTTTTTCAAAATACTATTATTCTAAATGGTTGTGATTTTTGGTCAATCATTTTAATCTAACTCACGGAATATATTTTGTGCAATAAATTAATAAAATCCATAGAATTATTGATATTGTACATGTGAATTCAATTACTGGGTGGTAGTTACGAATTATGTATCAACAATAAACTCACACTTAAGTATAAATAAATAGACTAAAAGTAGGGCGATCCAAAGAAAACCAGGCAAAATTAATGAAACTAATAAGAAAGAATAATTTCCAAATACTTCACACGTCCGCGTATTTAAACGCGTTTAATAATTTTCTAAAAATGCACTCCCGATCCATTTTTGGATAAATTTTTACGATCGTAATAATATATTGGTCGATTGAAAACAATAACCTTATTTATCTCATCACTTATAAGTATAAAGGTGTTGATTATCAATTAATATATTATATTTTATCGTAATATATATTATATAGTTAAATTATCAATTTTATATTTGTATATAAAACTAAGACCGGGAAAGTATTTGAAATGTTTGAAGCTATAAAATTATTAAATTAAGTCAATTTACATCTTACTCTTACACGTATTACCATCATCTGAGCATCATCGTTATAAAATAAAAAAAAACATAAATACATCGTCATTTATAATGTTCGTAATAAACTTTGTCTACCAATTGTTATGCGACAATTGGTTTTTAATTATTTATAAAAAAAAATAAAACGAACATTAAAACAAACATATTATTTGATACATTTCATGTACTGTTTATTGGTTTTTTTTTTAAATTATACAATAATTATTATTGCTTTATGTGCGAACAAAAAATACCTGTATTATCGGAGAATCCATTTTTTTTATAAAGTTTTATCATTTAAAATTGTCAAGATTTTAATAAAAAAAAATTGCGTAAATCAGGGTAAAACTTTTAAATATTCTTAGCATTTATAAAGTAAACACAATATTTTGATTACATTTATAAGCCAGGTAACATTGGTCGCCAGTTAGTTATTCGATTACGTGTAAAAGTTGTATTTTGGGTTGAGGTTTAAAAATACACTTTTAAGGATCATAATTTCTTTTTTTTACCAATTTACATTTGACGTATATCTAAACACCTATAAGTTCAATATAGAGTGTGATGATAAATTAATAATTATATGTTAATTTTATTATTATTATCATTATTATTATTATTATTATTATAATTATAATTATTATTATTATTATTATTATTATTATTATTATTATTATTATATAATTGATCTTAAACTCTAAAACTTATCATACATATATCTGAATTCAATACGAACTTGGCTTTTTATTATGACACCAATCAACTAAATGATTTCTTGGTTTACTTTTATTTAATGCTAAATATTTAATGATATTTTTGTTTTACTTTAAGTTATTTATAAATATATATGAGGCAGAGTCTTAAATTATTTAATTATATGAAAATAAATAATAAAATTACGAACCATCCACTTGTATATTATTGAAATTTTGGCAATAATTCTGAACGTATACTAAAACATTAATTTTTTTGTTAAAATTTGCATTGTATTACATAATATTTTAATCACGTAATAAAATACTATTATTTTATTTATTTAATACAAAAAAAAAATTTATTTTCTCTATTGCACAGAAAGACAATATAATCATTGATGTGTTTCTTTTAATTCGAGACACAATTGAATATATTTTTTTTTCTAATATACAAGGAATATTAGAAACAGTTTATTGGTCCTTGGATTACTGGTTTGTAGTCATTTATTAGATTTCGACAATAAACTCACACTCAGAAGGAATCAATAAATAGATAAATAATAGGAATTTGATAATCGATAATCGATTATTTCTCAAGTATCAGAAATAATCATTTATTCCCGGTGTCGAATATTTCACGTGTCCATATTTTTTCGAAAATTGCCAATTTAATACCCTTCAAAATGCGTTTCTGATCTCTTTGAAATAAATTCTTACGATTGTAATAATGTAAATTGGTCGTAATCAAAGGCAGTGTTTGTTTTCTTATTTATCGGTTCATTTATTACCATAGAGATGTTATTCAATTATCATATACAATAATTTACGGAAAAAAGTATTTTAAATGTTTAAAACTGTTAATCGAATAATATTGAGGAAATGGTGTAACAAAATAACCTTACCCAAACACTTTTCGCTTGCTATATCTATTGAACATCATTGTTATTGAGTAAACAGTCATAAATATTATAGCATTTTCGTTCACAATAATTTCCATAACAAATACCGTGTACCTACTTAATACATGTATTACGCAACAATACGTTATAAATTATCTGTATCTTATATTCGTCCTTTTCACGAATCGCGTGCGAAAATCATTATATTTAGGCTGAATCGCGTGCGCGGTTTTCTCATGACAAAGCCGAATTGAGTGCGTGATTATTGTTTTAAATTTAATATTTTATAATTTTATTTTGCGTATTAATTTTAACTCTTCATCCGTTTTATGCATATTTGTAATATTTTTGTTTTTATATTCTTGTATTCTTATTTCCAGCTATAAAAATTACGTTATTGAATAAAAACTATTTTAAAAATCATGAGTTAGAAAAAATTTAGAACAGCCTTTATCTACTATTCATCACGATCCGTCGTTGTCGGTCGAAGATAATACATTTTCAATGGATGTGAACGTAATTCGACTGAAATCGAACAGTCAGTGTGTCGTGTTGCAGATATAATTTTTTAAACTTTAATTTTATAAAATGTTTAAATGCGTTCTCTTTTGATAATTAATAATTCCTATTAAAACTTTGTCTGGACTGATCTCGAACAAACACACTTATCGTACTTATTTATACAACAAAATTATAATACTGGTTTACGCGTTAAACATGCTTATTTTACCTATAATTTACGTGGAAAAATAAATTTAAGAAAAAATTTACGACAAATTTACGTCCCTTTTTTTGTACGAAATTCAGATGGAGCCCCAATATATATATATATATATATGAGGTCTAACTCATAGAATATATTTTGAGCATTAAATTATAAACCTTTTTTTAATTATTCACATTTTACATGTGCGTGCATTTATTGGTAAACAATTACTAATTAAGTGTCCACGATAAATTAACACTAAATAAAAATTAACTATTTATGCCGGAGCAAAAAATTTCCTGGATTCATACTCCCCCGGAAAATTACCTATAGTCAATATTCTTCTAAAAATGCATTTTCAATTTCTTTGAGCGAATTGAAAACAGTGTATTATTTCTATACTTTTAGGCATAAAAAAACTAGACAAAAATTCAACTACTTAAAAAGAACAAAATTAATTTCTGTAGAAAAAAAGATTTAAAATTGTCGGTTTTTTTTAGGTTATGTCGGCAAGTCAATTATATTATTTTTAAATTTCTAATTTTCTTTTTTTACGTTTGTCATTAATAAATTTAAAAAGTGACAAAACCTAGAAAAGAGGCTAACGATTTTAAAATATTTTTTCAGAATTAAATTTGGTTTTTTCTAAGTGATTGGAATTTTTGTCTAGCTTTTAGGTCAGAAATCGTTCTGTTACAAGAATAAAAATTATTGATCTCTTTCAAAACATTGACATGTGCATGCGTATGTGACCACCGTCTTCTAATTCCTTGAATGTCAATGTCCCGTCCGTTTCATTGATAAGAAACGGTAATAGGTATTCTGAGAAGCCACATACCAAAAATTATTAATTATTACTCACATGCTATCATAGTAAATATTTTGAAGATACGCATGTATCTTCAAAATTTCCTCTACAAAACTCCCTAGACACACAGCCCGTTTCCGAAACCCTTAAGATAAATCCATTCGATCATAACAATACAAATTGGTCGAAATCAATGGCAGTGTTTCTTTTCCTCATTTATCTGTATAAGTATATTGAGGTTATAATTATTATCGTATGGTATTTAACAAACAATGCAACTCAATAAAATTATTAACAAATAAACAAATAAGCTTAATAATAATAATAATAATAATAATAATAGAATATACGAATAAAATAATAGCATATGATATAATATAATTAGTCAAAACGTATGGTAACATGGTAACTTCTATTTGTTGGGATGGCTATCTATAGGAGAAAATCTAGTGATCTCAGCCAGGTTAGAGCAGCATTCGAAACGCTGTGGATATCGTTAATCGATATATTGAAGGCTCGGGTTGGACAATATTCTATGATACGTTCCATTGTTTGAGATGGGTGGCCACAGTCGCAAGCAGTCCTTCATACCCCCATTTGAATAAATATTTTCCACATCTTCCGTGTCCCGTTCGGATTCCGTTCAAGATGACCCATTCTCGTCGCTTAAGTGAGAATACAGATACTTGGGAGATACATCGGTCCGTGATTAGTTGACTAACGCCGGGGTTTGAGGGTCTATTGACGTGTTATTTAATTATCATACATTATAATGCCCAAAAAGGTTATATTAGATTTGAGGCTATTAAATTATAAATTTATATTAAGTCGGTTGTACTCTTACCTTCATATATTTCCATTGTCACTGTTGTATAGATTATCGATATAAAAAATAGGATTATAAATATTAGTTTTGATAATTAAATTTGTGTACCTATCTAATTTTATACGACAATACGTTTGTAAATTATCCATATATATATATATATATATAATATCCATTTTACATATATATATATATATGTAAAATGAATATTAGGTCCTATATTAATTGATATATTTCGTGTATTGTTTATATCCGATGTTTTAATATTTTATTATTATTTCAAGTGTAAAAAAAAAATACCTATATGTATATTCGGGGAAAAATTTTTTTTTCTTTTAATTTCAATTCTCAAATCAGGGTAAAACGTTTATGTATACTTTGTGTTTACAGACCAAGCAATATTTTGATCACATTTATAAAAGAGGAAATATTGATCATCAGTTAGTTATAGGATTACGTTTAAAAGGCGTATTTGGTTTGAGGTTTCAAAATATACTTTTAAAGATCATCGTTTCTATTTTTTACCATTTTACATTTGACGAATGTCTAAGCACCTATAAATTCAATAAACAGTGATAGAATAAAAATTACGTTAATTTTATTATTATTATTATTATTATTATTATATAATTGATTTTAAAATCTAAAACTTATCACACATATATTCCAAATGAACACGAACTTGTGCTTCTCTTACACCAATTAACTGAATGAATATAATTGTCTTGTTTTTTTCCATCAAACTCTAAAATATTAAATAATATTTTTGATTTACTTCAGGATATTTTTTTTAAGCATATGGCAAATATGGTTATTTAAAAATATATAAGGCAGAGTCTAAAATTATTTAATTATATGAAAATAAATAATAAAATTACGAACTATCAACTGGTGGTTTATCAACGATACTTCGGCAATATATACGAACGTAGGCTAAGGCATTAATTTTTTTATTAAAGTTTGCATAGTATTTCACATAATAATTTAATCATATAATAGAATACAATATTTTATTTGTTTAATAATAAAAATAAAATTTAATATCGCTACTGCACAGAAAAACATTTAATTGTAGATATGTTATTTTAATTGAAAACAATACAACATTTTGAAAACTTTTTATTTATTTATTTTTTTTTAATAAAAAAAAATATTAGAAACAGTTAGTTGTATTATAAATTCTCGTTTCTGGAAATTTATTGTGAAAGTAATACATTGAAATTGATAACGCAAATTTTGATATGATTCCCAGTCATCAAATGTATAAATTTTAAAAAACCTCCATATACAATAAATACTATATTTTATACTTTTAATTAACACAACAATGTTATAATTAGATTATATGGGACATGGATTTTGTCAACTTATATAATATACGCTTTTATTTTTTTTGATCGAGAAAATTGTATAATTATAGAAAAAAGAAATATAATATAATGATAATTTTTACACAATTTAGAACTTTCTAATATATCACAACAACAAGAATCATAAACATTTAAAATTTTAAATCACAATTTCCACCATCGGTAATGATAAAAGAAATAATTTTTCAAAATTCAAATAATTTTATTCCATATGGTTATCGATTTTTGTCAATTATTTAGGTTAACTCTTGAAAAATATAATTTTTGCATTAAATTGTTACCATTTTTAGAATAATGAATAATGTAGATGTGTACATGCAGTTACTAATTGGTAGTCCCTTATTAGGTATCAATAATAGACTTACACTTAGAAGGAATCAACAAAAATATAAATTAAGAATTTGTTTCAATGATGAATAAATTATTATTTCTTAATTATTGTAAATATTCAGATATTCCAGTGCCAACCTTTTTGGCGCGCGTTCATGCTGTTTCGTGAATTACCAATTTAATACCCTTCAAGAATTTTCGGATTGTATCAAAATGAAAATAATGATCAATTATTTCATTCACAATTTATTCCAATGGTAACGTAGGATAAATATCGATAGATTCAAATATTTTTTCAGGAATAAAATAATTTTATTTTATACGATTGAATTTTTGTCTATCTAGAAGGACCGAATATATTTTGTGCATTAATTGTTAATCGCACATGTACATTCAGATTTGTTACTGGTTAGTAATTTCACTTTACGTGTACTCGATAGACTCATACTAATAAAAATTAACTATTTACAATTTCGGACTCCGACATTTCAAATGTCCATACTCTTTCGGAAAGTTGCCTAGTATTCCTCTAAAAAATACTTCTCTAAAAGTGCGTTCCCGATCCCTTTAAGGCAAATTCTTTTGATCGTAGAAATATAGATTGATTTAAATGAATAACACTGCTATTATAGCAGCATTTGTTTTTTCATTCATCCGTTAACGTATTAATATAAAAGTGTTATTCAATTATCATATATTATAATGCCCGGTAAATGTTTTTAAAACGTTTAAAACTGTTAAATGAATTATGTTGTAAGTTAGTTGTAGCCTTACATAAACAATCGTTTTCCGCAACTGTTGAACATTATCGTCATAAAACATAGAATTAATTATATCTTTTTTTATGATTTGTATAATAAATATCGTGTACCTATGCTACAATACGTCCTTAATTATCCATATAGATATATAAAATGAATACTAAGTCCTATATATTATTTTAAATATATCATGTATTGTTCATTCGTTTATGTTTAAAACATTGAATTATATAGTATGGATTTTTAGAGTCTGACGTTTTAATATTATATTAAATTGATTTATGTGTGTGAACAAAAAATGAACAACATTTTTGGAGATAACAATTGTATTTTTAATCTTGTTTTATAATAATTTCAATTTTCGATATTCTAAGAAAAATCTGTATAAAAAATGTTTAAATGTACATTGAATTTATAGAATAAATAATATCATAAGCAAATGAATTCTGTTAATCAGTTATTCGATTATCCTTAAATGGTATTTGGACTGAGGTTTCAAATTATACGTTTAAGGATCATAATTTTTTTTTTTAATACTATTCATCAATGTATATTTGGCATATGTTCAAACTTTTATGTTGAATTAGTACGATGATAGAGTTTAAATTATAAAATATCTATTGAAATTAAATACGAACTATTTTTTGCAGGACACGACTTCATTGGATCTTTAAGCATATTCCATTTTTCATAACCTAAATTTTTGATGATTTTATTTTGTGTCAATTAAATTTTATTATGAATGTATTTTACAATGTTTTAAGTTATTTATTTAAATAAAAATTATCGATTAATTACGTACGCTCAATTGATATTTCAAAGATTTCCTTGTAATATTTAAGAAAATAAGCTAAAAAATATAACATTTGTATTATAATTTTACATACAAATTTGATCATGAAATAGAATTCAACGTTTTTATATTATTTTTTTTTTGTAAATTATAAATGAAATTTTATTTTCTCTTTTTTGCGGAATAAAATTAAACCACGGATGATTTTTCATTTGAAAGCAATTCAATAATTTATTTATTTTTTTAAATTTCTTTTCTAATACAATGAATTTCGAAAGCAGTCTGTTGCATTGTTAATAGTTTCTTTAAATTTTTATGAAAATATTCCTTTGAAATTGATGTTGCAAATTTTAAAATGATCGATAACTTTGGTATGTGAAGTTAGCCCCAGCACATTTATATGGGAAAATATGAATGTTGAAAATACCTTCATGTACTACAAAATGTATTTTTCGTAGCGTTATGAACATAATAATAATAATAATAATAATAATAATACAAAATTGGCAATGATGTGTTATATTTACAGTTTTTTGCTAGATCTTTCTCTGTGTCTAAAAATAAAATAAAAATTTTAATTTCAAATTTTAAACGAATATTAATTGGTACATTTTACCAATTAATATATTTTGATATATAGTTATTTATAACGGATTTAACCTAAACAGCATATAATGTTGTATTAATGTAGTAATTGATAACATAATAAATAATATAAATAATTTGAAAAAATATGACTGAAATCTGAAAACATATTTTTTTATCTAGTTAGTACGATCCGATTGACTTTTTCAACAGAATCGTGAGGACAGAGAGAAATCTGATCTAATATGCAGCATGAGAGAGAAATGACTACTTTTCCATTTTCGATCACTCTAACGCATATACAGTATAAGTGCTCTGCTTATTACATGTATCACTTTATTTCTATAGGAGCTTCACGTAGTTATTAGTCTACTGTTTTCGTGAACGTAAGAAGAAACTCCCCATTAATTAGTAAAAAGTCGATGTTTCCAATTTTCAAAAATCGAATTTCGTAATTTTTTTAGGCTAGGATAGTAACACGAAACGAATTTCATATTTTAATTAATCTATAAAATTTTTCTAAATTTAAAAGGTTTCACTGAACGAAGGAAAATTTAGGGTATTCAGATAAAGTGAAATAACAGAGAACGTGAGAAACTTTTTTAACTTAGTTGTAATATGAATGCCTCATTTTTATAAATATATGCATTTGTTATTGCGGACATACTTGTATATTATATAAAGAAAATTTATATTTTATAAAAACTGAAGGTATTGTACTCCAACAATATTTGAACGTAATCAATCATAAACTGTAGAATATTTGCATGATAACGTGTGAAGGAATTTCATATCTATTATATGTATATAGCTGTAGATATCTAAACAATGAAGCATTGTCATTTTTTTAGGTAACCAACAGGATGATTATTTAAATTGTTTAATTATTCTACAGTTCACTGTGAAAAAATTCTTATTAAATTACTTACATCTCGAATATGCTAAATAAAACACGTCTACACCATCGAACTCGTCTACACATATATAATATAAACAAGTACAAAATTAATTAAATATAATTGATTGTAATAACTATTAAATATTAAAAATTATTAAAATGATTTCTAAGAAGGATTTCAATCATATAAAATATGCATAGATGAATAGAATAATGTAATATAGTAATTATTCAAAATACAAATAGTATAAAATACTCTGTAAAACTAATTAAACCAAACAGCACAATCCAAAATTTAAAAGAGGAGAATCTAGATTAAATTCAGACAATAAATGGTTATTTAACCCAAGAACATTAAATGATCTACAACAAATATATTCAATATAGCTAAACATAATATTCGAATCAATGTCAACCATATGTCGTGGCTCAAATCGTTTTCTGTTTCTGCAACAATGAAATTATTAATAGTATATTTTATGTACACATAGTTAAGTAAACGACGTGGTA
Organism: Chaetogeoica ovagalla; assembly: GCA_032441825.1. NCBI lineage: Eukaryota > Metazoa > Arthropoda > Insecta > Hemiptera > Aphididae > Chaetogeoica > Chaetogeoica ovagalla. Next base: position 1,434,936 of record CM063724.1, on the reverse strand, counting down.
ACATAATTGCATAGTTTTGAAGATTAAGGTCTGATCCATGAATTCACCTTAAATGACCAAACGTTGAAGGTTATCTAAGAAAAGATAACAGTCACTAGTGGAATTTATACAAATAAAATGTCATCTGCAAAAATTAAAAGTTTGGCATGCTGAAAAAGAAACGGAGCCAATATCATGAATAGAATGAACTGCAATGGAAAAAATGTATCTTGGTAAACGTCAAAAAAATGGAAGAAGTAGTTAGGATATTCAGTATCTTCTTTGAATTTGTTTATTTATCATTATATTCAAATTATACACATATATATTATAAATATATATACATATATCAAAATATGTCCAATATTATCCAATACAATTTTTTCTGGTTTTAAGTTTTATTTATTTATATGTCAAAAAGATCATCCGTTTTGTCAAGGGCACTATGAGGGAATCTCCATTACAAAAGTGCGCTGCGAGTTGAAAAAGTTTGGAAACCGCTGCATTGAGGGATATTCATGTTATGATTAAATCAGCTTAAAATAGATGTTATGTAAATGAAAAATAAAAACTTTTTTGATAAACATAAAAACATACTTACATGTGGCTAACGTGGTATTTATAAAAACAAAACATTTAAGAGTTAATATAAAAGAATAACTTTTAGTTGAAAAGGTATATATTTTTTTTCTAATAACTAAATTAAAATAGTGTAATATTTTTGATCTTGTTAACAAACATTACTATACAATGAATAATAGGAACAACTCGTTACGGGCTCCCAGATACTTTGGGAGTCTTCGTGTCAAAAAAATAATAAAACGCGGTTATTATTATGATCTATTTTATACACAGTTTGCAAACATAATTGAACCAGGTCGGGCTTGTTTAAATAAGTAGTTTCCGACATTGGAAATTCACCGATGCGACGGGCCTAAATAGGTCTCCGGTCATTAGGATGTTATTCCTTGACGACTTCAAAGTTTTGGACCTAATCGGTGTTGTGTTTTCAGATCGGACTAACTTAAGTAAATAGTTCTGATACCAGAATCTACCAAGTACGACAGACCTAAATAGGTTGCCGGGAGTGGTCTGTCTTAGCTCTGAAAAGGATTGTTTTATATGGAATTGTCCTGAAAATGAACGTTTTTGTTTGTTTTGGACGGTGCAAACTGGGCTCATTAGTCGTCGGCTTTCTCCATTCGCTGGGCTGGTCAGTCGATAGCCGGCGTCTTCCGTTCTTTGTGGTTCCTTGATAGCCTGTTAAAATTGGTTATCAATAATAATAATAATAATAATAATAATAGTAGAGTCAATAATAGTGTTTGTCTTGACTGCTGCTTATAGTGGAATGAATTTCTCTGCATTATACTTTGCATTGGTTAAGTTCTCTGGATCAAGCATAGCTTCTGACAGAGGACTGACTGTTCCAAGGATTTAGGAAGAATAGATTGAAGATGGATTATTAATTATATATATATATGGATTTTATTAGTCATATTTTTATATCAGACGAAATGTGAGGGGAATACTTGTCTCACTGAATGCGAAAATAAGCTCAGTGTTCACGATACGCATGCAACGTACTATAGCCGTAATAGAGGAGTTGATGTAATAATTGGAGGAATTGAGAACATGAATATGTAAAGGAAAATGATAAGTGTCTGAAATTATATTAAATAAAAGACGGCAAAGAATATCGCCAGGGCAGTCAAACGTATAACGGAGAAGGTTAATCAAAACCCTAATGTTTGTTAATTATGTACTATTCTATAGACTGTCCATAGAGAATATTTTCTTGACTATTCATGAGAAGCACATAGAATTCTGAACTAGTACAAAGTAGTGAAATATTCACTGCATTTACTGCAATTTTCTGCAGTAAGAAAATTTATTTTTACGAAATACGGTAAAATTATCATTCAAAAGTTTTTAAGTTTATATATGTAATATATAATCTCTTTTGCTGGGCATTACACATTATTAAAATAATTATTGATAATAAAAATCAATAATATATATATATATATATATAGAAATTTGTGGTATTATATCAATTCAAAATACAAATACAATATAATTGCATATTGTAATTTTTATTAAAAAGGTATTACGTTATGCATATAACAATATAACATATATACATTATATACTCATATATATATATATATATATATATATATATATTAATATATTGCATAATAATACTTACTAGATATTCCAAGCAAACTTTTTACTTTTTCTAGATAATGATATGACATAAATAAATATATTTATGTGCGTATATGTTCCACACTATTGCAAGGGCAATATTTAGAAAAAAAAAAATCCGCCGTCAAGTAAGTGTATATAAAGCCATTGATACACAAATCACCGTCCACGCCTTTTATATAAATATAAATTATATATATAATATAATACCAAAGACATGAGACATTATAAGTTCATTATATGATACCATTTTTGAAAAATTAGTGAATTTTATAAGTTATTTGATTTTGGATTTCTAGAGTTTGCAAAATCTTTCGTAATTTTCACAATCTATTTCTAATATTTAAAAACGTAAAAAAAATATTATTTTTCTAAAATTCCTATAACTGATTAGTATTAAATTCAAAAAAATTATTATTGGATAATCAAAATTATAATAAATGAATTATGATTAAAATTTATAATAATAACGTATTGAATAAAATAAATTAAAAGTTATAAGATGTTTAAATGTAGACATAACATTATTTAAAATCCCAATGCAACGTTCACGCACAAGCATAGTTTACGAACACTTGTTGTTTTCCAACATAATCACATTTACTTATCAGACAATTATTATTCGGAATTTTCTCTCTCTCACTCTCTCTGTGTTTAATTGTATTCTATAAAGGGCTTGTTGAAATCGCCCAGTGTTTAAATACTACTTTGCGGTATTAATGTTTATCCTGTACGTTAACGATATAATGTTATGTCTCAAATACCATAACCGCAAAGACCGAGTATTTCTGATTAGGAAAACTTATGCAAAATGAAGACTATGATGTGTACTGGTGTTTTGAGATAAATTTACCGTATCTCAGCGAGTAAATAAAGTAAAATTAAACTCGATGATTGAAACACACACTATCATGTGTTCGACAATTGTTGAAATATTGTTTTGAAACCGAAAACAATATAGATTTAAAACTCACGTAGTGACCTATTTTACCGCTACACTGAATCGTCTCTTGAATTTAATGATGATAATTATTTTCAAATCCAAAATAATGAAATAATTTTAAAAATATCCAAAAATAATACACTTGAACACTGCACCGACAGTTCATTATATTCTATGTGAAATGTTAAATTATAATTGCAAATACACGTTAGTCGTTAGAAACACAAATTAATCTATTGTATTTTTTAAATAAATATAAATACTTATAATGTAGTTGAGAAAAAATGAATGTAAACAAATATCTTACGAAAAAGTCCTTGACGATTTATGATTGAACGGATACAAATATATTGTTAGAAATTAGTATTCAAATTATACATTGATATGTGAATATAAATTTAGTGATATAAATTAAAAAATTTATATAAAATAAATATATATATATCAAAATGTATAATTAAATATACAATAAAAGCCAAAGAGTATTAAATAAAATAAAATAAAAGAAGGTTGTTGTATAAATTATTTTATTACTACCGGTTTCGACAAAAAGTCATCATCAGGTAAAAAAAAAATACAAAAACACATTTTTTATTTATTATCACGAGTATTAACTTATAATTTCTATCTTTTTGGTTATTTATTTTTACAAATCCTTTTGATTGTAATTTTTAATTTTCTAAATTCCTCTTTGTTTTTACTACTTTGATATAAATTAATTAAAATAATTATTATTATTATTATTATTATTATTATTATTATTATTATTATCATTATTATCATTATAACATTGCGCGCATGATATCGGGTGGTCGCCGTTGTGTGTCGGAGCAGGGTGGTGTAGTGGACGTGCATCGCCACGCCGTCGGCGAGAATCATATAATATTAGCACTCGATTACGGCAAAAATGTACGCGCGCGGCCCGCAAATAGCAACGTGCGAAATAAATATATTTCGCCTTTTACATGCACGCTACAATGATATCAAAAAAATGTGGGTGTCAATTCAAAAGAATAACTTTTAGTTGAAAAGGAGGCACAAATTGTTTTTTTTTTTTATAGTTAAATTGAAACAATAGTCGTATAATATATTTACTGTTTCGTATAACACTTACTAGATTCGTGTGTTAAATTAGTTTCGATTTGTTCTAGAGGGTGATTAATATACTAATCATTAATATACAATACTATTATATATGATTATATATAATTACATGTATTATTTTATAATCATTATGTGATTTAATTTATTCATAATTTAATTTAATTATACGTAATATATATATATATATTTAGATGTCAAAAAAAAAAAAGAATTAATAATTATATGAATCCCCCATCATGACTATAGGAGCCAAGATTAAATAAAACAAATGAGAACGAAGGCCGCGGGTCGCAAAATAAGAGCATGCACACACACACAACGTATTTTTCGTGCCTCGTATATTATTTATTATATACTGTTACACATCAAGATCTCATACGTATATAATCCGTGCGACAGTTCAAGACGTGGTCAAATTTTTGAACACTTCAAGAAATTGATCGAGCACAAAAATGGTCGCTTACTTATCAGAGTACAGTAGAGCGTCGATTATCCGCACTAATTTGGTCCGAAGGGGCGGAGTGCGGATAATCAAATAACCATTAAAAATTGAGTTATAAGATATAAGAAAATATAAGAAAATAATTTTAAAAATATCCAATTTGAATACTTGAACAGGTATTCGCGACAACGACAGTTCACTAAATACTCCATAAAATATTAAGTAAAATTCAATTGCGCAATAGTTTTCGTGTATATAATTGATTTCTCTTGTTGTTGTATATGGATTATTATAAATAAATATAAATATTTATAATATGTATAGTAATATTAAGAAAATTAAAATATTTAAAAAATCCTTACTTATACATTCTTAAAAATGTAAATTCAATGGAAAAAAAATATTTTTCAAATAAGTACTCATGTACTCTATGTATATAATCTATTTATGAATCATGGTTTCTGGTCGGTTTTCAATGCATTTTTTTGTTTTAAATTTTGACACGATGCTTTCCAACCCATTCTGTAATTGTGTTTCAAGTACACATGTTTTCTATCAACAAATTTAATTTAGATTGGTATTTTGTATTTTTAGCGTTTTTAAAAACTTTTTATGGCACTATTATAAGTGATACAAGTCTGTTTCACGTGCCACACGCTTCACAAACATATGAAAAAATGAAACGTAAACTGCGATCGAAATGATATATTATAATTTTAAAATAAAATGTGGTAAAAAAAAAAAAGTAGAACGAAACGTACCAAAAAACGTACATTTAAACGTTATTGAACGAATTGTTGTAAATTCAAAGTACGGTTTATTTGTCGTATAAATATACCTAAAATAAATATTCTATTCCGAAAAAACATATATTCTTATACATGGCTAAAACTTATTTTACGAAAATCAATAAATATAAAAAAAATTTCTTTTTACTAAAATAGTGATATTGATGTGCAATATTGAATTATTTACTCTGAGATGTAAACAGAATAAATAACGAAATTTCATTACTATTAAAAATATATCCATTACGGGAAATTTATACTCAATGCGCAATAATTAAATTTTTTTTGTAAATGAACTAAATTCTATATCAACAAATAATAATTGAATACGCGTTCTTTGTCAAATACCTACTGCAAAATATACCGTGCCTATAAATATTCCTCTAACAACATTTCAATTATTCAATTGATTTTTTGTTTTCTATAAAACTGTAATTTAACGTGAATTATATAGATATGAATTATATATTTGTGAATTTCAAAAATGTGAAAATATTATTTTATACGAAATTTTATATTCAGTGTATTGATTGTATGCAAAACAGAAATTCTTAACATTTTTATTTGTGATTGTAAAATAAATAAACTTTACGTAATGTTCGCGTGAGTTCGAAATGTTTGTATATTCGTTTAACCACTATAATATGGTCAATACTGTATCGGTTTAGTAAGATATGAACAAACACTTTATCAAATAAAGTTATTTCGATGAATTAACTACGACATTTTTGTAATTTTTCTAATACCATTATTGTTCCTCCCTGGATACCATTATTTGGGGAGACCTAAGCGACATAATTTTGTACGCTATTACCTATATTTTTTCTGATTTTATGTACGAATTTTATTCAATAATTCCGGAGAATTAAAAAACTAAGTCATGTATACTTATTAAACAACACACTTAACGAAGCTTTAGTAAGTAACGGGATTCTTTGAGATTTGGTCAGTCTACAATCAAATTATTGATAAAATGACAAGAACTTCCATTGCGATAGAAGATTATTGATAGTCTTATAAAATATGTAAATTATTATTTACGAATCTTGTTATATTAATATTGATATTAAAAATTATATGAAAAGTTCAATATGAGACGAAAACAGTGATTGAAACCACAATAGAACGCGGGAAGAAAAAAATTACAACAAAAACTTATAAAACATAAAAAAAATATATATAAAAAGTTTTTTTTTACTAATATGGTGTTTTATTAGTGCGCAACAATATTGAATTACTCACTCTCCTCTGTAAAAATAGAATGAATAACGAAATTTCATTACTGTAAAAAATGTGCATTAAGGGAAATTTATTTTATGAATAAATAAACTCGAAATAGGTAGATTTTATAGCCAAAAAAAAAGAAATATTTTTTGGTGAAAATAAAAATGTACTTACTTGTGGCTAGTGTGTTGTGAAAAATAATAAAAAATATAAGAGCCAATAAGAGACGATAACTCTTAATTGAAAACGTATACATGTTTTGTTTTATAATTAATTGAAAACAGTACAATATATTTGATATTGCCGACAGATATTACTGTAGAGCGAATAGTATGATAACGTTTTAAATGATACTTCGCGACTGTATCGTTCATCGGTCTAGAATATAATGAAATTTTAAATTGTAGGTAGCCGTAATGCACATTATTTACTCAGGTGTTCATTTTTTTTCTTTACATTAACTATAGTTTGTGTCAATAAATAGCTGAAAACGTGGTATTCGTCAATAATTACTGCAAAGGTGTACACCTGTTTATAAACATTATTGAAATTTGTCGTGCGCGAATAATAATTTATTGTTTTCTGTAAAACTGTAATTTAATGTGGATTTATATAGAACACGACAAAAATGTTAAAACACTAGAAATTCAATACGAACAGTGTGTTCTAATTTTACATATAATTGTGCGTGTATGTTTATTTCGCGTGTAGATAATGTTATTATCGGCGGCGGTATGAACGCCGTAGGACTGGTAACGACGGGAACTGAGGGAGCCCCGAACAAACGAATGCCGGAGCTGACCGCGCCGCCGCCAGTACTGGACCCGAGGGAACCGATTTCGGCACGAGGACGCAATCGTATACCAAACGTATACGCTATAATACGTTACAGTACCAGTCCGTTATGCACATAGTCGTCGTAAATCCATTAAAATAATAATAATAATCAAAATAATAATAATTATAATTATTATTATTATTATTATTATTATTATTATTATTATTATTATTATTACATAAACACCGCGGCGAGTAATAATAATTAACGTATTAACTTGTTACCACGGAAAATCACCGCTATTACAATACGATACACTATAGCTGAATTAATCTGGTTTCGTCCGGTCAACACTTTTGCCCAGTGTCTCAGACGTGTGTTGAGTTGTGAAATGCAATATTAAACATTTTATTTATTATATTTCAAGCCGTACCCACACCATCGTGTGTATCTTACAAATTTCAAACACCTATTCGATCTTTTTAGATGTGAAATTTTCAAAAACCTTTCCTTAGCGGTAGCCCACGTCGTAATAGCTATATATATATATATATTTATTTATGCCAAATTTCAGCCCGATCCGTCCGTTGTTTCGAACTGTGCGAGGATAGACCAGTCACAGTCACCTTTCCCTTTTGCGTTAGCGGAGAAAATGGTATTATGGAACGGGATTGTCGTAGTGTATGTGTAATGTCAAATCGACATTACACATAACATACAGAGACAGGAAGAATAATTGGTTTCGTGCAATTCACCGCTATATACGTATATATATATATATATATAATTTAAATTACAAATATAATAATGTTTGAAAAACGTTTCGCGATTGAATATAATAATTGTATTTCGATATATATTTTTTTTTTCCGGGGGGAATTTTTAATCGTATCGTGAAAAATATAATATTTCACTGTTCAACAAATACGTACAATGGTGAGCGTTATGTACGAAGCGTATTATTACAACGAAATACGCGTAATTAAAATAAATGAAATAATTTTCCGTCATTTGCATGCGTGTAACGCTTGATTGGCTGGCCCCAGACGCGTATAATTTTTTATTCTACATATTTCAAAGAGAGTTCGTTTCGATATCTCATTCAACCGGATTTGAAAAACACGACATTAAAATTATGTTTCTGTACGATCGTACAACAAGCGGCGCGCCGACATCAGTTATTGTGATCTTTAAATCATTTTTTTTTTTTGGTTTCTTAAAATCGTATAAAATTTTCGACCGAAAACGATTCCCAGTCGGGTTTGCGTATATTTTATATTTAAAAATCGCATATGTCCGTACAATTTAGACGACGCGTAATTAACGTGGACGGAGATTTAAACTTATCATCGATATGTGATTCTGGGATTCGCATTTGATAAATTACAAAACGGTAACGTTCCAAATAGGGTATACTCTACGTATGCGTCGTATAATCTCAAGGTTTTGTTGAAAAATCACGGATGTATACTCTTAAACAATTCAATTTCTATAGAAAATATATCTGACACGGAATATATCTCTTCCTGTATTAAGTAGAAAAAAAATGCCCACTGTCAGGTACAATTTTTCGATTGTTTTCCATCACTGACGAACAATAAACGTGCATTTAAAACAAATTTGACGGATACCTTGAGGCATTCGGCTACTGAGAGCAGCTGTTGATAAATTCTATATAAAAAAAAAAGAATTGATGGGAACTTCATAAAACTCATTGCACGACTTTACAAACCATCTATAAAACGCTGAATTCGTTCCTTTTCACCGGTGATTGTCGATCCGGAACACGCGGTATGCTGTATGTGAGTCCGACTAGAGTTTGGCGCAAAGCCTGCAAGCGACCACTGTGCAAACGAACGCGAAGGAGAAAAGCGCTAGACGTTTTAGGCGAACGTTCAAAACACGGTGACGGATGTAATTGGTCGAATGGTGCTTGTCTAAAAAGAAGACCGAGGAAGAAATTTCATTCAAATTTACATTATTTCCACTCTTGTTTTTTTCATTGTCTTAGACCACATTTTCTCGATGACGGTCTGTTGTAATTTTCTTTTTTGTTCACTTATATGTTTTTCGTAACGCAATTAATTATTATTCGTATATTATCGTTGTAGTTGTCATATTCATTGTTCTTTATAATACATTCTATTTAATTAAAATAAAATTTGAAAAATTTCGATTTTTTTTTTTTGTTTTGCGTTTAAAATAGAGGTAGAATCCTACAAAAGTTAATAATAATAATAATAATGTAAAATATTATGTAATTTAAAATTTTTAAAGTAATCACAAATATATTTACAAAATTATCACGATTATTTATAAAAACGATTTCCAAACTTTTTTTTATAATAAATAAACGTAAATAATGGTTGTATTATTTTTCTGAGCTCTATTAATAATGTTACTCTAATTCCATTTTCTACAATATATTATGTTTTAACAATTTATATTAATACGTATCGCATTCGATTATTATAATACAGAATTTCGTCGCTCAGAATCGTTTTTCGTATTCAATGAATTATCATTCCTATCGGAAATTCAAAATAATAATAGAATTTTAAATTTATAATTAATTTTTTATTTAAAAAAAAAAGTCCGTCTTAAACGTCCCAATCTGCAATGGGCCGACATCCGCGGTAACCGCTGTTCGAAACGTTTTTATTATTGAAAAAAAACTGCGTTTTGTACATTATAATTAGCGTAAGCTACAAATTTATTCGTATATACGATATATATATATATATATCGATTGCACGTGTCCTAAAAATATATAAAAATCTCTTGCGAGTGAAACTATGAAAAAAACTATGATAAAATATTGCGCGCTATTTAACTGTAAAATTATTTATACGGATTATTTAAACACACGTGTGGAGGAAAATTAACATAGATCATCGATTTCCGGATCCAATTAATCATCGGTACGTGTGTTTTATAACACCGTGGAATTGTGTCTAAACACGGAAATATTTTCACTAAAACCCGTTTAGTTATTTTTTTTTCGGTAATCTCCGGCATATTTCTATAAATGTAAATGTTTTTTTTTTCATAACGTACAAAATATCACGCGGTACGTGTAGAGAAAAATTCCGATTCGAAATATTTCGAAACCGCGATAGGCCGTCGCCAATATTTCATTCGATTTTTTTTTCTCTCTTCAAAATACGTTTTTAATAAAAACGTTAAATTCGCGGTATCTAAAAAAATTTATCACTTACAGCGTGTTGTGTTTATTACGTTAAATTATTTGTTGAAAATGTACTCGATTTCGGTCTTTTCCGAAATATGAGTTCTCGACACGGGACTATGTTTCCCAAATCCACGTTCATCTCGTTTTTTCCGCGTGTACCGGTCATGTTCCAGTACTTTTTTTATTATTATTATTATTATTATTATTATTATTATTATCAGCCACCTCTCTAGCCGAAAATAATAATATATTTCGTAACAGTAATATCGATGCGAATACGATTTTTGCCGAAGAGATGACACTTTAACAGAAATCTTTACATGCAGTAGAACAGGACTATATTACTCCGTAGTTTTGTTAATTTCACACTTCACTCGTCTCGTTCGGTCAAAAGTCATTCTCGTACAGACCGTTTTCGTATAAAAATTTTACATGCGATTATATCTGTGTATATATATATATATATATATATATATATATATATGTACTATGTAGGAGTTTAGAACCCATGTCACTGTACACAGTGTCATATTATTATTAAAAATAATTGGAAAGAGAACTCGGTCATTGGACGAAATGGAAAAAAGAAACACGGGATCGAAAACTGCCTTAGGAAAACAAGAGATTCGATTCAGCAGCAATATACGTATGTAGCAGTATACTTTTCCCGACGTCAAATATATATATATATATATAAATAAATATTATTTATACTTATGTCAATGGTCTATTTAGGAAAAACAATATGGTTACACGCTACTATTATTTGGTAGTTTTTTTCGGATATTCTTTCCGACTGTTATTTTTAATTGACCAACGTTCATTAAAAATAATAACTCCGGTTCGGCGTTTATACGTACTGTAAAGTCTGTGAAACGTATCGAAAAGAAAATGTAATAACGCCGTGTTGAATATACACGAAAAAAAAACTTTTGTTTTAGATAAAAAAAAATGTTTTGTTATAGGAGCGTTGACAATATATTTAAAAAAATATATAAAAATAATAAAACAAAATGAATATACAAATTATATTCATTTTTATATACGATACATTTTTATTTGTAGTGTAGTCGCGTATAATATTTTGCCTATGAGACTCGCGATGACATTTAATACAATGCGCCTGTAAAAATTTAAATAGCGAAATATTTTATATCATTTTTATTCGTCTGAATACCTAAAGTATATAATTATGCGAGTGATTTATACGAGTGATATACAACAGTTATATCAGTGGCAATTACCCCCCCTCTCCGAGAGATTTAAAAAATGATGTTTTTATTATGGTATTAAAAGTTATGAGTTACAAGTATTTTTTATGAAAATGTTTATAACACTATAGTTATCAAAAATTATCTGAATCTATATTATCGTATTTTCCGACAACTGCCCCGGTCCTGGTATTATCACAGAATATTTATCGTACGACGTACAATCGAGTTATCGACGACACTGGCAAACGAAACGTTTATTTGTTTACCGCGTCATATGTGTTTTTTGTCATGCGACCGTTTCACCGATGTACGCGATTCTTCGTTCTTACGATTTTTATGTGTACGCGGTTATACGACACCGTCGGCCTCGTGATTACTTTCTATGCTATAATACATTGTATTGTGTAGTATATAAATATGTCCGATTCGTTGGATCGACGGTTAAAACGAAAAAATTGTTGACAATGAAGACACAACAGCAAAAAAATAACAAATGAAAATAACGCGAGTAGATAGAACACCGTCGACATTTGCGAGTTCATCGACGTCGAACAAACCAGTATCGGTTCATCATACCCTTGTTAATATCACATAAAATTCAGATATCGCAATGGTTTTAAAAGAATCCAACTGTACTGTTACTGACAATAATCGTGCTGCATTGATAACAACGAGTAGCATGCCCAACATTGGTTTTGTTCGCCCGTATCCCATATACATTTCAAATGGGGTAAAGAAGAAAAAAGACACTCGAATAAAAGTCATTTTGAAAAATATATAAACGGTTGGCCTATTCTAATACGGTGTCCGGATTGTGTTGTAAATTCCGTGTGTTTGTTCAGTGATAAAGGAGGCGGATATAAAACTATTACGTTGTTAAACACATTTGTTTCTAAACCACTGCGAAAATACGCTAAACTCCTGGGTAAAGACGGAGACTTAGAAGTGCAAAATTGTAGAAACGATTATCATTCGAGTCGCGGAAGATTTCATAAAAACATTTAATAATCCCAAAAATGAAGTTATAAATTCGATGTAAATTTCGTTTTGGCATTGTTTAATGTTCACCGCACTATAACATTAAATGCTGATGATGTAATCGGTACATTCGCCAATAGTAAAAAAAAAAAATAATAATAATATTTAGACATAATTTTGTGAATTAAATAAATAAAATGTGTTCTGTTCGATCGCATTCCTACATACGTATTTTTGTATAGGTAGAAATAAGGGGTTCTCTTATCCCACGAGGTGAAGTCTCAAATACGCCGCCACTCACTACGTTAAACGTACGCGCATAAATTAACGTTAGTTATTCGTTATATAATTGAAAATACGTACGCGTATAAATTTCAGGTATTAAAAAAAAGTCAATAGATTCAATTTTACGACGTTTGTTTTCGAAATTTATATATATATATATATATCTGTACGACGCGTTTAATGGTTTACATCGAACTGTAATATATTTCGAAACACCCGAATGCATATACTACACGGGATACATATCGTATTCTCTTAGATCACACTATATAAAGTGTTGGTTATACGCGTGCGAAAATAAAAAACGATACGTGTCTGACGTTTCTCTTCTTTTTTATTGTTCTCCTTCGTTTTTTCTTTTTTACGTGTAAATCGTATGTAAAAAAAAAATCTACTCTATTAGCGCGGCACACCGTTGTTTAAAACTATAAAGACGAACCTGACGAGTGATTACGACGCGATATTAATGCGTTAATTTCAAATAACGCGATTTCAAGGAAATCCAAGCGACTGCACAAAATATTTATTCGCTCTTTTTTTTTTTTTTTTTCTAACATTAAAATATCCACCGTTTTCGATTATTCGTCGGATAAAACGCCTCTCGGACGCGCGTATGACGTGCACGGCGTTTTTTTTTTTTTTATAACACAACGTACACGGATATTATAATAAACTCCCCACGTCGTCGTCCAACAACAAAATGTATTTCTTATATAAAAAAGCGCGCGGTCCGAACTCCCCGTGGCACACCGTCCCGTGACGGCTTACGCGCGCACAACGATAATAAATAATCGTTGCCAAGAAATGTGGTTTTTTCGGTGGTGAACACGACTCGCGTTTAATAATAATCGTGGAGGAGGGGAATAATGACGAGAACGACAAATAGCGTTTGTTGTCGACACATTTCGAAATTCCTATAATTATAGAAACGAACGATTAAAAATGCCGATAGTAATAGGAAAATTTTAAACCGTTTTGGATCGCCGTCCGCCCGCCCGCCCGCCACCACGTGGGATTTATAAACTCAACGGACTATTCGTCGTATTGCCGGTGACGAAAAAACAAAAACAAAAAAAAACAAAAACGTTTCGAGACCGTTGTCCTTGACGACGAGGAACGTTTATATTTTCCGTTGACTCTCGCGGACGACATCCAGACAACATCGTTCGTCACCGTATCGCGGTTATTCAATCAAACATTTCGTCGCGCAAACGACGAAACGTCAGCAGCGCAAGTGTTTGTTAATATTAATGCCGCGTTGTTTTCCGCGTACTCCACACAACAGTCGTTTTGTGACTGCAGACGGTGTCGGAATATTGTACTCTAAGAAACGTCCGCTTGGCGAATCCCGGCCAAGCAAATCAAATCAGTTTACCCGCGTACACCGTTTTTCGATAAAAACGAAAAAAAATTACTCGTTTAACCCACGACGGAACGCACGTAGGGGAAGACATTAGACGATTCCGCCGAAATTCGATTACAATAATATTTGTCTGTGTAATTATTGGTGTACGGCGGGGGATTCGCTTTAAAACGGCGTTTGCGTAAGAAAGAAAAAAAACGAAAAACAATATCGTACGCGATGCTTTAGACGAATGCTGAATTCTTGTAATGTTTTCGAATGCCTACACATACGTTTCTGTTGAAAATCGTACGGAAAACGATAATTTCGTTATGATTTGATGGGTGTTGTTTGGACAACGGACGATAAACGCGCACGGGCGTCCGCGTTTGTAACAATTGAACGCGCGATTTTTCGAAATAATCGAATTATTTTCCATCTCTTTAACATTTCTTCGCGTACAATCCGTTGAAATAAATGCGCGTGTATTTAATTTTTTCGTTTTTTTTTTTTGTTTTTACCGCGGCCGGTTATTAGAGAATAAATAAATACACTCATCCCATTACATTCGTTTCAAAAAAAAAACCACCTGTCTCACCCGCGGTTGGTCGGTCGGATGTTCAAGTTCCGGCGACTGTGCGCCCCGGAATTCTAAAAATTCGTTACGAAGCGAATGTCGGAAAACACGTTACGTGTCTGTCGTTATTTGCAGTGTGCGTATTATTAAAATAACGATTTTTCGAATGTGAACAAAAAGAAAAGAAAAAGAAAAGAAATTCGGGAATATTTTATAATAATAATAATAATAATATTTTTTTTTTGAAAACAATCTTACCAGTTTTGATTTACGACAACGCGGGGCCGGTCGATTATTATTATTTTTTTTTTTTAATTTCCGTTCGAAATTATTTATATGTAAATAAAATACCGCCATCCACATAATATAACGTTTAATTTTCTTCCAGTCAATAGATAATGCGTTTATTCGAATATTATACGATGTTTTAATTATTACCCCGTCCACAACACGCCTAGACGATTTCGAATAATATTATTCTCCAAATTATATTGAAAAACATTAGGTATTACCTGTATTTCAATTATTTTAACCGAAACACACATACACACACATGCCTACTATACGGTATAATGAACCGCTTGTACGCAATATGTACGACGTATTTAAATATTATAATTTAATACGTATAAATAAATTAATTAATTTTTCGTTATTATTAAGAGATTTTTTTTTTAATAATAATAATAATAATATTAAAAATCGTATATTTATAATACGATTTCGGTATTAAAAATTAACGCGTATTCGTTATAATTCGATTTTTTTTTTTTTTGTTATTAAACTTTTTTTCTGTCGTATTATAATATAATATTACGTTTGTGATGATAAATGAGATTTTATAGAATATTATTATCGTCACTCCACGAGACGAAACCATCGTTTCGTATTCGTTTGGAAAAGTTTCAATTGTTATCGTATACGAAACGTTTAATTAATCGTTTCGTTCATATAACGGACTAACTCGACGAAAATAACGAAAAAATCCATTGCTCGCTCTACGCACACTGGCGACAAACGCTGCACACTCACTAGTCCGTGGATATCGCGGAACTTATTTATTCTATTGTACAAAAATTGCGTTGACTTACACGTCAGACACGAGAATTAGTTTCCATTTTTATAGCACAACTAAATGTATTTATTATTTTTGGCTGGTGGGGGGGGGGGGAAGAAGGGAAAAAAACAGTTATTTTTCTGAACTGTAACGGAGAAAACGTTGTAACGAATTTATTATACGACAATAACATAATGTATGTACGCTGTGGTATTGAAATTTACTGCGAACCGTATCCGTTCTTTCGGAGACCGGAACTCGGGACTTCTGTTATAGTCGCAGGAAACCCCACGTCCTCTGCAGCTTCCTCGCGCTCACTTCTAAACCACATCTTTCGCGCGCGCCCGCGCGTGTGTGTGTCCTTTTCCGACTAACCTAACTGTGTGTCTGACATTATTCCACTCCACACGGTTATCTGATCGGTTTAATATAGTACGGGAATAACTTCAAATCGTAAATAAAAAAAGTGATATAAGTATTCCGTTTTATTCACGACGACCGGATTACGTAAAAATTATCAGGCTAAACGGGAGGGAGGAAAGAGTGGGGTGCACGTTTCTCCGGAGCCCGTACAATTATAAATAAGGCTCGTAGGTAAAAAATTTAGAATTTTAATATTTCGCATCGCATTAGTTTCCGTAAACATTTTAAAGTAACATAAAAAAAAAAAAAAAAAAAATCGTCATTTTTTTTATTAATATTATTATACGCGAAATACGATAATCATCTCACTCCAACGTGTTGCGGTATAGCCTTACGATTATTATTATACGTCATGAGAATTATAAAACGATTTAGTTTAAGTAAAATTATTCAATAATAATAATAATATATTTTTTTTAAATTTCAAAACGCGCCGCGATTTCAATCGTTAAACGATTAAAGTACTTGTAATGTGAATTTGGATTAATCGATTAGTTCACGGTGGTTATTGTATTTCGGAACGATTTGCGGATACTTACGTACGTTTTTTGAAGGCGTGCTATTTTCACGACACGTCCCACCGTCCAATTAATATTCTATAAATCCGGTTTTGAAAATTATACAAATATATATAAAAAAAAAAACGTTTTACAGTCATTGAAGTGTATAGTTTACAATAAAAAAAAAAAAAAAAAAAATCCAAAAAAAAAACCGAAATGACATAGAAAATATTTTCGAAAACCATATGATCAGACAACGAGCACGCACGTCACAATATCGATCACAGTTTAATCAATAATATCAATATTTTATTATTATTAAATAATAATAAAAAATAATATCAATAAACGTGGACAAAAAATAAAAAAATTACTCGTCTTGTTGTTATTATTATTATTATTCGAGGCATTGATTTATGCCTGGGCGTTTGCAACGGTGGTTTATTAGCAGCAGCTGGTAATAATTTAGTGTCGCGGAGAAACTTTTAATTCGTTTTCAAGAGCCAAAAGTTGCCTTTTTAATGAACGGCGCCAGTGCTGCTTCTCGAATTCACCCAGAGAAGAAATTCAAAACTTTCCTCTTTTTTTTCTTTGATCGATCCTTCGTTCGGTAAATTATTATTCTTGCCCGCGGGGTAGTATATAGTTTTTCGGGCCCTCGCGGCGGTTATCGGCGCGCCGCCGTCACACAGACGCGATGCGTACGACGACGACGGGGCAACCACCAACCGCCGGTGAAGTGTTTTTCTTTCCCCCCCCCCCCCCGACCACAAAACGAAACGTCCGCAAAGTAAATTTCTTATCTTCTTTTATTTATTTTTTTTTTGTTTTCAAAAAAAAAAAAACAAACAAAACGTCCCATAACTCTTTATCAGCAACCCTTTTTGTCTTCGATACGACCGGCGGCAGGAGGTCGTATCTGTACAACGATATTTATACGGTCCTGCACACACCCCACCGGTGTACGTTGCTCGTACAGTAGTATCCGATCCCGAAGTTCCATTTCCGAAGTGGTTTAACAATGAGAATCTACCAGAAATATAAATTCGTCTCTCTCGCCCCGCCGACGTACAATAATTTAAAGTTCAGAAAGTGTGCTCCGGAGGTCCGGGAATGCGACGTGGACCGCGCGCGCGTGTCCGCGGTGTCTCGCATTTATCACATTTGTGATTTTAATAATAACAATAATAATAACAATAATAATAATAATAATAATAATAATAATAATAATAACAATAATAATAATAATAATAATAACGGGGCGCGACTCGCACACGAAACGAAAAATTTAATTAATGTACGAGTATTTCGTGATGAAAACAGAGTACATTTTTCCTTTTCCAAACGCCCTTTTACCGTTTTTATTATTTAATATCAATATACGCAGAGTACTGGAGCAGATAAAAACGTCTAAAAGCAATCGCGCGTAAACGTTTAAATAAGTAGAAGTCTGAGCGATCGTTTAGCGAAATATGTGTCGAATCACGCTACGGATTACCACACAATACATATATATATATGTATAATTAAATAATATTTTATTATAGCGTAATAAAACAGTAATGTTATAGCGCACAATACGTGTGGAACGGAAGACGGCATTTTTGAACGCGTTTGAAACCGCAATCGCTATGAAACATTTAAATGTTTCAAACGGGATTCGACTGGGGGTTTTTTTTTATATACTCGTACCTATATATATATATAAAAACATTATCGCGCGCTAAAATAATAATAATAATAATATAAAATCCTGTTCTTGAGATTAATAATTTCGAAAAAGACATAATATTATCTCGGAAATCTATAGCAACGGACAGCACAACGGTGATTAATAATTCAACTATACGCATACACGCATAATATTATATATAAAGATAAATAGGAATTTGTTTCAATTGCATAATTAAACATTCTTACGAGTGGACGAGTTGTTGTTAAATATATACCTACACACATTTATTTACCGAGCGCGTATGTGTCCAGTGTATGGTGTGTGTGTGTGTGTCCAGTGTATGTACAGAGAAAACATTTTTTATTTTATTTTCAAATTCTTATTTTACTCTCCTCCGGTACACGCCGACACCCTGCCGGAGTGATGTGATTAAACAAATGTACGTAGTCTAAATAAATTAGCATTTTTCGACAAAGTAGTTTTTATAAAATAAAAAATACGTGTTTGTTATCTCCGGTCGGAATCGCGCGCGGACACGGCCGCGTGTCATTAAATCAATGAAAGGTGTTGGAATGCTCATTATTCCACCAAAATACACTCGAATGACAATTATTTATTCTCGCAGTCCGTCGTCGTAACCACCGCTCAGAGTTTTATCATTATTATTATTATTATCGTTGTCGTCGTCGTAGTCGTATAAATTATACAAATATTGACTTTGAGAACTAAAACGAAGGTATTTATTTCTTTCATTGCCCATATAGCGCGATACCCGGGAGGAACCTGAGCGTTATTCTCTCCCGGGATGCGTCTTCTAATTATTAAGTTGCTTTTATCAAAGGCCATAAAACACTGATAAGGACGCAATTGGTATATACGTATGTATATACTGGTCCCCGGAGACAAAACCCAAAACAATCAACTCGCGCTATTAGAGAGGATATTTCACTCCTACAAACAGTGTTTCTCGTACGTAAACGAACGTTATATATTATTATTCTCTTCGCATAATTCAAATTACTGTTCTGTGACACGTTTGTTCATGCGGTATCGTTATTAGGTTCACAACGATATTTCCTATTTACCGGTGATTTATAGGTTTCCTAATATATATATATGTTATATCGAATGTATTAGATTAGATCGTATTCCGCAGCTTCGTTTACTGGAATTATCATTTCTTATCCGTTAGATTACGTATCATTTTTTGTTGTTTTTTTTTTGTTGAAAATATTGCGACATTATAACGAAGTAATAATAAAAAAAAAATTTGAATATTTTTAAATATATGTGTAAAAGAACATTAAATTTTTTTTCAATACTCCCGCCCGTTACTACCGGAATTTTAAACGGTTTTATTGTACCCTAAACACTGACAAATATTTTAATGGCTAAAATCGTATCCTATTTGTGCAAATACAATGAATATTCTAATACGATATACCGGTATTCACTACCGACATAATTAACATACAGTACGTACGATCTAAAGAGATTATTATGTAACATAATAATTTAGAGTTATACAAGAGGTCGTGAACAAGATTTTTCGCGAAAATCTATGTTTATTCTAAAGAAATTTTAAAACCGTAAAGTGTTCTCGTATCATCGTTACATTAAAATATTTCCCCGCGTATGTAATATTATAAGAATAAGATAAGAATTTTAATTATATTTATATAAACATAATATATTTTGAAAAGTACATGGATGGCGTGTAATAAATAACATTCTTATAATAATGTTTATGTAAATAAAAAATAATAATAAAAACCACAACACTCGGGGATACATATCGCTATAGAAACAATTATTTTAGCCAGTAGGTGTTAATTGAACGCCTCCATTCGTTCGTGTCTGTGTGAAAATAATATTATTATTACTGCGTATATAACTTATTTGCAGTCACATCGATAATTCGAATAAAACCACTCCTCGAATAGACGGACGGCGCGTTTAAATATTACCAGAGTGCGTTCACGGTCTGGACGTTTCGACAATGGTAAAAGTAATTTTTTCGGTTGACGTTTCGTATTAAAAAAAAAAAAACGTTTCAGCAAGCCATTCGCATTACAGATACTGTAAATCGTGTTTTTTTCTTAACACTTGCATATCAACGCGTTTCTGTTGTACGAGAAATAACGGATCATTTAATTTTTTTTTTTTTAAATGTAATACATACGTTCGAATCGTCGATAATTTTGTACAAATGTTTTCTCTCAATCCATCGAGTGAATTCGTTAATTTTTTTTAGAGAAAGAACACGTTAAAAAAATTATTGTTATTAATTGTAAAACTCTTTGGGAAAGGGGAGAAACGTATGCAATAAATATAAATAACAAATCTCGGTTTTCGACTTGGCGAGAAAAAAGAATGTTTAATGTTAAAATAAAAATCGTTTTACATAAATCGTACGAATTATATAATATACATATTATTTTCGAATAAAAATCGATGTTGACCGAGTTAATCATGATGAAGGCCAGTGGTTTTAGTAGAAGGTGGTTGTGTACCCATCATAACGATGAAATTCTAAAAATGCGTATGCGAAAGAAAATAAAACGACTTTATATATATATGTATCATGTTCTACGGTTTAGTTGAACGATAACTCATACATCAAAAGTTTCCAAGGGTTCCAATGATTTCACCAGGGTATATTTAATAGATACCTACAGTATCCATACACACGTGTCGTATCCACGTTAATATTCGTTTGAAGCGTTAAATTGTATCTCTCCGAGTTCTGACCGCGGTATTAAAGAGTCGATGGAAGAAAGATCGGACGAAAAATAAAAACACGACGTTTGAATAACAACTATACGAACGGCGCATAGTTATTGTAACGAAAATCGGCTGTGTGTAGCGACACAATCGCTTCGGGGACGTAAAGAGTAAAACAAAAATTATTAATTTTCTTTGCCGAAAAAATTAAGTCGAACGTTAAACAATTTAACGACGTTTAATCGTACGCGTTCCTGTGTGTAGTCGTCGTATTCGTTTTACCGCGTTTTACCTACGTATAATCCGATTTATCCGCTCCCGAACGATTTTCGATCGGAGAAAAAACTTGGCCTCTCATACCGAAACCGTTACAGCCCAACCAGTCACCGAGCATTTTTCAATGATAACACTAAGTGTACATTATTTACCGGCCGTACGCGAATAATAATAATGTCGAAAATAGTTTAATGGCACAGCGAGATGGCCAACGGTGTTTCGGGACTATGACGACGACAAAGCGAATTAATATTTTTGTAAAAATAAAGAAAAAAAAACGACGATTATTATTATTATAATAATACGAGAATGAGAGACGGTACAGAGTAATGATCGGGGAATTGTCATTGGGCAAATGCGACGGAGCAAATGAGAAAAACGACGACTGCGATGGCGTGCAGGTGAAGCCGTTTGTCGGCTGCTCGAGGCCGGTTTGCCGAACGGTCGTCACGTAATTAATTTTGACAATGTGACAAAACACCAGAAGTGCGTTCTTATTAAGATTCCGTTCACACTATAAAAAAAAAAAAAAACGAAATAAAACATAAAACGAAAAAAAAAAAATTAAAATACTCTTTTTTACGCCTTTACGGTTTCACGCAACTGGTTTGCACCGACGACGACGACTACAGGCAGTCGTTAACGATATCTGAAAACGGTGACGACGACCACGGTCATCAAATAATAATAATTATTATTATTATTATTGTTTTTTTATTATTATTATTTTGAATACTCGTTCTTGCGGATGACGATGGTACGCAAACAACCGTTGTCGGACCGAATCACACGGAGTTTTTGAATATATTAAATATTAATTAAACTACACATCCTAAAATATGTAAATACACCGGAATTATCGTTTCCTATATTAAACGTTAGCCGTCGTTACGCGCGTGTGTACGTGTGTTTGTATAATATATATATATATATATTTATAATGTAATTAATTAAAAAAAAAAAACAAAATTTATCAATAAACATACCTCGTTAAAATTAATACTCGATATCTCCGGCGACCCCACATAATCGTCGCGTATAACAGTCGGTCATATTATACTATTTTGTAATGCTTTTAACGTATTACTAAAGCGTTAGGAGAACGTTTAAAACGTATTTCATTGACTGCGAAAATATTTTTGCACACGCAATAATTACACAATTCTTATATGTATATATATTTTTTTTTTATTAAATATAACGTAATAATAATAATAACATACAGAGTCGTTGAAAAAATAAATATAATTTCAAAAAGAAAAAACGAAATGAATATAATGAAAAACGAGTGAAAAAAAAAAAATAATAATTTTCCCCCGGTCTTAAGTGCGTAAAGTTTTTAATTTTTTTTATCCGTGCTATGTAGAGCATGAGTCTTTGTATACTTTTCGTCGACCGTTAGTGATTCGGTACATAGCAGCGCGTATTAACAAAGCTAAAAAAGTAAAAGAAAATCCGCAAGTACCAATCTATTTCGTATATTTAAAAAAAAAATATTTTTTTCTTATAAGAAATTACAAGCTTATACGTCGTAAGATCTAAATAAAAACGACGTTGAAACAGATTCAATATGACATTTCGAAATATAAAATTTTAATTTACACTTTTATAATGTATAAAACGCGATTAGCTAACCAACTCCAGTTATACGCTCATGAAAATATTCTAAGTAAACTCTCTCTCCTTTTTATATATATAAAAAAAAAATTTTTTTTAAATTATTTAATCGTCACAATCGAAATTATATTTTTTGTTCGTTCATAAAATAAACGTATTCCGCTGTATACTTATATGAAATCGGACTTGTCTAAAAAAAAAACACAGTCGAAGAAAATATGATTTTGAGTTAATACCTATTTTTAGATCGCAGCGTAATAGTATTTTTGTTTTATTCTCGTCATATCGCCGCGGTAAATAAATTATAATATTAAATATTTTTGCATCGCGTGAATTTTAATTCCCGGACGTTTTTCGTTATAATATTATTATTTCGGTATTTACAAAACACATAGTACAGTGTACACACGATATTATAATGGCGTCTCGTGGCAATTGTGTAAAGAAAAAAAAGAACTCCGTAAAAAGAAAAGAAAAAAATTATTATAATTTTATTGTAAAACGAACAACGGACACGGACCGCGCGAAATATTTAATATATTTCAATCTCTAATATAAGACTCTCGGATAGCATTTTCGAAATGACAATATATTTTATAAACGCTATAAAACCATTGCAAATAAATAGCATTATTAAAATAAACATTTTTGAGATGTTGTATAAATGTTTTCAAAATAATATTCCAGACAAATGTGTGTCTATTTGATTTTAAATAATTATTATAATGAGAATAATTTAACAATATTTCATTAATACGATATATTTTATGTCGTAATAATATAATATGAATTTATTATTTAGTATTAGTATTTTGACATTTAATTATATATATATTAAATATTAAAACAATAAAGTAATATCATCAAATATATTGATATAAACTATTAGACTTAAAAAAAAAAAATAAAATATTTTAATCCGCGAATAACAATGAAACATTATTTATTTATCACGCGGTTTTTCTCCGTTTATTATCGATTTCATTAGAAACGTCGTCGTCGTTACATATTTTATTTACTTCGGCCATTATACACGAAATCGAATTCGCTATATTATATAATATAATGCGTGTGTATTATGCAGATAACACCGGATATCTATGAGCCGTTAAGATTAAGATATCGAATATTGTTAATATATTTTATTCAAAAACATAAAATTAAAAAACTCACAAGTCGCGGATATTTTATGTTCGTATTTATTTTTACACATTCACATATACGCGCGTGTGTGTATGTTTAAGTTTACACGTACTAAAAAAAAAAAATAATAATAATAAGAAATTCGTTTCTTATGCAAATGAGTGTTCCGCGGATAAAACAAACACAAAACGACTGGTGTAAAATAAAAAAAAAAGAAAACGCACCAACCGTAAAATACAATTTGTCGACTTGTTGCAGCAACATCAGGCAACGAATCGAATTAAAATATACTCGTGTATAATAATATTGCGCTTAAAACAAACCCGAAAAACTAAATAAATACATTTTTATAAAAAAAAAAAATTATTACTGCGAGCGACGGACACGACGACGGTTTATAATATATTTTTTATACCGTATAAGTCCGTACGCATAAAAATGTAAATTAATCCCAACGAGATGGCCGAACACGATCGATTATTATTATTATTATTATTATTATTATTATTGTTATTGTTATTATTAATTCGGACACAAAAATCGTTTACTCGAAAAACTGGTAACGCTGCGCGAGTTTGTCGTTTAATTTTAATTTCTATAAAAAAAAAAAATGTTTTAAGTTTAGGTTTTATGAAAACGAGCGTTAAAAGAAAAAACAAAAAAAAAAAATTAAAATATTAATTTTTATTATTCGTTGAACGGAAGAATTGTCGTTTAATTTTTTTTCGTAATAAACGCAAAAACATTTATTACTGTGAAACAGAACTTTAATTACGCGCAGCAAATATTGAAATTTTTCTTTTTTGTAATAAATTTGAAGATAAAAAAAAGAACACAAATTGCGTGGAAAATGGAGAGAGAGAAAAATGAAGTATCGATTTTAAATTGAAAATATTGTCCTACACACGTTTTCTATACCTATCCCATAATAGTTGTAGGACTTTAGAGAGGAAAGCGTAATTAATTATACTGGCATTCGGTAACTGAAATCTTGCGTCGCGGTGTAATTGAACACAGACAAATCGTTGGCTACAGCTTTAATGGAATGCTCGCACACTTGAGCTGTATGACAATTGAAACGGCACGTCATTTTGAAATCATCGAACATTTCGAGATTTTGATTTAATATAAGAATTCCGTCGGTAAAGTGTACGAACAACGGACGGAACAGAGAAAACGTAAATAGTCATTGGATAATTCAATTTCATAAATTGCAGCGTTACTAGCCGAATACCTCGTTTTCTTTTTATCAACCCACCGTAGACGAGGTTAACGCGTAATTATTGGTGAAGATGCGATTTATCTTGAAATACATTCTCGGCAAAATGTTTTATAGCAATAAAAACGATTAAAACTTTTGCACGGTGTGTTTGAAAATCGTTATTTATCCACACACTCCGTCCTTCAAATCCTATCAAATTATTATTACCGGAAAAAAACAAGTCAAACGCGTCGGTCGAAATCTGACAATATAATTGATTCGTCGTGGTATTTTCGACGTCACAAGTGATTCGATTCCGTGCAGTAATCAGTTTTAGATTTTTAGTTTCCGATGGCTTTACGGCCAGCGCAAGATGATCGGATTGTAAAATCGAAGTCTATGTTTTTTAACAGACATCCACGTTCTTCTCAATATACGTTTCGGACACGATTTTTACTGTCAGCTGCAACCGTTCACAACTGTGAAAGTTTTCACCGTAAATAAACACACATCCCGAAATGTCTATAACGTCGGCTTAACGATAACAATTTGAGACTTGTATTTAAAACGCAGGAGTGAAAAGGATATAAAAGAACAGAGGAGAAGGAAATATGTGAGACGAAAACACTGGTATAAGAAACAGCTGATGATGAACTCTACGAAAAAATAAAAACGCAAACACACACATTTTTGAGAAACAATTCTCCGTAGTGTCTTCTGAGTTACGCGTTAGTCCATAACAGCGCCGCTGGTATTTACAAAATTTTGTACGTAAAACAAAACAAAACAAAAAAAAAAAAACTAAGTACGTTCCAAACGGCTTTTTACACTCGACTATATTGTAAATTGCGTTGATGAAAATATCAGAATTTATATTTTTTCGGTATAATCGCGGTGGTAATATGAAAATAAAAAACAAATGAAACATTTATTTCTCTCTAAATGTCCGTATGCGATATATCACGTGCGATATAGTTTAAAATAAAAAATGGGATTAACAAAAAAAAAAAAAAAGGGAAAGAAAATCGCTGTTGATGAGTTCGTATATATATATAAATATATATGAGTATAGTGATTTAAATATATGTAGTTTATTGACTTCGAGGTGGAAATCGATTAAGACGAGAAAATAAATTTAAAAAAACTCCGGTCGAAAACCCGTATAGTATGTGTGTGTGTGTGTTTACTTATATGACAAATGAAGTAATTTTGTGGGTGCTCTAATTTTTCTGCTTTTTTTTTTTTTTTTGTTTTTTAGGGAGTAAAACTATTTCTCTTCGTTTATGGGCTCATTTATCATACGAGTCTCGGGCCCGGGGCTATATAAGTAGCGGCGCGTATAACGAAGTCAGGTGAAAAACCGTGTATAGTATTAGTACCAACACACTAGTCGAAAACGCTGCATAGGAGTCCAATTATTAAACTGTGAATGAACACGTAAGTATGTGTAATAATATAATGTGTACCAGTTATTATATAATATATTATCATCTCGTCTCCGGGATGAAGGTTAATCCTAATTAACCCGGGCTACTCGCCGTACGCAATTTCCATCGTCACGATATTATATAGAATAATACATAATTTGATGTGCCACAGAGGTATGATTCGTGTGCTGTAAGTAAAAAACAGTGGAAAATTTACGTCGATACGTGCAAAAATGCGCGATAAAAATATTACTTAAATATAAATAATAATAATAAAAAAAGAAAACTGTGGTATTATTTTCTTCCCAATTTTCTCTTCGTAAATTAACACAATACGTAATAAGTTATTGTTAAAAATAACACAGTGCAATGGAATTTTATTCGATTTATTCGAATAAAACTCGGTTCAAACTCGAAATTGATATGTACTTTTGTACAACATCTACCGCGCTGCTATGCGTATTTGTTTTCTTTTCGTAATACTCTTAATATCGAAAGTTTTCACTTACAATATTAATGCACATGCTATCTTTGCAACAATAAGTAATATCGTCTATTAATATTATTTATATAACAACATCATGTCACATTATCACTGATTACTGCCTGTAATAACTAAATATATAATATTTGAAATAAGCCGTTTGGAAATTTTCGTGGACCATAGTGTGGTCAATTAAATCTGCACGCGTCTGATCTGTGACTTCCAAAAGTAATTTCGATTGTTGCGTGCACGAGGAATCCTGTTCGATACATTTTGAAACGGTTCTTACATTCATACTCAATAACGTAATATGAAAGACAGTACACCTTCGACATGAATTTATACGCAGATTTTATTGAAATAATGTATGGGCAAATACAGTCTAACCCATCCATAGTATTATGTTATCGTCATCGTTGCTAAAAAAAAAATTGAAATAAAATATTCCCGTCGCATTTAAATACAGTCGAAAAAAAAAAATGATTTAATATAATTGAGTTTGAAAAACTATTCGAAATACTACACAAGAAGTCTGATTATGTTTCAACTCTTTACAAAAGTAATATAATATCATTTACTTAAATGTAATCTGACTTTCAAAGTATCAAAACGAATAGAAATTAGTGTACAAAGTGTAAAGACGTGTAGAGTTATCCAAATAGTCTGTCTTGAAAGTACAAATATAATTTACTTCAACAAAAGACAACAACTACTATGTACATGCTCGTATAGTGAACGTGTTAAACAAAATTCAAATTTTGTAATATTTTTATACTTTTATTTTAGTATACACGTAAATCATCAACTGAAATACGTTGTTTCTTTTTCGTTTTTTGTGAATATTCGAATATAAAATGAATACTTTTTTGTTTTACAGAAAAATATGTGTAATATTTTATTTTATTTTTATATCAAACGTATTTGTTTACGGGACAAAATTATATAAAAGTCTCCGTCCGATCGTCTAAAATCTAATACACGTCTCGTCTGTTATTTCTTTTTTTATGTCGTAAATGTTTTCGTTGCTTCGTACGCTGTTATAATATATTCATCGTACGCATTGCTTTGGACCAACTAACGAGCAGTCGTGTAAAAATATACTCACAAAAACCTATTTAAATATTTCTATTTCTAACCGTGTTTGAAGTACAAACACTTTTTTTTTTTAGAAATATTATTTAAATATTCAAAAAATCAATTTTGAATTTTTTCATTCTAATTGACATATGTTTTGTAGATAAAATTTTATGCGTTATTTTAATATTACCATATGCGATAGAACTTTTTGAAAACGTTATTTGATACGTTTAATCAATGAACCCTAAAATGATCTTCTAAAAAAAAAAATCAAAAGACCACGTGAAAATTTTAATGTTTTTTTTTAAAACCACTTTTGACAATTCTAATTTCATGCAAGTACCAATCACGCGAAGTGCTCGAAATGCATTTTCTCACTTTCTGTTAACTGCCCGATGTGGTTTTTCACTACAAAAGCCGAGTGACTTTTCAATTTAACGAGCGGAGCGTCGAGTGGCAATATGCGCACGTAAATTACTCGTCTACACAAAACACGTGGATACAATTTTAAAATATTATATTTAAAGCAAAAACTACCGAAAATCGTTGTAAATGAAAATGTGAACTTTCGTATACCTCAAAATGTGTACCGTCATTGGTGTATTAATATCAATTTTTCATCTCGAGATTAAATTGAACAAAAATTGATCATCCTCCTCATAATTATTCTGCTGTTTCTGACCAACTCGAACTGTGCTCCCTTTCTGATAGGCGAGTACTAAGCTGGTTCATTCTTGCCTCTTAACCTCATCAATGGGTCAATTGATTGTCCTCCTCTGTTAGAACTATTAAATTTTAAAGTTCCCTCTCGAACAAATAATTTTACATTTTACTTTCTGTAAAATGTTTTCTACGTAAAAATTTCCTGTTTTGGCGTGAATAAACAATAAACAATAAATTGAATCGATAATTTGAAAAATAAGTGAATGAACCTTGTATGCTATCAAAGTTGAGTTCGGATTTCGATACGTTTGAATCTTTTTTCTTCAAATTAATTATATGATGCTTTTCAAAATACAAATGGGCTTTACGCAAACACATCAGCCTAACAATTGACTTTTTACAGGATATTTTTTAAAATTTTTGACGTTCTAAGGAATTTTTTTACGTCATTTTTATTTTTAAATCCATTTCGATGAGTATAGTTCAATCACGTGAATAGTTTATTTAGATTATTTACGCTTTAATAAAATGAATTATAAAGGTGAAAAAAAATTCAAATATTTTTAATTTATTTATTAAACACTAATAACGGTACAACACGTTTTAAAAGCAATGAACTTATTTTTATTAAACAATTTAATAAAAAAAAAAAATTTTCTTTCTCTTTTACATTAATACACTATACAGCTATGTAAAGATGGTATTCGACTTGCAGTTCAAAAATTCAATGCGCAGTCTTCCATAGTTTAATTACAGCCGAAATTTGAATATAATAAACATTAAATTACGACTATATTATTTAAATATTTCATAAATTGCAAAAATTTCGTAATACGTCTTAGCTATTGTATTTATAATTTTCAACTCTTGAACACAAGCATATTTCCCATGGCATAAATTTTTATAATAATAAAATCGTCGTAATAAATATAACTTCGTATAACTATATCGAAATTTGAATAATATCCGCCGGAACCGTACCGACAGCCAATTAATGACAATAAATAATATTTAAACTTATATGTAATGTTTCAAAAATAATAATAATAATAATAATAGTAATAAATATTTTTGGCTAATGATTGTGCAATGATAATTGTGTTCTGCGGCATAAAACGTAATATGCCGAGTAATAATACGATAAGAAGAAGCGAGAAGCTTTATAACAATAGACAATACTCGCGTCGTCGTCGTCGTCAAACTTATTTGTTCGAAAGATTAAATTAGAAAAGACGTGTCATTTAAGCATTCGACGTTGTTGTCTGAAAACTTGAGTTTTCATGCCAAAGTGGAACAAAAATAAAATATAAATTAGACGCGGATTCGACAATATATAATAATTGAGTTGTTAGGACCGACGTTTGAATAATGTCCCGCGTTCAACTTCTACTCGAACAATATAGACACGAGAACACTTCACGCGCTACAATTAAAACGCGTTGACATTATCATAGACGAGTGTTTCGGTCAAGTTTCGGTGAATAGTACGTGCCGAAACGGTACGAAATTTTACCGGAAAAAAGAATGAGGAATTTGCATTTTTTATATAAACGTCGAGATATTTCGAACTCGTCGTAATATAATGAAAATAGAATAATTTAAATGTCATATAACTCGTGATTTCGATTGAAACTATTTGTTCGGTAATAAAACTAAACGGTGTAATAAGTAAATTAATTATTGTTTAAACTGAAAAAATAATATTGTATAACGAATTATCTCCTCGTTGAAATATATTACGTTCGTCACCGTAAATGAATATTTTCCTTAAAAAGCAGGAAAAGAGACCTACTTAAACACGATTAAGTTCTCCTAATCGAACAAGAATAGGTTTCTTAGAAAAACAAAAAAACAAAGTTATTATATAATTTAAAAAATTTAAGTTCGACAATTTTTTTCTAAATTGAATGTCATAAAAAAAAATATATATTATATTTCAACTGATAACAATATGGTATCGATTAAGTTGGAGATAACTGTAGTTAGTTCTGTTCACACACATTTTATTCGCGCAGCCTCCACATATTATATAATATCATAAAACCGTTATGGTGCACAGAATTTGATTCGCGACTTTTGTACAAGCAATCCAACGGACTATATCATCCCGTGATCGTATACGACTTGGTTCGAGATAATACGCTTACCTGCGTTTTCTCGTAATTGATAAATGAATTAGAAACGTCTGCGTCTGCGGTTGGATTGCGTATATGGAGATAAACGAAAAAGTAAATATCCGAGACGGCAAAAAAAAATACGCTCGCGTACATTTCGAAATGTAATCGCGCGCTCGTGACTCGTGTAAGAAACACGCAATAAGACTTCCGAAACATCAAAGTCACGTGTACACACGGTGAAACCGAAATCAGCTTGTGGCGTGTAAAAACGGCGAAATTCTTCATCAGACTAAGTGTTCCAGCGCGTTTTCTCGAATCGACGTGGACGTTTATTCGGTAAACGAAATAGATGTTTGTCGTTCTAAACCGTGTGTGTGTGTGTGTTTGAATATATTATTATATCACGGGATTTTCAAATATTCATCTCGAGACGTATTTTTCGGTACGACGAAAAATTCGATTGAAATCCGAACGTACGAAATATGGCCAATAATTTATACAGCGAAAGAGGCAAAAAAAAAATAGAAGCGATTTTAATATATATTTTACTGTATACAACGCGTTATGGCGGTGTGTGAATTTGAATTTTTTAAACGCCATCGTCGTCGTTGTTCACTGCAAAACGAAAAAACGTAATAGTATATTTATTTTTTTATTATTATTATTGAGCTGTACAGACGTCGAAATGAATACACGTCATTTCGCATGAACAAAACACACAACAACAACTGTAAGCTCTTTTATCGCAGTACATTATCTCTCGTATTCCGTTCCAAAAGAATGAAAAAACAATAAAAAAATTCCCATGAATTCGTTAACAGGCAATGAACCTCATTCGGGTTTGGCATTAAATTCCTTTCCCGCCATTCAAAGTACGTTATAGAAAATGTTGCGAAATACATTTGACGTCTCGTTTATATTTAATAAATACGACGTTATCGATTTGGACAAATATATTTCGTAAAATTCTGAAATTGTGTATAAAGTATCCGTAATAACACAATATTATGTGTTATCACGGACACTTTATGAGCAAGAAAATATTTTTAAAAATAACTTCGTTACACCGTAATACCTACAGCGTAAACCCGTAAGTCCCGCGTTTGACAAAACACCGTTGTTACCTCTAAAGGAAAACGTTGTGTTCTATGCGCAACGTACAGCGAAGACGAGCGCGGTATATTATTTTCTCGTAGTTGGTAGTTTTGACAATTAACTTCTAACAAAGTCAAAACAGCTGAAGGAAGTATGTTTTAAGGGACATGCTATTTGTATTAAAACGTATATTACACGCGTTTGTCATCACTGACGTCTCGTTCCGTCCCTTCTAATGACGATACTGGCGCCAAGTTTTCGGATAATTATACGCAGGAACCGTCTCGTTTGGTAAAAATATCATTTAATTTCGACCGCGCGTCCACGGATTTCGGTGAAATGTCACTAAATGTGTTCACTATTCGTTTTTAGCCAACCGGAGAAAACGAATCGAGTTCGCGAAATTATTATTATTATTATTTGTCTACCGCGTTACGATAATTTATATTCAGTGAAAAGTTACTACATATTAACATAGTGTTTTGTCGATTCAACTCGCATTTAATATACGCGCAGTTTACGTAATAAACACTGATTGGAACGAAATATTCGTTTTTCGAAAATTACCCATTCGCATTTAATCCGATTGCTGTCGTGAAAGAAAATTGAATAATTGTGGGAATAATATTATTAAATCCACTTTTTTATACGGTAATTCGATCATTCGTGTATAGACACATTTCTGCCGCACAAACCAAAAACGCGACTCCGCATCATTTCATTTTACTATATATCGTTCCGACGGATACCGATTTATAACCGTTTACCGCGGTCGTTTTATTATCTCGTCGAAAATCACATTTATAAAACGTCTCGTTGACGCAGCGCGTTCTTTTTGAAACGAAATTTCGGAACGTTTTTCTCAATGATTTCATACCGTATTGACATGTTTGAAACAGAGAAATTTAATGCCTGCCTCGTATTATATGACACATCGTCACGTATTTCGTGTTGTCGCGGGCGCGTTCGCGTAAAAATGCTGTAGTCGACAGAAGTTATATGTCAATCCTGCAGATCGATCTCAGACGTGGTATCGAGACGATGTATTTATTTTATTTCTACTTTTTAAAACGGCGTTACTTTGCCGGTAGACCGGTGTTTTTCATAAAGATTTTCCCCGTGTCAAAATGTCGAGCCCTGCTCATTAAAAAAAAAAAAATTACGAATTATCCGAAAGAATCGAAAGTTAAACGAAACTACGATCCACACACTACATTGGAACCTTGTTTTTCCATATATTTTTACAATATTATAAAATAAAAAATATACGTACCGAATAGAACCGAAATGTAGCGATTAAATACGATAATACTCGTATATGCGGAGAGCGATATTATTTATAGTGTCATAATAATATTATATGGTATAAATCGTGAATGTAATACACTCCTGAGAGCAGAATTCAATTAAACATTTGCTTATAAGGTATGCCTGTTTACAGTGACGTAGCCAGGAATTTCGTGAGTAGCTAAAACCCCGTACTGTCTACCTATGTAGACAATGGAAAATTTTCTTCGAATCGTCAAAAAGTATATTAATGTAAAGTTATATAATACAAAATATGTAATATGCAAAAAGTGAATATGCCTATAGAGTGTTCGAAAAATGTTTATGAATGTGTAGAAAACATGTTTCGACTGTAAGTTATCATCAATAAGCGATAGGCATTAAAATAATGATGTGGGGGTTAACCTGTCGTCAGGTTATGTCGTCCTGAACCCGCAAAACTCCGTTATCAATTTTTCTCCGCTCGTCGAAAACGGAGAAAACTTCCCCGAGTCGACGACGAACTCAGATCGGCCGTGTATAATGTAAACGTGTAAATATAAGTAAATAAATAGTTAACGTGTAAAATAAAAGATAAAATGCGTCAACGGTCAACGGGCGTACGACGAAAAAGAAGAATTTTTCATTTTATTGAGAGACGCGAAATAATAATAAAATAATTACTATGACGTACGGCCGTGTATAATTGATCGTACGATTAGCGTGAAACGAACACAGGCATAGCGTGTCAGCCGACCGCGAGATAGAACGGAGGGGGGAAAAAGTAGTCACCAGATAGCGCTACGACATAACATATAGAGGGAGTTGCCACGCAAGAAAACACGTATAAATAGCGGTCCGCGACAAACGTACTGCTCAGTGTAGCCTCGGCGGGCAAACGCGAACAACGTTGCGAGTACGCAATGAGTGGGCGCGCGCGTGTTAGGTGTGTCGTCACACAAGGTCTGACAGCTATTTCTACGCGCTTTTCTACGGTTTTACGGTTATATCGTTTACGTTCCACGCACGTTGTTTTTTCTTTTTTCTACTTCGGCGTTTCGTTTCGGTACAATAGATAAGCGGGTCGTTCGCCGACGTGGATATTTCATTGGCAGAACGGGTCCGTTACGTTTTCGCGCCCTCTACGCTCCTCGAACGCCATGTATAACGGATGTTTTTTATAACTGGTTAAAACGGTACGCAGTTTGTGAGTTCGCGCGCAAAAAACAAAATATAGCGTAATTATACACATTTTCTTCGGACGTTTGAATGCGACCGTTTTACGTGTTTTCTTTGTCACTTTTTCCGGCGCAAACGATTTCTTTTCGCGAATAACACATTCTACTTTTCGTCCGGCGTCGAAGTCGTCGCACGCACGGCACATCGAAAATAAAGTAAGATCCCTCCCCCCACCTCATCTCACACGAATTCCGATACATCGTAATACAGACGGGCATTACATAATTCGAGGGACGAACATAAATCCTCATCGGTTCGACACTGGCTACACCGACGGTCCCGTCGTCCGCGAGACGTATAAAACATCCCTGGAAAAAAAAATAAAAAATAGATCGGTGGGGCGTGTAACAAAACGGCGCAGTGGTGGTGGTGGTGGGTTCTGCGCACAATCGAATACGCGTCGCGGGCAAGACGAGACACGGACGGGTGTAGCCGTTGTCGACGGAGAAGAAATAAGCTAACCCGCCGGACTGTACACGGGAATATTTAATTAAGTCGTCTACGGGTCTGTGGCCAGTCGT
The DNA here is from genome assembly GCA_032441825.1 of Chaetogeoica ovagalla. NCBI lineage: Eukaryota > Metazoa > Arthropoda > Insecta > Hemiptera > Aphididae > Chaetogeoica > Chaetogeoica ovagalla. The sequence goes on along the minus strand of CM063724.1, from coordinate 1,399,376 downwards.
TAGTCGCGCGAGCCCGGATGCCCGGCCAATTATAAAACGCGTATGTAATACACGAGCGCGTGTAAAGTATGCGCGCAATAAACGTAAGAATGGGTTCGCTTTTTTTTTGCCCCCCCCCCCGTCTTTTCTCTCCGCCTCGCGGGACCCGCGGGGACCAATGCGCTCTGTCAGACCGCGCCATGTTTGCGCCGCGTGTTCGTATATTTACAACAAAAAAAAAACCGTTTTTTTTTTAATTCGCTCCTCCTCTCCTCGTTTCTCGTCTCGTAATGTTTAATTAACGCAATGGCTACTTGTCGCGGATGAGCACTCACGTGTGGATCCGCCTCGTCGTACGGCGTGCCGCTCTACGCATAAGGCAACCGTGTTCCGCGTATACTGCAATCGATTAGGTACACACACACACACGAAATTCGGTCTCTTTTTTGGGGGGGGGGGGGAGGAGGAAAAAAAAAGCTTTTCGTCGTTGATACGATAGTCTAGTAACTCTCACTGGCCCGTCGTTCTTCGTTTTCCATTTGTATAAAAATTTCAGAACGAGGTTTCTTTTTTTTTTCTATTTGAAACACACCTCGAATTTCGAGAATCTCGCGCCGCCGTTTCAAAAACCGTATTTAATGTATCGTCGTTGTGAATGAACAGTCCCCGCGAACGCCACGCGACTGCACGCTATCCGCACCGAGTCCCCCCGAACGTTATTTAAAATCACCCGCGGATTCCGTTCGAATTCCCGGGGCGTTATACAGCATAACGCAGACGCGATATTATAAATTGTTATACTCGTCGAATAACCGCGTATACGCGAAATATCCGTTCGTAACGAGATAATGCAATGATATATTTATTTTGCACGAACAAAGGACGTAGAGTACACACACACACACACGCACAATATTAGACGCGCGCTCAACGAATCTACACAGAAACGATGTTCCGCATTTAGACGAATGTTGGAATCGTTTCATTTGTGCTATACTTGATGTGCTATGGTCGATGAGAAAATTCAATTATTAATCAAATCGTTTTTATTATTAAAACGACGGCGTTTCAGCGGCAAACCGATGAGGCATATAAACGTAAATGTTGTACACGAATTTATTATCGTTGTGCACGTATTGCACCGCTAAACGGTATACGCAGCGGCCCGGTATAATACATTCATAACGCGCAACGAACAAAGAATAATTATATAATAATTGTTATGTACAAACACTGCGTATATTGACTTTTCGAATCAATTGGCGCACAGCGTATTCGTCCGACGAAAATATTAATGGCCCCCCCCCTTGTCGTTGAATACGTTAGATCCCGTATCTCGCCGGATTCACGAAGTCGTTATTTGCCATAAGAGAAACGATAATATTATAATACGTACAATATGCGTTTCTACCGTACATTATTGTATTATAATAATAAATTTCGTAACGAGTCGAACGGATAACAATAAAAACGATTCTGTACAAAAAAAAAAAATATATATATATATAGAAGACGAGAAACGAAAATGAACGAACACAGTACCGCGAAAATATATTGAGAAATGTTAACGAGATAAAACGGCGGCGTTTCACAGAGGGAAAAAATACTGAAGGCCACACGAGGTCCGTACTTAAGACACCGAATTTGTACACGAAACAAATCTATACGAAAATATATAGGCGTCTTTTTTTTTTAATAATAATAATCTCAATGTAATTTTAAAAATTGTATTTTTCTCTTTAAGAATACGAGATATTTAAAAATGGCTATGTGTTATAATAGAATGTAAATAATTTTGCACAAGAATTTGGTGTTTAAATATTATATGATCAGTGCCTTCACAGTCGATGAAAATCATAGGAGTCGTCTTAATGTCACTCTCGACTCCACCACCATTCCCGGCTCTAGGATTTCATTTTAGCGTGACTATTTCGACAAAATCTGTCATTATTTTTTTGAAATGGATATTATTTTTATTTTTTTTTTTTGAATCTTCTTAACGGTATTCAATTTAAATCTGTAATGTTCAGAGGCTTCAAATAGACGACTCGCAATCAGTATAGTTCCTTATGGAGTATACTTTAAACGTAATAAACTATAACGGAATCGCGTAGACAGTATACGAATATTAACTCGTTATCGAACACGTTTTAAACGATTGAAAGAAATTCGTATTTTTTTTTTTTTTTTTTGCCAGTAATAAACGAAATCAGTGTATAGAAAGTAGTAAAAACTTTTCTTTTCTTTTTGTTAAAGGATATTTTTCACGAAGACTCCTTCTACAAGATAAATCGAGCACTGTATGTGTGTGTTCACGGGATACGACAACGTCGTGGGTAAACGCGTTGTTCGCACAGCGTTCTCGCATCGTCTCATCCGTACTCGCCAACGTCTGGACCATCGCTGCGGTTCGCGACGAATTCGCAAAAAAAAAAAAAAAAAATCTCATAAAACACACGTGCGCGCGTTTCAATATGACTTTCGCTTTTTCCCCCGGTCTAAACATATATTATAACACAGACAATAATATAATAAAAATAATAAATGTTTGCAGGACATTGTCCGCGACGAATCCACTATACGCGGTGTCGCGTATACCGTATACAATTATAACGTATAAAACGTATCGGGGTTCACGATGAAATGTATCGCGTTGAGTGTGCTTTATTTTTATACGGTAATACGTGTATTCATTTCCGTATAAATATTATTATTATTATAATAATAATAATATTATTATTATAATGCGTACGTATAAAAATATTGTGCGTGTGTGTGTAGATATGCCGAAAAATCTTGCGGTCCAGACGGGCGTTCCAACGGCGGCGAGACGAGTTTGACTTAAAACAGAGAAAAAAAAACGCGGAGACAGATGGTCTTCTATTTTTTCCCTCCGAAACTCGCGAGCACGACGTATTCAGTGATTTAATGGTGTGGGCTGTAGACATTGTTACCGCGTCCGCTTTGTAGTTTAAATATTTCTGTTCAAACATATAAATACAATTATATGAATACGATAAAAGTCAAAAACGTAATTCGAAAATGATATCGCAAATGTGGGTAAAGGGACAGTCTTTTTTTATGCACAACGGTCACGTCATATTACGGATTATGATACGCGGATGTTCGTCTTCAAAACGTTAAAAACGTACTATTTATTGAAATAGAGTACTGATAACGTCACCTGTTGTTTTTGTCGCTTGCACTGCTGTCCTTCGATCTTCTGCGTAGAACAACAGAGATTTTTCAAAAGTGTCGATAGACGGAGAACAAACGTTTGCTCGTGTCACTATTAATATTTCCTGACGATATTTCAACCGGAAATTATCACGAAAGCGTATATTTTAGTACAAAACGTTTGAATTTTGTTAACGCTTTTATAATAACGCAATTGCCTAAGTCTCAAAAAAAAAAAAAAATAAACATGTTTTTAAGCGATATTACGCCAATATTTTATGATTTACGCAATCGAGTTTACACATTAACAGGACAGAAAATGTCTATTGATACGAGTATATTTAATATGCCGGCATCAGTCAACTGGTACGTGAAAAATGCGGTTTATGAAAATAAAAGAAATTGTTTGATATGTTTTAGTAGACCAAAAACACGCAGAAGGCACGTTCCAAGAAGCAGATCGAGTGACTTTTGACAGTGATTGTGAGGATGAAGCCAACCCCGGTACCTGTCATTGTATTGATTCAAACGGACAAAAATAATATTTTAAAATGTTCAATGTTATTCATTGTTAGATCCCTTAATATATTCATTAATATTATATACTTAAATGTCATAGTAAACTATTATAATTCAATGCAATGGGTATGATTTTTTTAACAGCATCCAAACACAAATATATATATATTACTGATGTCAACAAATCACAGTCTCTTCGAAACGAATGGTGTACTTTTTTGTTTTATTTCACATATTTTTGCATACATTACAGCGTGTGTAAACAAAAGAAAATCGTGTTTTACGGTATAGTATAATATTCTTTTTTTTTCTTTTAACAACGGTAGAACACTGACGACAGTGGGTCGATGATAGATCTAATAACAGACACTAATGTGTAAATCAAATCCGCCAACAAAAACAATGAAGAAAATTCAAATTCACAATTATATTGGGCTTTTCGTGAAATGTATTTATTTATTTATTTTTTGTTTAAAATATTTATGTTAGTCACGCAGTGGTCGGAATCTGAAATCAGCTTGACCAAAATATTAAATGCCGAAATTTCGGCTCATAAGATTTTGCAAATTTACATTATGTGATTTCTAAATCAATTATCTACCAGATTCTGAATCGTAATAATGATTCGTATCGCTTAAACACTCAAATCGTCTAATTTGAAGCTGCTTTCGAAAACTCGGAATCGTCGGAATTAATCAAAATTTTTTCGAAACTCGATATGGCCGTGGATCAGACGATAATATTATGAGGAGCACATGAAGCAGAATCGTTCTTTCGCGTCAAAACGAAAAACGACCGATTCGAGCACGAGTATAGCAAATAATCGTGTGTCTCGTTAAAATACCGTTTAAAACCGCAGATGGCGGCTAATGACACGGAAAATTTTTAAAATTCATTCCGAGCCGTTTCGATAGTATTTTTTCCACCATCTTCTTTTGCCGAGTGTTAGGAAATTCGAATTTCCCTCCCCCCGCCACACACGAAAATAATCGTTTGTTCGTTTCACTTTGTATTCGAACGCGTGTAGTGTTTTTATGATTTCGTTTTTTTCTCTCTCTCTCTCTCTCTTATCGTCCGACGGTCTCTATTTGAATATTTCCTACGATCTGCAGACAATGCCACACAGACGTGTGGGAGAGGAGGCATCTCGTCCCACCGCATCGTCATCGTAATTCGTTTTCGACCGGATAATTCCGCGTTTGTAATAATTACTCCTCTTATTAATTACCGCGTGGATATAATGTTGTGTTAAGCAACGAAACAATAAGACGATGTCTAGTACCGTCGTAGTTAATTTTTTCGTTTTTCGTTAATAATAATTATTATCCTGTCACAAAACCGCGCTCATGCGGCGTTTCCACCAAAAAAAAAAATAAATAAATAAAAAATTACATATGTGTGTGTGTGTGTACATTTAAGTCGTTACGCGCGCGCATCCGACGTAAAGTAATATGAACACGACGAGCGTATTACACGCCGCGCATAATATATTATTTTCGGTTATAATAATAGAACGATGTAATTTCGGTCGATTTTAAAGTCTTACAAGCCATAAAATTACGTGTTAATTACGTAGTCGGTATACGTTATTACGCAGACCGCGAGATAATTAAATTCCGCGGCATTATATTGTATTTATATATGGAAATTCAGTAATAACACGGAGAACGGAATAAACACGACGGGGTTTTCATTTTTTTTTTCATATTTTTTTTATATAGAATATACACGGTTATTGATCTTTTTCTTTTTTTATCGTAAAATATTTTTTTTTTTTACAAATTTTCAATTATCGTCCTGTTTGCGATTATCCCGAAATTTAAACACACGCACGAATTGTTTTTAATTTCTTCTTTAAAAAAAAAAAAAGAAAAAAAGGCGTTTCGCACGTTGTGACAATAAAGGTTTTTCGTGTAAAATAAAAAAAAAGTACGGAATTTTTAAAAACTCGAACGGTATAAAACGAGTTGTCCGATAAATAATTTTCGCGTTACGCGACTACACGCGTTGATTTATTTCAAATTTTCGCGGAAGATTAAAAAAAAAAAAATAATATTATTATTGTTTTATTGTTCAATACCGTCATACCTGTTGTGCGACGAATAAAATCGACGTTACAAATTACACGTTTCGGTTATGGAGAAATACGTATTGCCGGATATTATTATACGTCTTAAAAACATTTTTCTCCCGCCTAAAAATCATACGAATAACGCTTTTTTTAATAGTTTTCTCGACATGTTCGAACGCTCGGGGATTGGATTCTGAAAATCACCGCCAGGAAAATTCATCTAACCGCTGTCATCGCGAATTCCGGGGGAGTTTACAAAATCACCGGCCAATAATAATAATTTGTCCCCGTGTTTGTTTCGAATATACCATACCGTATTTTAATTTAACCAATCGTTTGTTTTAATATCGAATTTCCATCAATGTTACATTGCCAGCGGAAACTAATAACAAAAAAAAAAAAGTGTTTTACTAAGATTTTCAAGTATTATAAACGCGATGAACGCTTTATTCGAGAACGCGCGGCCCGTTTTTAATCGATAGCCCTTATAACGTTTTCCATCTTCTCCATTCGAGTAAAACTCACGCTCAGTATATTAGAAAACCGGTATTATTATTATTATCCGGTTACCTATAGGTATATACGGTGATTTTCACTTTCATTCGTTGCTACTGAAAATACGCGTCTGGTGAACGAAATGCGGATTCCGCGTCGTCTCGTAATCATCGCAACCGCTCGTACCCGTTCGACTCGTTAACTGTTTACGCAGCCACGTTGTGCGAAAAAATTATGAAAAATATATACGGGAAAAAAAAATATTATATTTTACGCGGAGACACTGCAGACCAATACGGCGTGTTGTCGATTTTGGATTACGGATGACATTGTCACGTTATAACATTATAACTTTTAATATTTGTACGTATTCCGTGTCGGAAAATTGCAACTCAATAAAGCATACGATTACAGTGCTCGGATTGCGAAAAAAATCGCAGTCGAGGCACGTAAAAAAGAATAATAAAAAAAAATAAATAATTTGCGTTCCGAAATACTCGGAAGTGTCTCGGTAAAATCGTGGATGGTTTTATCTCTCAATTTTCCCTCCTACCGACACAACCGCTGCTCGGCGACAAAACAAAGCCGCAATTCTCTTAACAAACACAAAAAAAAAACAATTTTTTTTTATTAAAAACTTCTTATATTCAAGTGAGACTTTATTTTTTTTATGTGCAAAAAAAAAACGATTTTTCGCACTCTTGTTCGAATAATCTTATTTTAAACGGTTAGACCAGTGATTTTCACTTCGCATTTACATCATACTGACACAGGGCGAATAATAATTGAACAGAGATCCGGGTTATAAGCAGAATTTTATCGCATAAAAATCGTCGAAATAATTACAATATTTTCGTTTTGTAAATAACGCGTAAGAATTTTCGTTTGCGCGCGCGCGTTAAAACGACAAACGTAAAATACTTAATCGGTGAACTTGAAAAATTCATAAGAGTGACGTTGGAATGTTTAATAGAAAAAAATATGTCCTACACTTACGTTTGTGCAAAGCGCATGAAAACACTATCAAAATCAAATCCGCAATGGATCCAGAATCGAAAATCGAAATGCTCATCTAACCTAACCGACTTCATTTCAAACGGTAAATTGTAATTTTTCTTCTCGTCTCTTTATGTCAATAAATGCTGACATATCACTCGTCATCGATTCTTCGATATAATTTTCGCATTTTTTTTGGGGTGAAGGGGGTGTTGAAAACGCGACAAATTTAATAATAATAATAAAAAAATGTTTTATTATAATACGTAACGCGTAACAGACACCATTGTTACACGATTGTTGCCCGACAAACGTGTTAAAAGAAAGAAAAAAATCGTTTCGTACCGGCACGCGGCTGCTACCTCGTAATAATAATAATAATAATAATAATAATAATAATAATAATTGGTGTGGTCCGTGGGCGAGACGACGAACATAACACTATTATAATGCGCCGACCCGGTGGTGAATTAATTTCGTTGTTTTCGTACGCACACACGAACGTTTTCTTTTTCTTTACTTAACGCTCGCAGTCTTTTTTTTTTCTATTAATTTATATATTTTTCCCCGAATTGATTTTATTTATTTAATTAAAACGGGATTTTTCGTTTTTTTCCCCTCTCCATCAGGCGGCGTTGCAATATTATAAATTACAATACACATTAAAATAAATAATACGGCGGCCGTTGATTATTTGATTTTTCCACCCCGAAACCATATGGCGCCAAGCCGTGGACAGAGTTGAAAATTAAAAAACGGAAAGGTATTTGTCTCGCATCTTTTATTTATCACATCGGTTCGTTTTTTTGTTTCTTTTGCAGAAACGATGACGGCCATTGCTTACGACTTACGACGAGTGCTTACGTCTCGTAATAAACAGATATTTTTTTACGATGCAAAACGACTCTTGGCGTTCCGAAAGGGCGATCGATATCAATACGGATTGCTATCCGCGGCTGCCAGACAGTTTCCTATTACACTGTTCGGCCTTTTGAACCGGCTCGTTGGAATGATTAAATAAATGATTGACTAAACTAATCCGGTTCGAATTTAACGTGTCCTAGAAAATATGGCCCGAGCGTTTGTCTGCCGTCAAACACGAACGGTTGATCCGATTTCGATGTGTAGTTTCTTTTCACGGGTGAAGCGATGCACGAGTCGTATATTAGAGGTCGATTATGATTTAATGATTAAACAGATTGATTAAACGTCAACGGCACTATAATATAAGCGTGATTTTTTTTCATCGACATATACACGTTCGAACGAATGTGTAACTAATAATATAAAACTCTAATTTAACAGGATTGTAGTTGTTTTAACTATGCTCTATTCAGTTTAAGATCATATCGGGCGGCTGATGAAAATTGGTTCACGTTCGTGCTGTCCGTCGATTTAATTCTGATTATCGGAAACCGTCGCGTGCCGATTGCCACAACCGACAACAACAGCCAATGACAGAGCAGCTACTAGGGGGAGGGGTCTAATTTCGTTTCGGTATAATCTTAAACTGAATGGAGTATAGATCTGTCAGGCTCGAACCCTCTGGCTCGATAAAAAAATATGATTTTTTCTTTAATGAAAAGCTCGTGGTCTCGTGTTCCAGAGTCACAGTGGTTTAAACGATAAGACATTAAAAAACGACGATACAGCGATCCGATATCTTTGCAGTATTTCGTTTTAACGAATATTACTTTGGCCGAATATAACGATTATATAAATACGTATAAGAAAACGTATTTAATAATATTTACATTTCTATTCAATTCGATTAAAATTTCAAATTTTTCTTTTTCTCTCCAGTCTATACGAATATACAATATAAAATTGTGTACTACAGTCTCTACAATATCGTGTATTGGTAGTCATCAATTATTATTGTTACATAACATTTGTTATCAACATGTATAGAACTCATACACAGGTACGATATTGAAAATATAAAAAATGTAGGCATATGGCGTATTATTATTGAAATTTTTTTTTTTTTTTTAGCAATATAAAGAGTAAAAGTATAATAAATCACGTTATATACATAACAATAATAATAATAATAATCTTCATGTCCTACGACCTTTTAACATCAATAAGTGCGTCCTGTACAACCATAAATTGCTTTTATTTTTTCCAATATCACAACGGAACAGTTCGCGTGGGCAGTATAAATTCTATTGTGTTGCCATAATTCTCGACGATATGCGCGCACATCTTGTGTCTAAAAGTCCATAAAACAGATTTACGACAATAGCGTTATCGATTAGGGTAAATACGAATTCGGTATGAACGCAGTAGAAAGAAAAAAAACAATCAAATAGAGCAGTGTATACATTTAAATAAATCGCTATAATGCAAAATACGTTCGTATAAAACACATACACACATATTATATACATATAACGTTAAAAGCGAACGTTCTACACGGGATTATAATATTTAAGCGTTATTAATATGTACATTTCTTTCATTCACTTAGTTTTATGATTTTGTATAAGAATTCTCGGGACTTGCATGTTGTCATCCAATCGTCGACATATAATATCACTTTTTTTTAAAAATCAGTATCAACGAGAATAATTTTTAAACTATTTTTAGAAATACATTTTCAAAAAAAATAAACATATTTCAATGACGAAAATAAAAACTTATTCAAAAGTTCGTTCCTGTTACTAATCTCAAGTTTTCTGTTGAATATAACGAAAATTATATTTCTTCTAGAGTTCATTATAATAAAAATCTGGTACGAAGATTTTTTTTATATTTTTACGGTAAATACTTTTGTTCGGAATTATAATGATATTGTAAGGCGAGTACGATAAAAGAAACTCGATAATTAATAATAAACCGATACTAGTGGAAAAAATTGTATGAGAAATACTTGAGATCCAAGAACAAACGTATTCCATCACAATGTTATTGGTATTTAAAAACTCGTATACGAATAAAAAATATGCCGAATTTGATCGATTTATTATTATAATAATAATACGACAAAAGGAAAACCGACAATAATTAATTGTGTTCTTTTATACTATATACATATTTATTTATTTATTACGTATAACAACAATAGACGTTCGAATTGTTGTATGCAAAAAATATTTTCCATAATAATTTTATACTGTTTCGTTATTATACGTACACCGTCCTAATAATGTTTAATGAATTAATACGATAATGCTCGTATATAAAGTTTCTCCATCATTATCGTCGTTGTAATCGGTTCCAACAAATTCTCTACACATAAAAGCGAAACATCGTTGTTGTTGTAAATTATTTATTTTTACTTGTTGTAAACCGAAAGCGAACACGGTAAATCGCTAACTTTGTGCACGTTTGTTTTAAAACTTTTCGTTACTTCGCGTGTCTAACAGACCGTGCATATTCGAATAACGTATATATATATATAGGTAATGAATATTATTCGGAAATACGATTGGAACAATACGCTCGTGTTCTAAATGCCGACGAATCGAGGAAACTATTTAAGTAGTTTTATATTATTATAAGTATTAATCTTAAATAACATTGAATTCCTGATAATTTGCCCGCGGTCCGAATGCCCTAGTGAGATTCTCTTTTTGGGAAAAAATATTGTGCATTTTTTTTATCAAAGGCCGTACGTATCAAATACAGCGCGATATATACGAAAATCCGTCTCCGTTTCTTCGCTTTATCATTTTGTAATAACGACATTTTAATGGCGACATCAGAGGTGGAAATTCGAAGAAAACGCTATTTGTGTGTGTGTGTGTGTGTGTACGTTTACTGCATAGATGGGATATTTGACAACGACTGTGCGGAAGGATTTTGTCGTTTTTCTCTCCGCCCGTTAACAAAATTGCTCAAGCACTACGCTATTTACTACTTACATTCTTCTTGCTGTGGCGCCAAATATTTAATAGATAAATAACTGATACCCATTGCAGTACACTTTATTATTTTAATGTTAGGAAACCGTATGTTTTTTCATGCAAACATCCATATGATTTTATCAATATTTATGCTTTTTTCTATTCATAAAATGGATATATCCGTAAATCGGTCCTGTAGAAGTTATATGTTTTGATTCGGTGCATAGCCGAAAAGCTCCTTTCACTAGTCGAGGAATTGCTTGGATTATTTTAAACAATTTGAAATCATTTATATACATAAGTTAGGTAAACAATTTTTGGCAAAATCTTTCTAATTTCATTCGCAGTCGTATTATTATTATTATTATTATTATTATTATTATTATTATTATTATTGTTGTTTTTATTATTAGTACTACTACTACTACTACTACTATGAATAATCTTTATTACTGTCATATTGTAAGGAACATTTTTTTTTTTAATACTACCATTCAACTGATTTTAATTATTCTTAAGATTCATCCGTCAAAATCCCGAATAAAAATATAAAATATTTACACGAACTGAAATTAATAATTAAATGTTTTATAATTTATACTTGCTTTGTAATGGGTAACAAAAAAATAAATAAATAAATAAAATACTATCTTAATATAAAAAATGTATCAGAAGCCGAAGCCGTTTGAAGGATATATCGGAGGAAAACCGTTTTTTAACATTTGCGATAAGATCAGAAATTATTGGGAATAAAAGAGCTTTTGTGCCAACAATAGTATACGTTGTCAATTTACAAAAAGAACATGTACATTTAGTGTAATAATTGAAATGAAATGTTTGGCAAATGAATTCACAAGTGTTGTGGAGAGATCAGAAACTAACATTGGACTTAAAACGTGTCTCTCCCCCCAAAAGTCCACCGCTCACGAGTCCCCGTTTATGAGTAGTTTACAAACGTTGTATTACGCGTTCGCACTGTGTAAATCGTTTTGTTCGCCGTTTAAAACGTTCAAATACGAAAATTCGTGTGTGTGCGCGCTCGTTATGCATACGAATTAAACGTATCGTTGAAATAGAATTGAAAAAAAAATCGTAAAAGTTACGTGTGTGTGTGTGTGTGGCGTGAGAAGAAATATCTCGAAGTCCTTCTTCTCGCATATAAATCCTCCGTTAAATATATACGCTTTCCGGTCCAAATATAATAATCGGCGGCTGTATTTCATTTTTCACACGTTATTATTGTCGCGGATTTCGATATTATACCGCGTTGCCCAAACGACTCGGACGGTCCAGACGGAGTCCGAACAATGCCGAAAATTCCGTCGGTATATAGTATAGATTCGTCGGCACAGATAGCTGCTGTTGTAATAAGTATTCGCCAGACGGCGCGTGGTGAAGACCGCGGACGTTTGAAAAACGGGGAGAAAGAAAAAAGTAAAAATCGAAAAATCCGAGAGCAATTACGCGTTCGCGGTAATTTGAAGAGAGAGAGAGAGAGAGAGAGAGAAAAGATAAAATAACATTTTGTCATCCCGTCTTTTCCAGTCGTCGTGACCTTTCCGTGTGCCGTTCCGTTGTAGAAGACAATGCCCGAAAAACCCGGTCGGCGCGGTCCGCTGCACGCTCGCGGAGCGAGCCAACCGGTCGGAGGAGAATCTTCGTGTCTGATGCTGCGGAGGAGACGTTTGAAAAAAGTAAATAAATAATAATAATAATATACTGTATTAAGTAGAGTCGTGACCGGTAAATAATCGTGAATTCCTCGCGTACACGGCGGTGATTTTTTTTTTTTTTTTTTTAGAAAAAAAAAACGAGACGGAAAAATTGTTGCGTATAAACACGAGCCGGGAGCCGATGCGGACATTGCGCGCAGAGTGTCGTTTAATTAAATAAGTTTTTCTTATTTAATTACAATTGTTAACGTGAGCGGAGAGTGTGGAAATTGGAGAAGGACGCGTGCGCGAGGGGAATAGAATGAACGTCGACGTCGTCGTTCGCGCTCAAGAGGACACGACATTGACGACGCGCAAAATGTGTCATCCGCGTATATTCGGCGGTGATTATCTAATAATTTCCCCGTCCAGAAAACGTTTGTCGAACGGACTTTGTATTTTCAATACGAATAATGCGTAATTAACGTGATGAAATATGCGTTTGCGAAAGTTTTGAAAAGTCCATTTTTTTTTTTTCTGAACGTCGAGGGAACTTCTGGAATATAATTTTTTACCTCCCCGGAATCGGAGGGAGAGAGAGAGAGAGAGAATAAATTAATAATAACGATACGACGTGACCTATATTTCAGAAGCATCTGGTAATCGTAAGAGTTTATTTAAATTACTACTTTCCGAAGGTGTTGAAGAACAAAAAAAAAAAAAAAAAAAAAAAAACTTAACGGTTTTAAAGGGTTAGAAGGAAAAAAAAACTTTACCAACACAACTAACCGACACAATAAACAACAACAACAACAACAACAAATTTTTTTTTTATGATATTCGAAAATAAATAACTATCAGAACGTCAGAAGTGACGACGATGATGATAATAATTATAATAAAAAGCGGGATAGGAGAAAAAAAAACGACTACGAATTTCCACCCTCGGGACGTGTATACGTACATTTTTTTACATCGGTGGTATGTGTGATTAGTAAAGAGAGAGAAACCAACCGTTAATACACGCGACGCGAGAACAAAAGTAGAGACGGCCGTATGCGCGAGCCAAGATGAACTATATATTTTTATAATTTCAATTTTTTTTTTTTTTTTTTTATAACGACAAAAGTATTGAATACTATAAATTATATACCGTTGCTTTTCTTTCTAACGATCTCGCACTAATTTGAATTCAACCCCCGTGGTGAATTATACTACCCCGAGAACATATTGTGCGATACAATTGGAAAAAGACGGCCCTTCGGGTTTCTCTCACACACGGCGAGACGACGACGCGTCTTTCGTTCCGAGATGAAAAGAACGTTTTTTTTTTATTCCTTATTATTATTATTCCTTTTTTTTTCTTCAACGTTTCATTTATTGTACGGATGTGAAACGTGTTCACATTCGACGCACGATAATACAACTATGAAAATTCATTTTCGTTTCCGATATTTTACTTTTTTTTTTTTTTCAAATTTTCGAGAAATTCTTTTGCTACTTGCACGGCGCGCAAAAACGGCATTATAATAACGAAATATAATATTGTCGGCGAAATACGAAAGTATTCGTGTATTCCATCGACGTTGATTTCGAAATGTCCGAAAGGTGAAAAAAGATATTGGAATTCTAAAGAAGAAAAAGTATTTCTTAATGTATAAAGACAATCGTGATATTGTACGGATTTAATAATGAAAACAAATATTTTTTAAATGAAAATTCAATCGATCGCCCACATATATTTCAATATCGTTTTTTGTCGTGTATTTATTAAAAAAAAAAATCTTACGATTTGGAAAACTCGTTGAAAAAATTAAAAAAAAAAAAAAAATAACGCGTTCCATTTATTATTGAAATATGTAAAATATTATGTCGTCGGGACACGCTTGAAATTCAACACCGTTTTATCGTAGTGACGCGTAATTTTCAAAACGGAAATATTTTTCGCGTAATTAGAAGTATATACTAAGTGAATGTAGAAATAAAACGTTTTTCCGCGAAACGATTTTTAACGAAAAAAAAAATAATAATAATATTAATATTCGCTAAAATATAAGTTTTTTTTTCTTCCCTTCGCGAATAGTTTCTTTCGAAAATGTAACAAAATAAATTATAATTACGACTCATGGAATAGGAAAAAATACCGAATTGTTGTATGCGTTCGATTCGTTTTATGCGCGCGAATGAATTTCGGAATTTAATATTCACATGGAATTAGACCTCGTCGGAGAGCGTGAAATACGTTCTTTGCAAAAAAAAAAAAAAAAATTAAGAAGAGACTATTTTTTATTTTTAACGAGTTTTTTTGCTCCAACGCGTTTAAGTCTATTTATATTTAAATACACTTGTATAATTTTATGTACACACAAATACGATACCTTTTGCAAGGGGGACGTCGTGTTGCTGCTGCTAATTGGTCATTTTATTTTTTCGAACGAGAAAACTCGGTATTAGTTTTTTAATATTTTGTCGGAAGAGAAAAAATTTCGAGTAAATAATAGCGCGTCATTAGCGTGAGATGGCACTCGATGAATGGAGCACGTGGCTGCTACTCTATATTTACGCGTGTATACGAGGGCCATCTCTGACGGGCACAGCTCAACACGTGATAACCCGAGTTTTCAGACACGATTCTGCGTCGAGTACTTCGAGAAATTTCGAGAAAATCTTATTGAAACATCCGAGAAATGGTAAAACGCATGTTTTCCCGAACAAATCGATCGATTCGATGAACCGCATCTTCGCGTTCGTGATCGATTTGCACCCCTGCCCCCGCTCTTCATTATTCACGTCTGTGCGTTCGTTTTTTGAATGTCTACACCAATCTGCACGTGCCATCTGTCATCACGGTATTGCCGTGAGCGGATGATGAATATTGGTGACGTGTTGACGAATTCGAGCCGAGCTATTTCCTTCGGTTTTGGAAAAAACGAAGAACACTTCGCACCTCACGGGCGGCGGGATTGTGTTCTCCGCGTTGTTACGGCAAAACCATTAGAATAATATCGGACGAAAACGGTCGATACTTGGCGTATTATTATAACGGGTACAGTTTGCAGAAACATGTCACCGAAGTATTTACAGTGAATCGTAACAGGTCGGATGTCGATTCTGAGACAGCCCACAACGATTGTTATTATTATATTATAAGCCGGATTACGAAGACTGGCGAACGGGTTCGAATCACATACACGAGCGCGCGCGCACACATTCGGTTTGATTTGAATTGGGGAGAGAAAATCGTTTAATAACGATAAATTACGCGTTATTTTCAACAAAAAAAAAAAAAACAACGATAATAATATTATTTATACGGTTCAGCCGAGGCACCTGCAAGAGCGTCTGTCGGTCCGTTGCAGGCCGGTGGTTGCTGATGATGCTCTCCACGAATATTTCTCAAAGTGTAATTATAATGATAATAATAATAATAATAATAATAATCGGTCGACGACGTTTGTTTTTTTCTTGTGCAAACACGCATTCATCCGCGCGTGCGAGTCTATACACACACACACCCCCTTATTTATATTTTATTTCATTATTTTTTTTTTATATATAAATATATAATAGAATAATAATTACGCCGTGACTCTTCTTCCCTCGGGGAGTTTTTTTTATACTAAGACGAAGTAAATTACACTGTGAAAAAGTAAAAAATAAATAAGACAATCCTGCCGATTATAAAAAAAAACACACGCAAACACACACATATATATATATAAATATTGAAGTTTCTTTATTATTTTTTTTTTTTACCTCGCTATGGTGTTTGCGGACTTTTGTGAAAAGAGGAGACCAAAAAAAAAAAAATAATAATAATAATCGTAATAAATACGCGTAACGGCCGATGAGAAAAACATACCGAAAGAAAGAAATTTAAAACGATAAAAATGTTAATCCGTCGTTTGTTCGACGACGTCGCTCAAAACAAACGAAGAGACGAGACAATTAAGAAACAAAAAACCAAAATAATAATATCCGCTATTGTCGTGGATGTCGTTCGAGTTAATAACTATACTCGAATAAAGATTGTTTTTCTTTATATATTTCCGTTATTATTATAATAATATAACGATGCGGTCAATAATAAACGATTCTGCAGATGTTCTGTGTGATATTATTCGGTAATGCGTATATAGTGTGTGTGTGTGTGTGTATCAAATTTACGATTAACGTAAATCCGAAACAGATCACGCAAATTTTTCACACGGAATAAAAATATCGAAAAACGATTACGCTCTGTCGAAAATTTTAGTAAGACAATAAAAAATAACGAGTGAGTGTAATAGGATTTTCAAGATTTTTTTTTTAATACAACTGAAATAACGTAAATGTCGCGCATAGTTTTCAAAAATGAAATACTTCGTTCGTTGTGGTAACCGCATCACTTGAGTACGGCTGGACCAGATTTGGCTAAATTCTTCTTTTTTTTTAACTGTTCGTAACAATCCGTATAAGGTTGTCGGAAAAGAAAAATTGGAAAAGTTACCCGGTAAATCGAACCAAAGCATTATTTTGTTTTGTTGACTAACGAACGTCGAAATATATATTTTGTAAATAAAACATTCATTGGGATTTAAAACCGTGTAGAAGAAAATAAATCATCCGGTCGAAACGTTATTCGATCTTATTCGAACAGTGACTTAAATTTTGGGGGAAAAAAATACCGCATGGTTCCCCTGGCACACATTTCCAGAATTTCAGCGGTGTACTGCCGATAATGTACTCGTCTCGCGCGTAAAGCTTGGCGTACTTATAATTAATTTACACTTCTCGTTAACACTTCACGACAACTACAGTTACCAGCCACTAAGAAATAACGTTTTTCTCTTATTTTTACTTGGTCTACGAGTATTTCTGCAATAGCTTTTCACGAATTTACAAAACGATAAAAAAAAAAAAATGTATTGAAATTTTGGACAGAACGACGTCTGTCGGATCATCTAGTCATTATGAACAAAACAAATAAATAGTATTGTAAGTAATTCAATATCTTATATTATTGTACGTAAACAATTATTTATTATTTTTGTATTATATAAATAAATATTACTATATATATATAAATTCTTAAATAATGCAAAGTTACACGTATCCGGAGTATTCTGATGGAAATTTCAAGACCGTTGTTTTCGACACGCCGCGGTGTGATACAAATGAAACATTTCGAAGTAAAAAAAAAAAAAAAAAAACGCGTCTTTCCAACAATTTTCTAGGAAATCGAGAAATCATCGATCGCCTTGAAAATCGCAGCGAATTTTTGTTACCGCGAAAACGCTGTTACGAGCTGAAGCACTTACTTATGGTACATAGCAATTATTTATAATCGGAAAAGTCGGAAAAATTCAAAAATAAAAATCATTGCAAATTAATAAGCTTTAAGGAACAATTATCTTCTTCTTTATATATATATATATATTATATAAACGCGATTATCCGTGACGACGACGGCGGTGGAAAAGAATTTCGCCGTTTTTGCTCCGCGCACCGCGTCTGTAGGCCGTAATATAATAATGATAATAATAATAATAATAATAATACGTTCTCGGTGCGCCGTCGCTAGCGACATTTTCGGCACGGTTGACGAAGTGGCGGGCGGCACCCGCTGAGAACAGACGATATAGACGACGTCTCACGGAACGACTCATCGGCGACGGCGGTCGTTAAACGTTGATTAAAAAATATAAAATAATAATAATAATAATAAAATATAGAGAAATCGTGTGTGGGAATGTGTGGAGAGGAATGAGAACGGTTTATTATTCGCGGCTCGCGATCGTCTACGGCCGAGAGGCGGCGTATACACACACACGATGACAACTGCAATATCGACGCCGTTATAATAACCGTCGTTTATATATATTGTTTTTCTTCTTCAAAACGTTTTTTATTATTATTAAAACGACGAAATTTTTACTTTTTTTTTTTTCCTCCCCGAGTGAAATTTATCGCGTCACGTTTTAATGGCCGTCGTCCGAACACGGGCGCGCCGCTTACCGACCCGGTGCTCGTACAAACGGATCGGCCGAACAGTCGTTTGTTTTAATTGTTATTGTGTATTTATATAGTGGCGATGACATAATATTATAATTTACGCGTATATAAATCGTCGTTATTATTATTATTATTATTATTATTAAATCGTTTTACACGCACAGACGAATCTTCAGCAGCGGCGAAACGGTGCGAAGAGAACGCGCTGCGTGTCGGGCGCCGCGGTGGTTTTTAACGCGTAAAACGTTAAAAAGACAAGAAAAAAAAACGAATATCTGAAACGTTTGAACGCGATAAATACCGTTTGACGGTGGAAAGAAGGCCGCCCCACACTCGGAGTACTCGAATTCTATACGAAATAAATTACCAGTATTTATTATCCGTGTGCATAATAGCGGAGCTATTTTTTTTTTTTGTCGGAATTCTTAAAATAAACACTCGGTAAATACAGTATTGATAAGTTGAAACAAAAAATTTAAATAGTATTTAAAAAAATGGTTTCTTCGTTGAACTATTTATTATTTCGACGAAACCCGCAAGATAAGTTCACAATGACGTTTTTCTGCGTGTGTTATTATCCGTTTTGTACGCGTGGACGACGCGTAGCAGTAAACGAGAAGAAAAAAAAAACGCACTTCGTTTCGCGTTTTTCTCCTCCGGGTATTTCTCGATAAATATTTGTCGACGTACAAAAAACGAAAAACAAAAAAAAAATTACGACAAAATTATATTTCCCTAAATTCGTTACAAAGCGATGATTTACCGAATGGAGTAAACTATTTATATATATATAAAAAAAAAGCGATCTACTGAATAAAATTAATGTCTCCGCCGCGGGCTCTTCAATTTTTTTTTAATAACGTTTCCGCGAGTCGTTTATTTTTACTATAATCGTCTACGGTTTCGTTTCGAATCGATAGACGTCACTGCTATCGATTGTATACTGAATCGCGATTGTAGTTAATTTATTCCAAAAAAAAAAAAAAACCATAATAATAATATATTCGTGATTTCGGCGCGTTCAATTTAATAGAAACGTCTGGCGCGTACGCAATGAAACCGCGATGGCGAAACGCAAGTTGTACGCCGCCGTTCAAATCCTTTTTCGTTTTATCCCCGTCACCGTTGGCACACTCGGCAATCTATTTAATGCGTTCTCGCTTATGCCGAAAACGTATTCGCACCCCCTCGACTTTATAACGATCACGGAAGCTGCGAAAACGCGAGATTTATATTATCGATCGTCAAACGCGTCGTCTTCGTCGTCGTCGTCGTCGTCGTCGTCACTCAGACAAATGCCATCGGCGCGTGTGCGTTCGCGTAAAATACGAAATTATTATTATTATTAAACAGAAAAAAAATCGTTCGCCGGGCGTTTGCCCGGAGAATGCGATTTCGTTCGGACACCACACATTATAATATATATAAAAAAAAAAGAAGACGAAACGAGTAAATTAATGCGCCACATCGCGCGGACCGGTATATTCGAATAAAGGAGAATGAGTGAGCGAGAGAGAAAAAACAAATACGTTCGACGACGCAACGTTTCAATTAAATTTTTGGCCGGTTTTTTTTTTTTTTGTTCGTATACCGCGCGCGCGTTAATAGATTGAACGCACGTCCGATGCTGCCACAACATCTCGTCAGCTTCCCCCCGCGATGACGGCCCGTCGTCCACTCGTTCTCCGAGTGAAAATAAAATTTAAAAAAGAAAACCGAAAATCCAATTTAACATATTCATCGCGGTAATGACCGCGGCGAATTTTCCAATGACGAAACACACGCAAGCGCGCACCAATAGTAATAACGAGAAATGAACAAAGCTCGGTCAGTTCTCGGCAGAGTGCTATGATTAAAAAACAAACACGTGATTTTTGACATTACAAAAAAAAAAAAAATCCCGTAGAAAATCGAGTGCTCGATTTCAACAAACGCATAAGCTTTTCGACATTCTCAATTCATTTCCAACAGGCTAAGCACTCAAATAGGTATTTACAAATATAAAATCGACCGAAAATCTGGAAATTAAGTTTTTTTTTATCCACAAATATATAACGAGACAAACGGTGTGAGCATGTTCGACGTGTGCGAGACACACGTCTGGAGCGACGAAACTTTAAAAAAAAAAAAAAGTTATATTATCGTATCCAATAGTGCGGGGTATCGAACAAATAATATTCAAGAGAACATTATTAATATCGCAAAAGTATTGACAACGAATTTCTCGAGGATCCATGAAAATAACTCGATTCATTGAACGATTGACGTAGATTGATATAGGAGAATAATATAACCTAGTCCAAATTATTCTAACTCCGTATATCCTACGCAGATGACGCGTCAATTGACGAAAATTCGTCAATCAAAATTGAAACGCATTTTATCATCTAACATGATGTTTCAAAAAAAAAAAAAAAAAAAACAACAATAAATGAGTAAATTCTTTTTGTGTATTCTATAAGAGGCAGGTGCTAAAATTATCTATAAAATTTGATTACGCCTAATCAAATCTATTTTAAATTTTAGTCAGTCCCGAGGTGTGACATGGACTAAGACGGTGTTAACATTGTCTATTATATTATACTCACAGTATAGAAAATATATTGAAAAAATATTTTCAATGTGCGGGGGTTTGATGACGAAATAGACATGTTAAAAACATTTTGGAATTCGTTGGTTTGAAAAACAGTTCTTCTATTCGTCCCGGATACATCTCGTATAATTGAATGAGCGATTTCGGAGGTTTGCGCCCACTCTCCGTATCGTATGTCATTCACACAAAATTATAATAATATTAAAAACACTTTTCGAGAAAGTTTTGAGTACTCTATCGCGCGTGGCGTTCATCTATCAATTTTATCAGCGCTTTCCAATTTAATTTTCGTGCCGAAATCATCTCGTCATGTTTATGTTATACACACATACACAGTGTTATTCGAACGAGGCGCAGCATTCCATATAAAAAAAAAATAACAGCCGAGTACACCAGACTCTCTATTTATATATATATATATACGATTTTTATCTCGTGTCGGAATTAAAATTGTTTTGTAAAACGAGTGTTTACCATAATAATATTATACAACGCGATGTAATTGAAAATATCGAACCGGACCAGATGGATAAATACCGCGATGGACCACACGAAAATAAACGAAGGCACGCGGCTTATGATTATCGAGACAACGACGGTTAGTATACGAAGGCGATCTGGAAAATGATATTCAAAAATCTAAATAGGTACATACGAATATTTATGCGCGCACGTCGTATTCGAATCCAAAAAGATTTAAACGTGCGTGTAGGTGTGTTCCGAAACCCGTACTGTAAATCACGTATTGTATAATAATAATAATAATAATAATAATAATCGTCAATGAGAGTAACCGATAAAAAACATATTATCCAAGTCGTTTTGTCGATCCGGCCGGCGGAGTTCGATGATAAATTCAAACGATTTATACGCGCATTCATTGTGCTGGCAAATCGATACTGTCTCCAGATAGGAATTAGACGGAGTGTATATACTATATGTATCGCATACACCTACTTGCGTTATACTCGGATTTATGTGAAGTAAACGATTTTAAATCGTCTTGTTTCGGACGGGGGCAAACGGCGCGGTGTACATACGACCGATTATTATTAGTTAATAGGTTATCGCATCAGCTTAGGAGCCGTAGGTGTACGCACGTACTGAATATGGAAGCCGTTCGTATTATTATTATTATCATTATTATTATTATTATTATTATTATTATTATTATTATTATTATTATTATTATTATTATTATTATGTCATCATCGGTATAAACGATGTAATCCGAGGAATTCTGAAACGTCGGCTTGAACACTTGTTAAACGTTTACGATTTCGGTATGTATTCGTCGAATTATCGAAAAATGTTCGAAATCTGACGAATGGAGAAAAGACTGAACTCGTGCGCGCTACGCTCGAGGCTGTAGCGGATAAAGCGCGCGCGCGCACCGTTTTTAGAGATCGGTTTAAAAAGAGATTATCGAACGGCCTTTGCGGATGTCACTCGAGTGAATTACACTGGGACAAATATTCTGTATTATAAAATATAATAAACGATTGTAACGTTATTTAATAATATACAATAATGAATTTTCAAAAGAAACTCGCGTTTTTAATGAAAAGAATTTTTCGGGACTATTTTGCAACGCGTTAAAAAAAAAGCATTTGAGAGAATTGCAAAATTACTCGCATAGAGTACCATCCCGCAGCAAAACTTTGCTATCGAAAAAATGAGTGTAACGTAGTAGCTAACCTACGCCGATTTTGTCAATTCCCATACAATTTTCAAAAATCAAATATTATTCTTTTATTATGTTTTAAATATAGTTAAATAATCGTTATGAACAGCTGTGAAAAATTAGAAGAAATTTAACCAGCTCGTGTATTATGCACGGAACGATTACATTTTAGAAACACCGGCGGAGCAATAAGATAGGGAATTTGAGCAACAGTTCTCTGTTGCTCGTGAAAAATTCGAGCTCATATTAGACGAAAATTCGTACAAAAAAAAAAAAAAAAACCAATCGGCTCGAGGATTCAAAATAGGTTTTTTTTATGTGGAATCCGGGATGAAAATAATAATATATAATTTTATAAACGAGAACGAGTGTATATAAAATCTGAACGCGGATTACCAAGTACTATTGAAATTGCTGAGGCGGGGGGAAAAAATTTCCGTGTGCCTATAGGTGCACGCGCGTGATTATATGATATCGAAAAATCGTCGTTTTTTCTTCTTCTTCTTCCTCCTTTTTTATTTTTCGCCGGTCACGATACAAACGTCTTTGTCGTCTCGTGTCGTGTCGCCGCGTACCACACGCGCAAATTTAAAATATTATTATATAGGAAAAAAGAAAATACAACGATAAAAGAGGAGAAAAAAATAATAATGCGCGAGTAAATGGGATGATATCGTCTCTATTCATTTCCATCCCCAATCTCGTTCGTTGTGTTCACACGCGCGCACGACGACAACTTTATAAGTACGATCTTGGTAAAAAAAAAAAAAAAGAAAAAAAAACACTCGTGCAATAATAATTGAATTGTTTCGCCGACAGTCGCTGCGAATCACGTTATTATTATTATTATTATTATTATTATTATTATTATTATTATTATTATTATTATTATTATTATTATTATTATATTATATATATACAGGAGCGAGTTCTACTCTTCTGGATTTATTACTATTATTAGATACCGAACGGAGCGAAAAATTCTGTATTGGTTTTACAATGACTTGTTACTTATTCTTTTACTATGTTTGTGTATCCCCCGAAAAAAAAAACCGAATCTACCGGTAAGAGTTCTCCGATTCTTACAGTCACAATACCGTTTTCGGTTGCCGATTACTTCGAAACGATCGTTTTTCGATTTTCTCGGACGCGCTTAGAAATTTCATAAAAACGTTAAATACGCGATTTCGTCAAAAAAACCCGTTCTATTTCTTTCCGTCGTTTCAAAACTAATATAACGTCGATTTTATAATATATTGTTTTATAAAAACGATTCTCCTTCTGTTGCTCGCCGTGTCCCCGGTCGCAGCAGCTTATTACGCGTTTCTATCGTTTATATCGTTCCATTCCAATAATCTTCCGACTGCGTATAGTGTTGTCGTCCGTTTCTTCTGTTATCCTTCGCGGCGTATTCTCATCGAAATTAATACTATTGACTCGGCGTCGTATTAGAAAAAAATGTCAAAAACTTTCTTTTAATTTCGGACTTTTTTTTTTTCTTTTTCTTTTGATAGCGTGTTCGCGGGATATTATTATTTAATTCGTATAAAAAAAAAATAGTATATGTCAGTTTTCGTTACGCGTAAACCCGAAATATATAAACACGGAGAAAAACTCCGCTCGGAATCGTTTTTTATCAATCGTTGCTTTCAAAGTAAGTAGTCCGTAACACACACCACCACCACACTCCAAAATCTCTATCGCAAGTAATTCGCAACATCTCACGTCTCGGTTACGTATTTTCGTAATTATTATTATTTGGCTCCGTCCGTCGTACGTGTTGTATTACGGCGTTTGACGTATGGTTCATCGCGACGGGTTATTATAAAAATAAATAATAATAATAAAAATCAACAACGTCGAAATGTCCGCGTGGCTCATTCGCGCCGCCCACTCCCCCGGTCGGTCGGTCCGTCTGCGCGCCGCACAATGTGTATGACGCCGGAGCGCAGTTCAACGTGCCGACGACCTGCGGGCGGCGGGAAAAAAAAAAAAAACGAGCCGCCAGCCGGGCGAAGTAAACAGCAGACGCCGCCGTCGCCGCCGCGCGATGGATATACGAAATTAAAGAACTCGACGGACGGACGGCTCGGCGGCGGCCGCTGTTGAAAATGATTATTAGAAGTCCTCCCCGGCGGGCCCTCTCTCTTCATCAACCGGACAATCTTGTAAAATACACAAGACACGCCTCCCGCGGCCGCCCGGGCACCTGTCTTTCGGCGACCCGCCGCCGCACACGCACGTTTGTTCTAAAGCGCGTTTACATATATATATATTTATTATTTTTTTTTCTTTAATACGTTTTTCACTTTAAAACAAACAACCGTTCCTCCCTCCTCTCTCCTCTTTCTCACCTCCCCGCACGCACGCACGCACGCCACACCAGTCGGTTTTTTTTTTTTTTTTGTTTTTCGCGTTCTACAGCGCGGCCGCCGAATTATATACACTTGCGCGCGTTCGTCAATTCCCTTTTTCCTCGTCCCTAACCGCCCGTGTGAATATCCGTGGCGGCCGCAGGAGCGAGCGGTGGTGACATTTTTTTTTCGTTTTCGAGAACGATTTGCTACGAAGGAGATGAGAGGTGGTGGTGATGTTCGTCGCGGTCTCGCGTTGGCGACGATTCGTACACGCATTTGGCCGATACGCCGCTTTGTTTTTTAATAATAAAATAAATAAATTATAAATATTCGTGAATTATTACGAATTTCGAAAAAAAAAACCTCCTTTGAAAATCGCGTTTAATAACCGCGTCTGAATTATACACGTTCGTTACGTCGTACGTGTACATTGGCTTTACACCGTATCGAGACGATTGAATACACTAATTGTACCTGCAATAATAATAATAATAATAATTATTATTATTATTATTATAAACGTTCTTTCGTTGCGGAAAAGAGATTCGTCCGAATGCAGTCGAATAGTTTCGGAACGATCGCGGGGTGGTCAAAAAAAAAAAAAAAAAAAAGGAACACAGTCACACGCGTGGATTGGAGAAACCTCAAGGTTTCTTTCGAAATCGGTAAAAAAAAAAAAACGGCGTGTCGTATAACGCGTTGGATTTGTCGATATAAAAGCGATGTCATTGATTTTTGTTTTATACTCTATACGACAGCGAACACCGGTCGTTTGCGAAAATCGAATTTCGAATAATCCCGTTGAATCTCATCGGGACAGTGTCCAGGAGAGGATTTTCCCCGCTGAGATTTCAAAAAAAAAATTTTAAACGTTTTCCATACGATTCGAATTCATTTTAATGAAAATTAAATAATAAACATTGATCCGCGTGTTTTCGTGAAAAATTTATTACATTCATAATACACGAATTTTTTCCTTTAGTCAACATTTTTATGTCTAAACAAATGTCTGAACCCCTCTTGCCTTGAAAAAATCCTCACTGAATTGCATAACATGTTCGGTATTAAATCCGATTTAAAAAAAAAAGTCATTTCGAACACATCGACAACGTTCGCGACACGAGTGTATTCTTTCCAAAGAGTTTTATTCGTTTGTAGACGTCGTTGTCCGCTGAATTTCTAGATTCGGTTTCGTACGATTCTCGGTCCACGTGATCCCACAGAACAAAAAAAAATAAAAAAAAATCCCCAAAGGACTTATCCTCGTAGTGTACAGTGGCGTATTTACAATACGGGAGGTGCGATTGCGAGACGATCGAATTGTGTGAGATACACAATATTAAGTCCTCGAGTCATTAACGGCAATTTATATTTTAAAAACGCAGCTATACACGAACTTATAGAATTAAAATAACACATCATGTGACTTCATCGTAAAAATATTTATTTATTTTTTGTCAACGTTACGACGATTCAGACGGTGATTATCGAATCAATGCGTTACAGCAGACAACTTTAAAGTAAACACACCTTTCTTTTATCCTACTGACAATTTATACGGTTTTATCACGGATTATCTCACGATTTGTACAAACACACTAGTCGTGAATTTTATTGTTGATCGTAAATTTGAAATTTAACACCGATTGCGTTAAACTCGTTTTTAAAAATCCAAACGATGTAAATAATTTTTGTATTTTAAAATCGATTCATCGCTTGAAAACCAGTTGTTGTTAGGATTGTGAATACAGTAAAACACTCGGCACCAATTTATCGTAAATAATGCGATTGCACCCAGTAGTTTTCCCGATATTTCAAGCGCTCGTGAAATATGTCAGTGCGCAGCGTTTTCAAAATTGAAATTCATTAAAAACTACTTGAAATTCAGCCGAAATCGTCTTATATACAGAAGAAGCCTAGCGATACTAAATACAGAAAGAACAATTGATATGAATATTAATGAAACGTCTTAATTGACTAGGCAAACGCTATAAATCAAGAGACGGATGAATTTATTAAAATAATTTAATATTAAGACGTTGTTATGTCTTCCGAGTGTAATTATACGGCATAGTTAATTTGTTGAACTTCAAGTCAATTTAATATTCCATACAATATTGGCCATTGTTTTCTTTAAAACAAATTCATAATAACAGTATAACGGAATACAATAAATATTTTATAAGAGTTATTATAAATAATTCATTTTCATACGTTATTATTTTATTCGATAGATTTATCATAGTCTTGAATTATGGTCTCCAGAAAATCTCTTTTCCCTGGTCCTGTGACAATTCTGCAATCACGGTTTTCGAGGCGTACCAGAACAAAGTAAAATCAACAGGTACCCCTGTAACTCGTGTGTGTATTGCGGTTTTTCTTTCCTTTAAACCGTTTACGTTTTGTGTTAATTTAGGTTTTTTCCCCCCTTTGTCGGACTGATGTCCGAGGGGACACGTGGACTGTAAAAACATCACGTGTTCACAATAAGTACAAGCAATAGAGACAAAAAGATCAAAGTATCTACACTGAGTATGCACATACATCGATATATGTCTTGTGACTATTGAATTCAGTCAACTGTGCTCATCATCAACGTTGCTCGGCAACGGTTTCGCTCGTGACATCATCATCGTCGTTAACATAATCGGTGCCGGAGAAATTTTCGTTACGACCCCCGGCCACAAGACGTGTCCATGTGTCAATAAAATTTTCATAATATAATGCGATTTTCATAATCAGCAGCCGGATGAGTGCATAAAATTATTCTATTCGCGGATGGTCGCGTGAGATAACGTTTCCGATTATGCTGCATATCAAAGAATTACTTCGGACCGTCAATATCGTTTTCAATCGAAAGATTAAAAAAACAACGCGAATCGAAAATTCGGTTACAATAACGCGAGTACACATTTGTAATACAGCCAGTGATCGTGGAACTCCAGCAGCTTCTCGGTCCATCCGCCCCCCACTACAAATGTAGAAACACGACGAGATTCCGCCGTTGCCGCGGTCATATTATTTATTTATTTATTTATTATATATACATACAACTAATTAACCGATATTACTGCGGCGTATGCCTCCTAACCGTCGTCGTCGTCGTCGGATGCTTATAATCACAGTAGCTGTAGCAATTCTTTTCGTCTCTCTCTCTCTCGCACACACTGCAAACGTTACGTTGTGAAATTAATTGCACAACGTGACGCGTCCGTTGTAATATATGTATGGTACTATGTAAACGTGGTCCACGGTTCCGTCGTCCGATAATCTTCTTTAATTGGATGAAATCAATTAATTTTACCGCGTAATCCGCATAAAAACGTATTGCAGACGAAGAGTGAGAGAGAGAGAGAAAATCACTCCGCGGCGATTCCAATCGACATTTTATTATTTATTTATTTTTTTTTACGTCTACACGATCGCCGCGCGTTTAAAATATAACCGCAACGAGTAAAAAAAAAAAAAAAAAAAACTATATGCACAAACACACACACACACTGGTATATCGTTAAAGTTTATTAAAATCGTTTACAACGGTCAGAGGTACGTTGGCAAACGGTACTTTTAACGCACGCTCATAATGTTTATAATTATTAAAAATAATAATACGGCACACTACTCCGGTTTGCCGCGTGAAAATTGTGTTTAACTCGTATTTACATCGTTATACAAAGCGTATAATTTGTGTATAATAAATACGTGGCTGCCGTTCGGCGGTACCAAAGACGTTGCAGTCGAAGATTAAGATGTCTCGTAAAAATAATCCCCCAATCATATTGTGTTTAAAAACGTTTTTAGAATATTCTTATTATTCCAATAATAATAATAATAATAATAATAGTAGTCCTAGTGGTCTTTCCTTTCCCATTACTACATCGCAATTAGAATTCTACGATAAATATTCTTCCGTGTTTGGTAACGGACGAAAGAATCTTAAAAGACACCATCGCCGGGTCGTTGTTACGTTCGGAAACGAAATCAGACAGGCAATCGGAGAGGGTGCGTTGACTGCAGGAAATTGTCCGAGTGAGAGACAGCGATATTTTCTAGTAATTTTCGTTTGATTTTCTCGATGTACATTTTCTCGCGCGTAACACGTTAGAACCGATGAAAAATTGACTCGGCCGCTGTTGTAACCGCGGTAACTCGATAACGTATTATAAAATAAAGTATTATATCGTAATACGATTGCCGAAACGTAGATTCTATTAAAGAAAAAAAAAACGAGAGTGAAATCGATATTTTCACAGTATAAACGAATAAAAACACTTTAAACACGCTTCAAACGTGTCTGTTCCGATTGTTTGAAAAGTCGTCGCGCTGGAATTTGACGAATACAGCGAAAACAAAGTGCCGTGAAAAAGCTTAAATTACATTGCGTTTTCCGTTGCGTTACGCGTTCGGCCACGTATACGTATAACTCGATTTTATAATATATTACACGAACGAGTTCGAATAAACTTTATACTTGACTTTATTTTATACACGCGCGTCACGTTTAATATATTTATTTATGTTAACAAATTAATACGAACCTAAAGCGTCGAACATCAATCATTAACGACGAAAATAATATTTAAGGAGAAATAGCTGCTAGTCTCGTATGTCGCGCGGTTCTTTTATTTTTTTTTTTTTCAGTTCCCGCGAGAGCTCAAAATAAGCACACGCGGGTTATTTTAATTCGACGCGTGTGTTGAAAAAATCTAAAAAAAAAAAGCAAAATATTTGCAAAACTAATACGGTGTAACGCGGATGAATTCTACAGCGTTTTCAGCTCGATACGTTTGAAATACGACGACGAGGTGTCTTTTAAATCACTTCTATATATATAC
Organism: Chaetogeoica ovagalla; assembly: GCA_032441825.1. Lineage (NCBI taxonomy): Eukaryota > Metazoa > Arthropoda > Insecta > Hemiptera > Aphididae > Chaetogeoica > Chaetogeoica ovagalla. The sequence goes on along the minus strand of CM063724.1, from coordinate 1,369,173 downwards.
GCCCGTCTCGTATGAGTGAAACGCGCCAGAGCGACGTATACACAATAATAATAATTATTATAACGTGTAATTCGGAACGGACGGAAAAGAAAAATTAACCGTTTCAAATTGCCGATCTCGCAGACACAATAATAATAATAATAATAATCATTAATCAACGCTGGTAATATTACTATTACGCGCGTTCATCACACGACGCCGCTGCCGTCGCGCACCACCAAAACGAAAACGAATCACTTAAACGGCTTACCGTGGTACGCTGTAAGCCGCATATTATGTACGCACACAAGAACTATAATATTACGTCGTCGTACAGATGTTTTCGAATGTGTTAAGAATTGTGTTTTTCTAACCGGCCATCGGCCGAGTTTGTCGATGCGATTATTTCGAGAAAAAAATCTAATTTGAAAAACGAAAATCCGAATTCAAATTTGAAACTAAACGCAATGCAATAAAGTAGAACTAACAGATTACATAATAATTGACGAGGTTAGACAAGAAAACCAGATGATGATAAAAATTTGATTATTAACGACACTACTTGTGGTGGAGTGGTGGAGACTAAAATATTTACGGTATTCAAAGGAACCCCAAGGGAACGTAATTGCGAACGAAATGGGGCCCTGAGATTTCCTAAAGCAGGACAGCAGAAAATTAAGCGGAGGAGGTTACAGATTTCTTATTCACGTGGCGAAAATAACAGAGGAAGAGTAATTTAGACTTAACTTGAATGCGTGTGAATGGAGGCGATTGTGACCTAGACGAAATCTAGTAAATTGAGTGTTTGCTCTATTTAAATGGAAGTTGTGGATCCAAGGACGGTGAAATGAAATAGGAGCTATTTTCCTGTATTACACTGCCAAATTCTACGGCAAGGAAGACCGTTTTTTTTTTTTTGTCCCACCTGTCTGTGATGGATTTTTTTGAGTGATATGAAAAAATCCGAATAGGAAGTTCTAAGAGCGGGAGGATTTTTTACTGACGAAGGCTAGATAGATAATCAACTTTTTCGTAATCCACTATACATATAATATGAGCCGGAATCCAGAAAAAAACGAATGACGAAACCTTCTTGAGCGAGGGCACGAGAGATCACTCTGATTTTGAAAACAAAAGATGATATATGAGAGTTAAGAGGATAAAAACGAAGATATTCGAGACATGATTTGCTACCTATAACGATAAAGTACTCCCCGACAGGTAGTTGCTCTATACAATGTAAGGCTTGGATCACTACACAACACTCGGCGGTAAAACTTAAAGCGGGATATGAAATAAGTTACCGAAAGGAGATAAATTAGCAGTTTCGAAAAAAAGGAGTAGCCAGCAGAAGAGGATGATACCGATCCATCGGTATATGCAAGAGTTGAATTGAGAAAATTATGTTTGATGTAATGTTGAAAACAAGGACCAATTTAAGCAATTGGGTAAAGATAAAAGTAACTCCCGAGAAACGTTTAAAAATAACGTATCTATTGTAATATATAATAAGTAAGAAAAAAAAAGAGCAGAAAATTTAAGAAGGCGATTGTCATTTATAATAATTAATTGTTCTGCAGCTTGAATAGTACGTGCGTATAAAGCCAAAACGGGTAGTCTTATAGGAACAAAACGCCAAGCTGAAGCCATTTCTCGAAATAGATTCAAGAGCGTTGTAAGACATATGTTTGAGTAAAAATTTTCCAACTAGCCATCTGATTGTAATATTATAGAGATTAATTGTGTAATTCCTGTAGGATAGACGATAACTCAATATTATCATTAATTCAAACAAAAATTAATTGGATCTTTTTTTTTTTTTCGTTCATAATACAATTCACAAATAAATTCTAACGGTCATTTTATTAAAAAATCAAAAACGGTCAATTCGTATAATGATACGCTGTATATATCATTATACTAACATTATGTTTTCGCTATATAGGATCATTAAGTCTATACAAAAAATAATCCCGTTTCCTCACGTATCGATTGTAAAAATTGAATTTACTCTTTCCCGTTCTCATTATAATACGTTCTTGTAGTTTTGTGGTAGAACAGACATCGACGAATCCGTGTTTTTATTTTATCGTCATTTCGAATCCGGCCAAATTCTCTGATCAAGACAATTGTTGACTGTTTTTTTTTTTAAAAAAAAGTTACGTATTACGCGTAGTAGTATAATTCAACGGTATTCCGCAGCCGGTACCGCAGTCAACTCTTATTGCGTTCGTAGGTTTTAATTCGCGTGAGATGGGTTCTTTTTTTTTTTGGAAACGTTTCTCGCGGCCGACTATACTTTTTTTTTAAATCACCGGCCACGGGTCGATAATTCCGTCGCCGCAAACCGAGACAGAGCGGCGAGTCGAAATAAGTCATTCTCGGTCAATTCGAACGCGTATGAAAATCGTGCCGAAAATCGCCTTTATTTCCGGCAACGGTTAAAAGAGTCCGGGAGGGGGGGGGTTCGTATTATATAGCGACGTACAGTGGCGTATTTACTTCATCCCCTAGGGTCGGAAGGGGGGGGGCAGGCGAGTAGAAAAACGGCCCGTCGAATCTGTTGTCAACTTAGAATTGTCGAAAAATTATATGAAAATAATAAGTTTTAAATAAAAAAAAAATATGTTTAGTTTACATTTTTGTTTTAGTTCGATTAATTTTAATTTTCAGTAGGCATAGGTACATACACAAGTATCTAAAGGGGGGGGGCGATCGCACCCCCCTTGTATACGCCCCTGGTGACGTATAATGTACAGGCGACGAGGGATAACGGAATTTTTAACTTAATTTATAACGCGCTGTAACGTAAAGAGGCGGACGGGAAAAATCGACTATATCGGTATATCGTAAGTGCTATATGTATATATTCGTTTTGTTTAATTTTTACATTAAAAAAAAACGTTTTTCAAACGCGAATAAAGCTGAATAATACGTGTGTGTTTAAAACGTCTGGATTTTGTAGTGTACGAGGAGAATATATTTTTGTTTTGTAAACGATGCGCAACACACGAAATCACCGTTCTTCCTAACTGCAACGTACACGCGTGTGACAACGAAACACGAAATTCCAGACAATTTCGAATGCGCGAAAATGTTCGTTACGTGTGCTTTGGAGACCCGCGGAAATGATAATTAAGCGGTACGGCGTGCGATTCGACGACGTTTCGTACGCGGAAAACAAAAATTACAACAACTATTTTAATGTAATAAAACGGGCGTTACACCGTAGAATATCGGTAATGTACGTGCAACTTTTCGCTCGTAATGTGTTTTCAGTTTTTTATTCGGTTTAACCAATCGTAACGAACGTAATATCGTATTTTCGACATCCAACAACATATCGAATACACCGTAAATAATAATAATAACAACAGGAAGAAAATAATCGATTTCCGTTGTTGTTTTCGGCGCGACAATAGATTTTTTTTTTAAAAAAAGTACACTAATACTGTTTATAATCGTCAAAATAATTAACGAGTTTTAACTTTAATAAAAAGTAATAAATATGTACAATAAACTTTTATCCCGCGAGACCGTGCGCACAGATAAGATTTTACGAGTGTAAAGGCAGTGGAGAACAAATCCCCGCCGTTAAAACATAACCAATTCATAACGGGCAACGAACGGTAATCGCATCAAGACCACTGCGTTCCCATCCGTTTTCCGCGCAAAACTTTTCCGGTTTGTTTAACGACTCGTTCGCTTTTTCGGATACCTGCGTTAATTATGTACACCGTCGGACGGTTAATATTCAATGAGCCCCCCCCTCCCCCCATTGCGCCCACTTTGTCGTAACGCGATTTTATACACGATGTAAATAAATCAATCGTAAAAGTATTTTTATTTAAAAAAAAAAAAAAAAAAAAAAAAACGTTTCGAGGCCCCAATAATGTGCGGGGAAAAAACGTCGAGTATATCGTACGTCACAAAATGTTTATATAATGTATCATAAGAGAACGCTCTGAATTATATTATTGTTATTATTATTATTATTATTATTATTATTGTTATTATTATTATTATTATTGTTATTATTATTATTGTTATTATTTTATTATTATTATTATTATTATTATTATTATTATTATTATTATTATTATTATTATTATTATTATTATTGTTATTATTATTATTGTTATTATTTTATTATTATTATTATTATTATTATTATTATTATTATTATTATTATTATTATTATTGTTATTGTGTACAACGTTTGGACAATAATGTCCTATTGCGTCGTTTGAACGATGTCAAAATAACGATTTAATTTGTTTTTCCGAAATGTTACCCCTGATCCCTCTCCCCCCCTCCCCCACTCGCTGTTAAAACTCGTATAACTCGTTTGACTCAAAATTAATTAAAATACGATTTCGATAAAATCGTATTCGTTTATATAAGAGAAATTCGATTATAATAATTTTTAATTTTTTTTTTTCATTATTTTTACTCTTATACACGATTGTATCGAAATACGTAAAGAAAAAAAAAATATATATATATGCGCTAAACGCAGTCGACGTTGATAATTTCTATTCAAATCGAAATTAAAAACTTTTCTCGGTTGAAACACAGTTGTTATATAATTAAAATGTAAACGTAAAAGAGCATATATATATATATATATTTTTTTTTTTTACAATAATCGAACTGTCGTTTGTGTAATAACGCGTAATTACACAATTCGTTAGAAACCCGAATGATCTGTTATGGTATCGAATTATTATTTCATCGGTGATAAAATTGCGCAGTACAGTACAGACGTCGGTCACGTGTTTAATACTCTGTCAGTCTCGTCGAATTGTTTTCGATTCAACGATACCAACGTTATAAGATTTCGATTTCATTGAACGATACCGATTTATAATAACGAAATACTGCAGAGACGAACCGACGAAGAATTGAAATCGATAAATTTCGATAATTTGAAATGTGCGAGATGCTGTTTGGCGTGAACGGATGTTTGCATTAAACATTATTACAACGTACCCGTAGCGTTCATTAATGTGAACGAATACAAAATTTCATTCAAACGCTCTCTCTTTAAACGCTAATTATTATTACTTTTATTGAGACTAAATACAAGGTATTTAATACATTTCATATTGATATTGGTGAATTTTCGAGACCGTTTTCATCAATATCACATCGAAACTTTCTCGTCGTCTCCTACGCGATAATTTCTCGTATAAACGCGCAGCGTTTGAGAAAAATCCTCAGAACAAGCTCTACAGGGGACTCGACGAAAAGACACGTGGGAACAGACACAAGCGGTGATAATCACAAATTATTACTAATTACAATCCTCCTGCAAATAATATCTCGTATTAGATATTATATTATCCACGAATATTTCCGTTGTTCGTCATGAGACTAAACTGTACTGCGCGCGAGTAAAGTCTTTATTTGTTTTTCTATAAAACCCGTAAAATGGCCCGATAGAACACGATTTAACGAGTCGATAAATAAAATTATTAATTATATTAGATTTCATGCGAACCGTTTCGTGCGATCCGACATTAAATATAATATATTACGTCGTGTATAATATTGTATTATTATTATTATTTTTTATTCACACCGAAGTTATTCGGAACACGGCGAAAACGTGATGAAAATTTTTATCAACGCGCGGTGAACAATAATAGTAATAATATATTACGAACGCTGCTCGCTCCCCGCGCGCGTTTTCGTAATGTTATTAAAAGCCGATGACAATAATAATATGTTCGTCTTTATTTGTTCGTGCGTCGTCGTTCACACGAAAATCCATTTCATATATTTCTCTCTCTCTCTCCTTTCCCTTTTATTATTCCGTAAAATATAATATACTCTCGTTTTGTACCGCGTTTACGCGTTCAGTTCGACGACAAAAAAAAAAAAAAGAATAAAAAACCGAATTTTGAGGAATAAAAAAAATCGCCGCATTTTTTAATATTAAATATCGCGCTTTTGCAGCAATTCCTCTATTGCCAACGCACTGTTTACCAGACGATGTGTTATACAAGACGCTCCATTTATAACGTCCGAAGACTTTAAAGACTACGTAATACCAACGCGCAAATTACGAACTCGTATGATATATAATATTGAATCAACAACCGAAACTCTTTTTTAAATATTTAATCGTTTATAATTACAGTCACAGTATCAACTCTATTACGACGTTTATACTCGTAAAAAAATAACAAAATATTTTTTTTTTTAAACTTATAACGATTTAGTCGATGATTACCACCGACTTAATATTACAGAAGAAGACTTCATAGTAAACACATTTTTTTCTTTTGCTGACAGTTGATAGAGTATTATCTCGGATTATCTCACGATTTGAATAAACACGCGCGTCGTCGTGATATTGCAGCCGATCATAAGTTTTTAACACCAATTGCGTAGTATACTCGTTTGGGACCCAAACGACGGCGATATAATAATAATAATAATAATAAAATATGATTTTTTTTTTTTTAATGAGGTCAACTATTCGAAACGAGTTATCGTTACGATTGTGAAATAACGACTACAATAAGACTTGGCACAATTTATCGTCAAGTAATATACGGTCGCCCTGCAATAGCTTTCTTGATATTTTAAGAGCTCGTGGAATTAATATGAATACACCCATAGTAACCGTTGCATTTGCTGAGCGCTCCTTTTCAAAACCGAAATTAATTAAAAACTTTTTAACACGCAACGAAAATCGCCTTTTAGTAGTCTGGCGATATATGTATTAAATATAGAAAAGGGAACGGACAATCGATATGAATATTAATGAAATATTATAAAATGACTTCGCAAATGCGCTATATAAATCAACGCGATATAACGAATCTTAAAACAATATATTATTTTAAAATCTGAATATTAAAATAATATGTTGCCCGAGTTATGGCAAAATTAAATGTGTTAAATTTAATATTTCTTTTATCATACTGTTATGATTATTGACCGTTATTTTTTAAGAATAAAAAATATATACGTAAATTAAAAATATTATATATATATATATTTTGAAATTATGAATAAGTTTTAGTTTCATTATTTTATTCGAGAATTATAAATGATCTTAAATATTACGGGCAAGTAAAAATCTGTTTTAATAGACACGCTAATAAAGTTCATCACAATATAATATGGTGAACCCAGTAGTAATTATACGATGGTAGAATAATTATCAGGGCTCGAAATTTATAGCACTGAGAAACACTAAAATATGTCGTTATATGACTGAAGAACGGTTAAATTATTTCAAAAAATTGTAAAAAAAAAAAAAAAAAAATTGTTTTATTTGTGAATTATTGTGAAAGATAATTTTAGTATTAAAAAATCGATTATTATATGAAATAGAGCGATGAGAGAGAGTATACTGTTCGATGAGAGAAAAACGCGCGGAATAAATTGAATTTCAGAAATAAAAAAAATACACTGAGAAAAGAGTACTGAAAATCTAAAAGGCTTTATAAATATTTACAAAACTATGCAAAATAGAACATTTCGACTTGTAATGCCCAGCACGCGTAAAACGAATTTATAGCTTTCACCGATATTGTTTTTTATCTGTTTTTCAATAATAATCAAATTCCATAGAATTCCCCCCCCCCCGAGTGCTGATAATTGTATAACAATCATTATATTGTTTCAACGAAAATGAACTGATGCTGTGGGATTATAAAGACGGTATACGTTTTTATAATCCCACAGCGCAGCTACTTCTGTATATATTTATATATATACGAGTATACAGCACTGAGCAGAGTATTGTCGCGTGGCACCCAGCATCAGTGCAACACAATCGTTTTTCGTTATACACGCGCACTCGAAAAAGTATTGTTGCGTCCCGAAACTTATCTTCAAACCGTCTTAGTCGTCGTCATCGTCGTCGTTGTGTTGTTTCTGAATAATCACGGAAATAAAAAACATTGAAAATCCCCGAGCAGAATTCAACTGAGGGGAAACGCCGCGATACTGTATAAGGCCTAACACCGACATCATCGTCGTATATACCAACCGTTTTCTGTGCGCAATGACGGCCAAGTGCGCTGTCGAAAGACCGAACGAGACGAGAACGACGGTTCTGACATTCCGTTCGAAAACTTTTAACTAATTTTTATCACCGCTAGTGTTTCTAGTGTTGTAAGAATTGACTTCAAACACCCGGGCTTATTCAATTCGCCTTATCCAGTGAGAAAATATGTTTTAATAATTCCTCGTTGAAACACACAAGTGTATTTTCTAAGCTGGAGATTTCAAAAATCAAATTTTCATCCCGAATTAATTAAATACGTATCTCGGAATCGCGTTTTTTTAAATATTTATACGCGAGGGAACACTCGATATTCACCATTTAATCAATAAAGACGAATTAATTGACAAGCTATTGGATCTTCGTGTCAAGAATTATAAACGTTGATACAATTTTTTTTAATTTATTACGTTCTCATATTGCTAGTTATATTAATATATATATATATACGTTTTATATAAATTAAACTTTTTTTTTCTTTAAATGTAATTTGACTTTTTTTAATTTCAAAATAAATAAATCACTTAGATGTGTTGTGCAGTTATATTTTTCTGTTTATTTAATATTTTTCCTAACCTATTTACATTTATAATATCGTTAAAAATTACACGCGCACACAAGCTGCTCCGAGCAAGAATAGTCCAAACAATTATTTCTTTTCATATTAACATTAGAACGAATCGAGAACGGTAGCCCGCTGACAAATTTTACCCCGGGGGCCTAATCGACATTGATCATTGCGAAACGCCGAAACAAACTTTTCAATTAAAATATATGTGATGTAACGTCATGTGGAATTATTAAAAAAAAATGTTCTCCTTCGTTCGTGTTCTTGTGAACGAAAAATGTATTATTTTTTTTCCATTACGTCGTTTAATAATTAATTAATACATTTACGTTCATCGAAAATAACGAACCGTTGAATAATTTACAATACACGTCTGTGGGTAATGTGCAAGGTGTTTAGAAATTGTTATTTAGATAGTATAAAAATAATAAATAAATTTTTTTTTAAACACATATACGATGACGACGTGTAAACAAGAACAAGTCATACTTAAAATAGTATTTGAATTTCAAATTAGGACATTGTTATTGGATCGGTAATTATAAAAAAAAAAACAATATATACGCATTTAAAAAGCCGAAAGTCGCGTAGAAAACCGGAAAAATAACTCCGTGTCTTCTTTTAAATTTCAGTAATAACTGTATTATTATATATTCAACTATAAATATGTAAATAAATCGAAACGGAGATTGAATTTCAGCTGTTGGCCGCGGAATGAATAAAAAAAAAAGAAAAGAAAGGAAGTCATCCCGCCGAAACTCTTCTTTTTTATTCATATCTACATAAAAAACTAACCTACTGTTCAGATGCGTTTAAAAAAAAAAAAAATTATAATAATAATAACCCCGACACACTATACGTTATACAAAATATAATAGTATAGTATACGGTTTGTTTTCCTTGAAAACATATAATAATATCGTCGATAATCGGTTATTCTCTTCTGTTTTCTTCTCATTCTCTTTTCATGATACATAAACGAGGTAATGCTGCCTATGTACACAAGCGTGAAGGGTAACCAGATTTAAAAATTCATTATACGCTACGGGATGAAATAATGAATTACTCTTTCGGCCGGTACGTAGTCAACACATTGTTAGTACGGAGTAAAATATAAACTGACTGAAAAAAAAAACAAAAAACAACAAAATAATGTTTCTTTAAAGGGTTTCACGAAATGTTTTTCCATAAAAAAAAAAAAAAACTCTGAAAAAATTATTTTATTTTTAATTCGCGAAAATTACAAATTAAATAAGTGCTAACTGAATTGAAATGAAATCGTATATATAAAATTACGTCAGCTGCTGTCACCCAGTTCAAAGTCCAACACTTGCCTCTCTAACCATTGCTTTCACACGTGCAATGCTTTAGAGCGATTAAATTATATTATCGTTGAATCAAATGAACAGTTGATGTAATTCTTAAGACTCCCGTACATTTCGACAGTCACTAATGTGGGGGGAGGCGGAACTAGTTTCATTCGGACAAAAAATAATTCTACATTTTCTCCATTTGACGATACACGGTTATTTGTAATAAACGGGACACGTTTGGCCGACATCGGGCTCGGCACTCACTGACGACGGCCCGGTGAGAAAAAGCGATTTGGCGTTCGGACACACGGTGTGTTTTTACACGTTTTCCGTGTGTGTTTTTACAGCGACTCGCGTTAAAATTAGACGGTCGTGTGTTATATTTGTTTTGGACGATTTCGGTTTTGTAAGTCCGGTACCGGACAGAGCAATGTGACCCCGGCGTCCGCAAATAGTGTATCAGCTGTAGGATCGACAAAAAAAAAAAAAAGAAAGAAAACAACGTGTGTGCGTACAGTTTTGTCGGGAGACGCGTCCGAAAAGAAAAAGCAGATCCTCCCCCTCAGACGTTTCGGACGAGACAAAGGTGGGACCTCGCGCGGCGCGTTCGAACGGGAACGGATGACAGCGCGGTATAAACGAATTACTACGGTGCCACTGACGCGTTCGTCTGCAGCATCCGATCCGTTTTTGACGACCGAGGTCTCTTCACGAAAATCGTTTCTCTCGCGATTTTATGTAACTCTTCATTTTTTCCTATTACAAAAATTCCACCCGCTGTCACCCCCTATACGGTTCGTGTTCATCCGACAAAACCCGGTCTCAGTGCGTGGTGGTCGAACTGCCGCCGATTCCGACGTTTTCAATACGCCCGCGCCGACCGTTGTTCACGCATTCCTGTGAAAATAACCGATTACGGTGCTAAAATCCATGCTACGATCACGTCGTTTTGTGTTCGGTCATTTCAAAGTAAATAACACGATGTGATAAATACCGCGGTAAAAAAATTATATTCCGTCGTATCCTCCGTGGCTATTATATATATATATATATATTACGAAACGATGTGGTGACGTTAAAGTTAGACAGGTCGAACAATAATGAACTCAAATGAAGTGACTAACCCGCCGCCGCAAGCCATAATTTTATTAAATTCCAATACTAGTGCTCCCGACGGACAACGCATCAAATAATACATCATAAATATTATTATTATTATTATTTATAGTTGTTTGTAAGTATAAGAGAAAAATACTTTTTAAAAATAATAAAAAAATGTTTTTCGCCAAATAACTTTATTTTGCCGCCGAAACATCAAAATCCCCTCGTGCGGCGCGTGTCACAGATCAAATGAATATTCATCTAATCTGCGGCGTAATAACGGATAACGTAACGTGGTCAATATATTATAATATCTAGTAGCAGTGAAATTTCTCAGCTGAGAATTTACGAAAGAGGTATATCGAGGTCCAGGCGAACGGCGGAGTGCACCTAGTATCAACTCGTTGTTCATCACCTGTGTCTGTCTCGAACCGTGGTCTGGAATAATCATGTTTCGATCGATATACACTTTCCGTGTATTTTACGCGTTCAGCGGTACAGTTATAGGTAATACAGTGTTTCGCGGTTCTTTTTTTTTTTTTTTTTTCGATTTCTTCTTAGGATTGATATAGGAATTATTGCCGTATTCTTACAACACTACGGAGTATAAAATAACGCGTTACAGTGCGGCCGAGGCGACACGGATTGCCGCGTAATACGCGTTTATATGTTATCCGAAAGAACCTTTTCGAATCGTAGACACATATTTATGTTAAAATGTCGGTGCACTATATCAAAAAGAAAGAAACTAAGAACGTATACGTTTCGCGAGTGAATAAAAACAGACAGGACCGTACATTATCCGTAAAATATACGAATGCACGCGGCAGCATTGTGTGCGATATTATATTTTCCCGTGTTTAGACGGACCTTCTTTTATATCCGCTTATTGTATTTCACGTAAGAGTTATTTTTTTTCCCAGAGATTTCGGTCAGTGTTCGAATTTTTTATATATATACGAGTAAAATATAAGAGCGGAAGTTTTTTCCCATTCGCGTTCTTTTTTTTTTTTTTTTTTCTGTTAACCGCTCGAAAAAATCATGAAAAATTTTTAAATCGCCCACGAAAAAAGCGCTACCCGCTCGCGGTATAATATATTATTTGTGCGTGTGTGTGTTCTAATATTAATACGTTCTGCTGCATACGCGCGTTTTATAAACTATTTAGTCCGCAGGGCCGATTGGATTAGGTTATTACGTATATAAGCGAAATCAAATTTTTTTTTACCTTATACAATGACTTCAGACCACCGTAAAATACAAAAACGACTCGACCAACCGAGTTTTTTAATTTTTTATCATTTTCGATTTTACGTGTCGTTTTCAGAATTCATTAAACTGCTTAAGTCCGCGAGACAAATTATTGCAGAGGCAACGGCGATACCAAAATATACGATATTTTAGCGCGCAAAGCGTCGATATATATGTATTATGTATACACCGATCAATCATCGTCTGTCGAATCATGACGAATTTCCGTACGGTTTTAACTAGATATATATATAAAGAGCATTCTTAAAAGTTGTACATATAATTTATATATATATGGAATAACGTCCGGGACGGAAAATAAACGAACCTTTTAGAGAATTTAGAGAGACAAACCTCCGGGGCTTTTACCATAATGACGAAATATTGAACTGCAGTCACGTCACGTTTCGGCAAAGTGCTCTGCCACAGGGTAGTCCGCGTTTCTTTCTTTTATATTTTCCGCGTTTCGAACACGGGTTTTCGCGCGCACGTAAAGAAACCGATAGCGTCGTGCATCATCGGATTCGAATAAACGCGCGTATTATTATAAAATTATTATATTATAAAAAAAAAAAAAAAAAAAAACACAAATTTGTTCACGATTAACAACAGTAATATAATAAATCGATTATACATCTTACAATATTATATAAAGAAAAGAACAATAACCGTATACTTTTGATTTTTTTCCGCATAGAGAACGATTCAATTCGAAAATGATATTATTATATGAAAAGTTTTTCTCATTCTCTCAATATTTCTTCACGAAAAAATTCCAAAATTGTATTCGATTCTATCGAAATCCTAAATTTCTCAAATTTTTTTAAATAAAATACCGTTATAAAAATCTTCCAGAATTTTATATTATTGTTTTTTCTAAACGTAAAACACATTAATACACGCGATCGTTTCATTTCACGATTATTACGAAAGAGTCGAACAGTGGACGCGATATTCGCGTATCGCTGTATTCACACGGAATTCGGCAAATTATAATTCCTTTCCGTAATGCAATAATTATAATTTAATATATATATATAGAAAAAAAATTACCTTTGTAGGCTATCCAATATAGCCTAGCAACTCTGGCCAAAAACGGGGGAAAAAAAGCTATGAATTCAGAAGTGTATTTGCTCCGACAAATCTGTGTGGAAAAAAATCGCAAAATTATTCAAAAGTCTCGCCAAAAAACAAAAAAAAAAAAACTGGAACATAAAACACGCCTGTTCTTTTTTATATATAAAATATGTGTATAAGGATAAGTAAAACAGCGTACGCGGGTAGTATACCTTTTGTTATACACCCACGTACATTATTTATGAAACTTCATTCGGATTTGTTGGGAAATTTCGTATGATTTTCGTGAAAAAAAATATATTTTAATATATTTATCGTGTATGATATACGACTTGGACAAATGTACACTATTATAAATATATATATATATGTATTTCATAAGGTTCTCAAAATTTTTATATTGGCGGCTCACAATTTTCAAATTTAGATGAAAAATCAATTTTTCTTTTTGTTTTGCTGTGAAATACACAGATAACTGAAAAATTAACAATATATTTAGTAATAGTGTTGTATGAATAGTATGATTTATTTGGTGAATAAAATATAAAAATATGACCGACTAATCCAATTAATATTCACGGGATTATAATATGCAGAACGGGATGCGGGAAGCAGCGTTTATGTAGCTTTAACGAGAATGTGCAGTTAGGTGTTTTTATTGAATAGAAAATCAGAACTCGGCATTAAAAATTTTTACGGTTTAAAGTCATTTTTTTTTTCATCGAATTACGTCTTCAACGTTTCAAATAGATTAGCAACAATTCTATTTCAGCTCGCGTTCATCGTGTGAGAAATTTTCGCCACACCCATCAAGCATTTTATCGCGATTCGTTTTTGGTTTTATTTTGGGAACCAATGATGATATATTAGCATGAGCAAAATACGATTATATTAAGCTTTTACGATTTGTAAGTTATTACGATCGCAGTGCAATATTTAATAACATAAAATCGGATGCTGCGGAATAAAATAAGCACCGGGGGATGGGGCGGTATTATAATAAAAATCCCTGGCGATTCACCGTTCTTAAGATCGGCTTAACTCTTTAATACAAAGTCTCTGCGATTAGGAAATCCGTCATCATTCGATATAATTACGCACGGTAGAAAGGAGCTTGGACGCCGCTAATTTTTTTTTTTGTAAATAATAAAAATATTTTTATGTACGTATAAATATTATATACCAGTCGTTTACGATATAGTAGTTGACAAAATAATGTATTTTCCCTCCGAACAAATGATAAATATAATATCCGGCGATTCCGTGCCCCGTATACGAAATAGCGAAAATATTGAAAAAAATATTACGTAAAACGGAAATTGTATTTTGAGCTATCTGCAGTGAGCTGACAGTAGTCAGTAAGAGGCGGCCGGTTAAATATTTCGCCTCCCTTCTTTGCAATACTGAAACGACGCCCGGTGATTATAATAATAATAATAATAATATTCTGCGACCTATATAATATATATAATGCCAGATTTCGTGACAATAAAATCAACGCGTTCAAATTATTCGTTCGAAAATATTTATATTAGAGATTTTCGTTTGTTTCGAATCCCCGAGATCCCGGCCGACAGGGACGCGACGACTGCCATAAAATATTCCCGAGTTCGCGTTTGCGGCGGTATTTTGCCGAGCGGCGCTGCTGCGTTATCTCTACAATGCGGCTCCAGTTCGAATCGTTGTTGCGCGTCGACAGTCCGCACATCGAGAATGCCAAAAATCATTTTTGAATTAGTTTAATAATAACTGTTATTATTATAGCGATAATTTGACGAGAAATGTTACGAAATTCAACACAACGTTATCGATAAGCCCGTCATCAAATTTGAAAATTAAACGTAAACCGTAATACTTATATATGAATATATAAAAAGATAATGAAAACAACGATGCGAAATCGTTTTTGTTAAACGTAACAACGATAGATGGACTTGAAAATCGCGAATTGAAAGTGTATTATTATATTCGCTAGTATTATACGAATTAACTTCGAAATCTGACTTATTCACTCTGTCTATCAACGATTTGATAATGTTTTACATCACACGATTTTCACGTGTTTCTTATGTATTTTCTAAGCCGAAGATTTCAAAAAACCAATTCCGAATCGGTCAAACACGATTTTTGTGTGTTGTATACGAACGAATTAATTCATTTAATCAATAAAGAAAAAAAACGTATTAATCGACGACTTGTTGGATCTTTTATCCAAGAATTAAATTTTTTTTTTTAGTTTTAAATTTTGTACAAGTAATGATGCGCGTGTTCTGTACGAATTAAAAAGTTATTGTTCTCGTAAATATAGACTTATTTTAATTTAGCTATATAAATCACTATTAAATGCCTTAAGACATTATTTATCTAATCCTATATGTAAGACTGGAATGGGTCGGGCACATATGGAGAGATAAAGATAGTCTGATGAGAAAAGTATTAGTCACAAATCTTAATAAAACACGTCTTAGAGGGAGACTACGCCAGCGTTGGTTAGATCGGGTAAAGACAAGTCTGAACCAAGTGGAGGAAACAGCAAGTATACAGGATGCAGATAACAGAGTCAGATGGAAGAATTTGGTAAAAGCAGCAAAAGGCCTTAATGGCCTGTAAAAGCTTATAAAAAAAATCCTATATGTGTAATGCTTTTGTATAATCGATGATTTTTCGCAATTGTAAATTACAAACGATTTTGTAAATTCTACATGACTTACAAAAAATAATGCACACACACAAGTTCTCCTCCGAAAAAAAAAATTATTTCTTTAACAATATCTTATATAATATGTACCACGAATCGAGAACGATTAAAGAGTCCGTTTTCAAAACGTTCATCTAAAATCATAGATCAAAACTGAATAATACATATAAGCGAATCTTGGTGGACGGGGAAGAGGAAGGAGATTTTCGAAACCGATTCTGACACACACACCTACACTATCGTGTATACGTATGTCGTATATAATAATGCGTATTATACAGCGAGTCGTACGTTTACAGTCGAATGCACGTCAAAACACGGGAAATATATTTAGTAGTACAATCAGCACGAGAATCATATTATCTTATTATACGTTTAAACACCGACACGTATGGAATAAGCGATATAGAGCAGACACACCGAATGCTCCGCAGACA
Source organism: Chaetogeoica ovagalla (assembly GCA_032441825.1). Taxonomy (NCBI): domain Eukaryota; kingdom Metazoa; phylum Arthropoda; class Insecta; order Hemiptera; family Aphididae; genus Chaetogeoica; species Chaetogeoica ovagalla. The sequence continues at coordinate 1,352,723 of CM063724.1, read as the reverse complement.
ATATTCGACTGCGTACACTGCCGAAACACTTTGAAAAGTTTCCTCTCGCGCGCGTAACGTCAAACTTTTCTTCCCCGTTTTTTTTCGTTTTGTATTTCACGAGAAATCTCGGTGTTAATAACACTACGCGTTCGTAGACGGTGTTTGAAATTGAAAACGTATCGAGAAGGATTATTAATCCTTCGTATACGCGCGTCGGCGTGCTTATAAAGTCATCGTCAATATTATATCAAGACCACATATAGGAACTTGTTAAATTATTGTTTGCCACTCGTTAGATATTTTCATAATATGATTCTGGTAAATGTTTTCAACGAGTAAAAAAAGTAAGGCGCGCTGTTACGGACGATGGACCAAACAAAGTGAAATATCACAGAGGTTGTGCGGCGGCTGGACGACTCAGATGCCGCGGCGACACATGATTCCCGAAGAGGAGTTCGCTTAAACTTTTTATCGTGAAACAACTAAACGTATCGAATTATTCTTTTCGAAAATGATCCACTATCGGTAATTTTTTCTCACTCGTCGGTTATGATCATTCCGACGTTTAACGGTGTCCGTGTTTATCTTATACGATTTATGTGTGATGATATCTTGTTCTACCCCCAAATAATAACGTTCGATGATGTTCGACAATGACACTTATCCTATGTGCTTTCTTTATTTATATAAAGCGTTGTTTTATATCGACGAAATATATATTTGTAAAATTATATTAATATATAAATATTCCGTCCATGGTGTGCTTTGTCGTGCAGTCCGTGTCGCCCGCGTACATCACGAACCAAATATATTTCGTCGTCGAATTTTCCACTGACAATAGTGTGCCATTATTCTTCCGTAACAACGTACATCTCTTTCACGATTAATTTTATTACGATTTTCGAGAAATGAAATGAAATATAAAAAAAAAAAATTAACTTAAAATATACTTAAAAGACGCGTGTAACGGTAATATTATAATTATTATATTACCGTCGCTATATAAACGAAAAATTCATATTTTTCTCTTGTACAGTTATTATTATTATTATTATTTCGTGGAATATTCTATTGTTGTTGTTGTCATAACGCGCATACGCGAACGAATCGCTTAGGTATGAACAAAAGAATGTTCAAAGAATTCGTTATTGCCGGAAAACTGAAATGCGTCGTTAAAATATATTGTTGCCTTATATGTGGGTCTCCTCTTTTCTATTCAATTCCGACACGGTTTGTCTAAAAATCTGAGAAAAAAAAATGCTTTCAGCGCGTTTTGATTAAATCTAAGGAAACGACCGTGTGTAACAAAAGTCGACTTTTATATAATATTAACGAGAGTGTCGAACAAGTAAAAGCGCGTTCCATTGTCATTATTGATCGGCAGACTACAAATATTAATAATAATTGGCGAATCGTCGTGATCAACCGATATAAAATAATAATTCGATTAAAATCGTTGTTTGTATTCTATGAGACTGAATACAAAAATAATGTTTATAATATGAGTAAAAAAATTTTACCATTATTATTATTTTTTTCTGCACGATATATTCAACTAAATATATTGAAACTGACTTTCGCTTTTTCTTCGAAACGACGTCCTCGAGACGATAATATTTTAACGCGTTGTACAACCAAAACTTAGAATGCGCGAGTGAAAAACCAATCACTCAATGTTCTATCATAATAACTGTTTTGAAACGTGTCTGTATTACAAGCGTCGGTTGTGTTAAATCAAAAATATATTCTCTCTCGGAGAATTCGATTTATGCGAAATGTGCTCGAATGATTATTATTCGGTCAAATATATTTAATGAGTCTGTAACCGATCAGACATCGAGTTCATTTCAACGACATCGAAACAAACAAACAAAAAAACTCAGCAAACTATACAAGTACACGACGTTATGGTTTTTACGTTTGGATCGTCGTGATACACTGCCACTCATATACGACGATTCTAAGTGTTTAGACATTTTTTTAGAAGTAATATTTGAATTCCGACAAGAACCGCCGTCCCTGCAAACTGCGCGTGTCCCGTCGATATTGAAAAGAGAATACTAATTATAACATCGAATGATTAAATAATATTGGAATTCGTCTTGAGTGAACGCGGGAAATAAGCCGTCTTTGAAACGGCTACGTGCTTGCCTAAACCAATAAGCATGGTACCTTTGATGTCCGAGATGAAAACACAAATATTGTTTCAACATATTTTGTCGAAATCGAACGCTGTGCTCTCATCTGTTCCCGGACGTTTTGGTATCGTTTAATATTTACTAGTAATTAAAATTAGTATACCGTCGATCTTTGGTGATACGCGTAGAAACTAAATATTATAAAGCACGTTTTATACACCGATATCCATTTATAAACAAACCGAGAGAGAAATACACGAAAATTAAATAAAATAATCAGAAAAAAAAATATATATAAGCTTATTCTTGAAATAAATATACTGATTAAAATAAAGTCTTATACAAGGTTTGTAGACGCTGTGATATTTTCTTATTTTTTTCTTTTTCGTTTGATTTCGTGTTGTGAATGGACAAAGTCGAATTTATCAAATAAATTCACTTTTATTGGCTTTAATTTAATTTAATTTCACTCGTCTATTGGTCTGCCGGAATCGTTTATGTACCTAAACTAACTATAAATACGACAAATTTAAATTATTTTTACATTTACATATTTTCTAATTTATACGTAAAACTAATTTATTATATTGTTTTCTATATATTGAACACGGAATAGGAATCTAACGCAGTCGATACATATATATTTATATATTAAAAAAATAATTAAACTCGAAAAAAATGTAAAAATATACGATATGTATGTGAAAAGAATTACACATGGTAATTTAATTATAAATAAATAAAAATATATTGAATAAAGCCAACGGATTATTATAAAATAAAAAATATGGCGTTGTTGTATAAAATTTGTTTATTCATTACCGGTTTCGAATAAAAAGTCATCGTCAGATACATAATAAAGTCAAACGGAAAAAAAAAACATCAACAAAAGTGAAAAAAAAATAGTATTTATTTTACTTTTTTTTATACTGCGTTGTTGTGGTAAATAAATATATTTCCTACGACAAATATTAATTTTTCGATTATATAATAATACGTCGGGATTATTTAATATAACATTGTTTTATTAATTACTCGTAATACTTGTAGTTTCAATATATGTTATTATTATTATTTTTTTTTAAATATATCGATGTAATCGTTACGAATACAATATTTTAAAAACGTTTCGTTTCGACAAAATACACATGTTTTATTGACTTTTTTTTCTCACGACACACGCTATATTATATCCACCCGCGGTTGTCCGATCTTGTAACAATAATAATTGATTACCGCTCCGGGTATGTTTCCGATATATTATTACGGTTTCGAACGGACAGTTAACACTTGTGGACCAGAGAAAATCACGATTCACAATCCGTTTTGCTTATTTCAATTGTATTTATCCCGAGAGATCAATGAATATATATATATATATATATATTAAAAAAAAAAATCAACACGATTCGAATCGCAATTAAACGTCTCCGTCGTAGTAATAATTGTTGTACGTGTCCCGTACGTTCATGGCTGCGTAACTACGGATAAATTGTTTATCGATAAATGTTATAAAACGAAAACAAATCGTAGAAATAGTACCGAGTAATAGTCGCGTAATAATTTCCCGACCGTGTAAATTTTAATTATATTTTTGTATTATGAAAACTGATAAAGTTCTAATGAGACCCGTAGCCTTGTATGCATGTAGTGCGTGGGCTACAACAAAATCGGACGAACTCAAATTAGAGATTTTTGAACGGAAGATATTAAGAAGAATCTATGGACCCGAAAAAAAAACCACGAAGGAGAATACGAGATAAGGACAAACCAGGAGATTAAAGACCTGTATGGAGAAGCGACCATCAATGGTATTTAAAAAAATAGTAGATTGAGATGGGCTGGACACGTGTGGAGGTCAGAGAAAATAATTGGATAAGTTACAGAATGGAAACCAAACACAAAAAGACCGAGAGGACGTCCCAGACAAAGATGGAAGGATAGAGTGGACAAGGACTTAGAAGAGCTTGGAATTGAGAATGAAATTGAACTGGCTGAGGAAAGAGATCAGTGGAGACAAGTGGTTGTTGAATGGGCCTAAATGGCTTGTAAAACGTCATAGATAGATAGATAGATTATGGAAATTGAATTTTACGTTAATCTACACACAGATTGCCTTGTTTTGTCAAAGAGAAACACATATTCCATCTTTTTGTTTTCGTTAATATCCAAATGGTTTTTTGTTATAAAAACTACTAAAACATTTTATTTTTTAAGTAATTTATTTTTATAATTCTCAAATGTATCTCTTTTTTTTTCCTCGTCTTTTACAATAAAAATAAATAAATATATTGTAAACAATCCAATGCGACATTGTCGAATATTTGAATACTAAAAAGCGAACTAATAATACAAACAAAAACTATTATTCAAAATTAATCCAATTTCAATATTGCGTTCAAAATAAATTTAACAGTGTTTCAAACGCCATCACAAATATATTTGACGTTGAAATTATTCGAATACTTGCATTCAAATACTGTTATTCGGATCACCACCGCAGACGGTATAAATAAATTTAAACCGATATTAGAATATTGCGCACGTAAAATGTATATTGTTAAATTATTTTGAAGCACAAATACTGGCACGGCTTTTCAGCCGATTTCGTATATCGAAAAATCCATACAATTAAATTTACACATTCGTGGAGATTTCATTTACAAAAAATATCCATTAAAAAACAGTAAGAATTGCAAAAATAAGAAGAAGAAAAAAATTATTTTTTTTTTTTTATTCATCCATGTATTATAGTAAAGATCCTCGCGTATTGCCTACGAGACAATTTGATGCTTAGGAATATGAAATAGAAACATATTTGTCTCGTCGTCTTCACATTATGGGATTCGAAATAATTTCAATTCAACGCGTATTAAGGGCGGGGGGCGGGGGAAATGGCGTAAAAACTGTAAAACGCTTTGAAATATTACAATACACACACACAGTATATTTTACACTCGGAATCTTCCTGTACGCGTAAAATAAACGTTTATACAGTTTACTCCGTTATTTATTTATTTTTCATTCGTATTCAATACGATAATAATTAAAGCGAATGTTAAATTACAGCGTCCGAATCGCAAGAGCAGTTCAATCGCGATATCGCATTGTAATAATCCCGTTTCAAAACGTCCCGCGGACAACGCGTACAATAATGTTATAATATTAAATCGTATAATATCGGATTTTCAATTGCGGAACACACATACACGAGCGTTTGGACGCGGAAACGCGACGAAATGGACGGACGCAAGTAGCAGTGTATTATAAATATTGAAATACGGTAAATATTATCGTCACACGTCATCCGAGTTCGCCTTCTCTCGGCAATCGAATAATATTCCAATAAGCCGAAGGACGATCGTGTGTGTGTGTGCACGGTGACTGATGGTATTATAAAATATATATTATAGAGACAGTCGTCGTGTGTACGTGTTTGAAATGTTATATTTTTATTTCTCACGAAACGCGCAGTCGATTTTGGGTTTCCGTCGCAGCTGCAATGGCTTATTATCATTATTATTACTTCTTTTTTTTTCAGAGGAAAGAAAAAACTATGTCGTGCGAGAGGACGAGCGTTTTTTTCTTGTTTTTTTTTTTTTTTTGCCGGAACTCTCCGGGAATCATCATGCGCCACCGTCACCGTTCGTATATGTCGTCTGAAATCATTGTAGACGATACTTTCAAAACGGTATCGAGACATTTCGTCAATATACGGACGATTAACGCATTACGGACTACGAGGAGTCGTATTTATTACGTAAAAAACGCTTGAAAAATAATTTTTTGCATACAATCGGCTTTATTTCCCAGATAATATAATCCTAGAACGATGTATTCGGATATTCCGGTGGTTGGAAGTGTCGAGCACCCGGTGTTTGTTCGGATTAAATAGATATTCGCGTTAACATTACGAGTTAGCCTTCTTTGCGTTTCGTTTAAATGTACACACATTACTTATACGAGTTTTTGTCGTTTGGTTCATACAAGCTAAATGTATTCTTTGACGTTTCATTATTATTGGTTCTCATAACTAAATGGTCATAAACCATAAATCGTAATAAGAGAAATAAAAAAATTATTCCTTATATTCAATAAACTATTTACTAGTTATATTTCATACGTTTTTTTCCCCCATTCTTTCCGCAGTTCCCTCAAGAGTATTAAACCCCCCCCCCCAAAAAAAAAAAAAATACAAAAAAATAACATTTCTCTCGTTAACTTGTCGACACATATACTCATATACGTGTTGAACAAGGGCGATTTTCATTTCTCTAAAAAAAAAAAAGAAAAAAAAATACTTGTTCTTGTCGATTAAAATTTTGAAATTCTAACAACTGTGCACATCGAACTGAAATTGTAAAATATTTTTACAAATTGTTTTGTTTTCTGTAAAAACGACAAAACTAAAAAAATATTCTTTTAAAAATTTCGTTACATAACAAAAATCGTGTTTTAAAACACGATATTAAAAAAAATATATAAATATAAATATATTCTTAATAATTTATATTATTGATTTACTTTATTTATTTTTCTCCATTACGCTCGGACATATTTTTTCCGACTGTGAAAATGTTTTCTTGTTCTACGACTTCACTGCACTATTTACTTCGTTTTTATTGCTGTGAAATGAACCGGGTCCCTCTTCGAGTTCGGAATGACGTGGACAGGATGTCAAATTTCGGTGTGAATAAATTGGACGCAAAATGGGTTTGAATTTCAATCAGTCAAATGGTCTCGGCGGCGGCTAACACGCCGATGTGTGTGGTCCGACGTTATGGTGTCTTGGATTTTCGAACACGATGAAAACACACGCGTTTCCTTAGATGTTTTAACGTCTTTGCTCGAAAATTATAACCTTTCCAGTTCCTCGAGGTAATCCGTCGCGCAAACGTGACTTGCTTCAAAAAAAAAAGAGCGGTCAGTAAAACTTTTTTTCATGCAGAAGACGCTGTTTTGAATTCCCAAAAACCTTAACTTACTGTCGTAATAGTCTTAAGAGCGTACATATCTACATAGAAGTCTGTCCAGACGACGAGCGTCTGAAATAATCGTAACCCATTTTATACCGTGTAATATACGAATCGAGTTAAAAACATTCCGTCTGCGCGTTTGTGTAATTTACTTTATATAGCGAAACAACATATTTTATCGTACGAAGGACTTATGTATATATATATAAAAAAAAGACATTTTCGTCGTGCGATTCTCATCGATTCCACTTACGAAAACTAATGTAATGAAAATTCAATAAAAAATACGAGAAGAAAAATTGTTTTAAAATTAAATACGTCGATGCACACGATGTGCGGACTTTATGTATTAGCAACAAAATTGCGACGTCGACGAAAACACGTTTGAATTTCTCGGTTTTCAGTGAATCAAAACGCTTTGCGTTTTTTCTCCTGCTCCAAAAACGGATGTAAACCACAATTTCCGTCTCCCAATCACGATATCGAAAACGAAGTCATTTCCTCCGTCACGATAACGTTTCATCAACAGTCGCTCACAAGTAATTGTTTTCGTCGGTGACAATACCACCGCGTACAAATCTTACGATAAACCTGCAACTGATGTTCAACCGTACGTGTGTACGCTTTCATTCGATACGAAAGTGTAGTTTAGTGGCGTTGCGTTCTTACTTGATTTCACGGTCACTTATTCAAGTCGATTCCTGATCTCTGTGGTTCGCATCAGTCAGAGAAATTTTGACGACCGTTCGCCTCAAACGTTTCCTCTATTTATTCGCGATTTTCGAGATTTTATTTATCTGTTCACCGTTGTCTTATGAATCAATTCCATTGTCACGCACAGCTCGTAAACGTCACTTTTTCGACCGTTTAAAAATTCAATTGCTGCGCGTCGTCTTCGACGCGTTGACACGCGCGTAGTAACTACTCGTCGTGACGGGTACTGATAATAAACGCGTGAACGGAATGTTTAAAAAAAAAATATTTTGCAGACGTGTTCGATCTGTACAATAGCAAATTACGAGCAAGTGTTCATTAATTTTCAACCGATCTACGCGTTTATGCGAGTTATTTCGCCGTGACCAGTGGCGGGCGGCAAGTTCGTGAAAATGAATAAACTTAACTAAGTTAACCTAAATTTTTTTAATTAAAAGTTTACACTGAGTCGAAAATAAGGTTAGGTTTAGTTGGGTTTAGGTAAAGTTTAAAGTTGTCATCGAACAAAATTTTAACTCAGTTAAAATATAGTTTATTTTTCCATTTAACTTATTAATAACTAAAATCTTAAGATATATATTTTTAAAATTATTCGATTTTTCACGATTTTGTTTTAATATTAAATAGTACATAACCGAAAAATTATTATACATTTATTATTATTTATTTATTATTATTATTATTATTATTATTATAAAGACGGTCGGGAAAAAAAATAAATATTACTCGACTCACGTATGTAATATATTGTTGTATGGTTGTGAAACATGCGTCTTAAGAGTACAAGATAAAAAAATTAATAACAATGGAAATTTTAATCTGGAAAAGATTGCTTCGTATTATTAATATATATATATATAAGAGATATGTAGAAATTCGTAAGATAATATGGGAGTAGCGTGTTGCTATGTATCAATAGACCAAGAAGCTGGAAATACTTATACTAGACACATAGCGAGACATGATCCCTTCGTAACCGTTGAAAATGGAAGGAAGAATCGACGGACGGATAAAGGAAAACGCAACGCACGTAGAACAGATGACTGGACGCAGCGAAAGTGCCGACTCCAGCGTCAAAGAGCGGAGTGCGCGCGTAAATCTATTTTCGCTACGACAAGCTTATTTATGAAAAGAAATAATTCAACCGACTTGTGATTAAAACTCGTCAACGAGCAAATTACACGGTCGGCTTAAAAATAAACAAACGACAGACTCTAAACGAACTACAAGCCGCGTTCTCGTAGTCATAATAATAATAATAATAATAATAAAAGTGCGAAAAAATGAATACACCGAATAAAAGGATTTCAAACCGAGTGTTGGGGAGATGCGAAACGCGACTGTTAATTAAATTGATTAAAAGGACGTCGTCGTATATTATTACACACACCGGACGACGGACGATGTTCACGTCGATGTCGTGTCGGCGTGGCGGCCGCGGGTGATCGATGGGGCGAGCCGAACGAGCGTCCCCGCCGCAGTCGCCGGCGCGCGGACGTGCGAGTAAATCGAACCGGCCGAGTCGTTTGGGCGGAGAGGGCGGAAATTTATCGCGAGCCGATCGACGAGACACACACACACACACACACAGTGTGTGTAGCGGTGCCGGTGATGGGGCGAGAGGCTGACGGGGGGAAAAAGAAGAAGAAAAGAATTGTAGAAGTTAATTATTAACGATCGGAAAGCAAACTGGTACAAATCGTTGAACCGGAGCCAAACTGATTTATATAGGCGAGTGCGCGCGCGACGAAACCTACCGCGCGCTGCGACGGAATAGAATACGGGGGGCTGTGTTACTACAAGCAGCCGCAAGTCTCTCTCTGCGCACGAGAGGAGCGAAAGAGAATAAAAATGGCATTTTTTTTATTATTATTATTATTCCCGGCTCCGTATTTTTATTATTTTCGTTCTGCCGGCGGACACCGCGTAAATTGTTCAATAACACACGTCGCTCGTCGACACGGATGGGATTATTTATACCGAAGAGATCCGCCGCGGACGATTACGGCGTCTGCACGCTGGACCGACGAAGAAGACGTAAATCTTCGGATCGATCGATCGATATTATTGCGGCGGGGTACGTGCCACGGGCACTTGTGCTCCTCTCGCCCCGAAGACGGGTTTGCCAACCGAGTGCCGTTGTCGAATCGTTATTGCGCGCAATAAAACTCTCGTCTTTTTTTTTTCCTCCGCTCGTTTGCGTTATAAATTTTCCGAGTCGTCGTCGTCGTCGTCGTCGCGTCCCTTCGTCTCACACAAGACGGGAAAAATCTAATTTTTCCGAAAACGTCATCGTACGCCCTTTTTCGACTATCACGTAACTCAGTTACACATTTTTCTATTTGTATCTGTCCTACCGATGTACTCGTGAGATTATATTGAATAATCTTTATATAATATATAAAGATATATTATATATATTACGTATGCATAATTAAACCGTACAATATAAAAAGAGGTTTTCTACGTTTAATCCGGATTAAATTTTAAACGTCAGTAATAATTTGACGTATTATTTGTATTTATTTTCTAAAAAAAGTGCGGTGTTAAGAGTGAAATCGGAAGCGTGAGACCCGGTTACAGTCACCACGGGCCTAAAAGACTTGTCTTTGAGGACTGATGTCGGTAAGATGTCACAGTGTTAGAGAAAGTAAACTGCAGAGAGGAGAATACCTAACCTAACACTGTATGAAATTCAAGTAGATTTATCTACTCGCTTGTGTCGATGGCAGAGCTTTTTATTAGAAAATACCCGAGCAGAAGTAAAGAGTGAAAAAAAAAGCGTATGGTAAACACCCCGGAAACGATCATATTCCAACACGAGGTATCGATTTAAAGTCGGAAATCAATACAAGACGTGTGCGTTACTCTGGACTTGGCATAATACCGAGATCGAGAAATGTGAAAAAAAAAAAAACGAAATACGTATGTACGACGTTGGAGCGTCCAATAATAATTTGTATACGGAATCGTGTATGCATGCGAGCGGGGAGGAATTAAGATTAAGTGCGTCTTTGGGAGGGACGTTCTGCGGAGAAAAATGTAATATAGTTGTGTCGACACCCGAAAACAGGGGAAAAAAACCAGGCGAATTGTATGGATGGTATTCCAATGGCCAAAGGAAGGAGGGTATTTGCTAAAGGACAACCGTGGAGAAAAAGACTCGATATCCCGCGCTGCAGGGAAGATTGCGTTGAACGTGACGTGGGGGAAAAAGCGTTGTCCTGTAGCGACTGGATAGAGAAATTCGTTTTTCGCGCGGTACGTCCTCTTTCTCTCTCTCTCTCTCTCTCTCTCTGCAATGACCACGAAAAAAACCGCAAGAATACTCGCGTATAGTGCGCGATCGACTCGAGGGGTTGGAGTGTGTCCCGGTAAAAATTCATGCAAATACGCGAGTGCTGCTCTGCTGTTTCTGCGGCCGTAAATCGTCTCGTCCCTTTCTTTTACCGCAAAGAGAGAAGTATTACACGCCCCGTGTGAGAATCGTGACGAATGCCTCGTATTACGAATTTCTTCTTCTTCTTCTTCTTCTTCTTATTATTATTATTATACGAACGGAAAAAGACGGCGTTTCTGCGCGTATATACGTACATAATATTGTGTTTATACGCGAGTGAACGCGTAACGTTTTCGACATTCCAGCGACACGGTGGAAGTTCTTAGTATACGCGTAAGACGGGGAATCGTCGGAGGCTGTGCCGCAATATTATAATATAGTATAATGCTTTTAACGGCGTGCGCGTCTCACGAACGCGTGACGTGACTCGGTAAAAGACTCCGGCCGGACCCCCGGAATATATATATATTTGCGCGTAGACGAGGCACGGGCCTTTGAAAGAAGTATAAGCGCTTTTCGAAGGGTTTAAAGTTCTTCTTGTTCTTTTTCTCCGTCGTCGACGATACGTTTTCTATATTTTTCTTGTCCTCCGCGTAATACGCGTGTCGTCGCATAATACGACTTTCGAAATTCGATCTCGATGGCCGTTGGGCCCCGATCACTTTTTATTTTAAACCGGTCGATTCGAAAAAAAATAAATAAAAATCTAATCGAGGTAAAAAGTAACTTTAGAAAATTTAGAGAGAGAGAAAAGAAAAAAAATGCGATTTCGTCGAGTTGCCGAATTTATTTCAAAAAAAAAAAAAAAAAAACTAAAATTAAGTTATCAGTTAAAAAGTCCCGAACGTAAAATCATAATAAAGTTACGAGCGTTTCCCGCGCATACGTATCGTACGGTTTTTATTACAATGGCGCGGGGATGGCGTACGGATGAAATCGTAAAATTTGATATTAAATGAGATATATACGAAAGAAAAAAACTTCAACTTTCCTCCTCAGTGACTTCGTAATTCCGTATGATAATACTCTCGTTATTGTAAAGTAGAAAATAACTCGTTATAAGTCAACGTTGTAGTAGCGTTACTCGTGCGAAACGGTAATTCGCGTCAAGTTAAAAAAAAAACTTGTAAATATTAACTTTTAATTTTTTTATACCTCGTCAACGCCCAAACTATACGATGATACGTACACTATAATGTAATACAATATTATAAGCACAAAACTTTCGCCGTAATAATTCGTAAAATAAAATTTCTCACCGTGTGGAAGATTGGAATGGAATTTTAAACATAGAAACGACTCTAACTACTGCAATGCGGTCAAAAAGATCTCGGTAATTGAATTTCGCATTACGGTCCTGTAATAATTTTCAAGTTAACATTTTCTTTTTCCTTTTTCGCTATATTAATATAGCGCGTTATATATATATATATATATATATATATATATATACACGAGTATATACGTACGATGAATAAATGCGCCTGTACCACGAATTCCAGATGATTTTCGAATATTCGTTCGTTCTTCGCAATTGTTGTCTCCCGAAATACGTTTCGACGGACTTGAAATAACATGTTTTTCCTATCGATGTTTTTTTTTTTTTAACATACAATATTTAAATACTGGAATTATCTCTGGAAAATTATTTTCACAATACACGATTCAGCTGGAAAATCCATATTAATGAATTTATTGCGGGGAAAAAAGTCAAAAGTTGTCGCTTACGCAACGTATAATATTGAGAATCTCTCGCATTTCGTATTATATCATACACGCAGCTATTTTACGTACGATTATTTCATAAATACTTTGAAAATTGCGTTTTGTCTATTAAATCGTATTACGCCTAACGAGTGGCGTGTGTATGCGTATAACAGTTCGTATTTGAGTTTTTTTTTTCAGTTTTTTTTTGATATTATATCGTACAAACAATTATTATTATTATTATTATTATTATTATTATTATTATCCGTCGTTTATACGCGCCGTGTAACACTGCCGGGCACGCCGAATTTATATTTACAACGCACTACTCGTACTGCACATCCCACACCGTGTGTTTTATACGTCGAAAAGCACGTCCGAATTTGCATAGGATAACGAGGTGAATAATTATTATTGCTATTAATCCGGGGCTAAAGCCTCGGGGTTGTTCCGTATACGTTCGTTCAGTATATTACCCGTTATATATTTATTTAAAAATTATATCCGACCACGACGGCACGCTGTACACACACGACGATTTTCGTTAAAAAAAAAATAATATATATTATGTACCGAACAAGTTATGCCTCGGCGGTTAGGTCGCCGTTGCAGGCCGACGAGTGGAATAGACGAAGGAAACGTGAATTATTCGCCCGTAGCTCGTACGACGCGAAATACGATTTGCTTTCAATAACTATAGACGAGTGTTAATGGTGTTTGCGAATGTCATCAAATATTTAGTTGTTACGATTTGAACGTTTTGTGCACGCGCACGTCACCGTGTGCGATAATTAAACAAAAAATGTAATCACGTACACGCATTACTTGTGTTTAGGAAAATCTTGTATGGAATTACTCGTTATGGACCGAAACCTAATCGCCGGCACTGACGTAGTTCTAGAAAATGCCGAGTACAATGGCTACGCGAGATGACACCGAAAAGTCGTCATTTGTGGATATCGGCTCAACAAAATTGCTTTTTCGACTTATAAGGAAATTCACGAATGCGCACACTTCGGGCTTTCGTGCATTGTGCAGAGCGTGGCATGACACGTGCTTTATAATGGCGTAATAATAAGTCGACCGTTATGTGGACTCCTTGTCTTTTATTTAACATTTATGGACACAAATCACCGGAGGGGGAGGGAGAAAGATAACCGGCAAAAAACTTGTCTAAACATTGTAAAATTAATGAAAAACAGTAAAAAAAAAAAAAAAAAAACAGTTTTATATAAAGACGCAAAAAAATGTATTAAAAAACAAATTGAGATTTACATACACGCTTCGATTTTATTTTAAATATTATATCTGCTAGGAATAACATGTAACCGTTATTGAATAATCGAAAAAATGATAATTTAGTCGCGTAGAAAACAACATAATAATATTTGCATACATTATATATATATATATATTTATTTTTTATCGATATTTTTATAATTCCATATTTAATTGTTTTTTTTTTAATTATATTTAGGACATAATCGATTTAAATCGACTAAATGATATTTGTCACATTATTGCGATTAATGTTTTTTTTTTTTTTTTGTATCAATATAACGAACGAGTTCAAGCCAAATAATATTCCGCCATCAATTAATTAAAATGATTTTGTCCGTTTTCGTAACTCGTATATATATATATTTTTTCTATATTATAGCTTATGAAATTCATAATAATAATAATAATAATAATAATATCTATGAAATATATCCTCCGACCGTTGTAAACGACGAAACAATGTTTTACAGACGTAACGAGCTATGTTGGTTAGTATTGGCGTGGATAAAGCATCAAAAAAAAAAAAAAAATTTAATCTTATTATAAAACACGAGATTGAAAATAAAATAAGCGACTGCGACAAAAGACCGACGGCCATTGTCAGCGGGCCGTGGCAGTGGCTGCGAGTGCGAGCAAACGATGTGCCTCCATTACTTTTGTAAAAAAAACATATTTCTCGCACAAAAAAAAAAAAACGAAAAGCCTTTCCTTTGGGCGCATTAACCGTGCCATCATCGTAAGTATACGTTTTCAGAAAAGCCGTTCTCCTATCCCCCTTGTAGCTAATTGGTCGCGCGGAATCGGAAATTATTATAATTGGATCGCCCGCAGTGACTGCTATAAAAGTATTTCGTTTTTTTTTTTATATATATAATATTTCGAAAAATATAATATTCAGACACCGAATAAGATACACACCTGAAACAGGTCGAGCGAATCTGATAAAAAACAAAAATTGTTTTTTAAACGCTCGTTCTCATATTGTTAGCTACATGATATGTAATACGCGTACGACGGTATACTATATTATATTAATTACGGACTTTCGTGTGGCAGCAGCTACAGTTAGACGAGCATGTTTTAGAGCGTCACGTAGTAGGACCGAAAAATATAAAACATGTTCGTGAAGTATAACGCACGCGTATTCGTATTATAAAATCGTGCAGTAATTCCATTACGTACAATGTTGCGTAATTAAATTCGTTTTTCAGTTCATTTTTTTTTTTTTTTTTATGGGCTCCAAGCCACGCGGGCGTTTTAAACGATGAGGTATCCGACAGGGCATCGAAAGACCATTTTACACGTCTTCCGATTTTCTCGCGTTACTCTCTTATAAAAAGAACGCGAAAAAAGTTTGACGAAACAAATGGTTATTGAACATTTATTATCAGTAGGATTCGACGATTTCGCATCTCGTTCTTGAATCCGTCCCTCATTCCGCCACGTCTCGAATCGTCGTACGCTCAGTTCGAGACGACACGCGACCTGCTTTCAGCGCGTGCGTATCACCTCTTCTTAAATAAAAACGGTAAACTGGTAATTCTTTCCGTTGATTATTAAAAAAAAAAAACAGTTTAAAAATATGTCGAAAATTAATTATTTAGATTCGTACGATATTGAATCGCATTTTTACCTAAGAAAGCGTATCGACGTGTTAGAAACAAAAAAAAAAAAAAAAAAATGCAAAATCCATCAACATCCGAACACTATAGTTATTATATATATATATATATACATAGTTATCCGAAGTGTGTACACTATTATAATCGTCGAGCTGGTAACAATTCGAGTATTTGAATGGTTGATAAAAAAAAATTAAAGAAGACACATGAAACGGGCCGAGGGAATTTGATAAAAACAAAATTTTTTATTTTAAAACGCTCGTTTATACGTACATAATAATGTGTACGACGATATTATAATATATTTGTCGCGCGTCGCATGCATCAGCAGCAACTATTTTGTACAGAGCGTCACGTAGTGCAAGTACGGAGCAGAAAACACGCACGTGAAATATACGCTCGCGTCTTCGTCATTATAATAATCGTGTTATCCTATTACACAATATTACGTTGTTGTTGTTGTTGTTATTATTATTATTATTATTATTATTAGCGTTTGTATTTGTGGTACACAATATAGCGGCGACCGTATAACAACGGATATTATTCAGGACTCGTAACGACCCGCGCGTACGTATGTCACAATATATTTTTATTTTTTAATAATAATAATAACATTATAATATTATGTGAAACGGGTTGTGCCGAAATAGATACGCGTTCGCGATAAAAAAAAATATGTGTATTTCTCAATTTTCCCCTCTCCGCACCTCACGGCAAAACGAAACGAATACTGCACTGCTGCGGTAGGAAACAAAAATAAAGAATGAGCCGCGCGACACATGATGTACCGCAGAAATAAAAAATATTTAAATTGTATTAAAGATATAATATATTATTAAGCGTTCGTGTGATGGTTTCTCTAGTACCTACGCTTTGCGAGCGCAACAGAGCAAGTGGCGGTGACTTAAGTGAGCATAAACGCAGAGAACCAGTGTGTGTTTGCGTATGAGATAATCGTAAAACGACGTAATAATAATATGTTAAGCGCTTCGATGGATGAATTTGTGGATTTCGAGATAAAACTTTTGTCTGTTTACCCCCGGTCTCGTGTATTTAAACGATATTACATTTGACGCGTCATAATTTAATACAGACTCCTGCCTCCCTCGCCGTATACGACGAAATCCGACGGAATTGTTAAATTATCGCCGTTTATTATTTTGTACGAAACGCCGCGTTTATACGATACGGGGCGAGGCTCTTTTTCCCGAATGAATTTGTACGACTTTTTTTTTTTTTTTTTTTTTTGGTATTAACCGTAATTACACGACGACATTATTTCACAATAATATTATTGTTCGACGGAATCGGTTAATTCGTGCCACTGCTCTCCCGACCCCGCGAGTTCTTGTTTTTCTCCGGAAATTTCTTTTTTTACGATTTTTTTTTTTATTATTTCAATCACGATCGTTTTTCGACTTAAAAAAAAAATTAGAGTACTAGCTCGACTTTTTTTGTACTCTTTTAAACAATTAAGCGCGAGACGTTTTCGTAAACTTTAATTCGCAATTCCTCGTGACTGAGTAAAAAAGAAAATCTGGTTAAAATACACTGTAGCACATTTGCCCACATACTAACGAAGAGAGAGAAAAATTGAAATCCTTTCAGCGAAGACTTTCAGGAAGTTTTAGTGTTTTTTTTTTTTCATTACAAAATTTAGAAGTTGCTGTTTCTCTTGATATCGATACCGATACGTCGTCCGTTCAACACTGCAATAGTCTTATAAACAAAACAAAAAAATGAACGATTCAAATATTTAATTAAATATAAATCTGTTTTTTTTTTTTATTGTCTTATTTAAATATATTCTCTTACCCTGCCCACTAACGCCTATGGAGGAAACGAAATTATCTTCAATTTTTTCTTTCTGATACTTTTCATTTCTTTCGTTTATTTTGTAGAAAATAACGCATATTCTTTGAACATTTTAATTTAAAAACTATATATATATATTAAAATCATATATATATGATTGTACGCATTACACGTAATATTTATCGGAAATATAAAATATTAAATATGGTTTAATATTTGTTCGCAGTTTTTATAATATACTCGTATTTCATTTGTATGTCAATATATGTAGAAAACATTCATATAAATATATTCTACGCGTATTGTGTTTTATTTTATTCTTATTTCTGTTTGAAACGTTTTTCGGTACGAAGTTATATAACCACATTCGTTTATATATATATATAATATTATAAATTCTATTTTTTCTTTAGTTTTTCTTTTTGATTGCCAATTCGTTTGAACCGAAATAAACGAACAGAAAAGATTTCATAATTTATTTTCATTCTTGTATACGTAAAAAAAAATACGTCATATTGTAGCTATAGAAATGTTTGAAGAGTTTTAGTGGAAGTATACGAAAAAAAATCCGATATTTTATTCAATTCTATGCGATATCGTAATTTTTAGACAGTGATATTGTTCGTGAGTAAAATTCCGGTTAAGCTTACGCGATTTTTAATTAATTGTACCAAGAATTGTATCGATCGTATGTTGGAAAACAGAAAAACACGAAAAACGTAAATGAATTTTTTTTGTAATCGTCGTTTATCGCGTCAAAAGTCTCGACGATACGTTCCCACGCGTTAAATAAATAAAAAAAACGGATTTTATTACGTTCGTATTTTCTTTTATTCTTTTTGCTCCGAGCGACATTCACGCGCACATTTTTTTCACGAGATAAAAGATATGTACCACCGCTGAGGTATATAAACCATTTGTCGGAGAAGCAGAAAAACTATCGTATTTGTATATAAATGTATGACACAATACACGTTGCGTACATATTCACTGCGACGTTTATAATGTAGCCGGGCTTAAGCGAAAACAATTGCATTATTTATTTTATGGCGCGGAGTAATAAAGACAATATAAAGGAACAAAATGTTGACTGGAAATGAACATTATAATGTATTATGTAAAAACGTGTAGGAACAATATTTAGGACGTGGAATAAATCTTTTAAAATTCTATTTTCTTTACGACGTTAATTCACGTTAGAGCTGAAAAAGCTTTTGCTGTATACGTATAGTATTATTTTTTTTTCTACATAGGAGATACTCGCGAGATTTAAAGGCTATAAAAAGCGGATAAATTTTGTGTGCATTTATATAGATTTAGATTGACGTGATTAAGAAAACAACAACTGCGATTAAAATACTACGACGCTTCGTTTTATGTTATATTTTGTTCTTGTACATTATCACTCGCGCGAGAACCGCGAGAATTTTTAAAATTAATTAAAAAAAAAAATGATTAACTTAATTGCATTTTAAAATAAACCCGTTCAGTTGATATCACACCGCGACGACGCCGTACGTACAAATCCGTATTTATTCTTCGACCGTAACGACGGAACACTGTAAGTCATAATAACCGCCGCGCGTTCGTTAACGTTTTCGATACGATATTTACACGGGAGCGCGTAAAACGTAAAATAATAATAATAATAATTCGATCCAAATCTAATCTCCCGTTTTATTCGGATAATAAATTATATAAACAATGTGCCGAGGATTCCGACAACACGATCTCCGCGTTCGTAAGAACGTCATTTATATTGCATTCGAACAATATATTAAATGAAATCGCGCGTGAAAATTATAATCAAAACGTAAATGTTACAGTGCAGAAAGCACTGCGATGTTATGAATACGTATTGCGGAAACGCGATTGTTTCGCGTGTGTGTGTTTTTTTTTTTTGTTTGTTAATTGACTGCAATCGTGTAAAATTTACACTGTAAATGATATTGTCAACAATCAAACGCGTTTCTAATAAAAGCATACGTTGAAACACGAACACTGGCGACGGGGTACGCGTGTTGGACGAGGAAAGCATTCCCGATATCGGAATACGCACACCACTTTTATAGGGTGGATGGATGATCGATCGGAAGAGTACACGAAAGACACTTTCGCGATGGTCGTTGCCGCCGGGATATCGCGTGCCGCGTGCATGACGAATTTTCAGCAGCGAAAAGGGGCTCGAAAAACGAATGATATCAGACGTGTCTCACATCGAATCGGTCCACGCGTTCGACATATTATAGTCGAGAACGATTTTCACGAGACGTTCTCGCGGCGGTGACAAATGTTCCGGGCGACAAGAATTTGGAGATTTTTTTGTCGTTTCTATACGAATTTCGATTCTCTGTAATATACGTACGAATTTATGAAAAA
The DNA here is from genome assembly GCA_032441825.1 of Chaetogeoica ovagalla. Lineage (NCBI taxonomy): Eukaryota > Metazoa > Arthropoda > Insecta > Hemiptera > Aphididae > Chaetogeoica > Chaetogeoica ovagalla. The sequence goes on along the minus strand of CM063724.1, from coordinate 1,332,766 downwards.
GGGGTGTAGATGGGAAAAAGAAATGTTAAAAAACAAAAAAAAAAACCGGAGAAAAATATTTACCGACGCCGCGGCATCCTGATGGACGACGGCGTTGATTCCGCGGTTTTTTTTTGTTTTTTAAGTGCGGGGCAATTTTATATACTATTTGATACGCCCGAAATTAGTTTTACGAATAGGAAAACGAAATCGTCGCGTATTGCGTATACAAAATTCGGTAGAGCGTTTCAATGAGTTTTATCGGAGAAAACAGCTCGTCCGCGATTTGCAATGAGTTAAAATGGATATCGCGTTGATAATAACGATTCCATCGAGTGAGTACTATCGAAAGACCATTTTCAACGTTGAAATTAACCGATGAAATTCATTTGGGATCGTCATCACACCACCGCGGGCGTTAGTAAAATATAAAAGCGGACGTAACAAAAACGTAAAAACAATCCACGCAAATTTTTATTTATTTTTTTTTTTTTTTTGATCGTATTTATATCGATGAAATAAAAACGAATGTTTATATTGAAATAAAAAGAAATTTATGACTTATACGACTCGAACAGCTCTCGGATACCATAAAAATAACTGCGTGGCTAATACGAATATAGCCGTGGGAAATCGAAAGAAATAATTGTCTGTTTTATTCCCGAAATAACGAAATTTGACGAAAGTCGCGTTTTTACCGTTTTAAACGCGATTTTTTTTTTTGGTATTTTTCGCTCGGAATTTCAAAAAAAAAAAAACTATTCAACAAATAAATCGATTAAAACCACTTTTCTGAAGTACGAAACCGCGGAGAAAAAAAATGTGATTAATTATTATATTTTTTTTTAACGTGTATACGCTGACGTAACGCGAGAGACTGGTGGACGAAAAATTGTATGGGAGAAAAATCCGTCGCGACCGCTCGTCGTCAACTCGCGTTTTGCGCTCCCTCGGAATAACGTTTAAAAATAAATCGGTCTTGTCCGCCGTACACAACAATAATAATAATACTATTATTATTATTATTATTATTATTATTATTATTATTATTATTATTATTATTATTACCGGCACCGCGCGATTTTCTCCCCGTTCTGACGGCGGAAACGCGCGTCGGCCGCGGCCGGCGACAAATTTCGGTACGCGCGGTGACACGAGACGACGACCGTACACGACAAATGCGACGTGCGTGTAACACACCGGCGGCGACGATTGAACGAGAAACGACCACCCTGCCTGCAACATCCACGGCCGAGATCACCTCGTTTTCCCGTGTCACTTTTTTTAACTATATAAATAACGACGAGACAGCGGTTCCTTTTCAAAAAAACATTTCATCCGATTATTATCCGTCGTCGTACAAGCGCGCGGTACAAATATTGAATTATGTTCATTTTACAAATCCCCGAAGAAACGTCCACGGATTATTATGTTTTGGGGGGTGGGGGGATGGGAGAAACGAACGGTTCTCTACGAACTCCATAAAACATCCGATTGATCACTTTTCATTACGGATATATAAAAATCCACTTGCCTTCGCAGCAACAGTGCCGATCAAACGGCGAGGAACGCAATGAGTGAGATTGATCACCCCTGCCCCCCTTATGACTTCACGTTATATTATATATATATATCATAGGCGGATATTTGGTCACAGGGATGGGATTTGATATTTTTGTTTTATCCGTTTGCGCGAACAAACATTTTTAAACGCTTCAACCTACTAACTACAGGTGGGCTACTCTTACTTTAACCCATACACACACACACACACACACACACACACCGCGCGCACCTCATGGCGTGCAAATGCGAACAACGCGGTTCGCGTTTGTCCGCCGTTTTTTTTTCTTATAAAATTAGCAATAGTTCATTTAAAATTTAATGATTTTTTTTTTGTATGAAGTATAATCTTCTATTTTTAAGACAGCTGAGTTTACTGTAATTAATTTTAGAAGGGACTATCCCACCCCCTGCCAATTGACCACATCCTCAAATTAAGACTTGTGTTTTCAATGATTGAAATTCGTTTTAAAAAAAAAGATCTCCCCCTCATGTGATTGTAATCGTTCGACCGCCGTTGCTTTGCAACAGGAATCAGTTGATAAATACGCGTTTTTTTGCTAAAAACGAGTTGAATCCTTTGCAGTTCCGGGCTTGAAGAAATTAGAAATATATTTCCTCGTAACTAACAAAAAAACAAAGATTTTTCGTAACTCAACAATTTTTACATTTATAAAAAAATAAAATGATAATTTATAACGAACTTGCCGTTGTACATGCAGTCTATATGTATATAATACATAAAGATACGTTATTATTGCAGGTTGTATTTTTCTTTATATTACTCTCACGCGTAGAAAATCATTTATTTCGAATTATAAACATTTAGTAAAATGTCTTTTCTTCTATTAAAAAAAACTCCTACACAGTCGAACATCTACTTTCTTATTCGTCCTTTTCAATCGCGTTTTAGCTACAGATGAAAAATGAAAAATCATTTTAAAAATTAATTTTGTTAAAAACACTTGTTTATATCATAAAAACGATATTAAATTATGAAAACCGACCAAAGCGCAATAACGTCTTATAAAAATGATGAAAACCGCTCGTTCCATTCGTTAAACAAATGCGAAAACACTCCGTGGTGTTCTCATATTATAATTTATAAATTGCGCCTCGCAAGTGATTCGTCTCAAATGTGTTTAGATTTACATGGGATTTACTGTAATTTAATAGTAATGACTACTACTAAGATAAATGTATTGTTGTGGATTTTATTTCACGTCGGAAAAATGTCTTAGGTTCTGACTTTAATAAATGTGACATTTTTGAAGAAAAAAAAAGAAAAAATTTTTTTTCTAAATTTCTTTAAATTATATATATAAAAAAAAAAATGAAACACATACGTCAGAGACGTTCATTGTTAATTGTAACTGTTATTGACGGTTGTAATCTCAAGCGGTTCAAAATTTTCTAATTTTCTTTTTCTTTTCTATCAGTAGCAAAAGTATAGTATTTATTTTTATATTATATTTATTAATGTTTTCTTAAATAAAAATGAATTTAAACCCAATCAAGTAATAGTAAATATTGTTATATCATACATAATAAATGTATAACGTACTTTATACATGCGTATTTTCTTCGGATATTACGTTTTATTCGTTAATTTATTCCAACATATTCGGTGCAATAACCTGCAGATATACGCGTTTTCCGTATAATCTGTTATTGCGCGCCGCGTCCAATAAAAATGAATAATTAAGTGTATTACGGTAAATGTTTTAATAAATCCGTTTAAAATCCGAATTATAATATATCGAAATATGTCACGACGTTATTGAAACGTCATTCTAAAAACAAAAAAAAGCAAAAGAAAAATTAAATTAAAATATACAATTTTCGCGTCTTTTGGAAATTGTTTGAAATTTAGACACAATTGCACTAATTCGACCGTAAAATTTAAAACGTAAAAAAAAAGAGAAATTGTCGATTTTCAACAATTTTTTTTTCGGTCCCCTGCTAGCTCTTACTAGAGAAAAGAACGCGACGAAAATTTTTTTTTTTCAAAACATTTTCATATGACGTATTTTCACGCAATCGTTATATTATCTCGACGTATGTAATCTTCTTCTTCTCTGATATAGAGGAATATAAAATTAAAAAAAAAAGGATATCTCATCAAAATGATCTAGATAATGGTAACTCGTTGTAGTGGTCAAATCTTGCGTATGACAGCCAGTACAGGTTGCTACATCTATTGCTTGGTTATTGGCTAAAACCAAGTCATTCTTTGTGCACCCGACCGGAGGTAAGTGTGCACCGTCGTAATAGACGGTCGTCTCTCAGCGATCGCTGTCGCAACAAGCAAGTCTCTTCACCATTTGACCCATTTGACGATCATGTTGGGGAGCATATAAAAGGAGCTTCCACATAGACTACATGAGTGACAATCGAGCGCCCGCTGGAACGGGCGGTGTTGATCATTAGTTACCTAACTCCGTCAACCGATCCTCATTCTAACACCGGTGTTAGGAGATGTTTTCAACGCGTATATAGTACGGTGGGGTCGACTGTAGGTATTAAAAAAAAAAAAAAAAATCGTACAACCAGCCTTTGTGATCCGGTGGTATAGTAAAAAAAAAAAAAAAAAAAAGAAAAAAAATGTAACTATACGCGTGGGCGTATAATATTAATTGAAACTGTCGTGTATTCGCAAACAGGTGTTCATAAACATTTCTACGATAGTCACAAATGCAGCCTATACACACACTGCCGGTACGATTTACGATTGGCCAGGTGTAGGTCGTACGATTGTTTTATACTTGGCTCTAGGCCATTCGCGCGTCGTGTGCGTCTAATTATAATGAAATACAACTACGAGACGAACACTAACAATCGTCGGTTATGGGTTACATATAATTGCGATTAAAAAACAAAATAATAATATCGACGACGACGACGACGTTTAACTTGCGGGATTATTGGGGCCGTAACGTAATTATTGTTGTACGCACGAGAATATTATTATTAAATTAATTCGACGAAGACGATTATTATTATTATACCAATTTTAACGGGTGGGCGTATAATATATAACGTTGTTTTTTTTCTTTTTAACGGAACACTCAGTTTATGTACACGTTCTGTGTAAATAATATTTTTAGTGTCTTTTATTTCGGTACGTTTTCTTTTCTTTTTTTTGTGTGTGTGTGAGTATCTAAGACCATATAGAGATACGTCTAAATTCACAAAAAAAAAAAATAAATAAATAAATAAATAATAATTCGGAACACATTCCCTTCTTCCTCGTTAGAACGCACAGTAGAGCAGGGAACCGTTTCGTGTGTGAACGAGACATTTTTTTTTTTTGTTTAAATTGGAAAATCGTGATTTTCAAACAGCCGCGTTGGGCTAGGAGAAAAAACATGCCATAATACAAAAAAAAATACTACTTATATATTTCACCGAACACTTTTCAACGGGAATTTGTGTAGACATTAAAAAACACACATTTTACGTTTACACTTATTACATCACATCGTGGCATCTTAGGCACGGAAGAAACAGCGATTTGATAATGGAAGAGAGAATAAGCCACTACACATATTATTATAATTTTTATATAACCACGTAATCATCCGTACACTCGTATTTATTATTTATAAATAGATACACGTCCGAAGACTTGCATTCTCGGTCGTTGCGATAGAGAATTTCGTTTTTTCCCCCGTCGTTCACGCGCATGCAATGCACGATTTATCGAAAATTTTACGTTATTTCTGCACACTTATTTATTACGTATAACGCGAACGCCCGAGCACTTTTCCGTCCGCTACAGTTATAAATGTGACGGCTGATACGCTCAGTCCCGGGGTATTGAGAAATAATAAACGCGTAAATGCACGTACGATTATTATCAATAAAAAATAAACGTCTAATGAAAAACGAATCGCCTTGAAAAACTCTATCTCGCTTATATACAGTATATAGTCGTCTCGTAAAAATTCCGCGATGATTTTCGATAGAAATCGTGTACAGAGAGAGAGAGAGAGAGAGAGAGCAAATTTCGTCCGCGCCAAGGACATTAAAACAAACAAAGAACGAGTTTACGCGGCGGTTACAGGTGCGCCGGTGCAGAATCAACAGTCTCGTCGCGCGTAATCTCTTATAAATGATCTCCGAAACCGTATATACGTATAGAAAAAAATAATAACCGTTAATCACGAGAAAAATTTCGTCAATATTATTAATATATATAAAACGCGCGTTATTATCCCGATAATTATATGCTTTATATATATATATATCCGTTTATCCGCTCGCACAAGAAGTCGTAATAATAATAATAATATTTAGCGAAAATAATTAACCGAGCACGAGTGTTCTTCTCATCGATTTTCCGCGTCGATACGCCCCACGCGTGTGTGCATATTGCGTACAGCACATTATATCGTTTCGTTCGCTGGAAATTAATCTTATCGCGACGAAATATGAAAATAATATAAAAGTGTACGGAACGAAATGTAAAAATAAAAAAATCGGATACTCTTATTTCCGACACGCGTAACGCGTATTTGGAAAACGAAACGGATCGTTTGTCAACGGGTTATATTATTCTTCGCGTCCCCGACCAACGTGTAATATATATATATATATACGTATTTATACGAGATGGTTTATAACGCGTGCCAAATGTGCGTGCACATATCGTTTTACAAACGCGACAAGAGATTGACTATTTATTTGAAGTATAAATATACAAGTTTATGACGAAGAAAAAAAAAAAATAATAAAAATATATCTCGCGACGTTTCGTTCAATCTAACGTGAAATATAAGAAAATCGAACGAGGAAAGAAAAACATTTTTTTTTTGGTTAACCGTTTCCTTGCGACACGCGCTATACCATTCTTTCTCAAAGTGGGCGATAACGCCCCCTTGTGGGCGTTAATGGCCTTCAGGGGGGCGGTAAAAGACCTAAAGGAGTTTGGGGGGCGATAGCTGATTAGAAAAGCGAAAAATGATGTAATCCCGCAACTTTACCCTGGATTATGGTCGATTGTTCAAAGATATCTAATAGCGTTTCCATCATCGTATTTGTTCGAACGCGGATTCAGTGCTGTAACAACGCTAATAACTAAAAGAAAAGAAATCTGCTGCTTGTTACCGAACGTGGCGACTTACGACTGTACTTAAGTAAATTCGGGCCTGATATAAAAAAAACTGATTAAACTACATCAGATACATCCATCACATTAAGTGAGCTCGATAAATATAAATTCAAAGATTTGTTTAAATTCTAATGAAAATACATTGAAATTCGATTAAGTATATGCGTTTTAATTGCTCTTATTAAAAATGCTCCTTTAAAATGTAAGTTTGAACTCTAAAATGCAATATGGCGTGTTTAGATATAATAATCGTAATAACCGTTTAAAAGTAAACAACAAAGTTGGTAAGTTTAAAAATTCTGGGGGAGGGGGGGGCACTAAAAAAATTTTGATCGTCAAAGTGGGCGGTGTATGAAATATGTTTGAGAACCTATATGCGCCATACGAATACATGAATTCTCGAGAAAAAAAATAAATATTCTATACAATTAAAAAAAAATTAAATATGTCCATTTCGGTCGAGCGAACGTAGCGGTTCAATCGTTTCAACGCGATACGTATATAATACGAACGTGCACGGTAAATGAAAAACTCTTGAAATACGTACAACAAGGGGGGTTGTGACTTATACAATAAGAATAATATTCATCGGGTGTGTAGAGCCGCGGTGAAACGGTAACGAGAACGGGATAAATATTTTAAAATCGTAATTAATTTACACACCCCCCCCCCATTCAAAATAACACGCCTCTACGCACGTTATATGAATAATTGAATCCCCCGAGTTATGTCAAAGTGCTATTTAAAAATACATATTTAAAAACCCATTTGGACAGCTGCTGCTGCTGCTTGTAAACCGCCTACTATTATAATAATAATAATAATAATAATAATAATAATGCGCTCGGACAGTAATACGTTACAGGGATAATAGATCACTATATTGTTGTGATGAGGAAAAACAAGAGCTGATTACGACGGATAGTCGGCGCGCGGGTACACGCACCTGTTATTGCGGCTGCCGAACGTTCGAATATACACTATCGAAAAGAAAAAAAAAAACAATAATAATAATAATAATAATAATAACGGAATTAATTCTACGCAAGACGTATCGTAGTGTTATTATTACGCTTGTATACGCTTTCGGTAATGAATATTCGGTCGAGTCGTATTTTATCATCCGCCGCCGCCGTCGCGTTATCTTAAATGGAAATGTCTCGTTTATCCGCGTTTTACCACCGCACTCGTTTTCCGTTTGAACACCTGTTAATCCTTTAAATTGTACCACGAGCCGATATAACGTAATATGTAGGTACAGAGCGCGTTTGCATATACGGAGAGTGAAAACGCGGGGTTAACGATTTGGTTTTTTTTTTCTTTCCGATCGAGTGTGTTCGAAAACGGTTTCCGTTCAGAAAATAAATGCGTTCAAAGACCGCGTGCGAGAGAAATCCTCTCTCTGTAGGCTGACTCCTCCGGACGACGACGTACAGGTGTCGCTGAAGATAATATATCTAAAAAAAAAAAAAAAAATTCTAAAATATTCCGGATTGTGTGGATTTTGTTGTGCCGCCGAAATAAACAAATATACATTCCTCGTAGCTGGTTATGATTGCGATTTTCTCTTATCGATTTGTCAGTAAGCATTATATTTTTGTCGGAAAACATTAATATTAGGACGTTTTCGACTCCTGAACGCACGTTTGAAAAGATATGGAATCTATCTACGACGATGAAAGTATATTATATGTAATTAACCGTATTTACTTATTACGAAATGTTTTCCGTATTTTTATTTACTAATCGATTTGACATTTAAATATTATTTTGATTACAGAATGGCTTGCAACGTTATCCGTTCATATTTGAAAACATTAGGTGTCGGCGACGAAATAATCGACGAAATATCCGAAAACCCTAAGTCGTTTTGTAAAAAAATATCAATTTATTCGTGTAAATGTACGAAAAATTATACGTTTATGTACACCGTATACAGAGACGTACAGTTCTTATTGAAAATCGGTACTTCTTATGTATTTACCGAGTGGACCGAGAACATTTTTATTTTTAGTCGTCTCCCCTGCCTGTTTTAAAGAGATCCTAAATACGCCACTGTTGTATATATTATAATAATAAAAATTTTCAAGTTTTCCCCTCCCCCCCCCCCCGTTGGCCGAAGGACTCAAAAATCATTATAATATCTGTCTTAGGTTTTGCGAATTATTATATACATAGAAGTAGTCATCGTACAGTTATTATTAATCGTCTTACGTGTTCGAAGGCGGCGATCCACATTATTATAACACAACAGACACGTATATTATAATATGTTTGTTTTAAACAGAAATGAAAAAAAAAAAAAACGCTTAAATCAATATTGGCGCGCAGGTGGTCGACGTTACTGCGTTTTCTCCTACTATACTCGTACAATATAATAATAATATACAATAATAATAATAATAATAATCTCTCGCTAAATAATTATATAGTCGTTTAAATATTTCGGCACCACGTAATGCGTAATTATATATATATGTGTGTGTGTGTGTTAATCTAAATATTTATGTATCGTTTTATATTCGTGATTTTTTTTTTTTTAAATACGATATATATGTACGATAATTATATACCGCGCTAGAAAAATATTGTTGTATGGCGAAACGCGGTAATTTCGTGTGCCAGGAAACACACTATTATTTTTGCCAATACCTCTCTCTCTCTCACTGTCTAATACTTTTTCTGACACACGACTACGTACATTGTAAATACTCATTGTCCGAGTTTTAAACCGGCATTTCCGCGCGTTATTATTACGTTAAATATCGTATTGTGCTATTCTCCGTACGAATATTACTGTATTATATATTACAGCGAGTGAACCTCCGCACGGAATACGCCATTCCGTCTAATTCATACGCACGAGGAATAAATATATAATCGCGTCCGAAACGAGATCGGTTACGGTGGTTACCGCAAATAACCCGTTGGTCTGAAAAAATCCCGAATAAACAGTAATAATTTCAATATTACTTCCTCGACGATATGTATATATTTTGTAATATTAAAATATATTATTATTATTGTCTCGCGCAAAGCATACATATATATATATATTACAGTCGTTTTTCCAGTTCATACATTTCGTGTAATGGCCGGGATTTTATGTAAAACATTTTATACCGATTTTCAGACGGAGAGAACTCCGTCAATAATACGTATATTAAACATTGATGAACGTAAAATAATACGAATATCTGATTGAACGTACTACATATTATGTAAATAACAAGAGTATAAAATTGGTGTGACTCTGGACACGATTTCACACATATATACAAAAAAAAAAAAAATTAACACATTAAATAATAATAATAAATACCATAAAAAGTTACTATTAACCTCCTGCCTAAATCACTCACTTTGCTCTGCCGGCGATTACAGCCATCAGTTTCCAGTGTTTTTTAATTAGGACGCTTCGTAACAATATTTCAATAATACGACTCATTGTTATATTATTAAAAAATGTTTTCGAAAAGCGTATTATTTTTTTTCCCCCGTCACGGTTTGTCTTTTTTATTATATAAAAAATACCGTGCGCAACGGATATTCGCGAGCATAATTATTATAAATTAGTCGTGTAAAACACGATTTCGCGTTGTTACGCGGTAAAGTGGAATTTTCGAGAAGTAATATAATATGTTGTTAAAAATTACGACGTCGTCGTCGGGGAGAAAATTGGACACGTCGTTATATATTATTTTCTTTGTGCGGCATTTTCTTCGACGACGAGAAAAGCCCTTAAAAACTTCTCGTTAGAAAAATATATATTTTTCAATTGGAAAACTGTATTCGCCTTTGACTTTGTTACAAACGCCGCCGGAGGTACTTAAATGATATCGTTTCTGCTGCACCTCTGGTCGTTGGAATAAAATAAACCGATAGAATTATCGCGTTGAAATAACGAAATCTCCGATTGTATACCGCGTATAGACGAGGAATCATTATTGGCACAAAAAAATCGTGACGAGACTATAATATAAACGCTCATATTAAATAGTACTTTGCACGTATAATATATATGCTGTGTGTTATACTCACAATAATTCAACTTATTCTATACATGAATATTTTATTTTATTTTTTTTTCGGATCTCGTACTATGATGTAATATGGTTATTGTGAGGAGTTAAGAACGCCATTGCAGGTTTCATCCGTATGGAAACGCTTATGATTTTGACTCTCAGCGGTCACGTCTGGATCGCTCTATATAATTCGTTACTGTTTAATATGGTTCCGGTAAAATGGTAATCTTCATGTACTCCACATCCTTGGTCTTCTTCTCCCGCTATGACCTTCGACGTCGCCTTCCGCGGCGTTTCTCGTTAGGAAATCGCGGTGTAGCAGTGTGTATCCCATCGTTTTGTCCCTTCTAACGTTTGTGCTATACCAAAGTTCTTTTTTTTCCCCCCTTCATTCTGTCTAATACAACAATTCGTTGTCCTTTCGATCCATTTAATCTTTAGCATTTCGCGATAACACTACATTTCGAAGGCCTCTGGTTCCTGTTTTTTTTCTACCGTTCCGTTTGTCCACACCCGTATAAGGCGACACTCCACGCGCACGTATTTTTGAAAAATTTTTTTTTTCTTTTCTGTAAAATCACAGCATTAGCGCTGTAATTGGTGTTTTTTATTCTCAAATGCCCTCTTCGCACGTGCTGCGCTTCGAGTGTCGGCTCCACTTCGACCATTTTCCGTTATTTCGCTTCTCAATAGTCGAGTCCTATATAAGCGCGCGTCATCGATTCTTTTTTTTCAATATAAATGAAATGTATAGTTAAAATGAAAATCGACAAAACGTTGTTTTCTTTGCGCCTGACAATAATTCGCGAAATAGATACGGTCGTCCTTTACGTCGACGGGGGTGTGCTCGGGAGTTCGCGCTCCGTGTTCACATCGGCCATTCGACGACAGTGCCGCGGTTGTACGCGCGTAATACACGAGAAAACGCATACGGCGGCAAAGTAAAATAAATCGTCGTAATCAGTAAAACAGTAAAAAAAAAAAAGTTCTTCTCGAGCGCATGACGAGCGGCAACGCGTCCGCACACGCGCGCGCGGCGAAGAATATTGTTTAATTTTTATTATTATTATAATTATTATTGTTATTATTATTAGTATTATTATTGTTATTATTATTATAATTATTAGTATTATTATTGTTGTTATTATTATTATAATTATTATTATTATTATTATTATTATTATTATTATTATTATTATTGTTATTATTATTGTTATTATACGCGCATAAGTCGTCGAAACAATAAAACACGCGTATGGTATAAGCCTTTTATCCGTCGACGGGATTCTGTTTCGTTGTATGCGCCATATCCGCCGCGTAATGGCGTATACGATAATACATTATGATATACGCACGTTACACTCGCTGGATCTATTGCACGCAGCAGTCGTTGCGCTGAACGGGACGACCGGGTGTAACACGGGGCAGACGAGCCCCGGCGGTGGAGTTAATCCAATTTGCGGTTTGCCTAATGATATCGTATAATGTATATTCGCGCGGGCGTATCGGCCTGAAACGCGCACACCACAAACACCGCATTATTTTTCGCACCGAAATCGGAATACGCTTTGTATACGCGATAACAATCGTACATAATCGTCGCGAAAGAAAAAATTTAAAAAAAAAAAAAAAACAGAATTATGGTTGGCGCGAAAAGTTCCGTTTGAACGGCGACGAAAATTCGGCACTACGACGGTCATGAAAATCCTCTGCGAAACGCCGACTTAACGTGAAACGAGAACTCGGAGAAATCGAAAAAAAAAAATAGGTCGTCAGGAAAATTCTAAGGGCGTCTACGTACATCTTGGAGATGCAATCAATGAAAACGACAGAAAAATTTTCAAAAATCTAAATTGTTATTAGGAGAAAACGAACGAACTTCTTCGGTCATTGGACTATCGGAAAATCGATTGACACAAAGGTTATAATAGATTGTGTAAACTCACTTGAGAATTCCACACTTCGGCTGGATGAAATTCGAAAGGCTGTGGAAAACGCAAACATAAGGCCGACCGACGTTTTGGAATGTGACACAGAAGTAGACGCAAATGAGAATTTACATCAGAGCGAGCGAAAGAAAAAAACACCGGGATTTCTCGAAAAGAATGAAAACTTATTGGAACAACAAGAAGAACCCGAAGAATAGTCGTTCGAGTTATTCGCTTAACGTCTTCCGTTTCTGAAGAGAATTCATTAATAATAATAATAATAATAATATACACACTACACCAGCGGTTCCCATACTGTGTTCCCATAGCAGGCTCAATCAATTTACGGTAGAGGCGCGAAGTAATATTTGATATTAAATACAATTTTATTTTTTATTTATTCACAAACATATATTAATACGATTTGAATTACAATCGCCAATTGGTTGTTTTACAATAAAATATTTCGTTATATTATATAGTATCGTACGTTTTTATATTTTATTGGCGTGTTCGATCTGCATTATATCAACTTTTATTTATTTTTCGAATGTCTTTTAAAAACACTTAATTATTATTTGTATGATATTTTCTTTGTTATTTAATATTTATTAATTTTTTTTTTTTTTTTTTTTTTTGCTATGCGTACTTCGATATTAATTAGAAACGCGCGTAGTAATAACAACGTGAAAAATGCCTAGTTTTCAGACACTTAGTGCGTGGCAAACGAGCACATTGTTCGCATTAGGATTAATTATTTCGTAACACTTAAATAATATTAGTACATTTTTTTTCTATCCTAAAAATAAGAATATTTTAATATCCAAAAATTTTATTTCATATTTATAGGAGACGCGATTAATTTTATTTTATATTTAGGTATGCGTGAACCAAAAAAGTTTGAGAACCACTGCTCTATAATATATATATATATATATACTGAGTACGCTTACGTTCTCCCCGAAAATAAAATAATCTATCCGAAAAGATTTCCAATTGAAATGAGATGTACTTGTGTGAATTCTGCTCAGAAAGAGATCTTAGTCATATCATATATCATATAAATCAATCGTAAGAACTACAAAAACTATATTTATAAACGAACATATATTTATTATTCATATAACGTTAATAAAAAGAAAAAAAAACTATGATTTAAGGTTGTGTCGATTGAAAATAATAATTTTAAAACGATTAAAAAATATTCGTCGAAAATCGCTAGTACAAAGCCAACATATTTCTACATAATTATCAATAGAAATTTCACGATTTTTGTATTTTGTAATTTTTTTTTTTTTACTTCTATTTTTTCTCCGTTTTTAAATGTCCGTATTTAGATTAATCGTTTACACTCTCGTGTAATTTCCTATTCGAATTCGTCGGAGTTTATTTAAAAGTGTAAAAATGTGAGAACGAGTTGATGCGAAAAACGTAATTAAAACGGGAAATGAAATGAGTCACGAACGTTAGTTGTTCTGTGTTTAATAATAATTAAATCTGCTGTATCTAAATTAGTTACGCATTTTTTTTTTAATACCGTAATTGCTTTTAAGATTGTTGCTCGGCGATTTTATAAATATTTATTGTAATATGATCGAAAGGAATCGGAGAAAACGGGGTAAGATAATAAATAATATTAGAGTAAAAAGAAGAAAAACACTGAATACGATAATTTTGACATTCGAGCGATTATTCGCTAATTTAACGGTGTTCGATTTGAGAAATAATCGAAAACAGTTCGTTGTGTTCGACGAACAGAACAAATAACGGCTTTGGTTTATTCTGCACAGACCACGTGTTGGGATTGAAAAATGATAATAACCTTTTTGAGAATTTTCCGATATTTCGTTTTGTATACGCGGTAAAAATCTTCCGAAAAACAGATATCGACAAAAAACTCGTATCGCGGTAGTGCATATTATATTTGAACAAGTATTGTACGATGCGTAATACGTGTACAGTGTAAATTACGGAGAAAATCTCGGAGAAAACGTTTTAAGAAAAAACGTCTGAAAACGAAATACCGTATACGATACACTACGCGTAATATAATACGCGAAAATATTTAAAGAGGAATTTTAATGTAAATTTTATGCGCCCGCGGGCATCGTATAACAATCCATAATATAATATGACTCGCATTTTTATTGATTCGGATATTAATAAAATAAAAAATATATATATATATATATTATACATTCGTTCCAAACAATACACCGCGCATCCGTTTTTTTTCGCAGAACAAAACTAGAAAAATACGACGAATATATTATAAAGTACAGGAATTTTTCCCATATAGTATTTCAACGAAATAATATTTTATTATTATTATTATTATTATTATTATTATTATTTCTTCTGTGAACACATTTTCGTGGTAGACGCGGATATACTCTCGACGAGTCGACTACGATTTCCCCAGAGTAATTAAAAAAAAAACAAATTCTAAAATCGCAAAAAAAAAATAAATAAAAATATCCACCACGTAATCGTTGCGGACGAGACAGTTTTTTAATATATTTTTTTCTCTATATATATGAAAAAAAAGCTCAGGAATATAACATAAAACATTGATTATAATAATCAATAGCTGTATTAGTTAATTATACAGGGTGACTGGTGTTTGGAAGAGAGGTCTAATACTAAAGCTAGCTAGAATACTAAAATGCAATAAAACGGTACGACTAATAGACAACATCCATTCAAATAGAAAATTCCGTGTGTCTCTCGGAGGCAAAGAGAGTCACTATAAACGCTTTCAAAATGGACTCCCGCAAGGGTCTGTATTCTCCCCGCTATTTTTCAACGCATATATAGCAGATATAATCGATACGTCTTCGAGAAAGTTTATGTATGCGGATGACGCGGCGTTAGTGGCTTAAGCCAGAAGTATCACAGAATTAGAGTGTATGCTTAACGAAGACCTAAAAAAAATTCACAAATATTTTCAAAACAAGTTACCTAACACTCAATCCAAATAAGTCAATAACAAGAACCTTCCATCTCAGCAACTGGGATGTAAAAAAAGAACTTGGCGTAATAATTGCAGGCGAAAAAATCACTACAGAAGAATGTCCCAAACACTTAGGAGTGAAATTCGACAGAAAATTAACATATAATCAACACCTGGAAAACATCCAATCGGATCCGTTGAAAAACTCTCCAGATGCCGTTCGGATTGCCTTAAGTTGAAAAAAATTTTTAGAAACGTTCGAATTTATGAAAAAATCTCCGCCGAGATTCAAGCGGGAATCAGTTCATATAACGCTAGGCGATTTTTATTAAAAACTACATAGTTCGTTTTAAACGTTATACCGTTAGATTGTCTCTCGATTTAAAACCGAGAAATGCACGTGCGCACACACACACGTGAAAAAACGTATGCCGCCGAATGGATTAACGCGGTAATCGACGAGGAGGATAACGGCTGAAACACAACGCAGTTATTTACGACTATTTTTCGAAATTAACCTAACCGGCGGCTCCTCCTAGTCACTACTAGACCGAATTCTAGAAAGAAGAGATTCCCAGAACGAATCGGGAGAAAAACGCTGAGATTTCGACGACAAAATTCGTTATCGCTCAAGTTCCTGGAAAATACCGTCTGTCGCGAATCGTTTTTTATTATTATTATTATTATTTAATAAATCGTATAACAAACAGACATCCAAGATATCGGTAAACGTCGTTCGACGGCGCGAAACTTTTTCGAAACGCGACGACGGTTCATATATTCATATCCCCTAACGCCAGAGTTGATATATATAATCTCTCTTGGAGAGTAACTCACTCGAGTCGTTATTCATATGTTTCTTTTGAAAGATTATTTAGAAAAAATAAAAAAAATTCGTAATCTCTAACGAAATTATATTGTAGACTTTTTCAAATATTTGTTTTCCACACGGTCCGATCGAATTAAAATAAATTAAAACGCTTTTTCACGCTTATTTCTTTTTTGTATACGTGTGTGTGTGTGTGTGTGTGTGTGTGTGTTTATAACGATACGATGTGAGTGTGTAATTTAATTTGAATTCTAGTTCGAGGAATTTTCGGGAATAAAAAAAAACGTTACGCATATATAAGTATATGTATTTTCCGTAATACGATTTTTACAAAGGCATCAAACGCTCAACAAGAAGAAAATGTAATAATGTGAAAAGTTCCCCTGGTCTGCTCGCATAAAATATTACTTCGAATCCGTTCTGCTGCGCGTACCTATATTCATAAAATAAAGCTTGGTGCGCAGAACAAACAAAGAGTGACTCGGAGAGTCGGCGGCGGTGCACACGCGGAGGCGTTTCGCTCGAATTTCCTTTTAATAACATAATAATAATAATAATAATAATAATAATAATAATAATAATAATAATAATAATAATAATAATAATATTCACGCGAGAAGAACGGCCGTCGGCTTGACTGAATTTTTAGCACATACAAATTATTATTACCTTTGTTCGGTTTCGGGATTAAAGTTTTCTGTTTAACTGAATTATGAACGCAGTAACTGGTACACATAAATAAGTACACAATATAAATATGTGCTCTGGCGTTTAAAACACGTTGTGCATTAAAAGGCGGCCGCAAGGTTCGCAATATAACGTAATAATAATTTTCGTAAGCCGAGAAACACATACAAATTTATCGCGCCGATCGTCCTTTCGTTCACGAAAAATTGTATTTTTTTTTTTTTATATACAATATATATATATATATATATATATATATATAGGCGAACTCGAATACGGTATTCCTATTCAAACAGTAATATAATCGAAACCCAATACTATGTGCATAGTAAAATTGAAGAAAAATATTTTTTTTTTGAAAAACCTAAACAACATGCAAAAGCAAAGGGTTAGGTTAGGTCAAATATATTATCGGAACGAAAAAAAAGAAATTCGTAAAAATATATAATAATAACGCAAATCGCGTTTAATAATAATAATAATGTAATTATAAAAAAAAATAAAACAATTTTCGAATAATTATTCGAACAAATCTAATAAACCCGGAGGGAATTCATAAGATATAATCGGTAAAACGAAAACGTAATTTTCAAAACAAAATATTATACAGAACACGCGTTTCCGAAATAAAATTTAAAAAAGAAAAGAATCCGAGCTAATCCGAATTCGAATTTCGCGAAACGCGTTTAAGTAAAGCGATCGTACTTAAATCATTATGTATATATGCGTACAATTTCGCGTTTTATTTCGTTTATTGTAATATTCAACGTTTTCGAAAATACACGTAAATTTGTTCGATTTTTTTTTATGCCGTCGTCGTATTTTTCGTTTACTTATCCGCGTGGGCTGGTAGACGATGAAATTTCACCGAAACCGGTAATAACATATAAATTCAATAATAATAATAATAATAAAAAAAAAATTCCTGTTCTTTATTTTTCATAACGTACTCTTTGGCTCGATCGTGTTCTCACATACTTGCATATTATAATATCTAGAAACAAACAATCCGTCGGACAGAAGTATCGCCGTCCGCTATATCGACAACCGTAGTATATTATAAATATTGCATATGCTTTTACTTTTTTTTTTAAAAAAAATATCTACGAGTCATCGTCGTATATTAATAATAATAATCGTCGAGAAATATTTTTAACGATACTCGTACGATTTCGAAATCGTTACATAATATTAAATGCGCGTGTGTGTGTATATAATATTGTAGTGCAGTGTTCGATTATTTTCCAACGGTAGAAAAACCGTTGTTATTATTTTATACTCATTATGACATTACGTTAAATTGTAGACGACGACGCAACGATGTGTATATAATATTTAAAACCAACGAGACTCGGACAAAACAACGTAATTGTATAGAATTCGTGTGTGTACATATAATTAAAACTATTATTACAGATTAAAAATTATAAACGAGACGATGGATCCGTTTATAATAAACGTTTTATTTCTTTTCACCACGGAGACGTGTTATTATTATGACGTAACGCGTTTTAGATTATATTAAATTATCGGCGATATCCATGCGTTGAAAAAAACTAATTTCCCGTTTTCAAGAACGACGACGATTCGACACGAAATACAATAATATTTACATCTGACGAGATGTCCTGTAAAATCAGTAGTCCGCTTTACACGAAATTCGATTTTATTGTAAACGTATATTATATATATATATACTTTTAGGTGAGATTTCTTTTTTTTATAATTATTTAAGTTTCAAATTTCAATGCTCCAAAACGATTTTGAAATATGTCAATAGAAAAAAATCGTTTATGACCGGATAAATATTCATAACATTTTTCTAGATATTGTCCGCGTTACGCGTGTACAATGTCATATAGTGTAAAAAAATTGAAAAAAAACACGTATTTTAATATTTAATTCCCTTTTTTTTTTTTTTTAATATTCCCCCACAAATAAGTCAAAAATTTCAAAAATCCAAAACATAAAAATCGTCAGTCGTGTGTTGGCGCGTTAAAATAATATATTTGTAGAGGCGGAAAGTAACGTATCAAACATTAAAAAAAAAAAAATCATGCAAGTACATTGAGATCTGAGCCCTATAAAATCATTAATAAGTTTAAAAATAGTACTCAGAGTTTTACTCTAAGACAAATATTTAAAATAGAATCTTTCGTTTATGAGTTCGATTGTCTAACTTGCAGTACATAAGTCATCAATAGAATTTAGAAATTATATCGTTCATTATCTGTTCTAAAACAATGCATAGTACGCGGTTTAAATGAAATTCATAAAGGTATATTCATATAATAGATAACATCAAAACCTAAATTTGAATGCGCATATATTTGATAAACTGTTAGTTTTCTCTTTTCTAAATATGATTTTTCGGATCTATTGTGCATATTTCGTTACGTTTAAGTAAGAAAATCGATATTTCGATAAAAATATATATATATATATATATTATTATTTATTGTATAACAACGAACGATTTATTCAACCGAATTTGTTATGCACAATAACGTTTGTGAATTATTATTAAAGGAAAACGTTTAGAAGAATATGAGATAAGAAGAAAAATGTATCGATTGATCAATAAGATGAGAAAAAAAAAATCACAGAAAAAAAACTCTTGTACATAATATTATATACGAACACGCATTATCAATATAATTTAAAGTTTATTAATTGAATGAATAAATGCTTTACCCGAAAGAAAAAAAGTATTGTAATTTTTTTTTTTTTTTACTCATATTATAATATTGTTTTTAATATTATTAAGGTAATTTGAAAACCTTCGATTTTCGATAATCGTGGAAGTTAAAAGAAAAACCAACGATTTTCCGAAATATACGAGGAGTACCGCAACGAACGGAATTCAAATCAATACGATCGCATCGTCTGTTCGTAACGATATTATATCGTAATACATCAATAAGATTTCGGAATAAAGAAAGAAAGAATATAGGAAAAGAAAAATTGTAATTTAAATATTATACTTTATTGAATACACGAGGATGATATACACAGTTCTTCTTTTTCCTTTATCTTCGTCTTTGTACGCCATACAAGTACGGTCAGCTACGTTCTTTTTATTTCGTTTCTTGCGCCGCACATCATCTCCGTGTCCATAATCATCCCTTTGCGTACTCTACAAACCTATCATGTCCTCGTTAATGATCTCTATCCAATTTTTCTCTGGCCTCGACGACTATCCCTTTATCATTATCTCCGGCTCTTTCTTCTCCGGACACGTTCTCTCTCATTTTTTCCAACTAAACACGTGCAATTCGCAAACTTGTACAACAACGTATCCGTCGCTATTGAATCAGCTGATCTCGGCAGCGTTTTTCTCGACACTCGGCTCATTAAAAACACTTAAAAAAAGTACACTTTACGTTTTGAATCGACTCGAGACACACGCGTCGTTTTTAATTACAAAAAAAAAAGAAATATTAATAGCAAGTGACTTACAACACTCGTTTATTGTTTTCGTCTTGTAACATTTATATGCCGTGTCGAACTTCTTACTGTTTCGTACACGGGTCGTTCGTGTAACTACAATAATAATTACGATTATTATTATTATTATTGTAATAAATTATAATATATTAATTGCTCGCTTATACGGTCACGTATACACAGAAACGTTTTTCTTTTTTCTCATAAAATTGTATAAAATGTAATGAATATCGTGTTAAGTACACTTACACGAGTCGGTCGTTAAAAACATTTAAAATACGATCCACAACACCGGGTCACGTCCGCGAAGAAGCGGGTACCGGCTGTTAATAACAATTATTATTATTATTATTATTATTTATTTTTTTTACAAATATAATATATTGTAATAACCATAAAATATCGTGTTAGCTATAGATAGGTAATACGCGCAATATTATTTTTTTAAACGCGCGTGTATTGCGACTGCTGGCTATAATATAATAGTGGTGTTGCTTTTATTGATACGGGTTTACACTACTACACGAGTGCGTTTTATTTATTTATTTATTTAGTAAGAATACGTTGCGCAGACCTGTAAACGCAATAATTTTATCGGATCGACGAGGAATAATCGTTAATTTTATTTGATTTCAATATTTTTCCGCTCGTGTGTGCGTTTTTAATCACGTGCAGAGTGTAACATCATCACGGTGACCGACCAATGGGTTTTGAAGACCTGCGAGCAGTTCAGCTTCTAAAAAAGTGTAAAGAAAAAAAACACGGTATTGTAAATAAAAAAATATATATATATATTTCCGATCTACATTATTCAGTGGCAAATATAATATAGGAGCAAATCGCGCGTTATTTATAAACGGACAAATTCGTATAAAAAAAAAAATACGCGATATTGTTTTCAACTCCGTGTTGTTATTATTATACGCGTGTTGTATTATACCACCGCATATTAGATGAATATAATATAATCGTCTGATCTGTGGTTCCACGGCGATTTTCTTTCTGAAAATCTTAAATTTTTATATATATATATAAAAAAAAATACATATATATATTTGAAAAAGTTGTTAAGTCAATAGTCTGCCGTTTCTCCTCCCCGAAGCACTGCGAAACGACAATAACCGTAGTTTTGGCGGGAAAACAAGAATAGAAGTAAATACATAAAACGGAAAAAATTAATAATTTACGAATCGAAAACAGTACAATTTCATGGATATTACGAGAACATGTATTTTTTTTTTTAAATATTCAACGATCGAATCCGTTTGATTTATACGATGTTATTGTACGCATTGTATATGCATGTAAAAACAACGGTTAAGCCCGATTTACAAAATAAAAAAACGTCGGTATAAATATTCGGAAAATAAAATATTATTGTCGTGTTCCACCCGCGGGCTATCCATCAGCTGCTGCTGTTCGTAATAATAACCGCATATTTCTATATAATGTCGCGATGAAAAATCGTTCAATATAATAATGTCGTGTAATTCCACGACGATTACGCAGTGGAAAATATTCGGGAATTTCGTTATTATTATAATACGAGATTATCGGTATTTGTCGAGCGGGTTTAATTTAATAGTATTTTGTTTTTCACTAAACGAAGGAGAGAAATTCTTAAGTGATTAAAATTCACAAATATGTTTCCAAAGAAACAACGCGCGCGTGCATCGAACGATATTCGCGATATTTTAAAATTCTCGTTTATTCGAATATTATTACAGCGCGTCTCGGTCAAAATTGGATTTAACTCGCGTTTGTATAATATTTTTCGGGGTGGGTGTTTTTTTTTCGAATAAATTATTATTATTATTATTATTATTGCGTGGCGATACGATTTTGTACACATCCGAACGTCGTCGAAACGTTTATAAGCTTTTTATGTTTTATTGTTATATTTATACATTGCTTAAGAGGACGTACTTATGATTTTCATCGGAATAATATTGTTTTATACGTGCGCGGAATAGCATATTTTAGACACCGAATTATTACACGAAATCAAATTACAATATTTCGAATAACATAGCCATTTTTTTTTTTTTTTAATATCTTTAATTCGGTTATAAGCATTTTGGAAATAAAAATTTTACCGTATTTTTTATTGCAAATCCCTTAACTCTTTAAGCATTGAACACATTTAAAAAGCAGCGCACTGTTATTGATAATATTGTGGTAATTTATTTCGTGTAGCATTTTAGCGTTTAATGTACAAACGTGCGGTTATTTTCCTCGTGCGAAACGTTACGTAATTTCTTAACGGTTTCTATACTTTTACCTAACCAACGCGTTCTCTCGGGAAGGGCTGCGGCGTTCGCTTGTGCCATAAAAAAAGGGGGTAATTTTTAAGAGCCGAAAGTTTTATACGACGTATTACGTATATGTAATATATCTTATGACTGTATATTAAAAAAAAAAAATTTCAATTTTTTTTAAAAACAAAACATAGTTAAAAAATTTGTTTTTTTTTCTATTAACTATATTGAAGCGTTCCGACAAAGAGCAGCGCGCATTACGCTTCCCCGTTCAGAATCGTTTTAATTTATACGACGCCCGACGCGGATTTATTTCATTATATTTTTCCGTGCACTTTTACTTTCCGATTATCGTGTTCTCGTTGAAAATATCTCTCTCGTCAATATAGCAGAAAACAACGGGGGAATAGAAAAGAAAACGCCGTTCGCAGAGTCCATTACTTTTCGTAGCGTTTTTCAAAACGGCGCGGATCTCGAAGAAAACGTCGTCCTCGTCCCCCACCCCTCCCGCTACATGTACCGCCGGACGATATGAAAACGTCGTTATTTCGGCACATTTCTCGTATATATATATATATACGGGGGGACGAGGAGTCGTCGGAAACGAGCAGCTCGCGTATAAAAACGTCCCGGTGTTCGGAAAATTACATCTGTTACGAAAACTATGAAGAAAAGAACCGGAAGAGATGTGTACGTATAGAATAACGAACGGAACGCTATATGTCAATCAAACGGATCGTTTTTGTGGTGACGCTAGCGGACAGAGCGGAGAGGGGAAAAAAGTGAAGAGCTAAAAGGCCGTTGCGATTATTATTGCTGTGTTTCATAATAGAGTGTAATGGTGCCCATCCGATATCGCTCGCGCAGCGTCGTCGGTCTTAGCCGCACCACGCACACACCGACCGGCCGGCCGCCGACGGCGTACGCGACGATGGAGAGCGAGTGAGAGGAGAACAGCTGAAAAACGCGCTATCATAACGCGCGTCTCTCGGATCCAATTAGATTTATATTTATTTAGGAATTTGTGCGGCATACGTTCACACACACCACACCACACTCCGCCGTACGGTGCACAACGCGTTGGAAACAGATATTATAATACCCGCGATGCTGTAGTCGTTGTTGTTTTAACACACACACACACACACACATTATACGCCTTACGACCGATACTATTTATTTATTTATTTATTTTTTTTTTTTTAACAATCTTTTCTCTTTTCCACGAGCCGTACACGTTCGCGGACGATAAATTAACGCCCCGAGCACCATTAATATTATTCGGCGTGCGCTGGCAGTGTGTGTGTGTGTGTGCTACGGACGTCGCCTGTGTACGCGTTGCCGCCACGGCCACAAATCGTCTACGACGGTAAAAATAAACCGAGGTTTGTTTTATCGGTTTTCCGAAGACGAGCGAACAACACGCCGTCCAGTATTTGTGCGTCGTACACCGGCGGCGCGACGACGCACCCCACTAGCGGATCTGAAAGTCACGTGGAGATGAGTAGAAGGGTGGAGGAGGGCGAGGAGGAATTTTTAAAAAAATTTTTTATTACATATTTTAAAAGAGTATTCATTTTTATTTATATACTCGTATATATTTTTTCTTCATTTATCAAAACAATATAAATATACGCTCGTAGCTGTCGTTTGAATTATACGTGACGTTTATTTGACGAGTTTTCGTCCGTTACGAATATCGAGTTGAGGGTTCTATCACTGGACAGTCTCCCTCCTCATACTATTCAAGATGTGTTAACAAATTAAAAAAAAAAAAAATCACATTTGCTTATTGCACATATGATACAGATTGTAATTACTCTATTTTTAAATAAAGAAAAAAAAGGAATATCGAGGGCAAACGGGACGTAAAAAACGAAAAAAAAAACAAAAAACAAAACGATCGTCGAACGAACGGGCAATACGGAGTCATAAACATTAATATTATCGTCTTTATCTAACGAAATCCGTGTATTTCTCCCAAATATTTGTCGAAATTTTTTAAGCGCGAGAAGACGAGAAAAACCGCGACCCAAGGCGTGAGGAGACGATCGCCTTCCCGTCTATCCGGTCCGAACGAGCTGAAAACGATCGAACGACGAATGACGAACGTCCACGCGCGCGTTAAGATGTGGGATCTTTCTTTCTTTTTTTTTTTTCAATTAATATATCTAAGACATCCGTATTTTCCGTATTCGATTGACTTCTAACACCGATAATGGACAGATGGCGGAGGTCGAATTCCACGATCGGGAGGGTGGGGAAGGCCGAGAGCTCACCACTGAGTCTGCTAGTTCCGTAACTCTTTTCTTCTAAAATTAATAGTCCAGTGTACTTCCTATTAAGACCGCTGTTTAAACGCGTCTCTGATGTCTCTGATTCTGTGATGAAACCCGTTTAGTGAATTGTTGACAAATCGATTGGTTTAAAATGTCGTCGTAATTTATTACGAAAACGATTAAGATTTGATGGGGAAAAAAAAATCAGAAATACGAAATTTAAACTCGCAGTGATTAGATTTATAAATCAGTCTGTTTAATAACGAAAACATGATTGAACGACGTAGAAATCAGACCCAACAACGGTTCAAATCTTCCATTCGTATTTTAATAGGATCCATACAGGACGGTTTTAAAATGTACAAAATCACCGGTGTTGTGCAGGACGCGTGATTCTTCCGCTGCTGTAAACGATCTGTTTACAAAATAAAAATCTAAATTAACAATGATTGCGTTTGTCCTACCCCCTTTCCGTCTCCCCGTTCTGAAGTCAACGATTGTCGAACGTAAACGATCGAACAACTGGTGTACCGCAGCAGCCACTCGCGATTTTTCTTCTAAAATGTAAACGCGCCTCACAAACGCGAGTAATTGTTCCTTCAGGATCTCGATGGATGTATTAATAACGTTCCAATACGGGTTCGCACGTGTCGCATTGATTTTCGACGAATGCAGCCCTTTTCATCGCACCGAGATGTACCATCTCGCGAAAATCGTCCGATTTCGTCGTCGGTTTTTTCCCCGACTTCTTATTCGTTCAATTGCAAATGCCCGGCACAATAGATTTACCGAAGAATTCGTCTTTAACAAAATTAATATCTCCGGCATCTCTTTCGACGGCAATTCGTATATATTGTGACCGTTTCGTCTGTCCTAATTTTCATCATTTCTGAATTTAATTGTATTTTTGCCAATTCGATTTTCTCCCATTATTCCTATGTCACTTAATTCAATTTTTTTTCCACACTTTATACGTGTTAAATGCGATTTTAAATCGGCGATGTTTGGCTTATTAATACGTGTACACGCCACGTATCGTCGTACATTTTTAACGTTTACACCGGGGTTTTCGGAACGTTAGAATAAATCGATTTAAGAAATTCTCGCCTGAGAATAATAAAATTGTTAACGAATTTCACATGAATAAGGAATATCGTGATTAGTAATATTAACTACTTCAATCGTAAATGCGAAATAAATACAAATATTATTTATACTATCCTGCACCTCTCGGTTGCCGTACCGTTTCAACGGTCAATTTTTTTCAAATACTATTTATTGTTAATAATTACGTATAATTTTTTTATTTTGTCGAGAAATATTTCGATTCATATCGTCTGTAATCTGTTTCACTGCAGGAAACGCGAGTAATTTTTGGCTGTTCATTGCAGTTTTATACTATTAGATACACTTTATACACTTGTACGGGGAAAATAAAAATTTCAAATGTATATAATATATGAAATCGCAGCTGTAGTTATCGCGTATTATGTGATTACTCTGCGTCATATGTATAAGATTGGAAAATTAAAATCTCATCGTTTTAACAATCCGTGACGGCGATTGATGATGCGGTCTTTCGCAATTCAAACGACTCGGAGATAACGCGCGTGTACTGCAACGACTCACCTACAGCATATAATTGGAATTTTTTTCTCTCCAAACCTTTAGAAACAAAGAATAAATAGAGAAATAATACGTAAGAAGTTAAATTCGATAATATTAAGCTTGTCGACAATTTTTTTCTTTTCAAGAAAATGATATAGAAAGCCTTGGAACTTGTTATCATTTTCATATATCAGGCGATGTTATTCGCCAAATAGTATTTTAAAGACGCAATGTTATCATTTTAAAATTAAATACGAAACGAACTGCGTAGGTGTACTTGCAGATCGGCATCTAGAATTTACGGTTTTAAACGTCAAGACGTTAAATATGCATTCACTACGGAGAAATAACCGTGCAAACGTTGAAAAATGACGAAAATCTTATTATAAACGATGGATAAAAATATTTAGATTTCAACACGTTCTGTTTCACGAAACGAATTGAAAACTTTATCAACGGCTTCAAACGACGAGAAAAACGTTACAAATGCAACGACATCCGAACTCTGAATATGAAATTTAGGTACGTCCAAAATGATTTATCATGATCCATAGATCTTGGCCATGTAATATTGTATACGTGCGAAAATTTATCGCGACATTCAGTCCATTAACCGAAAGTTATTGCTCCGATACACAAATACATTTTTTTTCTATATATAATATATATATAGAAAAATATATATATGAACGGAAGAGATCAACTTACAAATTCTAAAAACTAATTTACGCAAATTTTTAATACAAAATTCTTCAATTTTTGTCTCAGTCGATTTAGACAATATATTATTCGTCGGATATATTTTTATAGACGTAAATTACGTATTTTTTTTTTTAAATATTTATACGATTATATTGGGAAAAAAACGTTTCTACGAGAAACTGCAGTCGTTGTTTTTTTTTTTTTAAAGTAAGGTAAAAAGTTAAGTCCTTTATAATTGAAAACACATTTATTATAATATCGCAGACGTTTTACAAAGTATTGAAAGAAATGTCGAACGGAACACGACTTTATTTATAACGTTTGACAGACTTCCGTGTGAGACAATTTACCACCGGTACTGTATTTGTTTCGGAAGTCGCGCAAGAGTATATGACACGCGCAATATAATAATAATAATAAAAATAATAAACGTGCGCATTATGGCCGTTAATGAGCGATCGGATTAGTGCGCGGTGTATATTTGTACGGCAGTTTTCGTTCGCTTAATTGGCTTCGCCGTTGACGAACGACTCGGCCCGAAAACTTTATGGGATATTTCTAACGTGTGTCTGCAGCGATCGCAACTCGTTTCAGGACAAACACGTGGGTACGGACGAAAATGCGAAACAGACGACAACTGTTCTGTGGTGTCAATAATTGAAACACTTTTACGTTTAAACGCTCCGTATTTCGCTTCGGCGAAATTTATTACCGGAAAAAACGGGTTGTAACGCGTATAACGATCAGAGCACTCCAACCAAAGGACGACGCGTCATTCCAATTATTATTTTTCGCTTGTGCGAAGTTTCAAACGAGCCGTGTAAATGTAATTACTCGCTTACATTATCCCGCTTTTAATTTCTTTTCTCCGCAGAATCGCAATCGACATATGAACAGCGATTTGAAAACTAAAATGTAACAAATTATTAATTAGTTTACGTATAAAATACCAATAAGTAACGTGTAAAAAGCTTAAAGATGACAAATGCGAAAAAATATAAAAACACATAATATTTAAAACTTTTGTCCAAGCATAAATCTCTCTAAAAAAAAAAAACGTAGAAAAATTAATGATTTATAAATCCCGAACGATTATTACCGATCGAGACATGGATTTTATAGAAATCCGTACAAGTGCCATGCGTTTTAACCATACCTTCACATCGCTGTATGAATTTACTATAAATTCTAATAATAACCGTAGCTCTACTTTGTCTATAAATCTACAAATCAATAACAATAGCAGTCGATCGTTGTTCGGCAAAGATTTGTGATGTGCATTTTTACGCATAGGTAATTCCTGATCGCCGAATTCTCTCAACATCGTTTCATCGTATTATTATATTGTTTGTTAACGGCAGGGTATTAAATCTTATTCTATACGTAATGTATTGCTAGCGATTATTGAGACCGATAGTCTGTCATCTTAAATCACATGGACATGCGTCTGGACACTAGAGCAGTAAAAAGATCTTTCCGATGAACGTTAAAAAATTGGACAGCATATTAAACGTTTTCTCAGCGCGTTACGTCCACGAACGATGTACAAATTAAATTTTCTATAAACGTTCGTCCAAAAAAAAAAAAAAAAAAACGATAAATACAACTACATAAATCGTAAACCGAAATAAAATTGAAAATAGATTATTAAGAATGCTAAAATACATCAATGCGTGTGCGACAATGGAATACTAATATTCAAAAACAAAATTTAATGTATCATATAATTTTGATAAAAACGCGCTGGCTATCGGAGCCTGCACTACGCTTTGCTGCCCGTAAAGCAAGTATAAAAAGAAAATAAAGTATAAACTAATGCGCGTATGACGTAATATATATTTTTATTATGCGCAGTGTTTTACGAATCATTTAGGAATACTGAAAAATAAATGTCGTAAATGAATGTGAAAATTTGATTCGTATCCCGACAAACGTTCTCATCGCGATGACGATGAATTTTTTGAAACCTACGGGAATATGAATACTCGGAGTTGAAATAATATAATGTCGAGACGAGTATAGCTACAAATATTGAAAATCTAATATACGAAATAGTCTGAAAAAAAAATACTACCAAAAGTATGCGTTTATACTAATAAAACCAATTAACTGCTGTTTTTTTTTTTAACTGAAATCTCTACGATATACGAATTATCGTTTCCGACAGTCTCGTCCTTTTTTGGACGATTTTTTGATCATTTTTCAGAATTTTCGTTTTATCTTCAAACGCAATAAAAAAAAACCAATAACATAATAACATAATTTGGTACGAAATTGTAAATTTAATAATTTCATGACGCAATATTCAAACCTAGAACCCTATCATAAAAAAAAAAAGTTTAATGATTTAAAAAAAATAAATATAACAGTCCAGAGGAAGGGAGGATGATTGACAGCCAATAATTTTTTTAATAACATTAATTTATTTAATAACGAAGTTAAGCCCCGGAACGTAGCTGGCACACCTGCAGCAGCCCCGTAATGCTTGTAGTTGCGTTACCGATCAAAAAATCATTCATATTCCATATTCTCGTCCATTAGAATTTTGTCTCGTATCAATCGTTATCGTTGTCAAACACATATACATTATATCATTATCATTGTCGCACCGCGGTTAGTAGATGTAAACAGCCAGATGTCGTAGATTATTTACAACTGATATTTTACCACGACAGATATAAACTTATATAATATCACGACAGAAACTTATGTTATATGTATGTGACGTTATCTCATTCGTCTGCTATCACGGTCTCGCTCGTTATTACTTAAACAGTTATACTGCACGTGACGGTTATTAATGTTTTGTTGAAAAATTTCAAAAAAAAAAAATTCCCTACATTTCGTCGCATCACGTTTAATCGCAATAATAACGAAAACGAAATGCGTCTGACGAAACAAGTAAATAAACGGACTAATTATAGACTCTTCTAACGTCAACAGTTATTAGAATAATATTTAACGCCAATACGAAGCGGTATGCAAACAAAACAATTTGTCAAGAGCGAAACGAATCGAATGTCGAGATAACTAGAAACGTCTTTTTTTTTTTTTCGTCTTCGTCGTTGACTCTGTAAAACGCGTGATTCGAATAACCGTTTTAAACGTTTAACCGGTGAACCCTCCGCCGTCCATTACGCGTCTCTGAAGCGCGAGTCGACCGGCTTTTTTTTTTTACCATTCTAACGAGAAATCGTCGTCTCGTACAAAAAAAAAGTAAAAAACCAACGAAATATTATATTAAACGACTCAATAGCACGCGCGTTTATATAAAATATTATAATACGTGTTTATAGCTGTTGTATTATATGATGTGCACACAGAACCGACAATATTATTATTATTATAAGAGAAAAAAAAATCATATTTATATTATAAGTCGTACGAGAGAGCGGCCAACAGCAGCAGCGGCAACGGCAACAGCAGTGCGTGTGCGCCGCGGACGGTGGAAGAAGTGGCGACGGCGGCGTCGAAGAGAAAACTGCGGAATGCCGTGGCTCGGCGCCCTCGGGGGCACATACCTGTTAACATGATTGGATTCTGCCGCGGACGGACGGTTAAAGATATTATTATTATTATTACGTAAAACTAATAAAAACGTATATTAGCCTTGTGCGTGTGTACGTTGTGTCGACGTTATAATATATAATATGTATTTATATATATATAAATTAAATTTGTAAAAAAAAAAAATGCCTCGGCGCGTCATACGACGACGACGACGACGACAATCATTCTTCTTTTTTTTTTCGTTTTTTCCCGTTCGTACACCGCAGGTATATATTGGTACCGAGAGAGAGAAAAATCCTCATCATATTTTTATAAACCACGACGATACTACGATGGCTTGACCAGCATGATTCATCCGGTTCGCTATTCCGAGCTAATAAGATTTTCGTTTAACTAACCATCTGTGTCGTTAATACGATCATTTTTGTGTTTAAACACACATTATTATTAAATACCATAACGCGTGAACACGCGATAGATACGAAAACCGTTTTATTACGCGTGCTATAGTATGTAAATCGATCGATATTAAACTAATGAAATTTAAAACATATATTCGTATTTATCGTCTTAATAATCCGTTATCAATCTGTAACGTATAATATATCGGATTGTCGCGACGTTATTTTTATTATTATTAACAAATATATTCGTTTGGATGATTAAATATTGTCATTACATTGAGATTGACATCAACAGCAAACAAGACGGTCTTATATACTAATATTACCGAGGACTTTTCAACGTATTTTAAAACCCAGGCTTGTATTTCAACGGAAATCCTCTTCGACAAACAAAAATACCCTAAAATACGTCGTGAATGTATCAATTACGTCTTATAACGTTAAGAAAATTTCCTCGTTTTTTTACGAACGCGATTCTTTTTTTTTTTTTATGACACTACGATCGATAATAATTCATAGATTTTAATTCTCGCACGGTCATTCTCGATTTCTTTCATTATTTCTCCGTAGAACTCGCGCCGCTCTTAATAATATAAAGAGATTCACATATAAACGTGTGCAATTGTCGAGCAATTATTAATATGTAGCTTTTACGAAAACAAAAAAATAAAATAATTTTTAATCTTTCAATAAAACGTTCGAACGGAGAATTCACGTTATTGTTTTATGACGCGTTTGTTTCGTAAAACAATCGACGAATACGAATTTGTGTACGTAAATGAGAATCGTCTATTATATTGAAATATCTGTAAATTTTCTATCGATTCGTCTATATTTTTTTTCCCATCCGTTTACACTCTCGTATTATTTGCCTCTTCGTCGTCCACAGATTCCAAAATTTCTCGAACGTCAGAGCTCGCGTAGCGGTAAAATGTCAAATCAAAAATAAATAGTGCCCGTTTGAATTCTTTAGCGGACCACTAGCGAATTGTAGGATACAACTACACGTTTTCGCGGTCCATTACGTTATTCGTAACAAGTCCGTAGGACTACGAGATGAATGGAGAACAACGGAGCGGTTTAAAAAGAAAAAAAACATATAGGACGAATGTCCGACAGGAGGTGAATATATATTTTTTTTACTCCGTTTTCATTTCGCTCGGAAATCCTGTCGCGGAATTCGGAATCTCCCGTTTCGCTTGCACACACGACCGATTGCGCCGGGACGAGACGCGTGCGTTTTACATATTATATTTCCGAACGGCGGCGAACGCGTTTTTTCGCTCTCGTAGCAGCGATCGGCGTGCATACACACAGACGTATAAAACGGTAATGTTTATAGTTGGACACGAGTTCATTCGACGATTGTAGTACGCCGGCCAAGTGAACGTTGGCAATGGCGATTGTTTTTCTTTTTTTTTTGAAACATCAAATAGAAACGAAAACGTATAGTTAGAGAAGAATATAAGGAGTAGGTGGACGACGAAACCAGTTACTACTATGCGCCATACGTACGTATTATAACATAGACACTTCGTTTCAGCGGCGGTTTGCGCGAAAACTCCCATCGCGTACCACGTCCACGGTTTAATTGAAATTGCACCTTTCGTCGTCGCGGCCCGTCGGATTATTTATTCGCGTCCGCGTCTGCTCTCGTCTCTCTCTCACTCTCTCTCTCTCTCTCTCCGTTCCAGCCTCGAGGGACCGTGCGCGCGCGTGAATGTACGCTTGTTGCAGTGTATACCATTGTTTGTTCGGGGCAACGAATAACGACGAGTGTGTATAAAAAAAAAAAAATTAATAAAAAAGCGAAGTAGGAGATGCGTGCGAGGAGAAGAAAACTAAGAAGAAGAGGTTTTTTTTTCTTTTAATAAATACATACATATATATATAATAAAAGTCTAGTCGAGAAAACCACTTATCACCGGCACTGGATCTAAATACGTTTTTTTTTTTATTTATTTATTTTAATTTTTTTTTTTTTTTTTTTTATCCAAGGCCTGCCAGCGCCATCGGAAATGATTTTTAAACATCGCTTATTATTATTAGTCTCGCGCGCTGTGTCTACGAGTACACGTATATATATATTATATATATACGAGTATTAAACCGAGTTCTCACTCGCGTCCCGCGCACGTTCTCTTGCTCGTATAAGCATAGCGCGCGTTTCATACAGTGAATATAACTTTACTACGCCACCATTACCGCCGTCGATGAGATGGGCGGACGTGTGTATGCTTTGAAAGAAAAAAAAATTGATGACAGGGGAGAAGGATGAAAAAAAATAGAATAATAATTATTACTTTTCAATTATACACGCACGCCAAGCGTACGTATTAGTTTTATTTTTGCGAAAACGACGACCCACCCACAAGTGTTTTCTCGGCTAACCGAGTCTCGTACCTCGACGAGA
Organism: Chaetogeoica ovagalla; assembly: GCA_032441825.1. NCBI lineage: Eukaryota > Metazoa > Arthropoda > Insecta > Hemiptera > Aphididae > Chaetogeoica > Chaetogeoica ovagalla. The sequence continues at coordinate 1,299,068 of CM063724.1, read as the reverse complement.
AAAAAAAATTACAAGCCGAAGGAGTCCGCGACGCTTGAGAGGGGGAAATATCGCGTATTTTTTGGTCCCGAAATTTTAAATAAAAAACAAAACCGGATGACAAACGTGCATATCCAGACGGTTCGTGTGAGATAAATCGGAATAGTAATAAATAAACACCCGGAATAGAACGCTATCGCGTGTCATAATCATTTATTCAACAAGAGAACTGAGCGCGAAACAGCACGCCGTATCCTCAACAATCCGACAACAACGATAATAACAGAAGATATGGAGCAACAGCACTCGAAAAACTAAGGATTTTCATAATTTTCGACGCTTTACAATTCGAAATAATTATAAAAACATTGAATTCTGTTTCTATGCGTATGAACCGCTGCAGCGAATGCGGGCTCTTTGTATATATATTTTTTTTTTTTTTTTTACAAACTATATAAATATACAATGCGAATTTTCCGCGTAATTTTTGGAAGTGTTAATTAATTTTTTCCGTATACGCGTATAATTGGTTTTTTTCTCTCGATTATTTGCGTTTTTCATCGATTACGATGGGTACTATGCTGTGCGGTTAGAATTTGAATTTATGCGTATTAAAAAAAGAAAAACAGATAAAACATTTATTTTTTCTTCTGGAAGTCCGTCGACAGACCACCGCAACGTGTTGTCACAATAGGATAGTAGAGTGAACATTACTTGAAAAAATATCCACCATTAATAATGATAATAATAATCGAAACCCCGCATGATCTTTGAAAAAAGAAAACTATAAAACGTATTGTTGAAGAATGAAAAATTAACATTTTATGAAAAACACGAATTAATTTATATAGTGTTCATTGTTTAATTATCAATTAATTAAAATCGAATTCGCTGTATTTTTCTTCGCGTGTAACGATTTGCGTTTTTAACGATTGGTTTTTAATTTTTCTAAACAAATACCCGGAAAAGAATATGAGTAATCCGTAACGTTATGAAAATACAATTTGATAAAAAATATATTTATATTGCAGAAGACAAAGTTTATATTATAATATTATATATATAAATGTTATTATAATATTATCGAGAATCGAGGCGTAAAACGGTTATAGGAGGTATTATATTATGTAATATATATATACATAATATATACGTTGAATTTGTTTCCGAGCCAAAGTGAAATTTTTTCTCCTCTGTATTTACTCTAAACGCTGAAAGCCTTTTCGAGTTAAAAAAAAAAGGGAAAAAAAGAATTCGTTGAAACCGCAGTAAGCCGCTTATACTGTGGGAAGACGGTATATTAAAAAAAAGGTTTTCGACTGAAAAGTAATATCGAATAATCCCATATGTGGTGTGGTGGTGGTGGTGAATCCTCTGAGCACACGGGTCTTGCACAGCGTTTTCTCCGAAATCTCGAGACTATTTTCCTCCTCGTCACAGTCACCCGGTCCTTTTGCGTCCGGTGACAACGCGTCCGCGTTTCTTTATAATACGTGTTTCTGTATATACGCGTGCGCAGGCCTCGTTTGTAGAGGAGGCGCAGTAAATTTTTCGATTCCTTAAACTATGTTAACAGGTATAAGACAACGGGAAAATCAATTTGGCGGTCCATATGATTGGCAAGACTTGGAAAAAACGCACACGCACGCTTTTTTGTTTTAATTGTTTATTTGTCATATCGACAATATGAATGTATAACATAAGTGGTAGTAAATATAAACCGGGTGAACAATTTCTCTTATAAAATCGTTCAATAGACCAGTGCTCGAATTCAGGAGTGGGGAACACAAGGAAACGGAGCTCCTCTACTACATCGAAAAAAAAATTAGGTCCCCTTTACTACAATTTTCGGTTATGTAATATAGAATATTTAATTTGGAACGTTTTAATTTCCGATTGAGCTCCACTACACTGTACTTTCCGATCCGAGCACTGCCGAAGTCGTAAATATTGATAACGCAATACGCGAAATCGATACAATTAGAATCGATTTTAATTGTGCAATTATTATAACACACATTTTACGTCGTATTCGAACGCGAATTCAATATTATTATATTGTACGTACCTACTTTTCGATTTTCGAATGAATGTTACGTGTGTACGTTGTTTGGCGTCTGAATTCGTGGCTTCCCATTTGCCGTTTCCTATTGCCCAGTGCAGCTCGTTAGAATAAGGCCTGCAGCAGTAACGAACATCGCTGTGTAAAGTCACAAGCGCGTATTGTTAAGAGTATATTAATTTCTCTTCTCCTACCAGAATCCGTTAACCACTAGTCACATATTACGTTATTTATATATGTATAACGATTTTCGTACAATTAAAATCAAATTTTTTTTTTAATTTTAACGCGCCTACACGCATATAAATATTAAATTATTATTATTATTAAAAAAAAGTACGCGGAGGAGAGGCGCGCATAATTGTCTACGCGGATCTGTACATCGTCGAAGGTCAACCAATGACCGTTTGCCCGCGGGACGTGTTGTGTGTGTGTGTGTGTGTAAATTCGATTTCGTCATCCGTCCGGCGGAGACGGACTAAAGCGACTACGCGTATATTGTTTGTCGTCCAGATATTGTTGGCTGCGCCGAGCCGAGGAGAGTCGTACGACGACGCTAAAGGCGGAGACAGACTCGATATTATTATTATTATTATTAATGTTATTATTATTATTATTATTATTATAGATGAGACGTTATTATTATCGTGCGCGTGGTTTTTTATTTTTCGCTCTCCAAACAGCTCGCGTCATTGTCTCGTGCACCTCTTCTTATATACGAACAGTAAAGGCGCATGACCGGGTCTCCGTGTCCTCGAGAGCTCGGGGGAGCGCTCGCATTTAACCTACCACCACACAGCGTATACCTTAATAATCATTCGTTTCTCACGTCTCTATATATATACGCGTTTCGACGGGGCACAGAGTTTCACGCGTATACGAGAAGGAAGACGAATAAAAAAAACCGTTAAACGTCGACCAACGCTATAAACCCCACGGAATCGGATAAATACAGAAAACGTTGTAAAAAATGTGTGTGTGTGTACGTTACGCGGCGAGTGGTCGGAGTCTGCAAACACGAGGCGAGAAAAACATCGAACTGCGCAGTCATATAACCAGGGTGTGAGAAAACGAAAATCCTGTCTGTCCATATATTTAAATTCAATTCCGGATTCAATAATCACGATTATGTGGCCACGTCCGACCCGCCAAAAGGACACACAACACTGGAAATAAATAAAACGGGTACTACAGAATAAAAAACCCACATTTTTCTTCTCTCTCGTACAAGCGCTACTCTGTACACGTAGCGGTCTCCGGAAAAACGTCTCTATATATAAATATATATATATATTAATACAGTGAGAAAAGTAATATTCATTGTCGCGTCGAATCGCGTGCCGGCACGTCAGTTTCGTGTGGAAGAAAACTCATTCCCGTCGGGGGATAACAACTCTCTTTTTTTTTCTTTACTCTCCAGTCGGTCCGTCGTCAATCCAATTTTTTTTAGTTTTTAGTTTTTGAGACAAAATAATATCTCGCGACCGACGACGACGACGACGAAACGGACGCGAGTCCGACTTTATCGATTTCCCGACACTTATACGCGCGTACAGTCCGTCGCAATTATTCTTTCAACTCTTTGTGCGCGTTTTCTTTTCCGAAATGAAATTTTACCGTGCAATAGTATTCTATTCGCACACCGGACTTTTATTAAATCGACTCTCTCCCGTCGCCCGAAATTTTCCCTCGTTCTTTTTAACCCGTCGCTTTAGATTACCAGTGATGACGACCATACACTGAGGCTGTATCGTGTGTGTGTGTGTATATGGGCTTCTTACACGCACTATCAAACTGACGTATATTACGAGAGAAAAAAATCAAACTTTTAACGAGACATTTTATTTAACATTTCTTTTTTCCCGAGACGTGCGAACGCGCAGACGACGATATTTCTATATTTATATCCGATTTCATAATATCTATTATTGTATAATATTTGTGTAAAAAGTTTTTATACACTCGTACATATACGAGGGTCGATCAAAAAGTAAGTTGCATTGGGCGATAATTTTTTTCTTTTTTTTTGTTTTCCAAGGCAATATTTTTTCAATGAAATTCCGTGACAACTCTGTTCACCAATTATCCATTTGAATTATCAACAGCCGCCGAATCGAATGTTTTTCATTCGAAGCTTTTCAGTTAATTGTCGGCTATACGATTACTGTCGCGTCGTTCGAAAAATTTGAAATTCGCGAAGTAATTCGATTTTCCGTTGTTAAAAGCCATTACAAGCATTCACAAGCAGCCGTGTGCGGAGTTTATGAAGTACTCTTAAAATTTAAGAGTTAAGAAATACTCTTTTCTTCGATAACAATCAACTCGCGACCGCATACTGTGAAGTCCTCAAAAAGTTGAGCTAAGCGATTAAAAATCAACGATTAGGGAAACTGACGAAAAAAATTATACTCCTTCGTGACAGTACATCTCCACGTTGTACGTACGAGGAATTCTACTCCAGGAATTCAAATGAGAAGCGTGAGAACATCCTCTCTATATGGTCCTGATTTGTTACTCTGTGATTTTTATACGTATCCGGGCGGCCAATAGAAAATGAACAGGCGAAGAATTTTTTTTTCAAGTTCCCTATGGACGACCACGAAAAATTAATCTCTATTCTAATATTACGGGTGAGAGGATTAGTGATGATTGTTCTCAACAAGTAAAACGTGGCAAATGGTCAAACCCACAAAACTGTTTTTCAAATCGCATCGATAATATACTGTTTATTGATCCTCGTCTTAGAACCGATTCGTTTCGAATAGATTTTTTTCTTTTTAATTTTCGTACAATATCGCAACGGCGTGAACAATTCGTATAAAATTAAAAAAAAATATTTATACATTTCGAATGAAGGCTGTGTTTATGTAATAATATATAGTGTTTAATGCGAATAGATATAATATATTCGTACACGAAATATACGATTAAAAAAGAAAAAAAACGGAATCTTTTAGGCGATTTATAATAATAAAAATCATTCGAGATTTCTATCCGCGTATAATAAATATAGCTTATTTCGTTTTTTGAATGTCTAAAACACGAATTTCTCCGTAATATTTGCGCCGGGTGCCTATAATAAAACGACAACAATTTATTACGCGTCTCCGAATTAAAAAATAATATTGAGTTTACTGTATTTGCGGTATATTATATTCGAATTGATTTCGGGACATTCGTATGGTGATTTTAATTAAATATCACTGGCAGCCGAGTAATAAAATTATACGTACGGTATACGCGACAAGCCATAGAAAAACGAACGTCAGCGCGAAACAGACGTACAGTGTACGTGTATAATATTATAATAAAATAATTATTATATAGTTATTTATATATATATATATATACAGAAATAATAATTTGTTTTTTTTCTTTTCTTCCTACGAACACCGGACGATTGTCTTAATATATCGCTTTTGGAGCGGCTACTGTTACGAAGCGTATATAAATTCATTTGAAATATTTCCGGTTTTCGATTAAATGTTAAGAGTATCGCGCGTTTATTTCAATTGAATGTGTAGCGATGTAAATACGACGTGTTTTTTTTTAAAAAAATATCAAATAATTTTCGAACGGCGTGTCGTCGGGGAAATAACTCATCAAATCGGCGTTTTAATTGTCCAATGGATTGTGGAATCGGGCCGATTCGGAAAAATTAAAAAATACGAAAGCTTTATATTCAAATAAAGTAGTAGATCAATTTGACATAACGGATTTATAGCTGGCTCATGCGGTTATTGTTTATTGATTATACCAACCGATACCGTAAATATAATATTGTAATGAACTAAAAATCGAAATTTTCGACAAAAAAAAAAACCAATTATTTATGAATTGTATTATTGTACACGGTCCCGTGGATTTTTTTTTTTCGTTCGGCCGCGTGTATGGGAAAAAACATATCGTGATTTCAATGATATATTAAAAATTCATGGCTACGCATACTTTTAACAGGGACCGTCGTAATACGCTCCTCCTGCCACCCTCCCCAATTGGCATATAATATATCGTTTTTGAATACACGGGAGTCGACATTTAAGTATGTTAACGGATTTTTATCATCACACCGCCATATAATTTCGAACCGTACGTTTTTGTATAAAAGAATATTTACGATTCGATCCCGTGCCCAACATAATATATCATTGCATAATATACATATATCCTCTGCTGATTCGTGTTCGACACATGTCGTTTTTACTCCGACCAAACGGGCGTGCCCTGCAAGCATTGGCCGTTTCGATTAAACTCCAATAGACTCTTCTACACCGAGCTTTTGCCAAATCGCATTGCGGTCTTTTCAACTAACTAGACAAATTTACTATTGCATTTAATTTTTTTTTTCGGAGGGGGGGAGGGGGAAATTAAGAGACTGACTAAGCGGACTGGGTACCACCCTTAACCGTTATCCTATACTTGTACCACTGTAGTTAAACACACCTTTCTCTATTTTCGTTCTAATAGTATAAGTTTTTGTAATCCCTGCGAATTTAAAAGCCTCACGAGTAGACAATAAATGGAAAAAAAAACACGAAATAAATCGACGATTTGTTTTTATGACTTCAAAGTAATTTTAAGATATAATTAAGGTAATATTAAAGAACGAAATCGTTGGTTATTTGGGTTAGGAAAACTCGTGTAAGATCGTATGCTTAATTCGTTACCACCGTGCATTAAATGTATCGATACGGAAAAAGAGTTAAACAACGGTTACATTGTAAAAATTATTTAGCGAGAGATCCCCGGGCCCGTTTTCCTTTCATTGTAATGACTGTAGTTTCTCGTGTCTTTCGCGCCAAGTTCATCAGTTATAATAATATAATTTTTATTGCGCATTATTTATATATAAAAAAAATAATAATAATAATAATACGAGTCGGACGATTGTCGACAAGAGAGCCGCGAAACGCAGCTTATATTAGCGATATTCGTTTAAAACATCGAGACGGACGGTGAGAATAAACCGCGAGGAACGTCATTCGTGAATTTCATCGAAAATTTCATTTCGTTTCCTTTCTTTCTTTTTCTTTTTCCGCGGCGCTACACGTGCTGAACACACACACAGATATTTTTCGCTACACACCGGCGGTGTATTACAGCTGCCGGTCAGATAGGACCGTTTTATTAATTTATAGTGTCGAGAAGTAGAAACAAAAACAAATAAACGCGGGTGTATATGTACACTATGATAATGTGTATGTGTATTATTACACGAATATGGTAAATAACAGTCTGTAGACGACACGCCGCCGAGTCGTAAACCGCGTTCGCCAGCGGCAGCAGCAGCGGTCATTCCGCGGGGTTTTCTCTCTTCGCATATCGCTCGGTGTGTTTGCGTTCCGAGACCAGCTCGCGCGCGTTAGTCTCATATGAGACGTGTACGGGAAAGAGGAGGCGGGAAAGAGCAAAAAAAAAAACAACAGTCTTTCAAATGGACCCATAAAAAAAAAAAAAAAATTAAGAGAAAAGACCGAGTGTATACGTATTATTATTATTATTTTTATAACGTTTCTCCGGCAAGACGGAATTTTTCGTTAATTTTCTTCCCACTCCTTTTTTTCTTTTTTTTTCTTCTTTTTTTTTTACGATCGTCTCTCGTCGTCATTAGAAAAAAATAAACCGGACGACGGCGTTTCGTTTACGGGGAATCCGTTCGTTTTTATCGTACTCGGGGGGCTGTATACGCGCTATAAATTATTATACGAGATATTTGGAGGAGGCGTACCTACTTCGTTTTTTTTTCCTTCTTGTTGTTCTTCCGTCGCGGTCCTTTTAACGACTGCACTCGAAATCCCGTCGTTTTATATTTTGTGTCTGTGTACACACAATACACGAGTTCTGTCTTCGCGCCGTGCGGTACAGGCAGCAGCAGCAGCGTAAAGGGGTTTAACGGCTTCGTCTCGGTTGACGATAGTTTTTGTGTAGAATCGCAATTGGCGCGGAAGAAAACCGTGCCGAAAACGGTGGACGCCGACGGTTTTCTATAGTTTTGTTATTTATATTTGAGTTTTTAGAACAACATTCGCGCGCGCAGAATCTTAAAAAAACTACTACTATCAATAAAATACGCGTTCGCCGCGATCAACGTGTTTCTATCGCGCGCACAAAACCCTATCTCGACAAAGTGAATTTATGTAGGTGCGAAAATCGCCGTCTCCCACTCGAACGATTTCCAGCGGCCGATCGCTTGTCTCATATTGTCTCTCAAACGCATCGGACAAATATTAACAAAACTAACATAGGACAATATTTCCATGTTGATTTTCACATTGGTTATGAGTATTGTCGAAGAATTTCTGCGATTTGGTCGGTTAAAAACGACGTATACGTAATAAACCTTCTTCAACGGGCACCTTCGAATAGCGGACGTCTTATCGGAAACTGCGATATTTTCGCTACAGAAATAATCTCTAAATACAGGCGGTCACTGTAAATAACGGACATTTGTTTGACTACGGATTTTCAACGTTTCACGTCGTGCGAACATTTCGTATTCATCAGTCGTGTTTGTGATTCGAAAGTGAACGTGTCTTTTACGAACGTGTATTGGATGTAGTGCGCGCAGCGACTACGTGTACAAGAAAACGATTAACGGTAAAAGAAAAGAAAAAAGAAATTGGTCGTTTTTGAATTTCCAACAAATATTATTCGCAGATCGTTCGTGCGCTCGCATGCAAGTGTAGCGTTGATTGTAAAACGCTGCGCGTCATTAAACATACGCGGTTTTAATATTGTAATTGATGTATATAAAACACTTACTTCATTCACCCCACGATTAACTGATCTAAAAAGCCGACCCGTTCAAATTTTGGCGACCGGGAGTGTACGGTATTCTTCAGAGGTTTCACTACGTGTAGCCTTTTATAGGAGTATTCCAAAAATAATTTTCAACACAACGATTCGGTGCTTGCTTGGGATCTTTTGTAATCAATTAATCTGAACAAACGCCGGGTACCGAACTGTATACGAATACAAATTACATCCAATGTAAATTTAAATTAAACAGTCGAAGTCGGGGATAACTCAGTTACTATAACGCATTAATTTTCGTTTTTTTAACTATTTGTTATTGCTTTTGAAATTGAACATTTTTTTTTTTTTTTACGCAGATATAAGTACGATTATTATCGTGCATTTTTCAACCTCTCCACCGTTCTCTATATATATATTTTCCTCTATTAAGACGAACAATTCAATGATATATAACGTAGAACACGAGGCCCGAGGGTAGTCCTCGACGATCGAAGACGGAGACTGGAGAATGAGAATTTTTTTCTGTTTTTTAATCTGTTTTTACTTGTATGACGCGCGTTCAGGAGGAACACTGTACGCGTACGTGTATAACGTGTATTAATCGAATTACAACAAATAAAAAAATATTACGTTTCGTTTGGATGTTTCGAAACGGAAATCGGTGTGTATTGTACGTAGGCCGCTATGGGATGTGGGAAGAAGGAGAAAACGTAAAATGCCATCGGCTAAATATTTTCAGAGTCTTTTTTTTCCCCCCTTTCGGACATTTATTAAATTTGAGAATATGCTTTTGTGTGTGTGTACACACACAAATAGATTGTCGGAAGACCGTAAATGTGAACAGGCGACGAAGCTAACAATAAGTTTAAAATCTATGACTTATACGGGAAATTGTAAAAATAAAACAATATTATACGTTGTGTGGGGGTGAACAGTATAAGAAAAAAAAACAGTGTTAGTGGCAAAAATATTATACAACCAGGACCACAAAAAATCCGTTACGAATCGAAAATTATATAATATTTTGTACTGTATATGAATTATAAGTTTTCTATGATTGTCGAGATTTAATATTTTGGCGATATCGCCCAAACTATATATATACGCGTTTTGTAAAGAGTGTTAATCACACATAAATAATATACTCTGTACATATTTCTATGAATTATGCGATTTAATTAATCGAATTGTAAATAATTGATAATATTGTGTGCGATTAAATATCGCGTTCAACCGATTTCTTATGCCATTTTATCGTAATTTTATGAACAGCTGCACGTTGTTTCAACCATCGTCTGTATAGTATAAAACTGTTTTATAAAATAGTTCTCGAACACACTCGTGTGATAGTGTACGCACCCTAGTCGCTATTTCAATAATAAACAGCGTAAAAAAAAAGAAATTCACGACTTTGTTCATTTCTTTTCTCTCTTTTTTTATTACGCGAAAAAAACGTTCATTTTTTTCACACACAGAAAAAAGGCGATAATACCTACAGAACTCTAAAACATTTAATGTTTTCTCTATAATTTTTTTTTAATTTTTTTTTTTTTGTTGATGCTGCGATTTGCAGATGATATTGCCATGATAGCAGAAAACGAAGAAAACCTAAAACTAATGCTTCAAAAAATTAATAACACACTTAAACAAGAATACAATATGAATATTAATAAGACGAAGACAAAGATACTAGTTGGTAACCGACAACAAATAAACGTCAACATAATCATGGACGATATTAAGCTGGAAAATGTAAAAAGTTATACATACTTAGGAAGCAGTGTCACAAGTGACGGGAAAAGTGCCACAAACATAAGGCGTAGAATAGCACAAGCTAAACAAGTGTTTCTCAAAAAGAGAAAACTTCTAGTTACAAATGAAATAAACATAAGAAAAACATTAATAAAAACACTTGAATGGAGTGTGGCATTATATGGAGCTGAATCGTGAACAATAATGAAAGCGGACCGGACAAAATAGAGCCTTTTGAAACATGGTGCTGGCGAAGGGTCTTAAGAATTTCTTAGACAGAACGAGTGATTAATGAAGAAGTATATCAGAGGATAAATGAAAAAAGATCAATATGGACGACAATCGTGGAGAGAAGGAAGGAGTGGATAGGACATATCATAAGGAACAATACATGGATAACAACTATAATTGAGGGGAAACTCGAAAGGAAGCCAGGAAGAGGAAGACCAAAGCAGCCATATATAAAACAAATTATTGTGGATATAGGAAAGGAGTCATATAGATAATTGAAGAATGTCGCCTTGAATTGAGAAGAATGGAGGAGTATTTCATCGTTCTACCAATCTACGGATTGAAAAAAAGACTTTTTTATTTAACCGATCAAAAATCATTACCAGTACGTTTAAAATCCATTTAGATAGTTTAATTCTTGCCACAAACACTTTACTGGCTATTACATTTTACAACCGTTATGTTTTCGTATTACATACAGAATGCTCAGCTGGTATATCATCCATAATCAATCTATTGTACGCTTTAATCAATCATAATACGTAATATAATGTATAAAAAAATAATTATTTTTGGCGCCGTATGAACACCCGGTCGACAAGTCGAACAATTATATAAATATTTGTAGAAAAAAATGTTTAAAAAAGACGCGTCCGCCGCCGCAGTGTATAACGCAAATGCTGTACAAAGTCACGTCGATACGATTGAAAAAAAAACCGCGTTTGCCGATATAAACCGCATTTTATATAAATTTCGTGACCCGACGACGTTAAAAACGTCGTTATGATGTTTCTATTAATTTTAAACTCACTAAACATTTCGCTTTTCGTTTTCCTTGTTATACACGCAAAACCCTTTAACGTTATATTATTATACGTAAATTTATGCAATCACTACGTTTTGCACGAACGTACTGTTGTGTTTTCGGAATTCATAAAACTATCGCCGGTTTCTGTATTAACCTATATTTTTCGTCTTTGTTATTATTATTTTTTTTTCTAATGAAAACGCCGCTAACAGAAAAATACGCCAATACGTTTTAAACATTTTCTAAAACGTTTATCTCATAACGATACTTTACCGCATTCCGCAGTGTACTCTGTGACATATCCAGTCTTGTAAAAAAATACTTTTGAAAAGAAGTATTTTACGAATACTAGCTATGTATTCGAATACAAATATAATATATATATGTATTTTCTTAATTTTACAAATCTACATAATTATTTTTAATTTTATATTATATAATAATATTATGTAAGTACTGTAAAACGAGGTGAATGGAAACAAAATCGGGAAATTTTCAATTTTAATTTCCCTACTATTCAGTTTTAGTGAAACAAATATGAAAAATTCACTGAATCAGTTGATTTATACCAAAACGTTTCGTTTTGTTCTATCTTCATATACATCGAAAATCGATAACGAACGTGTGCGGTATATCAATGGTAAATAACGAAAACTGTTATGAAAACATAATATTTGAATACACGCAATATTAATAAAATATAAATACTACGGTTTTTTAAACCGAAGTATATATATATAATGTTTAAAAAATATTAATAATTTTCAACGATGTTTTCTTCTATTTTTTCAAAAGTGAACTGACCAGGTTGTTGTTACACGCACTACTCTATTTAATTCAAAGTTACCGTTCACAAAAACTTGATTTTTAAATAACAAATTAAAATGTTATAATTATTTTCTAAATGTTCGTCATAATGACGTCAATTTTTATTTAAGGACGATCTCGTATATAATAATAATAATAATAATAATAATAATAATAATAATAATAATAATAATAATAATAATAATAATAATAATAAAGCACTTGCAAATGTAAGCATTCAGAGATTTCGTGTTTCCAAGGCGATAATGCAGAATGACACGGGAAATACGAAATTACAAAACGTGTGGAAAAATCAATTTGTATTTGATTCATACGATAAACAAGTTTTGACAATATGGCCCATATGGGAATAAAACGGTATTCAACGAGACTATTTATTTTATATTATTAATTATTCGTAATACGCATTTTTGGATAATCCGAGTCATTGTTCGAATATTAATATTATAATAGTCATCCTCAATTATTAACTTAATTAAATTATTCGAATTTATTTCGCGTTTTATACGTTTATTTTACACAAAAAAAAAACCGCGTTATGTTTAATTATTCAAGAGTCATAATTGCCTCTATCTAAATCTCATAGTAAAATGTAATCTTTCCACACTTACGTTATAAAATCCTGCAAGTTATGGCCACTGGTTAACACATTAATATATTAATATAGTATTAATTATTATTAATAATATATTAATTATAAATCGAATATATTTTTAACGAAAACTATACAATACTACACGCCTTTGCTTTGACACGAATCGCGAGTGTAGAATTGTCACCATTTTTTTTTTTTTTTTTTTTGGAAAATCCGATATTTTTTTATTGGGTTATACATTATTTTGTTTTTTAAACAACAGGCGTATTAAAATTAATAACAATATATATATAAAAAATAATAATAATTTTAGTCGGAAGTCGAAAACAATGACAAAAGCGGATATTGCAATGAACGATTTCGAAAAACACAATGGAAACTAACGTAAGCAAACGTATCATATTCGAATACGCTATTTCACTACAACACCGAGTTTTGATGATTTTCACATTTTTTTTTTTTGTCTTTTACTTTATCTACAAAATATTCTATTGGTTCGCTTTCTTTATTATTTTTTTTTCTTTCTTGTAAGTCACAAAATAAAATTCGACATCCGCCATAGAATTTAATATTTTCAAAGCTAAATTTTTACGAGACTATTCAATAGTGAAGCTAACCAAAAGAAATTGCTGCCGCAGTGCATTTTCTTTTCCGCAATCTCTTTAAATATTCATTTATAAATTCGACCGTATTCTTTCACGAGCGTACTCGTATATATATATATATATATATATATATATATACAAATCGTGCTGAATTTTACGAAACTGTAATAAGAATTTAATGGAACATAAACAAAATAGTCAGTTATATAATAATAGTAATAATAATAAACATATATATATATATAGGAGATAAAGCGACGTTTTGTATAGGTTTATTTATGTTATAGCGATTGTTTAAAACAACGAGTATAGTAAAAATAAATTACGTACTACGCGTAACAATATTTTTGTATACCGCTATCCGCTATAATACGATTTTTTTTCTTTTTATTTCTCCGCACAAATAGCTGAAAACTATGTCGCACATCACAGCGGTTTTTAAACGCATAAAATCTTGCAACATCGCGTTCATTTATTACAATTTTTTTTTTTTTTTTTTTTACAAAACAATTTTCAATTATATAAAAAAGAATTTGTGCGTGTACGAAACGAATATACGATATAAGAAAGTGTCATTTGAGATTCCAATTACGCGCGTATACATCTTACTGGTCGATTTTTAATATTCGTGTGAACAGCCAACACGGCAAGACCGTGTTTAATCGATTCCATTGGAATAAAAAATTAATGAATTCGATTTTTAAAATTTAATCTCTACCCTAGAAGTTTATCAAATATATTCAACGAATCAAATAGTGTTTTTTAAGAATACGGTTGCCAAAATAATCGTCTCTATTTTATAACATTAATAGATACTAGAACGGTAGTTGTTACTTATTAGTTTACACTCATTAGTCAATATGTATGGAAGTACACGCTCCGATTATTTCATAATATATATATTATTTGTTCGTACCAACGTAAACACGACCGAATAAATAAAAAGTGCTAGTATGATGGTATACTACAAGCTTGATAAATAAGTAGAACAACAATAATTGAATCGTTTAATTTTATAGAACGCAGATAAATACAAATAATATATTATATAACAGAAAAATAGATACATGAATAAGTATTTATTTATTTATTTTTTTGAGATTAATAATTGATTACTCTCACGTGTATATAATATGAGCTCTTAGCGTTTTTACATAGACAATTTTCTCGTGTGTAGTATTTTCAAGATTTATCTCGTCAGTGTACCGCACGCGAATATTTATTTATTTATTTTTTTTTTCGTTATTATGCGACCAAACCGACGAATCGTTCTAGAAATAAAACGAACCTCGTTAATTTCCAATAGTTTTCGCACGATTCGCGTACGACGAACGGGGAAGAGAGTTTTATACATTTATATACCCAGTGGAAACGTCACGAATTCGATAAGTACTGAACGCGTTATGTTTTAATAATAATAATAATAAAAAAAATAAAACGACATTTTCGTATGGAAAATATGACGAATAATAATACGATTACAAATCAGCATATTATGTATTGTATAATCTATATATATATATATATATATATACATTTTTTTTTTTTTAATCATAAACACCGTTTAATTTAAAAACGTTTATTATTATAAGAACGTGGATCGAAACGAGACTCACATTATTTATTTCGACGACACCCGTTCGCTGCGGTCCGTCGTATTGATTTCAATTAATTTTATTCATTTTTTGTTGTTTTTTTTTTTTACCCGTTCCGTACAAACACATGCGGATACGAACACGCGCATAATTTTTCCGTTTTCAAGGACTCTCTCTAGTAACAACGCGTAGTAGTCGTAAAATTTTAAGAGTCGTAGCGCATGCAGAGTAGACGTTTAAAAGGTCGTAATTTACAGTTCAAAAACTTGTTGCGCGATTCGAAATGCGCGTGTTTATACGGGGATCCAAATAACAACAACAAAAACGCGGACGTTCGTGTTTGTTTACACACCCCCGGGACGACGTTAAATTATTTATATAGCACTTGGAAGCAAACAGACGCGGTATTAGGTTTACACGTCGTCGTAAGGCGCGCGTCAAGAGTCTCTCACCTCGCCTCGGCCGATCGTTTTCAACGGGAAAACAAAAATTTCCTATTACCTAAACCACCGCGGATTTGTTTCTTCTTTCTCCTTAAACGAGAAATATTACGTAAACGACATTAATTGTCGTCCAAACAGATTTTCGAACCGCTCGATTCTATAACGGCGTTATTACGTCACACGTAATAAATATTACAAAATACTCGAACGCGGGGAGCTGTGTACGCGTGTGTTAACGGACACTCGTTGTGACGTTCGGCAGATAAATGTGTTACACGGAAACCGCCGAAAACATTATAATATAATACGCAGTGTATTAGAAATATAACGTATCGCGGGAATAACGGATCGTCGTCGGGATTCCGTAGACAAAAATAAGAAAAAAAATCCGATATCTCGCCGGCGTATTACGATGTTTTCAGCAAAAAATAATAATAACAATAAATAATAATCGTTACATACCGTATATAGACGATAATTTTTTACGATCGTTCAATACCGAGTGTTATTTCAAATATTTTTTTTTTATATTCCGTTTCAACCGTTTGTATTTTTAATATCGCGTGAAAATCGTAGAAAATCAACGATCGATTGTTAACAGATTTTTCTAACACCGAACACATTTTTAACAAAATTATGAAACGACCGTTTTCGATTAAAAAAAAATAAAATACATTATTAAAATGTTTTCATTTGTATTTAGTAAACTGTAGCGCAGTTAAAAACTTCTCGTTTTTAACGAACGATTTTTCTACAAAACAACACAACGTATCCGGGGGAATATTTTATTAATATATAGTACATGTTTTACACGGTGTATCGTAAATTAATTCGTATCGTCGTAATAACTTTTTTTTTTTTAACAAAATAAAAATGTAAAAATCGTTAATATTACAGCAATAAACGTATTTGTTTTATCTATCGTATTATTCAATTTCGTTTTATGTATACGTTTAACCGTATTAAATGGCATATTTATATATATATTATATTTCCGTGCGTGAACATGTGTGGTACCGAAGTACGCGTACCAATTATAAGACTAAAAAAATATATATATTTATTTAACCATCTATATATATATATATATATATATATATATAGTCGAAAACATAAAACGGGACTATTATATCAGAGTATAAAAAAAAAATTTATGAAGCATATGTACGTTACGTATAAATTTCTAAGTCGCACTATGTGTTCCCGTTTAATATGAAAATATGTTAAACAATAAAAAAAAATTTATTGGTTCTTGAAAACGCGTATTTTATTATAGTCTCTTGTGGCGTTCTTGGTGAAACGCATACGATAACTATACGTATACATATGATAATAATAATAATAATAATAATAGTAATAATAATAATAATAATAATAATAATAAAATGTCGGACGAAAAAATAAAATCAAATTAACTAAAAAAAAAAATCTAAAAACGAAACCTATATATTATATATTTAAAGGTAATACATATTTAACGAGTGTTATCGTTAATAAGTTAACACTCGTCGAAGATGAAAGGAGGATTTTTTATCCGATTTTACTTATATCCATCGATGACAGTAATAGTAATTGCCTGTTTTTTTTTTTTTTTTTTTTGTCGTTATTCGTATTATTCACTTTTAAGTACAATTGACAGCGATTTAGAACCCGATAGCTCAATGCATATTTCAACGAATTTTTACAGGGTGACGTTAAAAAAAAAAGTAAATAAAATTTAAAGGTTCCGTCTTTTTCAAACGCTTAAGACTGGCTTAAGCGGTTTGGTGGTGGTTTTTCACCCCAAGAAAACAGTCATATCTGCTTAACGTCGCGTGTATAGATTATATAGTTGTATTATAATTTTAACAGGCACGGAGAGTTTTCAATATTTCACAAACAAGTACGTTGTACGTCATATTAAAAAAAAAAAAAAAAAAAATGACTTCGCAGTTCAAACGACCGTATGAAATGAGTAATAAATCGTTTTAAAATTTATAAATAATTACGAATGACGTAATTTCTAGACGCCGAGAATTTTTCGCTGGCCGACAATCGTGTGCACTGCACGAAAGCAACATTGAAATACTCGTTTTTGTACAATATTAATAATTAAATTACAGCATGGAAAACGAAGGTTTTTACCATTTCGTAATGTGTATAAACAGTTATCATAACCGAAATCATTCGTCAAAGCTATTCATCAAATATTATTCGTATTTGCCGTATTAAAAAAAAAAAAAGACTTCTTTAAAGTACCGACTAGAGTAAATTTGTTACAACGGAAAAGTGTACTTCGGGGAAACCGTCCGAAATTATATAGACACCGTACACCGTGTTTTATGATTTCGTCGTAGTACGCGTGGTCGTAGTAATGGAAAAAAAAGTGGAAAAAAAAAAAAACAAAACGAAATAGAAATATAACGCTGAAACGAATGAACTGTACAGACGATAAAGAAATTAAAACAGAAAAAACCGAACGATAGAGCTGTAGAACGGCGGACTATCATCAGCAGCTGTCTCGGCGCGTTTAGAATTACATCGGACGGTCGCGGAGTAGTAAGTTTTCAGATTTTTCAACCGGTGAAAACTGCGCGAGACACGATATAAAAATAATATAATAAGTTTCTTATGGCGTTTCGCACATTTTTCTGCGTCCGGTGCAAACCGACTCGAGCGCGCGAAATACACACACACACAAAAAAGAAACGTTAAATATACGCCGTGTGCGTGTGCGCGTCGTATTATTTAGTAATTTTTATTTTTTTTTCTACTCTTTCTTCTTCTCCCCCGGCTTCTTTCTTTTCGGGAAAAAAATAAGCATAAAACATTATTACGTACTGCGGCGTGTGTAATAGTGCCGCGGTCGACACTATTAATTATATCGGTCCACAAGGGGTGTTTCTCGTCACACGCCGCGGCGACACGACGACACACATCTGTTTTGCTTTACACTCGCACACACACGTTTTTATTTCTCATACGCCGCGTTATACAAACGCGGTACTGTACGCGCCGTAGTAATAATAATAATAATAATAATATTATCGCGACAGCCTCCGCGTGTACGACGGTCCCTTTTAAAGAGACTTTTACTATATATTTGTACACGGGATTCTGTGTCCGTAAAAGTATTCCCTAATACCCTTCCACTCACAAGCGTAATCACGGGAATCCAAACGAAACGTGTTTATTTCGGTCTCTCGTTTCCGACGACGAGGTGTGCCGCCGCCGTGTCTCACGTGCGGTGGTGCGTTAGGTTTTTGCTCCGAATAATATGCGAGAAAAATATCATAATAATTACGTTACGACCGGCCTAACCATATAGCGTTTTGGGAGGCAGAAAGCAGAATTGGATCAATGGGGGGGGGGGGGGGGGTGAGTCTGGTTTTTTATTTTACTGTATAAAACATAACGTTCAAATTTTCGAAAGAAGTTTTCTTTTTTTTTTTTTTTTTAACATCGATCAAACCATTTTGTTTTAAAACCAAAACGATGTAACACTTATAATAACATTCGATAAAAATTGTTTTACAATCGTTGTAAAAATGTATACCGCGGTTAGAGGTGAACAACGTTGGTGACTTCTGGCCGCAGCAAAAACACCGTGTGTATATGTGTGACACACACACACACACACCACTTACCGCTTACCAGTTACCACTTGTTTAACTGATTTTTGTGCGATGAAAGGAATTTGATATTTTATACCACCGACAAGCGAAAAAAGAAATGCCGTAAACAGAAAAATCGCGCACGTTTCGATTCCAAAACGGATTGTGTCGAATCCATTACGAGTTTTTTTTTTTTTTGGCAATTTTTCCCGTTTGGTAGTTTTCCTTCGCGACTTATGCTAAAAATAAAAATCACTGGAAAATTCGAGAAAAAAAAATAAATAAATACGCGTCAAATAAAATAACGCGCATTAATGCACGCACGCGTAACGTAACGTTTATATTATGTGAACGTTTTTATATAAAAAAAAAAAAAGTGTCCACAGCAGACCGATACGCGTAAAAGAAAATACGGTTTTCAGAATTGAAAACGTAACACGGGAAAGTTCGAAATAGTTGTCGTTTTAACGTACTCGTGTTTTTTTTTTTTTTGTTTCAACTCGCTTGTCGATAAATATATTATATATTTGGTCACAATAGGTACCGGGGGGGAGTGTACTGCGACACGGCACGACGCGGGAATTTTCAGAGTTCTGTTTTTTTTTTCCAACCATAACGTCGAGTTATTTTCTTCGACAAAATCATTTTTTTTGTTCTCTTTATTTTTTCATTGAAAACCAGAGTGTAAATAATAATAATAATAATAATAAAAAAAAATTAGCGCGAATGCAAATTGAGAAATTTTACGCGGCCAAAGATTTCTCTTGTCACTACGCTTGTCCACCACTTGTTCTCGTGAACGTCGAGAAAATCGAATAAAGGACGACGACGACGACGACGACGACGATCATAGGATATTTTACGTGTAAAACGAAACCGTGTAACTTGGTATGACCGGCCGGTATTTCGACATGGGTGGTGTTCTGACGCGCGCACATGGTCGTTTTTACGCCAGCGAAACATCCCTCTGCGAGTCGTACGAATTCGAATACGACGCGCGTTATCCGGAATTTTTATATATCGTATCTCAGTCTGTAGAACAGTCATTATTGTATTGAAAACGACCGAATGTGAGTGTATTACGGAGAAATGGTCAATATTATATTATATTTCTCTATTGACATTTTACGTAACACGTGCGAGTGTGTTGAAACACATACTACGTATTTTAAACAATATATTATTATTATTATAACGCGATCGCGCGTACAGTACGCTTATAATATTTTATTGGACATTTCGACGAACCCGAAATCACGTTAAATGTGGTATTTATACTCCCCGTGCGTTTTTAATAC
Organism: Chaetogeoica ovagalla; assembly: GCA_032441825.1. Classification (NCBI taxonomy): domain Eukaryota; kingdom Metazoa; phylum Arthropoda; class Insecta; order Hemiptera; family Aphididae; genus Chaetogeoica; species Chaetogeoica ovagalla. Next base: position 1,278,523 of record CM063724.1, on the reverse strand, counting down.
TCCGACGTTGTGTTTAGCCAAAAAAAGAAAAGGAAAAAAAAAACATTTTTACATAGCGTACGATAATAATAATAATAATATAGGGTTACACAATATACGGGTTCGAGTGCGTTTACATAAGTTCAGAAGGAAAAAAAAAAACGTTTTAAATAAACACGGTCTCGCGGTTTTTCTTGTTACGAAAATAATTCCAGTTCAAATCGATCGCGCGGTGTACTTAATAAAAAGTGTGTGTGTGTGTGTGTGTGTCATAACACGATCATAACAGCGCGTATTATACGTGTACGTGTGATAAAATATAGCATATTATGTATACTAAAAAGTCCTTAAAAATTCCATTAAAACGTATTCAAACTGCTCTGCGTCGCGTATATACGTTTATACATATATGAAAACACTCGTTCGACAATGGATTAAACGCGTATACGCGGGGTGTGCGTATTACATTATATCATAGCGTATAGAGAAAAAAATAATAAAACGCCGTACTTTTGACTACGTCGAAAATAAACCGTAACACTCTCGATATTTCCGTCGGACGTGGCGTGTGATTTATCGTATATAAACGATATTTTATCGCGTTAAAAAAATAAAAACGAAAATTATTACAATTACTTTTAATCGTTTTACGCGAACTATTCTCTTCTCGCGTAACGAAACGAGCGTCAAAAAAAAAACAAAAAAGTTTCGCACCGTCATTTTGGTGTTGTAAAATAAATTGGATTCGAATTTTATAGATCGTTGTGGAGAAAAACGAAAAATGGGAATTAATACGCTAAATCGCTTATATCGTATTAAATACTTTTTTTTTTTTTTTTTGAAAATACCCAGCAGTGTTCTTTAAATCGTACTACAACTGGGATACAATTACGAGTAAAACGCATTCGTATTCGATAATATTTTCGAAACTTACGCGCGCGTCTTATTCGAATTGCACGTAAAATCTAAAACGAACGTATATGCCACTTATGTGATTGTCAAGATTTTTTTTTCTAATTGACGAGTAGGACACAATTTTTAGCCCTTAAAAGCAAAAATTACCGCATTTACGACTCGAGCAATCGAACGTCTAAACGTAAACAGCCGAGTAAAATAGGACGGAGTTACATTTTCACGTTCGGCGAGAATTTCAAGAATTTAACGCCGTTATTTTACGCCGCGTTTAAAAAACTATACGACAAATAAAAAAAAAATTTTTTTTTCCCAGTTTTCGGATAATTTTTAAGAATTGGTAGTGAAACAAAAAAAAAAAAACGTGTCAAATAAAATTACCTACTTGACGATACAATTCGCTATCAGAACGTCGCGTAACGCATGACGAGCTCGTTATTATTTCTAATCGAAAATTTGTACAAATACTAAACGAATAGCTTTTTTTTCCCCCTATAAAAGATGCTGCTTGATAAATATGTATATAATTTAAAAAATAAATCGATAATCGTATCGGCTCAATGAAGTCGGAGTCGAATGAGAGAAAACTTGTGAGAAATATTTGAAAACCTCGAAATTCACTCGCGCGTATCTCGTTTAATTAAATAAAAATAATAATAATAATAATTATTACGAGTTGGTACCGATGAGGTTTTTCATTTTCTCACAAGCGTAACATTACGTAACGTTATACCGGGCTGCGATGTGAAACGAGCGAATTTTTTGAAATATTACCCTGAAAGAAAACCGACGAGTAAAAAAATTTGACAAATTCGATTTACACCGTTTCGAAACGCGTCAAAACGGCCAAACGCAATACGTTTTCGACGATTTTCCTCTGATCGCTATGTAAGTCGGCCCGAGCGAACAATGCTTTTGACTTTGATATTTTTCAAAAATTGAACTAAACGATCCGTTTTGCCGTGATATCAAATGTGCTTTACCAAAATCCGAGTACAACGGACTATTGGTGTAGTGGTACCGCCATAAACGTCGATTTTCGAAAGTAATTATTTTCTGGAGAGTTCAAGTCAGAATTAAAAACGAAGATTATTACCGAACTCTTCGTGTATTTAATTAACATTTTTTTTTTTTTTTTTGCAGGATATGACGTTTTGCAGCGTTTCGTCGAGATTTTTTTACCACTTCTCTTTATTTGAGGTGTTCTGGAGTGTCCTCAGGGGGGTTTTTTTTGTATATATTATTCGCTAAACACAAGAAAGTCACAGGGATCGTAGGCCTGGTAATTTTTGTTTTTAAGAATGATAAAAGCAGTCGCTGTGAATTCAGAGTGGTATTACGCACAGATGTTACGAGGATTTAATTTATTTATTTTTTTTTTGCATTCCACAACTCGCTTTATATATATTATATACTCTATGATGCAACTGGATTTTTTCAACAAAAAGCGAACATGAATGTTCTAAAAGATTTGTTTCCGAATAGTTTAATTTCTCGAAACGGAGATATTCCGCATTTAATAATTTGTGTTTTTTCTTCTTTTTTATGAACGTCATCTTACGCAGATATCGTTTATAAAACAAATAAAAAAAGATCAACTCTTTTTCATAACGCTTTCTTACGCACACTAGAACGGTATATACAATTTTAATTCGGCATTGTTTTTTCATTATGTATATGTTTTAAAATCCGTACACGCATGATCTAATAATATGAATCGTATAACAGTTTTTAATTCAGCCGAGCAATCGGTCTTCGGGGGAGGCAATAGGATGTTATCCCGCAATAATAATAATAATAATAATAATAAATATAAAAACTTATTGGAACAATAAAATCCGTTTTATTGAAATTTTCCTAAAAAAAAAAAAAAAATTGTTTGAACGATATAACGTATTAAAATACGTACGTCTACATAGTAAATGTTTTAATAATTCGCAAAAATGTTCAACGCGATAGACTAGCCGTGTTCATCATGGGTCAGGGATTAGGTTATAATATTATCCCTGACATTATACGTTTGACAATGATTGGTTCACATCATTGCATACGTCCACGTAATAATATATATTTTTTCGTTTTTTACATTTACTGATAAAATGATAACGTTTATATCATGTTATAAAGCGTACTACACTGTCTACAAATCGTCAAAAATATACAAACCCGTTCCTGGAAAACTTATATATCGTTACACGCGCGCGTTTCTATTCAAAACACTATTGTGTTTAATATTAAGTGTACCAATTATAAATTTCACTTTTCAAAAACACTAGATTTTCACCACGAAATCCCGCATACACTTATAATAATAATAATAATAATAATAATAATAATAATAGTTTAGCGTAAAAAAAAGAAAACAATATAAATAATCGATTATCTTTCAATATGATCCGAAAGTTATCGTCGTCGTCGTTGTTGTTGTTTTTTTTTACCGTTTTTTTTTTCAATCGTCTCGTTACATAAAGAAAAAGCCTGTTTGAAACGCGCGTATTGTGTTCGTAAATCAACGACGTTTTCATATTATATCATATCCATCGATTACGGCGTTACGATGGAAATTTATCACAAAATGTAATATCCTTTTAAAGCCGTATAATTTTTCTCTTATTGAACGGGCCTATAATAAATGTTTTTTTTTCTTTACTCATTCCGTTATGTATTTTACATGATATAATGTATAGCTGGTACGATAACCGCAGTTTAATAATAAGTGTACGCGTGGCAAGTATTAATAAAATCAATCGGTTTGACAAACGTCCCGGATAAAGATTTATTATATTCGCGTTTACACGCCACATTTTCTTTTTTTACAATTTAAATTCCGTAAATTATATCCCGTATGTATAAAATCTGCACTCTTAAGAAATCGAATTCTTCTCCTCTTGTACTATTATAATTACGGACTTTAGTAATCCTAAGTATTACAATATATATATATATATATATATATATATATATATTACAATTTTCCAAAAAGTGTTGTAAGAATACTATACGCGCGATACGTCGAACGGCATATTTTCTTCGAACATTCAATAACGTATTTAAAAACACGATTTGTCGAGTACCGATTAAAAAAATATATACTTCAAATATGTGTATAACGTCGAATATTATCACGTATGATATTGTTAGGACGACGTAAAGCGCAGACTAGAGAGGTTCTCCTCTATTCCTCACAGTCTAGTGCGTCCAATTCGAATTCGGTCAACACATAGCGATTTCGCGTTTCATCGATTTTGCGGAATGACTGCAGTAACAATGAATTCCGTTCGATTTCCCGTGATTCGTTCGTTCGGGCTATCCCTGACGCTAAGGTTCTCGAGATCGTGTCGTCCAATTTATACATTCATACATTTATTTTTCCTTTTTCACGAGGATTCGGCTATTTTCCCGCAGGTTTCCGTAATAATAACGTTACGTTTTATACGCGTACATGAAGTTTCTAATTCGTCATTTTTAATTCGGTAGAAATATGCCGTTTTGAGTGGAAAGCGTTTTTAATACCGAGTGCACACGCGGTGTTCGTCATAAATCGGAAAGGTAATAAAATAAATAATATTTCGGGACGTGTTCCAAGACAGTGGCGTATCTCTCTCTATACGCATTTGCACGGGGCGGCGGTGGGCTCAGTGGCGGTATCGATTTTTGGCCCCTCGTCTCATCGATTCATTTCACAAACTTCAAGTATAATTAAACGTATGCACGCGTATCGCATTAATAAATAACAGTTAATATTTATTATTATTTCTTTACGCTTTAGTCGCAACAAATATTATTTCGGAAAAAAAGAAAATTCTAAATCTCTCTATATACACTAATCGTATTTACGACTCCCCGTGGTCTTTTGACGTCCCGAATATCGGATTGGACGGATTTCTATATTATGTTCAATGTCGATTGTATTGAAAAATATCGACAATAATTTAACGTCTCGCGTTCGCGAGAACGACAACTCCCAACGTGGTATTATCGTGTTCGTATTTTTTATTAATATATATATAAAAGAATTAAAAAAACACGAGCAAACCGCGGACGGACGGGGGAGGGGGGACATTTATAACACAAAATCTCCTATTCAGTAGAAGAACTCGTCGTCCGACGTTCACTGCAGCGCACGTAAAAGTTCAATTAGGCAAGAGAACACGGTGCGTTTTTTTTTTTTCATTTTTACTCCTCGTCCCGGTTGTTTCGCATACGGGTTTTCTCACGACCGGATCGCAAACACGCGATTTCGCATCAACCGAAAAAAACGGTGTCGAGCCGCGTACGTCGTAACGTTTAACAATACGTATTAAATGATATCGCGGTGGTGGTAGCACACTGGCGAACGGGTGACGACGAAAACCAAAAAGGCACACGAGAACGACAACGGACACTCGTTTATTTCACTTTTTCCGTATTTCATTCCTCCCTCGGCCGAGGAACGGACGACGACGTCCCCGAACCGGTGCAGATTTCTATCGTCGAGTCCCGCCGAATCGCGCGTGATTTATAATAATAAACAGTCGGGTTTGGAGTCGTGCGATTTCACCTCCTCTGTCCGTGTTTCTTACACAACACACGCGCACACGCCGTATAAATGTGCGTAGCGGAACACACGCTCAAGTCTCGAGTGTACAAACATCATAATAACTTTATAAAATAATATGCGCGCTTGTACTATTTTTCTTTTTTTACATTTACACGACTCCTCGACCACCGCGTGCACGCGCGTTAATATATTTATACGGATATACACATATTATTATTTTTTTATCGTCTCTTCCGCGTCGCCCTCCCCTCCATCCGCCGGTACAGATTCATTTCCATTACGCCCGGTAAACCGTCGCAACTGTTATTTTAAACGACTCCCGGTCGTCTAGGTCTTCGTGGCCCGTTCCACCGCGGTTATTATCGTAATATTTATACTATTTTTTATATATATACATACATGTACGGCTGGCCGTTTTCGTTTTTTTTTTTCGTCGGATTCTTGTGTGTATACGCGCGTATGAGTAATGTTCCGGAAACATGACTTTCGGAAAAAGAGAGAGAGAGAGAGAGAGAGAGAGAGACGTGCTTTGTGTTCATTTATACACGACGCGTTATCTGCGCGTCTTGTAACGAAATTTAATAATATTTCATTTCGTCCCGGTACCGCGGCCGCGGCTCATTTACGTTGAGAGGAGAATAAGAAAAAAACGGCCGCCCGGAACAACCCGATGATTTCGTGATTACTACGTACCGCCGTCGCGGACGACACGAAACGACGTTTAAGTGACGCGCGTGTCTCCTCGTCGCGTACACCACCCGGTGGTTCAACTAGCTGTTAAGAAATATTTCCACGACCGACAATACGTGGCGGGGAGGGAGATGGGCTCGTACAGCGTTTGTCGTCGAAACGTTTAACAAAAACGCGATTTGAAAACGCCATCTCGGATCGGGCCAAATCGCTTTTTAAACACGGAAGAGAGAGAGAGAGAGAAAATATAGAGAAACAGACACACGGACGTATCCATTACGACGATTTGCACGGGAAACGGATAAAACAAAACGCCGCCGGTATTCGGACGCGAAAGACAACCGTACGGATATTCAGTACACGTTCCCGACACCTTTAGACGCACACACACACCATCAATCAAAACGTTTTTTTTCTCTTTTTCCATTTTCCCGGGGCAAATCTTAAAACGTCCCGGAATAACGAATTCCCGATTTGTTTCTTCGCGCGTTCCTGCACAAAACGTCGTATGAATAACGGGGTAGGAAAATGTTTTCTTCTTTTAATTTTCAAGTGTTCGCCCGCGGTTTTTAAATTTGTTTCGTCGATTTAGACACGTGAAGATAAATAAAAAAAAAAACTCCTCTGTATACGGTTATGCGTTCGTATATCGATTTCACGTGGTGAAGTATTGTATAAAGTTACATACGCGCCCGATCGAATCCGTAACAAATCGATTTTCGAAACATTTCTGTTTACACGTATACGCTCGTCGAACTACATGCAATATCACAGGACGAAATTAATATTACTAACGATAAATTAAAATGGAATTACGAAACCGCGTTTATAGCCTAGATATACGAGAAATATACTATTCTCTCGAAGAATATTATAATTTTTTGACAGATACACGTTATGTTTAAATCATAAACGTATACGTAGTCGTCGTTATTTCTCATGAATAATATTTCCGGCGGAAAACATAATATATTATTATAGTATAGTATGTATAGTACAACTGAAAAAGTGACTCCAAGAGCAAATTTGTATATAAAAAAATTACAGTTTTTATTATTGACGAAATTAATTAGATTACGATAGAAAAAATAATTGAATACTTTTGATAATTCTTACGGGTAAAACACGCATTGAAACTGGAGAGTTACATAAAAAAAAATTATTTTACAAATTATATTACGAAGAAAAAACGAAAAGGGAGAATCACGTCACGTAAACATAACGGTGAATGTAATTCAAATTATTTATTACGAATTTTAAACTAAAAATTGTATTTCACTTAGAAGCCAGTTGTACGAAAGGTTTTCTTTTTCTTTCGATACTAATCGGCATGAAATTGAAAAACTATTATTTATCACCGACAATTATTCCATTACTATACGTATTATACAGTTTATTATATTTATACGATTTATTATCGTAAAATGTTAAAGATTAAATGTATTGATAGAATAACGAATGAAACAGTACTAAATAGAATAAAGGAAAAGAGAATACTATGGTATACCATAAAAGTTAGAAGAGCTAAAATGACAGGACATCTACTACGCCATGATAGCTTATTGAAAAGCGTCATAGAAGGCGACGTTGAAGGCCATATCGGAAGAGGAAGACCTAGGATGGAGTACATGAAGCAAATCATAATTGACATAGGAGTGAATAGTTATAAGGAATTAAAGGAACTGAGTAACGATAGGGAAGCATGGAAAACTGCAGCAAACCAATCAAACGATTGACGACGTGCAAAAGACAGTTTATTATTAATATTTATTGTAACTTTACATGAAGTATACGCGTGATTCATTAGAATTTATATTTTTCTAAGCCCGTTATACGATAATTCGGCACACGCATTTTATATCCTGAGTATAGGGTTTAAATTGTAATTTCGGAACGCGCGCATAATATGCCGATCCGAGTCGTTAAAACTACATGCACTCTATTATTACCGCTCAACGAATATCCCGAATCGTTAATTATTTTTTAATTACCGCTTTCGATACATTAATCGAATTAAAATTGCGTCCGTTGAACGGCCGCCACTTATGCGTACCAAAAAACGATCTGATACACTGCGGTTGTATAAGAAAAAAATATTAATAATTCCCTTAACGTATATGTAGGTACGAATATCGCAGCGCGCGCGCGTTCAAAATCATTACCAGCTATATAACATATATGTCTATAAAACGTCGTAATAACGACTGGTTTATAAATATATATATATAATAATAATAATAATAATAATAATGTTTATATAACGTAATACGACTTTGTACGCGTACGGCGCATATAAATTAAATACACTCGTGGTAAACGAAAAGCCGATAAAAGCGCTCACATAATATTATACTTATAACGTCGGAAGAGTAATTTTTTTGTTATTTATTATTTGTTAAATATATCATTTATCCCCCGTCCCCAACCAAAGAAAACAAAATATTAATAACGTCATATTTCATTCGAGGCTGCGATCACTCGTACTGATAACAGTCGTTAACCGCGGCCCGAGCCAACGAATTCGAACGGGTTACGCGTATATATTATTATTATTACGAGTGTTACACATTCGGGTTTTTATCTGTCACACGTTTACCACGATAAAAGGCAATACGAATTAATTAAAAGGCAATACTTATTATTATTATTATTATTAAAAAAAAAAAATCACATCCGACAATTTTATTACTATTAATGCGCGTATCCGATGTCCAAAACCGTTGTCGTCACTGACAACGCTTCGGGGAAGACAAACAAACTGTACCGATTTCATTATATCACATATTGTGTTTTACAAAAAAAAAAAATCAGATTCCATTCGTACTATATATATATATATTACTTTGTATAAATATATTCCTATGCGCGAATAGATTAAATCGCGCGAAACATTATTACGAAAAAAAAATAAAATAAAGAATAATATAACGTGTATAAAAGGAGTTTACTATCGGTTCCCACTGCGAACGGTCATCCGTCTGCAGCGTGCGTTAAACAGCGAATGTCTAACGTCAACGACGGCGGAATAAAACTAAAGATAGCGTTTTGATGTCGCTTAACAATCAAGAATTATTTGGAAAATTATTTCGAATTTCGTGCACAATTTTAATTTCGATGATTCTGAACTTCGTCAAGTAAATCGTTTTAATCGAATTTCTCACAATATACCCGGGTAGGTAGAAAAAAATTTTTGTTTTTTTTTTTTTTAATCGTTTTCGTCAATACAGTACAACATTCGGTAAAAAAAAAAAAATCGAGATTCTAAGACCATTAGTGTTTTGTACGAACGTGATTTTTCACAAAAACTAAAAAAAAATAAAACACGAATTGTCGTAAGTATCGAAATGGTTTATTAAGGAAAATCGTGAAAAACGGTTTTCAAGAATTTCTCTTTCATAACCGTATTGCATAGTTGAAGTGACGCGCGTCTCTCGTTGTATAACATTTGTTGAGCGTTAAAACTAAAGAGAAAAAAAAACCGGGAGCTTTTTCTTTTCTCTTTCCAATAACTCTGATAATACGAATGCGAAACGAAACGTAAACGTTTCTGTGTGTTTCATTTTACTTAGGTCGTCGTCGACGTTCACGAGGAGCCGAACGTCACACAGCCCGTTCTCGCGGGCCACTCCGATTCGGCGGTCCCAGTCAATCGCGGCGTCGCCAACCACGCACGATGAACTGCGCGTCGTTCTTCGAGGAGCTCGTGTCAACTCTCTCTTCTCGCCTTTTGTACGACTGCGTGTGGCGTTTATAAATTATTTCCGTTTCTTTATGTTTTGTACTATCCCGTGTGGGGGGGGGGGGAACGATCCGTTCGCCCTGCGGTGAATAATAATAAAAAAAAAATTATATATATATACAAAGGAACCGCCGACGTTGCCGTCGAGCGTGTGGGAGAGAGTGTATTGTGCTCGTAAAAACGTTGTCACGGTCAAACGGTCCAGAGTCAAATGTCGTCTCCACGTGCGCGCACACGCGGGGTTCGCTTGTCGTTGTTATAAAATCGACGACAAACGCGCCTCGCCGCGACAAGTGCAGGGAGAGACGGCCGCGGCGGTATGTCGCGAGATACCGCGTGAGATTCGGCTAAAGAACGGCGAAAGACGGAAAAGAAATTTATTACGATACGGTGTCGTTGAAACGGCAATGGCGAAATGGCGAATATCGAAATACATTTTTTTTTTGTTACCCCCATAAGACGCCGCGGTGCGCGATCAGCGCGTCGGGTCCGCTGACGACAAAAAAACCGATGTGGCGTACACACGTGCGGTTGTCTGCAATACGCGTTACTGTCCGGACCAGCGAAACAAACAAGTGTTGTGAATGTCTGAAATACTTGGAGTAATAGGGTTTTGTTGTTATTGGCGAATTCGAGAGCGACGCTACAAATCGTCGGATTCGATAAAAACGATTCGGCGTACAAATTGATTTGCGAATACGCTTCACAGAGACTATACTATTACGAGGTCTATGCGATTTTCAGCGATTAAAACCGAAAATCACCCGTTTTACGACTTCAAACAGCTTATAACGTTTAATGGGCGAATTGATTTTGCGCTATAAATGGGCGAAAACGTAGAAAGTCGATTATTTGAACAATTTTTTTTTTCTACGTATTCGGTGTAACATTTCAAGACTCTAAGACCATTGTTTCGGTAGTTTTTTTTTTGTGTCGCGCACAAAAACTATTGAGAGAATATAGTCAGTCGCTGTTACACGATTGTTTTGAATTACGCGCATATAAGGAATAGCTAATGAAAAAAAAAAATCGGTAAGAAAAAAAAAGAAAAAACACGTTTCAAAAATAATGTACCGCCGACTGGATGATATCGGAATTCGCTTACCGGAACGTAACGCATGACGAGATCGTCCGAACGTTCTTTTTACCAGAAAACATTTCGTACACACGGAATAAATAAATAGCTCTTTTTTTCTACGCGCTCCTGTTCGACATATACACATATAATACACTTATGATTGAACAAATAAATCGATAATTATCTCGTTGAACACATCGCACAAACAAAATCGTTACGAGAGAAAAATTGTATTTTACATACAAATCGTTCGAAACAAAAAAAAAACGTCCTGTGGTAAACGTGCGAGTTTTCTTCATTTATTTTTCAGACTTGTTCGTTCGTTTTGGAAAAATCAACTAGCGATTACCCGAAAGTAAAAGACTTTTTTGCAATAATTATACATTTGTTAGAATAACATTAAATTCATACTTATACCAAATAACAAAACTATAAATTAATACGTTCTTAAATATCCGGCGTGTGTGTGTGTGTATATATATATAATTTCATCGTATACAACAAATAAGGGTAATTTATTCATTTTTTCTTTTTAGAATTTTCATAAAGTTATAGGCCGATTTTAAGCGCAAAACAAATACGATTTAATATATTATAATATAATATTATTCAAAACGTTTTTTTTTTTTTTTCGTCCTATTAGGTAATAGCTGGGTGGATATATTATACAATACTACCACAGTTAATGTAATAATTGACGTGCTTTTTTTATTATTATTATTATTATTATTATTTAAACACGCGTTTAGATCGGTAGTCGGATAAACGCGTATATTATTAATGGTATGCGGAAATTATTGTGATGAAGTTTTTATGCAAATTTTCAAACTATTGTTGAAATTTCAACGATTTCAATCTAGAAGCGGAGAAAAGAAATAATAACACGCTCGCGTGAATATAATATGTAATAATAATATTATTATTAATATATTTATTATGTAGTCCGGAGTATAATGTAAAATAATTAGAATTTCTAACGCGCCGCGTATAACGTATATAAAATGCGAAATGCGGCGATGACGTTTGTCGTGCAGATAAGATCGCGCCGACAGTCGGATACAACGGACGCGCGTTTTTTTCCCCGTATGAATTCGAAATAAATTTCACGTTATTTACCAGAGTGTTGTAGAAATCGAACTCGTCGTTGATGCGATTTAACCCGGAGGGCGGTATTTAATAATATTTTTAAAAATGAAAAATTACGGAAAATGATTTTTACGCGCGGTCCGCAGCATACGCCGCGACTATAACCACGACCACAGCTACATGTCGATTCCGCGTTAAGTCGCTGCGATCCGTTTATAAGTTAATTATTTACCGGGGGGGAAACGCGCGATCGCAAGAATTTGACGAAGTCAAAATTGCTTTTTATTCTTTGAATCGTATACGGACGAAGAAGTCGAGAAGAAATATACGTATAATTCCGTTTGTAACACTCGTTCTATGGTATCTGTGTAGCGTTTTTATTTTTGTACTAGGAGACCTTAGATTTTATATTAAATAACCAGGTGTCAGATTATGTTAGGCGTGGATAATAATAATAATAATAATAATGAGTTTGCAAATTGAATAAAGTCAATAATAATTAAAAGAAAAAACAACGTAAAAGCAGATTGTTAATAAATTATATTTAATTGAAAACGATTTTAATAACATTATACAATATAATCCTTTAAATTATTATTTTTTTTTTTCGTTATTTTATTCAATGCTTTACAAAATGGAAATTTCAATATTATTATTGTAACGAATAAACACGTCCCGTCCGTCCCCGTACTTCTAATGGACATAATTAATTGAAGCGGTGCTCTCAAAATATGAAAAAACCGAAGTGCAGTTTCTGCGTCCTTTCCACCCCTCAATTCGTACACCAGAAATCAGCAATCGATACACAGTGGCGTGCGCCATTATTATTATTATTATTATTATTATTATTATTATATAGACGAAATTTCAATCGATCATTCGTCTAGCACTGGTGTTGGTGTCTCTCGTGTTTTTCAAATCCAAATAACGTATTTAGACTATTCGAATATTATATACCATCGGAATCGTATGTAAAACTGTATTCTCCGATTCTTATTACCGATTACGAAAAAAAAAAAAAGAAAAAAGAGATTTTCCGTATAATTTTTAATACGTTATAGTGAGTGTACTATATAACTGTGGCCCTCTGATGCAGCACTCCTCGGGTTACGTACGGGGCGCTGTTATAAAAAAGGAAAAAAAAATACGTTCCTTTGAAAATTTGTAACGCAAAGGGACGCTAATTTTTTATTTTTTTTTCATTTATCTACCAAAGGCAGTAAAGAAGCCGTCCCTTCTTGCCGCCCTTTACGCATTAAATGTGCTCGTCGGCGATTAATGAAGGGACGCTATGTAGGAAGGAATAGCTGTAACGGAGCCGCGTTTTTCGTCGGTCCAATCAGTCGCGTCGCGACGGTTTAAAATTATAAACGCCGCCGCCGCCCGGAAACGGTTCGCCAACAAAACGGACGTGTCCTTCGTCGAACCACGTTCTCTTGTATATTATTATTTCCCCGTTAAACGAGTATAATATGCGTACAACAATAATATAACGTATTAATATACGCCGAGGGAAAGATTATATTAAAAATAAACTTCTGTCGTATAATAATAGTATAGTCGACGTCGTATTATCCATCACACCAGCTAGCCGTTGTAGTGTACCGAATATTAATGATTAAAAATGCGTTTGGAAAAAAAAAAATGAATACGGCCGGGTGAAATCCGCGCACGCGTCCAACTGAAGTTTAAAAACCGTGTAAAAGTCGTCGTCTAACGGGGAAATAAAAACTGTAATAATGTGTCGCTCGGTACAAAAAAACGAAATACATTTATTATCGTACCGGATAATGCGATTATTTCGTTTTCCAATGATTTTTCCGCGTACAAGTTTCACCGCCAGAAAGAGTGTTTCGAACGTCGTGCGTTATAACAGTTCCGGTAGCAAATATTTCGTGTAAACTTGCAAATTCGCGATTGGAATCGTTTATAGTAGAAAGTAAGCGGATTCCGTACGCCGAATCGCAGACGTCTCGGACACGGACGAATTGTTCAAACGTTTTACGTCTTTATATGCAATAATTGTTGAGATCGCGAATTAATATTGTATTTTTTACTGAATTTATATATATATACATAGTAATATTAAACACGAAAATTTGAAAATACGTTAGCGATAAATAGACAATTCGAAATGCTTCTCACTTGTGAATTTGTATTCATAATATATACTTATATATTTAACTTTTACACTTTTGGTTTATTCGTAAATTGTACTTATAACAAAACCCCCCCCCGCTTATTCATTTAGAGTAAGAACGATAAAATTGTAGGAGAGCAAAATCTCGCCTACGTGTAAAAAAATCACTAGCATTCGTCCCGCGCACGTTTACAATACATTGTATTATTATTATTATTATTATTATTATTATTATTATTATTATTATATTGCTGTCACGAATGGTCCAAATGTTTTATATAAACTATCGTGCGTGCAGTACAGTGCATGTCGTACTTTCTTTTTTTTTTCTTTTTTTTTTAAATTTCGTTAACTTTACATGAAAATTGCATTTTATATTTATTTCCGCGTTGTCGACAAATAAGACTTTGTCAAATAAATTGTCTAAAACAAAAAAAAAACGAAAAAAAAAGAACACAAAACAAACGGTCGTTTTACTACGTATATGTATCATATATTTTTATGCGAAATGTTTTCGTTTTAAAACATAGTTTTTTTTTTTTATAATGAACTAAAAGAACAACGTTATAGTATTCACAATTATAAGCGTAAAAACGTATTACATACGTATTATCTTTACGAAAAATCGTGACAGTTTACATTTTTCACAGTATTATGGTTATGCGGCGACGCACTACTCAAATATTTATATGAGAAGAAATTCAAAATTATATTTCACTGCATGGACAACTGAAATTATAAGAATAAAATTCAACGTGAATAGGTTTTTTTTCTTTTAATTTAAATTAAAATAGTATAATATATATATATATATATATATATATATATATATATATATATATATATATACAAGCCTGGTACGTATAATATAATCATAATAAATCGAATAACAATATAACGAAATCGCTCTGTGTATAAATTGGCTGCTGATTGGTGAAAAAAAAGAAAAACATCATCACTAATTGACAGAATATGATATCGTCGTATTCGAGTCCGTAAACATGCCGTGAAGTCAATTTTAAACTCATATAAATAATAATCAACAAAAATTTTTCAAATTTTATACTCTGCTACGCAGCAAATATACAAGTATATATTATATATATATATATAATATGTGTAACAGAAAACGTCGGTTATCGACGATTGGAATATATTTGAAAACAGAAAACGATTTAATAGTTTATTGTATTCGAGTGGTTCGAATAGTAATTGAAAATAGGTATTTTTAAAAATAAAAATTTTCCGGCACGCTTTTGGAATCCTATGGTAAAAAACAGACAATACTCTTATATCGTATCGCGATTATATAATACGGCGTTATACAAGGACGAAAAGCGTTAATATATTATATAATATGAACATACGAAAAACGAAAATGCGAGCGAACGTTTAAGGAAAATGTTCTCGTATATATATATATTAAACGAGTAAACTCAATTAAAATTCTATTTATAATTATATGCGGAGGAAATGACTCGAACGAGCGTCATTCATTATGAAGAGATCCATCCTCTCCTCCCGTTCATCTCGCCGATGCCGGCATAAACAACGAAGACGACGCAACATTTTTATGTGTAAAAGGGTAAAGACGACGGAAACGTCAAGCCCAGCAGCCGCGTTTCATTCATTGACCAGAATTTTAATTAGTCCGTTGTGTTTTGAAAACAATTTCGTTCCGCGTTTTGTATATAGAAAAAATAAATATAAATAAAGCGCCTTCCCTTCTGATGTCTGAGACACAGTCCATGAGCGCATTCGCGAGCAAAACGTACTGGCAAAATAAAATTAATTATCTCCGCACTCTCGCGTATTTCTTCGGTTTTTTTTTTTTTTTTGAAAAAAAAAATATATATATAGTGACGAATCCGCGATAAATTTCGCTTCCGAAAGTTATTATCACTAAAAGTATTAATTATTTTGCTATATTTTAAACGGAAATGTCGTCGCTATAATGAATTGTGTAGGAGGAGTTAATTTACGAATAGATTTGGACGTGTGTGGTGCGATGTTATAATAATTTATTATTTTTCCGCTATTCCGATACCCGTTCCGCGCCACTTAACTGTTGACAATTTTTAGTTTTGTACACATTTTTGTTTTATTTTCTACGCACAATCATTACTCGTGAAAAGTAAAACATTAACTTTCGGATAATTTACGATTTTGTCGTGTTTTTTTTTTCGTTTTATCATTTAAACGGATGTTATAGACAATTGATTTCAATGTATTATATAAAAATTGTCATATTTTCGTTTACAAAAACGTATTATTTCAATGGGATTTTTGAACACATCTCGACCGAACTTCAGTTTATTAACATTTTTCTCTTCGTATTTGTAACGGCCTTTTCCCAATAATTTTCTTATTGTATTTCGCGCGGTTTTACGCGTAATCGTATTGTGTACATGGCCGTTAAAAGGGTCCGGTAAATCGTCCGGGAAATAGTGTCCCCGTGTCCACTGACTCGGGAGTATTTCAAGTAACTTCCAATGAGTTTTGTATTTTCCTATTTAAATATTATTGCTCCAGAATCCGATCGTTATTATGAATCTAGCACAGCTATAATACGCAATATCTGCAGAGTCGATTGACGATTGCTATTACAAATCCCCCCGCCTTATAACCATCTTAATATAAATTATCAAAGCCAATGGACATTGTATTCGACCGAAAACCGATCAGAAGTTTGGACTCCAATTATTGGATTATTGCGATAAGCGTAAGAATTGAAGAATCCGTTTTTTCCAATGATTCGCTTTTGGAATCCGATCGTTACAACGCATTTGTACACAACACCGTTCAATAGTGTCGAACGAGAATTTACAATCCAAGTGTCTAGTACGATGTTTTACAAATTCCGATTGGAGAAAAAAAAATCGTAAATTATCATCGACTCGTTTCGTCCGCCATACGCAGTAGTAAAAGTCGTTTGTTAAACGAAAAAAAAAAGGAGAGAAATTTTTAGTACGCGAAAAACCGAACGAGTCGTAGAACGGTATTATTTAACTCAATGTATGAAATGCATGGCGGGCAACGGATATTTTATCGGCGATGGTCCATTGGCTTTTCGTCGACCGGGGATCATTACGAATTGACGTTATGTTTTAATGAAAACGTCGTCGTTGCCCGGAATCCCGTAAAGCCTCGATTACACTGAGCGAGTTTAGAAGCTGCTAGTTGGCAAATTCACTACTTGCTAGTAAACTCGTCCAGTGTAATCATGCCAACTAGCCAACTAGCGGATTGTAAACTATCTGCTAGTGAAGTTGAAAGCCGGACTACTTTATTCGCTACTCGCTGGCGTTTGTGTTCAGCGTCTACAAAATATCCAACTGCGTCGATGTAGCACGTGGTTTTTACTCGCTAGCTAGTCGTCTACTGAGCGAATAGAACGTTTTGCGTGTAATCATTACAATCGCACTGGCCGACTAGTCCGCTTCTAAAATAGCCGACTAGCAGCTTGTAAACCCGCTCGATGTAATCGAGGCTTAAAACAACGGCGGCGGACAATAATACTATTTTCTATTACATTTTTTTTTGTCGTATTGAATAACGGACGAACAACGGAGAGAGCGACGCCGTCGAATAAAAACTGCACGCGTGTTTGTCCCGCCGCCGTTATTACGACGGAGTTGAAATTCGCCACGGAGCCGTAACACAGCAGACTCTCGTCGCCGCGCGACGTAACGTCCACCGGAAAGACGCGCCGCGGTCGAAACGAATTGTTTACGACGCGCGCGACGCGTCACGTTCTCCGATCGGTTCTTTTTGTTGTGTACACACACGTTATAATGTTGTGGTACGTGATGTATTATAAATGCGAGCGCGAGAGACCGCCGGAGAGGATCCGCGGAATGAGAAATGAAAAAAAAATAAATAAATACCACAAAAAATTGTACGGTTTTTTTCATTTCTAAATCGTACGAGCGAAACGCACTGCAGCCTTCGCCCGGAATAGTCGTAAATAGCACGATATACTACTCCGGTAGAGTTTTTGAGCGCAAGTATTAAAAAAAGAAAAAGACACATTACATTGTAAAACGAATACGATACTGATCACTTAAGAGTAAACGAAATCCTCTAAGCGCGAACGCTGATCATCGCGAAATTCGTCGTCGCCGTTTTCAAAATTATCGAGTGAAGGAAATGTAATTGTTATTACTATTACACTCTGCTCAACGGAGCATTTCGCGTTAAAATCTCGTTTTTTGTCGACGAGAAAAACACGTCACCCGTCACGCTCAAAAAAAAAACCCCATAGTAGAAACAAATAATATCGAATTCGAATTTCAGACTTATAATCGCAGTGAAACGCGTGTGCGACAGGCACGTACGGAATCCGGCGTGTAATTAATTTTATTCCGATTGAAAACAGTTAATATAAATATTGCCGTCGTAATTTGTTGTTGTATTTATATTTTCGATGCGTGACGTCGTCTTTTTACTGACAGGAAAAGAGAGGAGGTTCTTTCACACATTTCCATACTTCATATTGTTTTATTATCGCAATGTGGCAAGAAAAAAAAAACTCCTCACATACGAAACCTGAAAACAATATTCGCATAATATCTGCAACAGAAGTGGATTCCTGCAGTGTCTTGAAATAACGCTGAATAAGTTCATCCAACAATCAGCTGCTATATCGTGAGAACTATACATTTTTTGTTTGGATTTTATAGAAAAAAAAACCCCTGATATGACGTTTTAATCGGATCGAATTACCCGAGTGTCGAATAGTCGTATTTAGTCAAACATATAAAATAATATTAAAATTTATTTTGAATCGATAAACGAATTTTAACCAATCTACTACTCGTATACGGAGGTTTTAATCTATGATAATATACGAGTTATACGAGAGATATGTGCGCTGTATCCACGTGTGGTATTCGTATTGTCGTTTATATTATATGTTCACTACTCTCGAAATCAAAAAAACTAAAACAAAATCGTAAAAATCGTAAATACTGCATGATAACATATTACCGGAATTTCGCGTAAAATAACGACTTTCCAGTATCCGCAACTATCTAGTCGTCATTTTTTTTTTTTTTTTTTTGCATATTATTTCCTAAAATCTATAAATCCGATGTGCGGTGTAATTTTCTCTACGATTACTGTACAGATACGGTGTTGTACGTTTTAAGTCCGGCAGTGGTTCATTGAAAAATTAGCGTCGTCCATTTCATAAAATTGTTTTCGAGAAAATCTCCAAAGACTCATTATTGTGTTATGCGTACACGCCTTGTAGTCAGCTCTTTGTATTGAGAAAAAAAAAATTCCGTAAAATCCGTCTCCGAATATAAAACACACGCAATATCCGACGTTTATCCGTGCAGGTGTAACGGAGAAAATAAATTTCGTTTACAAACTGTTCATTAACCAGCTAATCGTATATCATTATATCTCTACACACTGCAGATGTTCTCCCGCAAGAGTTAACAGTTTTCGATCCCGCTTTGTATTCTTTTTCATCCTCCTCCTCTTCCTCCTGCTCCTCCCTCCTCCCCCAAATACATATGAATGTGTCTCTCGTATGACCGTATGATAATATAATCCGAACAGCTACTTTACCATTTACACGGTTGATTCGGTGTACAGCGAATAATTCAAATTAATGTCGAGCGCGCGCCCACTACGCATAAACGCGCGTTGCACTCATACAGCAGTAAATTTCAATAATACTCCGCATTATCACCGTTTACTACACAGCGGTGATGAGGTTTTCTGTATTACGCGCGTGTGTGTATGTTATTATAATATATATAATAATTTGTGTCACGTGTTCTCTCGTGTACGGTAGTCGTCTGGGTGTTAATATAATGAAACCGACAATGCGTCTCGTGCGATGTTTTCAGTAGGTGGAGATCGGAAACGAAAAACGGTAACGATTTAGTAAACGGTAACGCGAGTGGGTAGCGATCGTAGTCAAAAAAAAAAAAATGTATAAGAATAAAAAAATAACTATGAAAACAAATCAAAATATAAGCTCTGAAGTTTCATGCGTTTCAGCTACACTACACCTTCCGGGCATGACTCTACTCACCTCTAAGAGTTTTCCGTTCTAAGCTGTCTTTCGAACTAATTGTCGCTACGCTTTTCGACTCCTATGCTTTTCAAATCTTCTCCTACCAACGTCGATCCGTCTTTTCATCAGTTTCCTCCTCTAGGTCTCTTCCCTGCAACGGTCTCCATTCCGTATTGGTGTCCTATTTCGTTTTCATCCTCTCCTCGTTATGTCACCTAATTATTTTATCATTTAACCAAACAGATTATCGTTATTGCATGTTAGTCGACCGTATCATATCGTACAGCTTTTTGTTGCGCGTTTCCCCGTCGCCAGTTCTCTTCGTCGTTTCGTATATAATATACGCGTGTCAGTACCAATAACGTCATGGCTGCTGGTTATATTTGCTTCGGAAAAGTCGACGTCTCGTATTTTTCGCATGACGAAGCCATTACGAAATATTTCTACAGAAAAACCAAATAATGCAGCGGAAAACGATGTTTTTTTTTTTTTACTTGGTAGTTTTTTGCTTTTCTATAAACGCGTTCGACTATTTGCAATTTTTTTTCGGAAACACGAAAGACGCTCTCTGTAAAATAATATAATGAAAGGTTCTATATAGTATATAATATAGACACGTGAACGCGATCCTCGCGTTTTTTTTTTTTTTTGTATGAACGCTAAAAGATCAACTCCATAGGAAATTTTCCCCGGGAACGGTTACAAACGAATTTTCTCGAAATTTCTTCTTTTATTTTTCGTTCAAACCGATCATTCACGTACGTTTTTACGCTTTTTTCAATTCGAAATTTAAAAAAGACCACTTTCAAATATGATCAAATCTACGTTAAATTTTACACAACCGTTATTGCGATTATGTATATAATGTTCAAGAAAAAAAATTTGCTTTTTTTAATAAAAATGAAAACCATTGTTTGAGCAAAAATAAAAGGTTACGGTGGATTTGTACTCGTTTACGACTATGATTTCAAAAAAAAAAAACAAGATGGAAACAGATACCACGGAAAAAAAGAAAAACGCGCGTCGTACAATATACGAGTATATACGCATATAATGATATGAAAATATTTTTATTTTTCTAAACGAGACGGTAGAAATGAATTCGTCGTCGAGATAACGTAAACGCACACTTTCTCGTTATGATGTATATAGTAATTCATCATAAAGTTCTCAATCTTTGTTTACCTTGAATTATGAGTGTATTTTGTTTTCGAAATTGATACATTATATTATGTGTGTAGGTGTGTGTATTTTAAGTAAATATATTATTATAATTTATAACGCGTATACGAAAAACCAGATTTTTTTTCTTTTACAAACTATTTTTAGCATATAAATAATATATAATAATTATTATTATAGAGGTCGCATTTGCGTCCGTTTCTATTACTTGGAATGTTTGATAAAATGTTTTTTAAACGTAGTTAAAGTACAGTAATATTTTCTTAGTTCCTATGTTAACAACGATAATTTGTGGATAAAGTTATTATTTCTAGGAATACGAGAACAAAAATTGTACGGACATATTATAAAATGCAAAATTTACGTTACCGTTTTAAACGCCGGAGACATTATTAAACACATAAAGTGAATCGAATTTAATTAATCGAATATTTTAATATTTGAACTCGTCAGCTTGCCTACATTTTTTCTAGGTTATTGTAGAAAAAATATATTTCTGACATTTTTTTGTAAACGACGGTGAAAACGATTTTTAAACATTTGTTCCCCGAGTATAAGGTTGGAAAAAAATGATAAACCATAATTTTCATCGAAAATACAGTACTTCTGGCCATGATGATGACCTACAGAAAAATAGCAAACGAATACAAACGTCTGGTTGAGAATTAAATCTTATTCGCTCCTTTATAGTGTATTGAATTTCGAATTTAGTTAGGTGAAATTAATTACGTCACGAATTATTTTACTTCTCACACAACAAAACGACCAATTTGAAAATCGTTTATCCGGTAGTTCTCAGTGTTGGGAACGTTCACTTAAAAATTGAATTCGTTCACGTTCTTTAAAAAATGAACGGCGTTCATTTTATATATATATAAATCGCTTGTAAAATTAATAATTTTATTATTTTGTGTATAAAATCCATACTCATAATTGGTTTGATTTTTTAGTCATAAAATTAAGCGCGTACATTTATCAACGGAATAATTGTATATATAATGCAATTCGTTTTATGTACCTATACATATGATAAAATAAGGATTTTCGTTTCTTTTTTTTCTATGTGCTTGAAAATGCTTTTCTGGTTGGCAAGCACAATAAGCACAACACTCTCACACCGATGTCTGTTTCTTCCACAAATTTAAAGTACTTGACGCATCCACACCGTGGAGTTTGACGTACACGTTTTTTATTTATACTCGTGCTCATTATATAATATACGAATACTTCAAAACTAGATTCTACATTTACACACTTGACAAATTTGAAATCGCGGTGTACGTCTGTCGTACACATTACGGTATTGTATTCAAGCCATTGGTCTTCGGCCGTTCTGTGCGTGTTGTCCATTGTCATATTTTTTGAAATTCCCTATGATCAAACAAGAAGTTTATGGACTATTATTATACACGTCTAATATTAATCGATAGCAGGTGATAAAGTCCACTGGCCACGTGACACTACTCATATTGTATTATACATTTTTCAAATACCAATTAATTTATTTTCCGACGTTACAAATTCTTAAGCCGGGTTTACGAGGCTGCTTCACCCAACTGTTTCCGACATGATCGGCAGTAGGATAGATTGGTAGGTTCTGGCACAAGGGCAATCCTCCCAATCCTCCGCCCTAGATTCTTATCAGCCCTAGATTCTTATCAGTTGTTATTTCTTATCATGTGTTCTTATCACTGATTACATCTCTTATCACCACCCTTATCAGTGAGTTGCCTCCTATCTCATGTTCTTATCAGTAATTTTATCTCTTATCAGTGGTATTATCTCTTATCACACGATTTTTAGAATAGAGCCCTAGGTTCTTATCTCTTATCACACTACTTTTAAAATAGAGCCCTACGTTCTTATCTCTTATCACAATACTTTTAAAATAGAGCCCCACGTTCTTATCACTGATATTATCAATAGTCTTATCATTTCCCTATACTACAACACGGCCGCCCAATCCTCCCAATATATTTTATCATTTCCCTATACTATAACACGGCCGCCCAATCCTCCCTACATATTTTATCATTTCCCTATACTATAACACGGCCGCCCAATCCTCCCTACATATTTTATCATTTCCCTATACTATAACACGGCCGCCCAATCCTCCCAATATATTTGATCATTTTCCCGTACTTTTCCAAATTTAAATTGATAATTTAATGTACAAAATATTATTTCATATTATGTATTAAAATAAAAACACCTTATTTATTAATCGAAAAAAAATTTTTTTATTATTATTTCAAAATTTTAATTTATACAATTATTATTTACAAGATTCTTACTTCCCCGTTGAAAGGGTTATAAGTTATAATTTGGTCGTGTATAATTAAACAATATGCTGATGTGTCATCGGGAAACGTTTCATGTGCCTCAAATTCAATCCTCAGGTCCACGGTGGATGTTTTAACGTTATCGTTTTGTCTACTCATATCGACGACTATGATTGGTGAGTGTTTTTTGAAATTGGTTCTGTTCAGCAAAGGTGCGACATTATCATTACCATAATAGGATTTTTGAAACTCTGTATAAGCTTTGTATAACGTAGCTATTTTATTTTTTATGAAATCACATTGAAAATCTTCATAGGGGAACACATCGGAATTTAAATAAACCTTCAAGTTTTTAATCTTGCAATGGTCGAAATATGACATGGGTTTATTACTACTATTTTTTCTATTAGTTTGAAATCCTATTAATACATATCGCGGTTTTTCTAATTTGTTAGATGTTTTTACTTTCCACGAGTGGGTAGTATTTTGTGGTAAAACTGGATATTCACATAGTTCCCACGTTATAAATGCACACGTGACGGGTTTATGACTGTTTATCACTTTTAAAAGTGTAATTTTTTCTCTATCACTGACTTTGACCATAGGCATTCTCCATAATATTTTGGAAATATTTATTTTAACGTCTTTTAGTTTCATCGCATCTAATTCTATGGTATTATCGGTTTTAAATAATTTAATAGCATTAATGTCCAACGACGATCTGTTCATTGTGAGTTGTTGATTACAATTAATTAATATACGTTTATAATCCTCACAAAATCCAAACAAGTCTTTAAGGTCAATACATCCATTGAACTGGTTTGCTTCTATAAAATCTCGGTTTAAATTATCAATGTCTTCACTCCAAGCAGAGTTACAACGTGCGATAATATTAGTATTATTATACGAGCAATAACCTTTTAATGTTGAAGTTATACCTGGGTTAATGAGTTTTTGAATTTGAACACCGTTAATTTCATACTTCATTTCGGAAAAAAGAAATGCCAATCCGTTGTTTATGAAACGAATGTTTTCAGTTAAACCCGCGGGCTTTTCGATATTTCCTTCGATATAGATATAGCTCTCACATGGGAGAGTGTACGAATCCAAGTTATGTAATGAAATACATACTTCGTCGTTATTGGACAGTGCTGTTGTCGAATACGGTAAAAATGAATGATACTCAATTTGAGTTATTCTGCAATCGTCTACATAGTCGCCCGTTACGTTTAAATAACTATCGTCCATTATTATAGAGCTTTTATCGAACGGAGAAAATTTAAATTGTTTTTAGTTAATTTCTTAATAACAGCAGAATGTTTGCTTTTTTTTATACGTGTTATCATACTGACGTTTTTAAAGCTACTGGCAGGTTTCTGCTGTTTAACACTTTTTATATTACAAAATTGTAAACCCATCGTTATCTTTAATTAATAGACGTATCGAAACAGGTTCCCCTCTTAGATCGATCAATTGTCCGTCTTGATCTTTTAAAGCTAAACTAATTTGATTAATTGTGGTGCAATTAAGAGAGTACGAAACTAAATGTTTAGGAATTTCTATAATTTTATAACCGGGCGCAACGTTAGGATAAAATTCGTGCAATATATGACACTGTTTCCCGTTGTTGAATGAGCCCGTCACCAAGTTTGATTCAATATATATACAGTTTATTTTAGTTACATTCACCAATGATTCCGATTGATGCCACACGTTAGCATCATATACTTTATCAGTTCTAAAACCTAACAATGTGGCTATACTATTATCCATTGAAAAATCTACAATATCACTACATTTCATTTCGCATTTTAACGTATTGTTGTTTGCTTTCAGTTCAAACGTAGTTTCTGTATCTGATAATATTTGTTTAATTACCGCTTCCAATTCATTCAACTCATACGCGCCTGTATTTTTTATTATTATTATTATTATTATTATTATGTTAACGATACCGAGGAATGTTAGTGATTCGGCGGCGGCATAAAGAAAGTCATTTTCGCCTATTGAAATCATTCGCGCTGCAAACTGCTCGTATATCGTCTGTAATAATTGAACAGATATTTTTACATTTTCTGATTTAATAATCTAGAAATATTATTCGGCTAAAAAAAAAAACAAAATAATCGATACGGAGAAATTTATTTGTGTATAACAGGGTAATGCGTATAAAAGTGATACGGTTTTTGATAGTAAATTTAAACGAAAAGGAAATGTGGAAAAATAAAAAAGTTATTCTCATCACGCGAAAATATATCGCACTAGCCACTGGAACAATCGGTTGATCTTTAATGAAAAAAAAAAACAAAATGATCATTAAGTATACGTATAAAATAACGTATAGAATTTTTTTAACGTATTTTTAGCTTATTTATAGAATTTAGAAATTTCGATATTTTTATTCACTAAAAACGGTTAAATTATTATTTCATACACGAAAATGTAACGTGAAATTAAATTTTTTTCTAAATTGAAATAAAAAATACAGTAATATGAACTATAAATAATTCGATTTGTAAAGCTTGCACGACAATTCGATTTAATTCGTTTATGTTTACGAACGATTTACAGCTGAATACATTTCCGTAGATGGAATACGCGCGTTTTTCCTGGTATATAAATTATTTTGTTTATAGGATTTTAACGTTTACAATTTTCTATTTCTCGTGAATATCCACACGGTCGGTATATCGTTGAACACTATATTCCTAGTGGACACGTCGTAATCGGCGTGTATGTTAAACATGCGAAATACAATATACTTTCCCGACAGTACAACACGTGTAACTTCTATAATTTTCTGCGTTATTATTAATTGTATATTATAATATTATACGATAAAATTCGTATAAAAAAAGAAAAAAAAATATATATACAATAATATATAAATATTATATTAAATGGGCAATGTATAGATTTGAGGTTGTGTGATG
The DNA here is from genome assembly GCA_032441825.1 of Chaetogeoica ovagalla. Taxonomy (NCBI): domain Eukaryota; kingdom Metazoa; phylum Arthropoda; class Insecta; order Hemiptera; family Aphididae; genus Chaetogeoica; species Chaetogeoica ovagalla. Next base: position 1,251,928 of record CM063724.1, on the reverse strand, counting down.
TTTGACAAATACATAATAATTTATCGAACTCCGGCGAAAGCAACGGTCGTTTGTATGGAAAAACGCTTTTTACGCCGATTGCCTATGGATATCGAAGCCAACATTTTACTAACCGTATCTGGGCCATTATGTATACCAAAGACTTGGGCGAGAACGTGATGAACACATTAATTCGTTGTACCCTCGTTATTCTGTCCGATAAATAGTAAATTCATAATAAATTATTATTATTATTATTATTATTATTATTATTATTATTATTATTATTATTATTATTCAATATTCACGGTCCGTCGTTCGTGTACCGCGGGTGTCCGATATTCGTTTTATCATACGCGTTATACGTTTACCGCGGTTTTCCACGTTATTTCGATATCGCGCCGATTAGATGAAATCCTCAAATAACTTTTGTGTATAACTAGGCAACGAACTTGTAGATTTGTTCATCACTTTTCTAACGAAATCTATTGAATTACATCAAATAAATAGCAGTTTATACAGTATTATTTATGTAGAGAAATGTTCAGTCAAAGGTAAAATATACATACAATTGTGGGTACATATGGAGGCCTGATTTTTTTGCGTGACAAATTTACCCAATTAATATTATCGAAAAATAATTCTTCTTTCACATCTTCAGCATCTCTTTTACTCGAACCTAATCTCAAATCTGGATCTTTTTCCAAAAGCTGTAAAATAATAATTTCAAAATGTCCTATTAATTTTCTAATGGAAAGAAATTGAATAACAACATACTTTCATCAGAATTGCCTTCGCTTTGAATGAAACGACATCGGGAAAATAAAGTCCATCGACCATTATGTCATCATATTCCTTGTTCATATTCTCAAATGGAACCTATGTTTAAAAGCAATGTAGGATTGATAATAAAACCGTACTAAAATATTTACATGTCCAGTAAGCATTTGGAAAATAGTCACTCCAAAGCTATACCAATCTACACTACGCGTATATGTCTTATAGAAAATTTCTGGTGCCATATAATCGTACGTTCCACAGACTGATTCCATTCGATCATTGTATCCCACGCCTTCTTTACAAAGTCCGAAATCAGCTAGTTTTACATAGCCGTCTGCGCTCATTAATATGTTGTTTAATTTCAAGTCGCTATAGAATATAAATGCACATTATTATAATAACAAAACCTTTTCAAAATAACAAAACCAACACAAACCGATGGCAGATATTATTTTCGTGCAAATATTCTAATCCTAAAACAACACAAGCAGCATAAAACTTAGCTCTAGTTTCGGTAAACACAACATCATTATCCAAATGCATCAATAAATCACCGGCTGCAGCAAAATCCATGACAAAAGAAACATCAGTCTGTGAACGAATAATACACATATATTACACTTTATTATTATTTATTTTTAATAATCGACTTACATTTGTTTCAAAACAACCATATGAATTTAATAGAAATGGATGTTTGATTTTACTGACTAATTCGAATATATTTTTTTCAGATTGCACATTATGTTCCACGCTTTCGTAATATATTTCGCGTTTTTTTATTCTTTTTATAGCAAAATACCTTTTCGATTCTTTATGTTGAGCTAATATTACCTAAAAAAAACCGTTAATTTATAGTACTAATTAACTTTATGAAACACAGTTTCAAACTACATTTACCTCTCCAAAGGCTCCTCTACCTAACAAACCAAGAAGTCTAAAATCTTCTATCGATGTTTGAGCACGTTTGCACGAATTGTGTGAAACGTCATTAATAGATTCGAGTGATTGCATATTATTATTATTCATTTGTGGAAGACAATATATTCCATTTTGTTTTATAGTTCGTAAAAAATTACGGACGTATTTTTTTGTTTAATTCTTATGTATCGCTCTTTACAGCAATAGTAGAAATTCGCTTTAAAATTGACTCGAAAGTCGCTCGGTTTTTTTTGTTGTTGTTGTTGTTTTTCTTCAAATAACAATGAACATTTTATTTTTCGTTTAACAATTCCCGTACGTAATTTTCCTATATAATTTTTACTGATCAATAAACGGCGTTTTTAATTATATTTCCGACGATTCGGTTCGATGATAAAAATGTAATAAACCAATACGAAATATCATAAAAAAAAAAAGAAAACGAAAATCTCCCCTGTATCGTAAACGACGTACCGTAAACGTCGGTTGTTGGTTTCAAAAAAAAAAGGGGGGAAAAATAATTGTTTTTTATTATTCTTAAGACTATACATATGAGTATACGGATCGGCAAGAGGACCTCACGTCCGACTTTTATGTACGTATTATTTATGCACGTTCTGGAAACCGATTTTATATTATTTTAACGTTTTTATAACGCTTTGCGACAACATTAATAATAAACGTCCGACGGCCGTGCGTTTCGGCGAGACCCCGCCGAATTGAAAAAAAGAAAAAAGAACGTTTTAAAATTACTACATTAATTTTTTTAATTCTCGTTAATAATTTTGTACGCAGAACGGTCGTATAAAAAATAAATCGCGTAGTTCGCGTTAAAACTATACAGCCGAAACGACGCGTTGTGTAGCAGATTTCGAGTGAATTTCGTTTTTTTTTTTCTACACCGACCACAGTATATACCACACAATACAAAACACATCAAACGAGACGTTTCGCCGTAATACACCGCGAATTCGCCCAGTACATTTATTATTCCGACTGAAACGATTACTGAGAAGCGAGAAATATTTCAAAATAAACACATATTTTATATATAATTTTAGACAAACACTTCAAGTATATTATCGCTGACATTATAATACATTGTATTACGTTAAAAGGTTTTTACGTTATGACTTTTGAAAGTCACGTTGTTTTTAAATCGTCGGGAAAAAAATATTTTATAATATGCTGGGGAGGGGAGGGGGAAGAAGAAGAAGACGAAAAAAGATACCGTTTTTTACGATTTATTTATATATATATATTTTTTTTTATATATATATAAAAGCAACGTTCGAAAAGCAAAACTATTCGAACTCCGATGTCCGTCGTGTTTCTGTATAAATCCAACACGTATTTATAAAACTCTGTTGTTACAGCGTCGGACAATCTTGTTATAGTTACGACGAATTGAAACGTCTTCGAATCGATTAGTACCGTTTAATATTTTCCCCTGCACGGCGTAGAAGGGGGAAGGAATATTATTTTTTTTTTACGCCATATTAGTACATATATCAATTAAAACTCGTAAATTTCTATCAATTTATTTTACGTCGCGCGCGCGTGTGTATAATTCGACGTTTAACGGCCAGTAACAAAAAGCATAATTATAATAATGGACGAACAAAGAATACGTTGCGCAACAAACGCATGTAATAACGTCTGTTAAATACAATTTGTCGATTTAATTGATCATTAAATCCATTGAAAATGAAATTAAAAATAATAATTGTTCCGGAATCCAATTCGAAGCTAACAAAAACAGACGCGGGAGCAATAACGAACGTATATGACAACGGAATGCGATTGCGGTGCCGCGTAATGGCCGGATTCTGAAATAATAATAATAAAAAAAAAAAATCCGATTGAAACTATTCGGAAACAATTTCAATACGACGCGAACGAAACACGTATTATACGTGTATTCCACAATACTGTTTAGATTATTATTTTACGCGGGTTTTCTATTTTCACTGATATTTTTAACATGCCATATTATAACAGTTATTTGGTAATACAATTTAAATTTTCAACTCTCAGAACAAACAACACCGTAGTTTTTCTATATTCAGATGTTGTTTGAATAATATATTACTTGCGTACAAAAAAAAGAGACCGCGTTTAATTTTCAACTCTTCATTACGAGAGAATCACCCGCGTCGTGAATTTTAATGTCAATAAAAAAATTAACATATTTTAGATATTTATTAGTTTATACTTCAATTGGCAAATATATGCGCGCGCATTTGTTTCCCGACCAGATCCAATTAATTTTTATTCAATTTTTTTTTTTTTTTTTTTTTTTAATAACTTCTACAATAAATATGTATTTTGTACTTGTTTGATCTAAAAAAAAAAAAAGGCTGCAGCATCCGTACGAGTGAAATAATAATAATAAAAAAAATATTACCGTACAATGCGATTTCAGTATTATCCGTTTAATAATATATTGTCTTCGAGTTTCAACTTTTACGTTCGCGTTTTTATTATTTTCGTCCTGACGTGTTGTATTATAAAGACACGCGTATTGTACACATCACCACTGCACTATCGTCTTACACGTCTCGTTTAATTTCTCCGAAGCCTCTTTTTTTACCGTCCCGACATTTCCGAAAGTGTTTTATCCCCGTCTCGACGGTATTGTGTAACGCGCGTCACGAGTATTTCGTATTTATTCTCCCGTGCGTTTTACAACAAAACGAAATGAGTTTATACGAATATTCTGTTACGCGCACGACGAAAACATATTGCGTAGCGTGCAAACGCGTCGGTATAATAACAATAATATATTTTATTTATTCTCAATGCTATGGGGACGTTGTCTCGTCGATTTCGATTTTATTTTTATAATTCGTACCCGAGGCGGGCCAAAAAGTGCGCGCGTTACTCGAACGGCGATTTCTCGTCTACAGTATTGGTGTTAAATTCGAAAAAAAAAAAATTAATATTTTACGGAGCCGACGAAATGAATATTATATTGTATTTACTCTCGCAAACAAAATATGTTATAAAACATTACACACAAAAAAAAGAAAAAAAAATCTACGCGTTTGGACATTATATTATCGTAAATCACAATGTAACCTTTCCTATTGTGTACACGGCACACAACACTGACGGTCGTGTTTCCCACAGCGATATGTAATTAGGAATCGCGGCTCTGGGACGCCGTACGATTTTTGTGCATTCATTCACATTTCCGTGGGAAATACGCTCAACGCCTGTAGACACAATACGCAGCAGTCACAAGTCTTAATTCGTCCATTAATTTTCTTTCCCTCCGCGGTAAGACAACGGAATAATGATAGTTTCCCGATATTTATCCGATGTAATCGGATGGGAGGTAAACTCCCAGTGCCGAGTATACGAATCGTGCGAAACAAAACCATCTCGAACGCATCCAACAAGGGAGAACGGGTGACGAAAGATCGCCCGGAACAAGAGGAATTATTGCCTAACCAATATCGGGAAATGGTTTGACGAAAACTCTGCGTAGTTATCTCGGAACGCCGTCGACGAAAATCGTAGCCAACACCCGTAACGAATTAACGGTACATTAGGAAGAAGGAGAAGTGGTCGATTCACGCGATTATTCCCGGATTGGCTTTGATCAGTTACTCCTCGAGTACTGCGATTTGTCCGCAGGAGTATTGTCGAATATCATTTCCGTCCCTGTGCAAAATACCGCCTACGAAAACGCCGAGGAAAAGTACACGTACGTTTTAAGTCACTCGCAATGTTTCAACGATCATTCGAATTTCGAATGAACTATCCAGAGAAGGAGGAAAAACAACTGAAAGACGATATAGTGATGAGGGAGGATCCCGAATACGTACCACATGAACGGTCGTTTTCAAATAGAAGAACAGATTAGTGAAGTAATATTTGAAACGTTACATAAAACCATCGAATACAAAAAAAAAAAAAAATGTTTATTATTAAAATTATAAATATAACGTGATACGATTAAAAAACAATTAATGCGCGTACATTCGCGTGCATAGCAGTCCATTTACACTTTGTGACGTAAATAAATGTCAATTAATTGCAAAGATTATCAGTAAATATGTATGTCTCATAGAGTCGTAAGGAAACTAATTTTTATACTCGTGTGTCGTAACTCCGTCGAGTATTTATAATCGCGTTCAGAAAAACGTTTGTCATTTAAAACTTTGTAGAAATAAAATAGCGCGTTCAGTCCTTCATTCGTGGGTGATGGTTGTGCGGCGCGTACGACTAAACAATTTCAATTCGCTTAATGCGTAGGCTGTCGGGACAAATCTCCGGAATGTAAATGTCTGCAGTTTGAGAGACATGCGAATGAATTCCAGAAGAGTATTAAAAACGTTTTTCCGCCATTCAGACACGCTCTCGCCGTTTTAATAACGTAATAAGATGTTAACAGAAAGACCGAAATCTAATATTCGGATCCTCGCGTAGTTTACACACGCCTATATACCATATATAAAGTAACGTTAACCGTCTTTTTCTTTTTTTGAACGTTGACGGCTAGGGTGACAATATTTACACATTTTTTCGCGAAAACAAAACAAATTGTTTTTTTTCGTTTTTGGAATCAGTTTTATGAGACATATTGTTATTGTGTTAATAAACAAAGGACGATATCACATATTTTATAAATTTACATTCATTGATTGTGCGAAACGAAATAAAAATATAATTATTTCGTTAAAAAAAAATTAAAAAATAAATTCATTATTAAAACGATAATTTTTATAGCGGTTAATCGTAATGCTTGGAATTGTCTATAAAGGATATTGGAATTTTCGTTCGTGTTCGCTAGACACACAATTCCGATAAAATGTCTGAACATATTATGTTCTAAAATACGTTTTATTGTCATTATTTAAAACACTGTGCATAATTTTAGTTTTTCCGCGTGTCGCGTGCACTATTCGAAACGGATCGAACGCACGGCTCTTCGTATACGAAATGCACAATGTCCGAAGTAATGTTATTACGTATATCGAAATACGAATTTTTAAAAGAAATTCGAATTTTTTTTTTTTTTTCAATACTTAGAACAGGCAAAACGCGCTAACGGGCAACGCAAATATCTATAGCAATACTGTTTTGACGATATAGTGTTGGACGAGACGGACATCGGAGAGAAGGTCCGTCCGTAGGAGTGTGAAAACGGTACGCGGAGACCGACAACGGCATTCGACATCTCACGTCGTCGAAAAACACTATGAAGAACGTTGTAATTCATGTGTTTTCTTCTTTCAAATATATTATCGTAAATAACGGGCACGCTGAAGAACCGGCGCGGTATCATGAAAACCTCTCTTTTCGAGCTCCGCGCAATACCTATATATATAATAGAATATCGTCTCGTAAAATTTTTTTATTATATTATTATTTTTTTTTTTTTTTGTTTTTTTTTTTATGTTAATCCGCGAGAAGCGGGTACCTGCATGACACGAACCGATACGCGCACACGAGCCCCGCCGCCGTCGTATTGTTGTCGTTTTGTGGCGCGTACACGAAACGCCGGTTTTGTCTCTTACGCGACGACGTCGACGGAGGAGAAAAACGCTCGCGCGCGTAAATCATAATATATAAAGTAATGTGTGTGCGCGCGCGTATCGCGGGGTATCGTCGGAGGGCAAAACGTGCGGACCCGCACACACCCGGGTGATGCCACTACTACTACTGCTGCTGCTGCTGCTGTTGCTGTTGTTGCCGCTCCCGGTTGTTGTCCTTGTTTGACGTGCGCGTAAGAAGAAGAAAAATATAAAAACACACTGCCCGGCCGCCGTTTCTGGTCTTTTTCACTGTGTAACGCACGCATGAGGTTTTTTTCTATACACGTATTTTTTTTTTCCCCCCAGAGATGAAAAAGGGTTGGGGTATCGCGCGAGTGTAATCCGTCGCCGCAGTCTCGAGCGGCGGACGTGTTAATATTATTCATTATGGATGGGGGGAGGGCACGGCTCAAGCGCAGCAGCTGCTAGTACGATTTATCGATAAAAGTCGAAAATCGTATGGGTATGTTTTTGGTACGCGAACGACAAAGAAATGACGATTTTAAATTAGTTTTTTTTTTTCACACTATTTATCGTGAAACTATTTTACGCGGGGGGGGGGGGGGAAATAAAACGCCATTCGAAAACGCTACGTTTACGTCGCGCGAATTATTATTATTATATTTCAATCGAATCGTGCAATTTTCAAAACGTATATGTAAAATGTTTCAATTCGATTCCCTGTCTTATTCCCGACGAATTCGAACTACACGCGAAACGAATAAAACGGTCTGAGCGAGCCCAACGTATCTCTGTACGATACAGTTTAATGCGCAAATATTGGGATTTTATACGGTGAAATATGAAAACATTTTCGATGGGAAAATCGCGATGTCTGATTTACACAGTACAGACGAATTTTTTAATGACGAGAAAATCGGTTTCAATCCTCGCGTAATATTTTACGTGGTAAATTTAAATGAAACGACCACGAGTGTATCCGATAGTTTCGCCAACAGTGTGCGGACAATTCGATCGCGCGACCGAACGAATCTCGTTTCGGGCCTACGATTTTTTTTTATACGGTGCGTTTTATGCCCACAACCGTGGCGTTGCGAATATCCAAAAAAACTAAAGGCACTAAAACAGTGTACCATCCGATCGATTTTAAATTTATTTTACTCGGTTTTTTTTTTACGGACAGAAAATGGTGCACCGATTTTTACGAGTACACCACCCGTATTCCGGTAGTAAACGTTCCACAGAGATTGTATAGTATTTCGAGTGGACCAAAATACGAAAAAATACAAAAAAAAAAAACACTTCAAATGCACGAGTTTCAGGACCGACCACCCAACTAAAATCCAAAAGCCACTGCTTCTCTAAAACGCCACTGTTTGTGCACGTAAACGCGATGAAGTCGGTTTCACTTATGCGCGAAGTATACGACTCCTCGACACGCGCTAACGATATCGTACGGGCGAATAAATTTTTTTCTACAAAAGCACCGCTGTAAAAAAATTTGTTTTCTTTTACGGTCCACTGGTTCGTTTCACCGTCATAAATGTCATTCGCGTATCTCCGCGAGATAATCAGAAGAGAAAGAGAGAAAAACGTTATTCTCCGACGACGTTTCCGAGATAGTTCGTTTCGTACGTGCACGCAGACTGTTTTTTTTTACATACTTCTGTATACGTTTTACAGTTCCTCCGTGTGTGAATTCGAATCGGTTGCATACGATACACTTGCAGGGCGACAGAAGAACCACTACGTCTGCCGTCACGTTGAATAATAAAACAATAGGTAATATGTGTGCGGAGTGTCTTGGATCTGATACCGCGCGATATGCGCGTCGTACAGCATCACACAACAAAGCTACACCGCGGTTACTGGCGTGTTCGAATAGTAAAAACGATCGTTCGGATTTTTTTCACGCTAAATATGGCGCGGGGCGAATGACATTTAGTAAAACGACCGATTTAAACGGTCACCAACCGTCTTGTTCAGACTTTCAGATGAACAGTTCAGATTTTCTGCTGCTGGTCCAGTACGCCATTTGTATACCTTTCAACCGGACGCCGAATGTCCAGTCGTAGTATGCTACGTACGACTTACGAGGTGTTCTCCATGAAGTCCCTCGGCGGTTTGTATTCACGCAAAATCCGCAAGTATCGACGCTATTAAATTATACACGAGGGATTCGTTAAAGCGGAAATTGTAATAAGTTTTATTATTATTATTATTATTATTATTATGGAATTTTGTGACTATTCGGAAAGAGAATGGGCGATTTTCCCGAGACGAAAACCGTCGTTGTGCGGAGAAAACGAGTATTTAACGGGAGAACATTGTTCGAGAATAATATTTTATCAGGAACAGTTAAATATTATAATACAGTTGTAAGCTTCTGATAATATTAATAATTAGTTTTACAACTTTTCGAATGTGTACAAAGATCGTTACGACGAGTACCCGTTTTTTTTTTTTAATAGCAAATTTTATTGGGAACGGGACTTTAGGGGAAGTAGTCATTTTTCGATTTTTTTTTTTTGTTTTTTTTTGACGTGTATTAAACGCGACCTAAAAAAATTGTGTTAAACACAACAAGAAGACGATTCTATCAAAATTATTTATTGTACGAGTATTTCTCTGTGGCAAAATATAAAGTACTTATAAATATAACGGTCCTTATAAAGTATTGAAATTTACACCGAAAAACTTAATTTTTCAAATATTTATTTCAGCTATTTACATAACACTTATCATATGAACTACTTAAGTAGCTATCCCGTACTATATATTTTTACTTTTCCGAATTTCAGTGTCCCGTCGTATACAATTCCTAGCAATACTTTTCCAATTTCGTGCTGTTTACATTCCAGCGTTTTAATTTTTTTTTTCTGATTAATTTCGCCCTTCGACGAATACTACCAGCTATATAATACAATATGTTATTAAAATGGACAACACAATTTTATTTTTATATTAAATTAATAATAATTATTGTCGTTTTCTTTTTTTATTACATTTTAGTTACATATTATAATTCTGTTCAACAAAAATTAAATCCGAATTTCTCCCCCTCCCACCTTGCAAGTTTCGAGACCTGACTAACTATTTGGAACATTCAATCAGCGACTGTCAAAGATTACAAAATACATGACATCTACGAATAAAAAAAATCGTATATATATATTTATTTTAATCTTTCCCTGACATTTTTCAGTTATCGCATTTTATTATGTGTGTATGTGTGTGTGTGTGTATGTGTTGTACTTTAATTAATACGCGTTACAATAGATATAAATGTTAATGAACGTGAATTCATGAATTCAAAGGTTTCAATTATAATTTATATTTTTATAATCCCGCGTTATATAATTTTTTTTAATTGAAACATATATAATTACATAGGTACTTAGTTAATTATTTTAAAAAAGGGGAAAAAAAAGATAGACCTTTGTGTAATTTTCGTTTGATATTTCTCTTTGATTAATTAATTTTAAAACCTGTATATATTATTTTCAAGAGAAAATTTTCCTCTCCGGCGGTAGTTGATTTTCAAAATGTATTTTTAAAAGTTATATCTATATTTATTGGCAGGGTACTGTGATTTCAGACACGGAGCTAGACTTCATTTAGACGGCGACATAAGTAATGTATAAAAATAATAATTATAATATCGACAAGGAAGTCTATAATATATATATATATTTTTTTTTTCTTTTTTTGAGTAAAACTTGTCGACCTTATATTATTAGAATGGTAATTATTTAATTGCGTTTCGTTAAAAAATATGCGAAACCGCAGACAGTGGGTATTGTTTTTTTTCTTCTCTTACTTAAGTCTCTTTAAGCCTTTAAAGTAACGAAAATTGACTTCCACTTTTCTCGCTTTAATACCAGAGTCTTTACATACGAAGACCCGCTGCATCCAATTATTTCAATCGTTTGTCCTATGACTGAACTTCTTTGTATTCCTCTTCCTTCACGTCCAATGACGTCTATTATGTGACGGTTATGAAGGAATTATGTCTAATTAATAGTGTTTTCTCCTCTACTATTAGGATTGTTTACTTGAATTGCTCATACTTTTAGTGCAACCAAGTAATTTTCTCCAGTTCCGCATTTCCATCGCATCTGTTTTTGTTTTTTTTTTCTGTTATTAAAATCCAAATTTCACAAAGATACAACAACACACTCTACGCGCGTAGCTTTTGGCCAAGATTTTTTCTAGTCTTATTAAAACGTATTAAAACGTACGTCCGTAACTCTGTTGGACAAAACAGATTAAAATGGTCTAACATCATGAAACATTCGTCGTGAAGTAGACATACCAGTCGAAGTAGTAATTCAATTATTAACAAAAAAAAAAAAACGGAGTGAATATTATTATGTTGTTGGTGTTAATATGATGACTTTTTTTTTTTTTTTTTGTAAATTTAAATTCTTAAATATAATATTTGAAAAAAAAAATGAGAATATAAAAGCGATAAAAGTTAAAATTAAAATTAAATTTCATACGCGCTCTTATATATGCCGCCGGGAAACATCGCACGCGGTTGCGAAATGCGATTTATAACACGTATAATTCTGCAGAGGACACGTACAAATATATTTTACGAGCGTATATAATAATAATAATAATAATATATTTAACGCGCTCATGAATCATTTGACGTTATTTTAAAAGTCAAATTAGGTCCGGGGTCCATGGACGGAATAATGTATAATATTATTGTATAAACGCGCGCAGCTGATGCTGTGATGTGTACGTGTGTACGTACAGTAACGCAGCGGCAAACGTCTTCGGCGACGGTTTGCGTCCGGCACGCACTCGCTATACGGGATTAAGGATCCCGACAAAGGATTATTATTGTCCGACATACCACCGGCGGCGCGTTTATTATAATATTATTTAATAAGCGTCTCGCCCACGCGCGTTTTGTACGCAGCATCGCACACTGGATGAATCGCCCGGCGAAACCTTGTAGATATTTATTATTAGCTTCTGGTCTTCTCTTGTATTATTTTTCGTTATTTACGAAATTGAAATCGTACACGTCAGCTCGTGTCCCGGGACCGTCTGCGGTGAAATGTTGCGCGGGTCCTTAAAGCAAGTGTATTAAAATAAAATAAAAAAAATTAATTTTACAAGCGTTTGCGGGATAAGGAGAGCGGAAAGATTTGTCGCATCGTATAGTCGATGACGTGTTCCGGAATACGTGTGTTTTTTGTGTTTTTCGTCTAGGATTTTTTAAGTCTAAAAACAGACGGTGTATGTTATAAGTGGGTTAGAGGGAGTGCTTAGCCATGGGAATTGACGGATAAAAAAAAAAAATACGCTCCTCACCGGCGTGTTACGGGAAAGATTTTCACTATTAATATACATTTAAAGAGATTCGACGGGCAATCAAAACGTAATTGTAATGAATTTACTATATATTATGTTTTGACATTTTATATTTTCCATATTGAATTCCACTTAAGATATATGTATGCGTATACGAGGTGGATAATTTTTCTCAGTAAATTTTTTTTTTTGCAGATAATTTAAAAAAAATTTTTTTTCTTTTTAAAACACATTTGTACTCGCGACGACGACGGTCGAATCGAAAATTATCAGTGTTCGTCCAGTCGTGTCGCACGACGTTTTAAAAGTGAAAAATATTTATAGTTGGTTTTCGATACGACTATACGCCGTACAACGTCACGCACATCATACTTCTGGACCGCATAACTCCATCAAAATGTATAAACGTATACCACCACAACGGAATTCCATACGTGATGCAAACCCACTGTAATCTAACCTCGTTAAGTGCGCGCGCCGGTTAATCTTGTTATGTAGTGCAGTCAGCCAGTGGCGTGTCCGACTCAAAATATTTGGATAGGCCCGTTGTGTTATTATATTTATACGATCCATACAACGACTAAACCATATCTGATATACGAGTACGTATTTAGCTAAATTAATTTTTACACGCGATTAAGTGTTCGAATAAAAATTGTGTGGGCCCGGGGACATTGTCGCAATGAACACGCCACTGTAGTCGGATGCGAATCGTATATAACTCGTAACTTTTAAAATCTTTTACACTCGCGCGACTCGTGTGCTTGCAGTGTACAATGAGAATCGATAATTGCTCTCACGAAACGGAAGAAAAAAAAATGATACGTCAATCACGGTTTAAACTATTTCCTACACAATATTACGACGTAATCTTTGAAATTGTAAAATTGATAAAGCAAAATTATCGAGCGAAAACAAAATCGTATTCGAAACGATTTCGCGTATTTTTCCTATAGACAGAGATTTTTTTTTTTTTATATATATATAAAAAAATGTTTGTTTATAATAATTTCTGCGTGTAAAACGAAACGAATGCGCGTGAGGTATTGCTATCACGAGATTAAAAATTATGGATTTTATTTCATGTATGGTATACGATTAGTATAAATAATTTTGTATGAATTCTTACGAAAATATTCCCGAATTTATAGTCGCGATTTTTTTTTTTTATGGGGACGAGCCCATCTAATCTTTCTAAACGCGTGAACAGAATTCAAATAAATATCGTACGTAATTTTGTATTAATAAAATATTCGTATTAAGATTTCACGAATGGCGTAATAATAATATTTTCGTGTGCGAATATTGAACACGAATTACACGTATACTGCACATTATTCGAAATGTTTGTATTATGTACAATGTGTTTAGAAAGATATAGTGGCCCAGCCTCTTACCCCACACTAATCGTGTTATAAACGTAAAAAAAAAAATCCCGAATTTCTAATTGGTTGTGATGGTAGTAGGCGTCGGTGGTGAGGAGAGTAAATCAATGTAAAATGTGTAAAAATAATATTATAAAGAACAGCGTGTACGTACATATTATATAACATTTATAATATTATTATAATAATCTTGTATATAATATTTTATGTACAATAGACACATCGGGTATAGGTAAGTGTACAGACGTACGTTATTATATTGTACTTGCAGCCGAGTCGTACGTTATGTAACGTTATTTCAACGCGTGTTCATAAATCAAACATTACAATATCAAGAAATCTCCCGATATGATATTCTGTAATAAACAGTTTGTTAAAAAAAAAAAGAAAAACATTTTGTATTCGGTTAATTTCAACAGAGGTGGTGGCAATACGCGTCGCAGCAGTACTGCGATACTGCAATACCGTGTCGTTCGACGTGATGGTTGTTTCATCTTGCGATCATATATGGTTTTTTGGCTAATTCGGTGGTCGATTTTATAAGGAAAAAATGCGTAATTCAAATTACAAATATTTAACGTTAAATTTGTATAAAGCTAATTTATGTGAATGATGTGTATATTATTGCATTAGGTAAAGCAAGCTATTTGTTAAGTATTTTTTTTTATTCGTATTTTATACACAAATTAATAATCATTTTAATATTATGACTAGTTATTATTATTATTACTGTTATTATCCTCAAAATGAAATATCATTTAATAATAAACAGTCCAAAATGATATTTATTAATGAATTATCTTACCACCCCATAAACACGCATCGATTCGCAAGTAGCGTAACGGGTCGCACTGGTTTTTTAACTAGCGCTCCATAGACGTCTACAGATATGAATAAATTGTTCTATGCGAAATTTGTCATTTAATTACATATGTTTTTTCATAAAATTATCAAATTCCGATTCCGCGGTCTTAACACTTTGAAATTGATTTTCGCTAATATTTTTGAAAACGACTTTCATACAATGAATTGATTTTGAATTGTCTGCACTTTGAAAACGGTATTCGTCTTATATCACGGAAAAGTTTTCACGTTTTTTTTTTTTAACTCGTAGAATACGTTTGACGAGGTCAAGAAAATTTTTTTAAAAATTGTAACGCTCAGACGCTGTGACGACGATAATCAAGAACCGTCGCTTATAGAGTACAGAATATATATATATATATAATAACATTAAATTAAATAAAAATAAAATTAATCCATCACCGTCACCAGAATCCGTATCGAACTCTGTCAGTTGGACATTTCGAAACTGCCGTAACGAAATACACGGACACAAGAATTTTTGGTATATTTTTTGTCGTTCCGTTTGTGCGGATTTCTTCGATTTTCCTGTTCAATCGAGTTCGGCGATAATATTTCGCGTATAAATTTCTAAATATCCTGCGGAGTGGGTTTACTTTAGTGTGACGTGTACTTCACTCAGCCGAGGGACGGGGAAAAATGGTCGTGGCGATCGGATTACGTGGCCGTCAACGCGACGTTTACTTTTCTCCGATCGAGCTGGACGACAAACTTCCCCGGGGCTTAATGCGTTTTTCATCAGGACACGTCCTCTATATATCAATGGTTCGCCTCGATTGGTGGTCCATTACGGCGTACAAAATTTTGTGTTACGTTCGCGTCGATTTTTTTTTTTTTAATTAAAAAAAAAAAATAATAATTATAATTTAAAATTCAACGAATAAACGCGTTGTGGGGAGAGAAATTTTATAATATATCGCGGAGAAGCGAGAGATAATAAGTCGTATCGATTAAATGAATTTAAATTATTACGCTAAATTATAGACAGGCGGTGTCGATAAAAATAAGTTTTTTTTTTGATATTTTTCAACGACATTTACTCTACTGATTTTATCCACTTTCCTATATACGGTTATTATACTCGAACGGAGATAATATTAATCGGCGGTCCGGGGTGATTGATAGTTTGCAAAAGTGGTCCTCGCGGCTTAAGTCGAGTTTGGATATCGCGTATCACGAGAGGCCGGATAACGTCGAAAAGAAAAATAATAACAATAACGTGACGACGGTCAACCGAGTAATAAAAACGGAATAAATAAAATTGTTGTGCAGTTATCGTAAAAAAAAAAAAAATATAAATATATATTATAAAATACGCCCAAAAGTAATAAACACGGAAAACGTCATAGGAATCGGTCGTCTTTCCGATTCCGAGGTAAAAAAAAAAAAAAAAAACCGAGGAAGCCGTTAGTCTTATAACTTTTTTTTTCCTGTATACAAATTGTAATCATGTAGTCGGGGGGATGGTGGTACTTTGAAAAGTCTTTAACCGATGTTCTCGGGGTATTGGTTTATAGTTCAGAGCGAATCGAAAACGGGAGGAAAAACTATTTTATTATTCGTCTATAAGAGTTTTTAAAAACGAGGCGCAGAAAATAAAAAAAAAATAATCGTAACAACTCAAATTATATTATACACGCCGAAGCAATGCCAGATGAGAGATACGTCTTTTTTTCTCTACTTCGAACGCGAACGCGATCGTCGCGTTGAATTCTTTATACGTATACGGGGTATAATAAGAAAACTCTCCGAAACTTTATCCGAATAATTCACTATTAAGTTACGTACGCAACACCACCCACGTTTTTTTATTAATATTATTCTAAAAACAACATATTATAAATTCGTTGTGGTCGCGGGGTCCTGTCGGTTTCGCGTTTAAACCTCGCGTAGATATTATTATCATTATTATTATTATTATTATTATTATTATTATTATTATTATTATTATTATTATTATTATTATTATTATTGTTGTTGTAATATTAAACGTCCGCCTCCCACGTTCGATACAACGCGCGCGCGCGCGTGTGTATGATGCGTTATTGTTCGATACGTTTTATTCACCTCGTGTACACGTGGTGTACGTACGTGTAGATGAATAGTAAACAGTTATGATTTTTAATTTTTTTTCTTCTTGCTTTTCTGCTGGCAGTCCCGAAGAAATTAATGCGCGTCATGTTATCGTGACTGTTTATTGATATTTTAAAGTCAAGCAAGGTCGTAGGTATAACGTAATATCGTAATGGTAAATGTACGTGTAAATTATTTTTCGGAGATGAATCCCCCTTACCCTGAAGGAACGTACAGTCGTTGAACCGTATGGAATTCGTACGAATACACTTATTGATTTATATACAGCCGTCCTCCATACGACACTGCGAATAATATTATTCCCGCGTACGAGGTCCGATCGAAAAATATGGCGATTAGATTATTATTATTGATTTTTTTTGAAAACTGATTGACGTACAAACGTTTATTAACGATTGTCCGTCGGGGTGCGGGGGACGACGACTCGTGTAATCGATTCCGACACTTGTCTTAAATGTATTTTAAGGAGCGAATGAGTGAAGTGTATGTCACGCTTTTATACGCTTTACGCATCACTCTTTACGCTCGACGCTCGACGAACTACTCTTACACTTAACGCATCACACACACACACACTCACACGTTTGACGCTTCATTTTTATGCTTAACGAGTTACGCTTCGTAACTTCAGACTTAAACGAATTAAAGCACAATATAGCGTAGATATACGTAATAGAGCGTAAAGCATTAAATGTGATGAATAAAGATGGGAGGGGGGGGAACGTGGAGCGTTAAGGACTACAACATAAAGTTAGCTTATTCGAATCTATACTGTTATTAGTTATGTTTATTTTTTACTTATTATTTCTGATATTTTGTTTGAGTTAAAAATCACTGTACTACTAATTATACAGGGTTAATTATTCCACCCGTTTGTAATTAATAAAATAAAATAATATTTAAAACATACAAAAAAAAAAGAAACATAAAGTCGTATTATATGCGATTATGAGTAATACCACGAAATGGAATTATAAGAGAAATAAAGATTTTAAATTATAATCTTGGTCCCTGTGGAAGCTCTGCAGGCTTTTTGTGTATGCGACGTTGTTCGAACACTACAATAGCCCACACGATAGTTTATGGATTTATGATTTTTTTTTTTTTTTGATTCGTAAATCATATATAACTTATTGCACAAGAGAAAACCGGATATTCGAGTTTCTTAAAACGAAAAAAAAATGGGGTTTGTCTCATTTTGAACCGACAATAAAACGGTTTCGTTAAACTGACAGACGTGATCGATTGGAAATAAAAATACGAAATTAACTACATACTTCAACGAAATGTAAAAGAATGTTTTTGTTATTGGCTGTGAGTACCTACGAGTACAACGAAATGCTTATTCTGTTCAAATACCCGAACGCGTTTAAACTTCTGCTTTTCCATAAAATATAAATACTTGTTTTTATAGTTGTGTAGCTGTAATACGTCGTCCTCGTTACATAAAAAAAAAAAACGAACAATTTTAATTTTAATTACTATATGTGTATAGAGATACTTCGATAAAACTCATTGATCTAAACGCTGAAAATTCAATGATTAATATTTACAACAACAACAACAAAATAATAATAATAATTAAATCGATACGAAAACAAAAGATAATCGTTTTAATATCATAATCGATAATGCGCCTAATATATTATAATGTACTACGATTAATACCATATAATAATTATATTGTTTTTCATATTATATGTAATACGTGGTGGTGTGACGAAACAAAAAGTATAATAACACGTGATTAAAGAATACAATTTTACACGTCTATTATTATTGATGTTATATGATATTTTTATTCAATATTATTTTTATTCCAAACTACCAGATTTCCGTGCTCCTCTGCGTCTTTGGTATATAATTTTATCGCTACACAGCTAATACGCGTGTTTGTATTAATTAAAAACGACTTATTTTCTGTATTTATATAAATTGATTAGCGTTAAAGTTTTAAGTTTTAGAAGTACGAGGTGAAAAAATTCGTCGAGAAACTCGACACTTGTTTTATATAATACGTATAATTTTACTTTTAAGTGTCTTCTGTTCGTGTCTATTTAATATGGTGCAAAATTTAGACAATTCGTATGCTATTATATTTGATTTTTTTATGATTTACAGAAAAAACTCTTTTAATGGAAGACTTCTTTCTACAGGGCGCATTGGACTTCGATTTTAGTTCAGCTTATTAAGAACTGTAAAAAAATTGTTAAAAATATTGTGCAAATTGTTCTTCTTATTCAAATTCTTTTAAAGCTTTTAGAAAAAAAATTTTTTTGAGAAACGAATTCCAATGCGTTCTACAATATGTATTCCTTTTCTCAAAAAAAAAAAAAAAATATACACATATATATCGAAATCGGATTACTGTACGAGACGTGCGAGTTCTTTTAGTAATTTTTCTCATATATTGCATGTGTTAATTTTATTTGATATAATTCCTAACAATTCTCGTTCACACGACCCCTGCCTGAGTCTCCTATTTCTTGAAAAAAAAACAGTAAAGTCATAATCACGGATCTCTGATCTTCAACAACCAGTCTTATAACCTCTCTTTTTTATCTTTTTAATATAATTTAATAGCACGTGTATATATATATATATTTTTTTTTATTTTCTTCGGTCATTTACAGTATGCGTTTGAGTTCAAAAAAAAGAAATACAAGTAGCGCGCAGACTCTTAATTAATAAATATAAACGAATAGAGCGTATTTTACTATATTAAGTATGTGTATAGATGCTAATAAACTTTATATAACACACTCGCGAAAATGCATTTAATATTATACGTTGATAAACACATTAGTTCGTTCAGACGTGAACGCGGCCGATATTATTGGAAATATTTCGCGCGGAAGACTAAACACGCCGAGTTTTACGCGTATTAAACGAAATATATTCACGGTATGCGCGTGTTGATCGATTTGAAGATTTCAAATAGCCCGTGTTTTCTGTTTTGTTTCCTACAGAAAAATTCGCCACGTATTAATCGTGGCGAATCGCTTTTTCCAATATTCAATCCAACAGACACACACACACACAGTACATTATATATATAAATATATAAACATTATATATATATAAATATATACGAGTGTGTAGGGAATGAGCCACGACGATTTATTGTATAATTCCATAAATGCAGATTTTCAAATTTCGCTTTTTTTTTTTCTTCTAAATTAACATTAGTCGAACAGCAACGGAATATGATAATTACTATTATTTTTAGTATTGAAGAAAACCTATTTTTATTTTTTTTTTTTTACTTTTTAAAATTTGAAGATATCAAAGTTTGATTTTATAATTATTTTGACGTAGAAACAAATTCTTTAAAAAAATCGTTATCTTGACGGGATACTCTGACTTTTTCCCCGGTGTATATAACGCCGTGTTTCGAAAATTGAATATTTATTAAATATCTAAATTAAAAAAAAAAAAAAAAATAGCAAGTCTCCCCTCGAAAAAAAAAGGAGATCATTTATCGCGCTCGGAGAAATTATTAACAATTCTATGGTTTGTTACGAGGCATTGCGAGTGAAATTTTATTCGATTTTTCACGATACGACAGACGTGCGCGAGTATATTAATCGTATCGTTCTCGAATTTCGTCGCTTCTGCCCCATAACAGGCACGTCATCGGTGCTTGGAAAAATTAATTTAGAACTACTCAAAACGCGTGATTGTTTAAGATTTTTTGTTTTTACTGTTATATTCTGAATCCGGCCGGCGCTGTTTAGAAGGCGCCGAAACGCGACGCGTTACACGATACACATTTCAAGCGTACGTTTTAGAACAATTTCCAAAATTATTCGTTTTTCGCGTCGATTTTTTTATGCGCGCGAAATTTTCGCGAAAAAATATTTCTTTTTTTTCTTTTCAATTCAGACGGCGTTTCGAGTATTTTTTTTTTTTTTTTTAGAAAGGAGAACGAAAATTCGCGTCTTAAAAAAATTTCATTTACATTGGACACGGGAAAGAATCCGTGACGAAACCCGTACAAAAAAAAATAAAAAATAAATATATATATATTGTATTATACTCTGCAGACGAGAGATGTATTGCTGCGACGAACTAGGAAGAGGAGGAGGAGGAGGAGGAGAAAAAAAATGGCAATATATATACTTTGTGTGTATTGCGCACCGTCTATTAATTTCCGTCCATAATGGGATTATGACAAGAAAATTATACGTATATTATATATATATATATGTATACGCGTCGTACAAATAATAATAATAATACAAAAAACAAATAAATCTTTTTAAAAATTCCTCCTCGCCGGGCAACAGCAGATAATATAATAATAATAATAATAATAATAATAATAATAATAATATGTAATATTACGTGCGCGTACCCTACCCGTGTTACAAACAGTACCAAGCGGACGACGACTCCGTTTCCATGATTGCGACCGGTGGGCGTGTTCTGGCGCGGCCGCCGAGTATATCGCCGCGGCGCGCGCGCGTCGAAAACCGGTCGACAATTATTTTTTTTGGTCGAGTGAATATTTACGCGAACGCATAGAAAACAACGAAAAAAAAAAAAACGTTACGCCAGCGCAAAACGGGGGTGGGGGGAATTGTCTCGTATTTTTGTTTTTTTCTCTCTATTGGTAGTCTCCAAAAACAAACAAAAAAAAAGAGGGGATTTTTTTTATTATTATATTATTTAAATTTTTCCATATTATATTACGTACTAGTGATACGTGAAATATATTATTAAAATTAAAATATAAACGCGGAATATAATAATTATATTCAAAAATAATTTCCGCACGCCCGTCGTCGTGGAATAATTCTAAAATATTACGCGTGTTCACGAACACGACGATAGCCGGGTGGGGGGGGGGCAAACGTTTTTATACGGCTCCGCCCCAAAAATCAAAATCGACTTTTCTCGTGTTCCAATAGTGCACGGCGGCGGTGTGTGCCGTATTGCGAATTCCGGAATTCGATCGTACGAAATATGTAATGAAAAAGAAATATACATTATAATATAAATTAAAATGTATAAAAAAAAATTCCGATATTCTTTGTGACGTAAAAAGTCTACGGCGTCTTTTCGCCTAAAAACAAACTGTTTTTTTTTTTAAATGTTTAGCAAACAATGTCATTCGTATTCAGTAGGATTCGTTTGCGTAATTGTAATTCGTTTATATGAGCAAAAAAGGAAAAACCGAAATATTTTTTTAAAAAAATTATACTCGGAAAATTAAAAATAATCGAAAATCGTGTATTTTTCATGCACGAATGTGCCATTTGAATCGCGGTCATTTCAAAAACAACATAAGACGTCAAATTGAAATTTTATACAAACTTAATAACTCCAGAAATGCGACTCTATTTCTCTACTCTTACGTCTTTACAGGTTTACATTTAACGTTTATGACGTTCGTAATTCGTGGTTTCAAATCGTCTGTCTTTGACTATGTTTCACTGAAATAACATAAAACCTCTGTTGTTTTTACATACAATAATTGGGTCTAAAAATGAAACGTCGACAGGCGGCGATGATTGGCAGCGCGAGGTAAACGCAATCGGAAATATTTGTTAAATCATTGTGTACAGTATCTTGTGTGATTCGTTACCCGAAATAATAATAAAAAATACATGGATCATCTGCGAGTGATTGCACAAACTACATAAATCATTGACTAATGTTGTTTTCGCAGCGTTTTCAAAATTTAACGTCCTGTGTATTTTATTAAATACAAGCGTGACGTACGTCGTTTCTACAGGGATCAAAAGTCATTTATGAAAAATCGGTGACTTATGTCGTTCTCGAAATGACCGATTCGTTTACAATCATAAGATTTACGAATTTCCAATTATATCTCCTCTTAACATATTGTACATGTTTCGAGCGCTGTTGACACTCGGACAATGTCGACATTTCATTTATGGCTGATGTGTAATTTTTCGTTTTATAAACACGAAACGAAAACACTGTTTAAAAAAATAGTCATAATATTATATTGAAAATGATGTAGAAGTTTTTCGTTACCACTCTGTATACATATTTATTATCACAACGATAAAGCGGCGGACTGCTTGATTTATCTTAACTATACTTGTCTTTATGATTAAATATGTATATGAGCGTCTGGTATTTATCTTAAAACGAAATCACTATAATTTCGTTTTAAATATATTTGAAATACTAATAATAATAAAAAATAGTTTATTATAACTCTTAATTAAAATTATATTATACGTTCTTATAATATTGTCTCAATACATTGATCATTGCGGTTAATATCGACATAATCCAAATGCTAACATTGCAGTCCGTACACACACACACACACATGATTAGCTGTTTTTCGATTGAAAACCCAGAATAACTATAACATTTATACGGCGATCCGGAACGCATAGAATTCGCGGACGAAGCACGTTCAAAACGTATTTTCATACATACGTATTGTATAAATAGGAATATTATTATTCCGGAAAACGGTAAAGAGTTTTCGTACAACTGTAGTAATTATACGTAGTTGCAGACACCATTGATCGACCTCTTAAACATATCTGGAGTCTAAAAACCGCCACGGCAGTTCGCTCATCTCGTTCGTGCGTACACTGTACTGTGCAGATTATACGGATTTTACAATAAAAACCTACTCATAGACGTTAGTCTGACGTAGTCGTAATGGAATGTCAGCTGGTCTTTTCGCGGAATCGAACGGTTTTCCAAAGCTGATTGCAAACGGAGGGGAAAGGGACACTAAAACATATATTATATACATCGGATTATATAATAAATGTGTTTTGCAACTACAAAACATATATAATACGAGTATGACATTTGAAAACGTTTCTCTTTCTTTTTTTTTTTTAAATAATTAAACCGATGTGACGTACGCGAGTCATTGCGTATACGAGGAGTTATCGTCGCGTGCGTACAGGGAATTTTAACCGCGATTTTATATTTATTAAAAAAAAAAAAAAAAATCCGTCTCTCGGCTTCGTATTACTCGAGTATTCATCGGTCGTAATAAAATAATACGTTGTCGGCCAAAAAAAAACATACCCCCGGTCTGCCGAAAACGTATTTTCGTATTATATCTTTCTAATATATATATATATAAATAAATATATATAATATATAATATATATATATATATATATATATTACACTCGTAAAATAAAAAACATCCCTACAACGAATGATAATA
The DNA here is from genome assembly GCA_032441825.1 of Chaetogeoica ovagalla. Taxonomy (NCBI): domain Eukaryota; kingdom Metazoa; phylum Arthropoda; class Insecta; order Hemiptera; family Aphididae; genus Chaetogeoica; species Chaetogeoica ovagalla. The sequence continues at coordinate 1,227,887 of CM063724.1, read as the reverse complement.
ATAATATATTTAAAAGAAGGGCCGCGCGGTTAATCAAAAGAAGGGGGCGGAAAATCTACAAAACGCTGTTATAAATTAAATATTTATTAAATTCTTTAATCGAAGAAACGAGTATCGCCCCACACCGACGTATACCACCGGGTTTGCCGTGTGTAATGAATAATAGTTATACGAGACGATAAAGCATTAAAAAAATAATAGAAACGTCTTCAAACGGTTGTAACAGATTGTTTTTTTTTTTACCGAACATTACACATTTCGAGTGTATTGCGAACGACAGTTTACGGAATTTCGTGGAAAATTTTCTTTTTTTTTAAATATCAAACAAATCGATAAAAGTTACACGAAATGTGAAATGCACCGCGTTCGTGGTGAAACGATATCGATACGATCACGATTCCGTACTAACAATAATCTTTATGATTTTTGTTTTTCTTTCTCTCGACAAATAATAACATTTATCCGCGAGCGTTATTATTTTTCTCACATAGCGACGGTGGCCCGTTAGTTTCCTAGAACCAGATATTCATATTGCGTTGTTGTTCGATCTGCTTTTACACATTATTATTATTATTATTATAACGTTTCTGCGAAATTCTCGTACGAAACAACGTTTTTTTTCTTCACACCGTTTTCTCTTGAGTTATAGTGAATGCCTAATGTGTGTGTGTGTGTGTGTGTGCGTACAAGTGTAAAAATGCGTCGAACAGCGTTGCAGAAATTTAAAACCCGACGGTTATTAAACATATATATATAGCGTGTGTGTATATAATATAATATGAAAAAAAAAAAAATATATATATATAATTTTTTCGCACCTCCATTCACGGTAAAAATCGCGAGATTTCAGTTTTTTTCTTTCTCTTCTTCATCGTTATTTTAAATATTCCAATAATTATTCGCTTGATTTCGTGTTAACACGGCGGTTAGACAGAACGAAAAAAAAACCGAAAATCTGAAACATAAAACCGTCCGATATCGCGTTAAAAACAAAAAATTTTAAAATACGCAACTGTCCAATAGTATAAAATTTATATATATATATATTTTTTTTTTTTTTAAACACAAGATACGCATATATTTAAATAACGCTTTCCCGGTGAATATCACTTAAATCGTATATAAATTTTACCATATTCGAAATATTCTTCTCCGTACGCGTACGTATTATTTATTATGATTTTTCTACAATTATTTGAAACGCAAGAGGAATCTTTTTTTTTTTCAAATATTAACTAAACTATCGGAAATAGAATATTTTAAAACGCGTAACGCGTATACATCGTTGAACGCGAACGTGCATTTATGATTGATAATATTTTGTTTCGTATTCGGAATACTCGTGTCCGAATAAATGGACAAAAAAACAAAATATTCGGAATAGTTATTCGAATACTTTTAAAAAATATATTCCAGTCGTTTTATAATTCTATTGACAGTTGTACTGTATAGTTTATAAATGTCTCAAATATTGTCTTTATATGTTTTTTAATTTTACATTTAATTTTAAAAGTACTTACAAAAACAGAAATACATTGCTGTACACAGTGCGCGTGGCCGATATCATGAGGTTATTGCGGTAAGACAATTACGAGAAAAATTTATGATTCTCAAGATATATTACATATTGTAAATATTTACAAAATATTATAAAAAAAAAAGAACTTAAAACGTATTATTTTTTTTTCCCACAAATCCGGTAATATTCATACGTGGTCGATTAAAAACTGTATTATTTTTGAGATGAATACTGTACAAACGTATAAATCCGATCGAAATGTGACGAAACGTGATTATTGTCAAATCGTTACGTCGTCCGTCGGCGTACCGCGGGACAAATGTCGTTCGTTTCTCGAAACGACAATCAATTCGTGAGAAAATGAAAAAAATTTGCCGACACAACGGAAACCCTGTCACGTGTCCGCGGATTTCCGGATTTGTATCGTTTATTTTTCCGAAAGAGGAGCGCCGATTGTATTAGTTTTCGAATTCAGAGAACGGCAAACGTCGTAATGCCCCACATCGTATAATATTTCCAAATCTCGCGTCTATAAACTTCGTTGGGGGAGCTTTTGCACGTGCGCGAAATATCGCCGTGGGAAGTTTGTAGTAATGGACCACCGCGCGCACGCCATAAAAGCGTTCTGTGTACTGTCCGCGTATGAAACGCCGTAAAAACGAAAGCGATTTGCGGAGAAATAAAAAGACGTTTTCGCGGCCGAATGTGTACACACACGCACATTGTGTGCACTCGTGTAAATCGTCGTTCGAGAAACCAACGAATCGATTGTCGCCGTGCCGGGTGCGATTAACGTGCGGTTCTCGTCGACGTCTGAATAATAATAATAATAATAATAAAAAAATCGATACAATTCGAAAAAATCGAACGCCGCCGAGGTTTCGACTTTCTAACGACGCGTGGGGGTGGGCCCAGTTGAGAATTCCGCCGGGCCATTATTGCGGACGTCCGGGTGATTCGCAGATTTTACGAATGGACTTCGCGAATTCGTGCAAATGACGCGAGGTGTGTTTTGATAAAAATTTCGACTGTCTAGCGCATAGGTTCTCAAACATATTTCATACACCGCCCACTTCGACAATCAAAATTTTTTTAATGCCCCCCAAAATTTTTAAACTTACCAATCCTTAAACAGTTATTACAATTATTATATTTAAACATGCCATATTCTATTTTAGAGTTTAAACTTACATTTCAAAGGAGCATTTTTAATAAGTGCATAAAAAAACGCATACTTGATCGAATTTCGATGTTTATTTTTATTAAAGTTTAAACAAATCTTTGAATTTAAATTTATCGAGCTTACATAATGTGATGGATGAACCTGATGTAGTTTAATCAGTTTTTTTTTTTAATATCAGACTCGAATTTACTTAAATGGCATTAAATCCACGTTCGGACAAATACGATGATGAAAACGCTATTAGATATCTTTGAACAATCGACCATAATCCAGGGTAAAGTTGCGGGATTACATAATTTTTCGATTTTTTTAATCAGCTATCGCCCCTCAAATTTCTTTGGGCCTTTTACTGCCCCCCTAAAGGCCACTAACGCCCACAAGGGGGCGTTATCGCCCACTTTGAGAAAGAATGGTCTAGCGAAACACGGGTGGGCTACACGAAATCGGTTAGCTCACCCATATGGTATTTTTTTTTTTTTATGTTTCCCGTGGAAACGGTGACTCGCAATTTTGTTTTTTTGAAATAGATTCGCCAATTACTTACAAAATAATATCGGTATTGGTATGAACGCGGTACCGTGGTGTTATGGATGGACCGAGTTTATGCGCGTCGAGTTCAAATTATTGTTTAATCGCGTCCAAACGTATTATTCGAACTCCGTTCAATCGAGTTGAACACGAACGAGTTACTTGGATAAAGAGATTTTAGAGTTTTGTTATTGCACGTTACGGATTTTAGAAAGCAAATAATGCTATCGTCGCATTCGATTAGACGATTCTGAGCGGAGGAGCCACGGTGTAATATTGTTTACGATCAACGACAGTGAATCATTTTAACGTAACTTCTTAAAATATACCAGCTAAATAGGTAAACGTTTTCAAAAACCGTTTTCGTTAATATATAAATATATATTCAAAGTTACATCACTCGGTGAAAATTTCAAGACTCCAAGACCGTTATTGTTTTGAACAAACATTATTTTTCACAAAAAAAAAAAAATAATAAAAAACACACTTTGTCTAAAATGGTTTTAAATGTTTATTAAGAAAAATTGTATCGTTGAACGATTTTCAAGATATTTTTTTTTTTTAATATAGTTGAATTAACGTACGCGTCTGATATTGTATTAAATTTTAAACCTTAAAACTAATAATTACTTCTTATATAAATCAAATATATCAAAACCTGTAATTGGCCATAAATATCCCAGAATTAAAAAACAGTTTTTTAAAATAAATTTTCGTCTTCTTATACAAGCAAATTTCACCGATATCCTGGATTTTCTCAAATAACGTTAACTATATATTATATTTACACTATGCACTCGACTTACATAACCCTACTAGTTTCAGAATCCCTGTAGTGTACTCTTCTTCTTCTTCTTCGTCAGCCGTGTCATCAGTTTAATGGACTCGTCATTAAAATAATCGTTCATCTCACAATTCCCAACCGCTATTTACGTGCTACGTACTTTTTTTCTCTTGTACGTCCCCGCATTCGAATTCTTCGTCCCGTCCCATCATACAGTTTACGACGTTTTCCTTCGTCCTCTTCACTTCTCATCTCCAAAGTCTTAGATTATTTCCCCGGGGATAAGTCAGCTCTGTTGTTCTTGTCGGTTCTTCGATAGTACATATTTTTTTTTCCGTCCCCAGTATTCCTTCGACGACAATAGGTTCCTGTTGACACAACGTGGAGGAGACCGCACCTCGACTTCAACCTATTCGCGTTTCTTCTTTTCTTTTTTTTGATTTATGACTCCTATATCGAACAACTGGTAAATCCGTAAGTTTTTAATTCTATGCAGGAGTTTGATCGTGACAGTCGTTTTCAGACATCTTGTGATTAGTCTGTCTGTCTATATGTTCTTCGCATGTGCCGAAGACACTGGACAGTCGCATTCAGACAGTGATAAATAGCTCAGTGCTGATTTGTCTGAAGAAAATAAAATGCAAAAACGTCTTTCTACATCAGATCATCTTTACACCGTAGATAGTTCAAAATCCTTAGTATAGTCTTGTCAGTAGATATGGCGAAATCCGTAAAAGTTTCTCATTCCTACAAAAATGTAAGCGAAAGTTAAACGTAAAATAACAATTTACGTATAAACGACGTGTTTCGCACGTCGCTATGCAGTGTTGTGCGTGGTCAGGTCGTGGAAAAAATGCGTGTTATCGTGTACGGTTTTAACATTCGGACTGCGCTGTGACCATGGCCGTGGTACACTCGTACATATATAACAATAATATATGAGTGCGTGCACGAAACACCGTTCAGAGCGTGTGCGAACGTCAAAAACGAGATTTTTCCACCCCATCTAAATGATTCGCGTGGAAAACGCTCTAATAGACGCGTCGTTAATCTCCGTGTCCAATGTACGATAATATATGCGTACGAGTGATTCCTGTGTATGCGCGTTATTGTATAGTCGAAATAACGACCTAAAGGTCGAAAACCCTTTTAGTTAACGTATCCCCGCACGAGCATTCCGCCCCAGTTATTTATAACGATATAATATCGTGTGTATACGATTACGGTTACATATAATTTTATCATCAGTGAAAATACCTATCGCGTACGCGGTATACGCTTCGACTAGATCGGAGTGAAACGATACGACCGAATTATATAATAGTAATTCGTGTTTTGTTATACGCCAGAGATTAGTTCGAATAACGTTAAATACCCGCGATATACAACAAATTCTAAAGCCGCTGATCACAATAAACTGTTGGAATTTTTATTCTTTTTTTTATAGACGGATGAGAAGACGAATGCACGATAAATATAACAGTACGCGTGGAGCAAATGGCGAAATGAAAATAAGAGAAATTATCCGCAATGATTAATGCAATATATCAATCCAACTACAATAAGTATATTAAGTATAGTCTTCTTCGATCCCATTTGCGGAACAAAGTACTTTCTCGTCTACGCGGACTAATAGATTCTTGTAGAGTGCGTGAAGTTCACACAATCTTGTTTCAAAGAACAAACGGCGACTGGAAGATCAGTCGACCTTTTCGGGGAAAATAAATAATTTCACGATAAACAAAACAAAAAAAATGAAAATGAAAATGAAAACCAAATATAATCAACGCAATCGGGAATCGCCACTGAGTAAAAAATTTGGTCCGCGACCGCCCAATTCGGTCATTAAATACATAAAATATCAGTGCGGTTCAGTCTAATAGGATATTTGGCTCGGTCCAGTTTGGCAAAATTGTTTTTAAGACATCAGTTGAATTAAACGTAATTAAATGACAACGAAACAGGTATGGTTCCGATTTAGGCCACGTCTTAGCAGGTTCGGTCCGGTCCGCGAATTTACGGATCGCGCGGAGCACACTTGTAGCGTGAAGTGAACAACCGCTCTCTTTGCCGTCTTATATCTCAATCGATCATCCGCTATCACTACACATATTTCGCACCCTTTCCCGAATAAACAATTATTGTTGTACGCTTGGGGTCGCTCGTTTAAATGAACAGTTTTCCGCGTTTCGTTGTCAGAAAATGATGAAATGTTGTCATTTCGTTCGGAAAATATTCATCGACGTGCGCATAAACCGCTTATGCCATTGTAACTGCGTTTTCGATTCGAACACGTAATATTATTATAACGTGCTGTTGATCATATAACACCGAGCCACGTCTTATACGCACGCCTCTGTATAGATGTTTTATCGTACGCGTTATAACGATACGTGTGTATTTAAATAAAACAAAAAAAAAAAAAAAATACGACACCCGGTCCTCTTTGTAATATAATAACATATACTGCATAATATCGTCGTCGTCGATTGTTATTGTACGATATAATAATAATAATAATAATAATATTGTTCTTAAACGCGCGCGTACACATATAGCTGTTAAACACATATTATTAACGCGCGTTTTAATTTGTTTTTTTTTTTTTGAACGCGAGAAAAAAAATATGAATAATTAGTCGGTCTTTATTTCTATATACACGTACGATTGGAATGTTTTTTTTTTCTTTTTCTTTTGAATTTATTGTTTGTTTGCTCGTATTGTATGTGCACGCGTTATAACAGTGTGCCGTTTTCTACGACGACCCGTCGCGTCGTGAGACGCATCCAACTTCGTGGTCGATTCCGATCGTTTCGTATATAACTCGTAGCGGTGAACGTTTTTATACGACGGTACGTACAGCATACTGATTATATACGTGTATATACAATCGAGGAAGCGTTTTTTTCGAGTGTTAATTTTTTTTTGCTCTTTTACAGATCCAAATAACGATATAATAATAAATATTATGTACACCTCCTAATCGAGCGATAGAGGCCAAATACACACGACCATTAAAATACGAGTCTTTCCGAGAGAATATTCACACGACGACGGCCGGCGCACGTTTCGCAAGGCGCGCCTAGCAGAAATCGTACATTCTTTTTTTTTTTTTTTTTTTTTAATGTCTCCCCTTGAAATATTGTCGCGGCGCGTTCCTCTCGATATAAATACGATCAAAAAAAAAAAAAAAAAATCGTAAAAATCGTTTAAAAAATAATAATAAAAAAAAGTATTCGATACGCGAATGAAAACAAAAAATAAAAAATAAACAATATTACACCACTGGCGAATAAATAAAAAAATTCGTATATACAGTAAACTGCTTATTTATTGTGACACGCATCGGTTGCGTTATTAATTTTGTTCCAATAAACCGGTTGTTTCCATAAACCCGAAATAAAAAAAAAAAAAATTATTATAAATTATTTTATAATCTATTTGTTTAATTAAATCCATTATATTAGTGTCAAATACGATTATAATATTATTCGCAGTGTTATTTATATATATATATACGAATGGACGATTGGAATCATTTTAAAGTTCGTAATAATACGGTCATTTCGTGTAGGTTTCCTGTGAATATTAAAATACGTATATGCGACGACGATATTTTTTTTATCGATATTCGATTCGAGATGTTCCGACTTTATGTGTTCCGTTGTCGTCAGACACCGTTTGTTCATTATTCGATCATTTGAGAGAGAGAGAGAGAGTGAGTTGACATTATTTCCCATCGAAAATTCCTACGCTTTTAAGCATTAAAAACGAAAATGCAATAAAATTTCGAATCGTAAACGAGGCGTACAAGTTAAAGTAGTCTCGCCATACGCACTGCGCAGTATAATATTTGAATAATAACTTACGAACACCCTTAACGGGTTCCGTCGTACAAGAGATGCCTCGCTCTTCTCCAGTGGATTACCATCCGAAATCGCTTTCCAATATATATTTATAATGTGTCATTATATTTCGTCGTATTAACGTATGCCCATATACCGAGATGATACCTAACCGCACTGACTCTCATTATAAAACGTGATCGTAGAGTTCCGAAAACAGCGGAAGATAATTTTCGGATAATATACTCACATTATATTTATTGTATCGATACGAAAAGTAATAATATGCGGTGAGAGACTGTATTGTATCGTATGAAATGCACTCGTCGAAATAATAACTTCTGGTGAAAACTGTACGTCGTTATAATAATATTGAATATGATATTAAAAAAAAGAAAAAACAAATGAGATAATAAAATATATTCCGCACTTTTTCAGTAAATTGTTATTATTATTGAAAAAAAAATTGCGAAAAATCTCGCCGTCTCGACGAAATCCGGAAATACTCAACAATTTATATATTTTTGATAATATCTTCGAATTCATCGCAAAATTCAAAAAAAATATATATATACATTTTTTTCTTTTTTAAAGTAACGATCACTATTTTTATTAACGTATATGATTAGGAAAACCTAGAATTAAAAAGAAATTCTTCACTTATCGCTAAAAAATCACTCTGTAGCATGCAGCAGTACACGAATTCCGTTGAAACCATAAAAAGCCATTCGTCGGTTTACACGATTAATATTTTTTTTTAAGAAAATAAAATTAAACAAAATCGACTAATAATAATAATAATAATAATCGGAATTCATACCAGCTTTATAATTCATATCATCATCTTCGCAATACGTTACAAAACGCTCGTCACCACTACGATACGCTTCAAGGTACAAACGTGTCTTATACACTGTAGTTAATTTTAAACTGTATTTTATCTCATAATATCACATAGCTGCCGTTTATATAAATATATAAAAATATTTTGTTTTTTCCATCGTATTGTGATGACAATGTTTCTTCGGTGATACGCGCGGTCGAAATCAAATAATATATTTCTTGAAAAATATTTTTAGGATAATTTTTTTTTTTTTGCTAAACGCATAATACGTTCGACACAGTTATGGAGAGGGAAAACCGAACGCGCGATATCCGATTTCGATTTTCCGAACCAGTTAAACAGTAATCTGTACCACGCGCGTACTCCTCCGCAAAGACGAGCCAATTTTATATTTTGTACACGGCGAATGACGACGGTTGAAATTTATTTGCAGACGTTAAAATGCCGATCCTTTAACGGAATTCCGTTTCGGTCACGACCGATACACACGCGCAGCTATTGGTAATTACGGTTCCCTGGCACATAAATATTACGTAATTTATATAGATACGAGCACATACTGCCAAGGATAGTCAACGAGATCCGAGGGAGGGCTGTGTACTGCGCGTATTTATATAAATATTATTTTTCACAATACTCTCTCGGACTGATTGTGCACGTATATAACGTTATACAGATTCAGGCACATATTGTTTTTTTTATTTATGAATTATATAGCGAAGGTGTGCACACGTTATTAATACACAAAAATGGATTGAAATAGCAATGCGTGCAGATCACTATAATATCCCGCCTTGAATACTGCGAGATTTACACAGATTTAGGTGTAGAGCGAAAAGAAGAAAAAAAAATTAGCGTCGAAACACGGAAAACGGTATTGAAAAAAAAAAAAAAAACAATCTCTTAATATAATACCGCGAAAATATATTATACGGAAATTCATGAAAACGGATTTATACCTTACTCCGCGCAATTTTTATCTGTATTCGACAATAATAATAATAATAATAATAATTATTATTATTATTATTATTAACGAAATATGTTACAGAAACCGAGCACTGTTGTTGTGTTCACCATTTGTACCGCGCCGTTATTCCGCACGTTATACGCGTTTCAAATACCGCAGTCAAAGTAGCAAAAGTATTGACCGGTAAAGCGTTTCAAAAGTCCATTAAAAAGTTCAATTTAATTCGGTCGTGCGTATACAAAACGTGTGGTTTTTTTTACTTTTTAACGTCCACACACGTCTGTTTGCCAACAAACTCGTATAAGTACTCATGTTATATATAATATAATATAATTTTACGTACATTCCGTTTGATCTAAACTAAAATTCTTCGCTATATATATAGACCAAAAAGTAACGCGCGTATACGAGTTCCGAGGAAAATTAAACGAGCGCATAAATTCTTTGTTTACAATTATAATTTCAAAAAAAAAAAAATGAAATAATTACGGCAACCCCGTCGTATCTATATACGCGTATACGTAACGGGCTCCGTCGCGTATTCTCGTGGTCTGTAAAACACATTAAAAAAATATTACAAATGGAAAACACGGGGAAAAAGTGCGTGGGAAATAAAATTACGAGAACGACGTGTGCGCAGAAATATTCGAATGTTCGTGACGCCAGAATAGCTGGTTCGTAAAAGAAAAAAAAAACGTTATTGAAAATCGTGGAAGCCCGCAGTAGCGAGTTTATATTATAATAACATATTACGAAGAGTTGTGTATAATATTATATATATATATTTATATATATATAAGGTTTGTGCCGTCGTCGACAAAATAATTTGAAAAACACACAATATCGTATATCGATTTCTCACGTACGTATAATATTATAACAATTAAAAAAAAAAAGTGGACGCGGTAAAAAAAAAATCTAAATTCCTAAAATATACTTTCTTTTTATTGTGGTTAAAAAATAATAGCGAAATATGGAAAAATACTTTCATAAAAAAAAAGAAACGAATACATTTCGCGAAACGAAGTATAAAAATCCAATTCCGCGCCAATCGTAGCGGGCCCAGGGAAATTAACCGATATATTATTATTATTATTATTATTATTTGTTTTTACTTCATTTACGCTCTATAGTTATTACACACACACACACACACACATGAGAATCCGTTATGAATAATTCATTACAGTATTAATATTATCGAAACTTAATTAAAATTTTATTTATCGTTTTTCCAGCGTTTTATTAACGGTAAAATGAATTCCCAACGGTCGGTAAAAAAAATGTTTGAAAATGTCTGCTATCGTGTGTTCGGAGTAAGGTAAGAACAACTGATGTCGTATACGATTTTCAAACGTTAAAACGAATAATTGAACCTTTTACGAATAGTTCAACATATAATAATCGCTATAAATAGCGTAACATTTTAAGGAAATTTTTGAATAAAATTTTTTCCCGCTTATATAATGCAAACTTATACGTATTCGGTATGAATTTCGATACTCCATAGGATAATTATTTTCGAAACACTTGAGAAATACAATGATGAATTTTGACGAGAACGCTATTTTTGCAAAACCCCCCGTTTCATACAGCGTTTAAAACATATTGATAAAATCGAAAATTCACCTCCTTCAAGTACCACTCCACTGGAAAATTTTGTACCGGAAAACGGATACGTTATAGAGCCGAAAAGTTGTATATACACAGAAAAAATAAAACAAATATCGTTGTAAAACCGCAATATATCTTCGCTGAGAATCTAAAATAAATATTAGAGTATACTCGTGCGAAATTGAGTATTGAGTGTTTTTTTTTTTTTTTGCTATCGAAAACGTCCGTCGATTATGATATAAAAATACGAAAAATAATACGAATTCATCGATAATAATAAAAAAAAATCGTTAAAAAAAAAAAAGAATTAAAGTGTCGATAAGATACCAATTTGCCGACGATCCGAAGTTCCCTGGAACCGCGTCCGCGAGATATTCGATATTTTTTCTGAACGAAAATATTGTTTAGAAGACTGCGCTTTTAGTGTACAAAAATGTACAATTAATACATTATAAAACGTATGATGCGAACGAGCGCCGGCGAAGAATTCTCACGCGAGTTCGGTAAAGTCGAAGAGTCTTTCCAGAGGCGTAAATATACTTGTGTTATAACATTCGACCACGACGATTATTATTATTATTATTATTATTGTAATAATAACTCGTCGTTATTTTCTCGTAATATAATAATAACGTGTGTCAATAGAATACGGCGTTGTGTCTATCAATAATAACGACTACGACGATAATGACGATATATCGGTAATTGCAGTTGTTGTAACGAACAAGCGCGTATTTGTGTGTGTGTGTGTGTGGGTTGTAAAGGATCTCAAAACTATACGTTAGCAAATGCATGCAGCGCTCTAGGATCGGACCGAAATCATTAAAACGATTATTATTATTTTATTCGTAACTTTTGAGTTGACGAGTCACATTTAGATTCCGAACGAAGCGATAAAACTTACTTATGTATAAATATAATATATATATATATATATATATGTTATGATTTTTAGCGAACCTCTGCTCATCTCGATCCTTCGATCACGGCTTCCGTCTCCGACACGGCGTCAATGTCAAACAAGCCGGTAAATCCATTGTCCACGTTTATGTTCCGTACCGAAAGCATACGCCAGATCCGACGATCGACTCCGCATACGGCTTCGACTCGAAGGACTAGAGTATACTTTTGAAGAAGCCTCTTTGTCTCTGATTGTGCTACCAATAGAGCATTGGATATATGTATTTCCGTGAAAATGATGAACTGCCGTGTCGTCATCACTCATCATAGCCTTAGTGCTGCAACGAAACTCTACAGGTCCCAGAGTTCCGTCAAACCACGGATTCATTGGTGGCGTTGATACACACTACGATAGTATGGACGATTGATGGAGTGGTGCACATTTGTTATGCCAAACAGTTTTGCACTCGGCGAAAACGTATACAGAATAGTAAGTGGTATTTTTTAGACTGCTGAGGACCACTCGAACTTTCATTAGTCGAGTCTTTTTTTTTTTTTGTAAATACGATACGATTGTGTGTTTAAAATTAAAAAAAAAAAAAAAATCCGGATAGAACCTCAATCGTCGATATTAATAAATGAATAACGGCGATAAACAAATTCAATATTATAACGATAATAATAAATAAATAAAATAACAACCGATGTTGTTCGCCATCGATCATCGTTCATCGTACACGTACATGGTATTATAAAATGCGTCCGCATGTAATTCAAACATCGACTTCAGGTTTCTACGAATATTTTCGTGCGAACACGACGCGGAATACCGATGAAACCTGCCGTCGACGAATGCTCGTTGCAGATACGGCAGTTATTTTTTACGTTTTGAATATTTCGATATCGTTCGGGTATCGATGGTAAGCGGACGACGGAAGCGTACATTGAAGTCCTATATAAGGAATAGAATCATATTCGCGAATAAATATAAATCATATTCTCAATCTACGCGAGAATATTTTAGCAGAAAAATTAATATAACGACATCAGCCTCCTGCACGCGTGCGTCCTACACAACGGAACGGCGGGCGGCGGTCACAGTTTTACTCGATCTCGGCCCTGTTAAAAATCCAATTCGCGCCACTGACGAAATATTATAATAAATTATTCATTTCGCTCTGTGTATCTCTCGAGCTGCGCGTATAAACGTATATATATATAGGGACGAAATTCAATTTTCAAAAAAATCCGTCGCATTTGATAATAATCCCTCCCGTATACATGTATATGTCACTATAGTGTTTCGACGGTCAGGAAGGGATCAGCCGTCGTCGGTCTCTCGTGATTTTCATACCGCGCGAGCCACGACACACCCGCCGTATAATAATAATCTTTTCTGCGCGTGGCTGGTAGAAGGTGTGTGTGTGTGTGTGTTTTTTTTTTTGACCGAAATTTTTCGATTTCCGAAGCGGCGAGCGTATTTCTATTTTCGCTCGCCGTCCTCTCGTCACGTACCACCGCTGCGCGCAGCCACTCTCGAGCGTTTGACGACACCCGGGCCAGCAGCGGCGGTCGTAGTTATTCCGACAACGACGCGAGCGCGCGCGCCAGTTTTGACGTTTTCTCGGGTATACCGCACAACAATAAATCGATAATCGACTGTTATTGAAACGTCACGGGGAGAGAGAGAGAGAGAGAGAGAGAGAGAGAGAGAGAGGAAAAAATATTTTATATAATGCATAAACCAGTGATTGACAGTGCCATTATTACACGACCCGGCAACGATGACGATTGCGCGGGGCTCGGTTCGATTGTATATTCCGACACGAGACCCGAAAAATCCACAAACACGCATACATTCAACGCTCGCCGTTTCACAGATTCGTTTTTCGCTGCATTTGTACCAGTTTCACACGCCCTCCAGCCCCGGATATTTCTGTACGTATTCAATACGTGTGCGTGTGCGTGTGTGTGTGTCATATTATAACAATATAATAAATACGCGTGTTAAATAAACATACGCGCGTGAATTCTTTTCGAAACGTTTTCGTGACTCCTCTCCGCGGAGGCCACTGGAATCGCGTACAACGCGCGTTAAAGATCGCACAGCACGTTTGGATAATATTCCGAATACATATTATTGTTTTTTTTTTTTTTTGGAATACACTATTTGAAATAATGTTAAAGAGTAATGTTGAAAATAATGTTGAAGAGTATTCCGAATACTTATTACTACGTCCATCGTATTTTAAAATACAGCAATTAAACATGAAAATAATCACTCGTTCGATGTAATTTATTTCGGCAAAAAAAAACAATACGAACGAGCGGCAATAACCGATATTCAAAACGACGTCAACTGTTTAATCTCGCTCTGTTCGATTGTGTTTGAACTCCGCAACCTTATTCGATCAATCCAGTATTATTCGATTGTGTTATAATTATTTACAAATAATTGCGATATTATCAATTCACTTGTCAGTTGTCGTGTTAATTTTGTAAACACGGGATTCGTATGGAAATTATCGATCTCCCTTCCCCCAAATACGCACGTCGATGTCTGCTCGCATTATTCGATAACATAATAATAATAATAATATATTTGATATTCGTGTGTTATTGAAAAGTAGTAAAAAAAAAAATACTCCAAATATTTAAGGAATACCGTTGTCACGAAATATTCGAATAAAGTAGAACACGGTGTACATATACACTTTCGTGTATACAGAATTTCATAAAAATCAATGGTTTCCCAATAATTCCCTTTTCGTCCTCTGCTCGGACAAAAAATCGATCATTGGATAGTAGAGAAGACGGACGTGTGTGCAAAAATGTCTTAAATCATTTTATTCAATTCGAAAATACCGACGGTACGTATTATTATTATTATTATTATTATTATTATTATTATTATTATTATTATTATTATTATTATTATTATTATTATTATTATTATTTTAACTATTATATTATTTTACGAACGATTTCGCTGAAAATCTTGCACGCTCTTTTTTTTATACGAAAACCGATATTTCCACCAAAGATTTACGTTTTCACGCACTTACAACATGAATATATATTATTTACAATGAGAAATCAAAAAAAAAAAACCATTTATTTACACATTGCGCGTTCGTATTATGTGTACGACGGGCAAAATACTTTAAAAATCACTATAAGTATATAATTTTCTTCGACTATAATCTAAAAAGAACGTAATAAAAATTTGATTGCAATCACTGTTCATTATTGCTTATACTTATTATAAATTGTATATTAATTAATAAAATCTCTACTTTTTGTTATAAAGAAGTCTTTAGCAGAATATTCGCTATTAAATTAACAACTTAATATCAATTTTAAAACATTTTATGACAATATTGTTGGTTTGTCGATGTATTCATTAATAATATCCAAATACCAGGGAGAACCCCTGGTTTTCCTTTATCGCGCCGACGCCGTTGTGCCAATCAATTTGGCACAGACTGTAGACACAATATGGTCCATATAATATTAGGTATAATATAAGACGGTTTTGTGTTATAGGTCCATTAGTTACAAATCTCGCAATAAGAATGAAAAGTACAAAATTAAATTTTATTATTATTTACTCGGGTCGTAATTCATCGAATTTTCTGGAAAATTTACAAAATAACAAATTTGAATTTACTTGCGCAGATTTGTAGTTACTTATTTAATATAAAATAATATTTTAATATAATACATTATAAGTATAGGTATTTTTGGGGGGACATGCGCTCCATTTGCCTCCCCTTTTTAAATCTCCGCCTAGGTCCGATGTCTTTTTCCGTGTTCAACTGTTTGAATGTTCGCCTATCATTTATATTCACAATTTACTATGTACGCTTTTCACGTTTTCTACACACACACACAGGTACACCTGCTGCAGGGCAAAACAAATAAATTTGTATTAAACTAAAACGACAAGAAGCAACGGGATTTATAATGGTATTAATAAAAATTATTAAAAATCAATCGCCAATTAATAGTATTTTTTTTTTCAGGGACTCGTAATAAATTTAATTCAATTACGTTTCTGTTGCGCGTAGGCATATACAATGAAAATCGATATTAATCGCGTCTATAAAATAATAATAATGGTGCCCGAGGTCAATTATATTACTGAAAACGAGAATACGTTTGTTTACTGATATTACGAAATATTGTCGTACAAGTCCTTTTACGCGTATTCGATCGGTGTGCTGCAACAAAATCATTTGTCACATATACCTCTACATTCGATGGAGTTAATAATATATTGTCCGGCATCGATTAGCTAAGAGGCGAAGCTCGTCGTGCCGATGAAATTGTTCGTTTAAAATTAATACATTATAAAGGCGGCGATCGTTTAATGTATAAAATTGATCGTCCCACGGACCGGTTCCATGTATATATATATATAATTTATAAATATATCATAATATAGACGTTTGTAAAACGATATATTTTTTTCTTCATATTATTATTATTATTATTATTAAGTATTAAAAACTGCATTTATCGTAAGATACCAGACGAAATTATCCACGGTTTCCGTAAATAGGAAGCGATTACATGTATTTAGTGATGACGTCCCACGCTCGGCTGCAAAACGAAATTTAATTTATGCACGATCGCGTGTTTGTAACCCTGTAAACATAACCGCGCGTATCTTCACATATTTTTTACAAATAATAAAAACTCAAAACACTCGGAACTACGTTAACCGTATATCGCGTTAAATACGTAGGACCAAAAGCGTATGAAAGATGAATGTGTCATTGCAATAGTTCATATCGGTTACGTAGAAATAATACGTAAAACTAATAAAAATACGCGGTAACCGTTACAGACTCAATTTCGAGTTTATTTTGTCATTAAATGCGTTTAATCGTCACTGCGCAGACGGATTATAGGTATGAACAAAATACTCGGCAAAATCCATCAAAGTACTACGCAACGTTTTTCCACACCGCTTATGAATAGGGCAGGTATTGTCACACAAATTCGATTTGTGTATTTTTCGATGAGAATAAGTAAATTTATTTCGCATTTTTTTTTTTCGTTTTCTAGGTTATCATATAATTATTATTATTTTTTTTTCTAGAGCATTTTTAGAGTTTTCGAAAACACGAATGTTTGTTTTAAGATTTGTACACGTGATTTTTATATAAATATAACGAATTACAAAATTATACTATCGGGTAAATAGTTGTAGAGTAATAATTTTTTTTTTCCAGTTTAAAATTAAGTCAATGCCGATCTAGTCGTTTGTGAAATTTTTTTTTTTATTTTTTAATTTATATTATTTATATCGAAATTAATTAGAACAAACAAACTTTTAACGCGTCATTTTCAATTTTTGGAAAATAAAAACATATTTTAGGAGCATTTTTTTTTTTTACAGTTTTATTAAACATTCGGCGTTACTCATAAATAATAATAATAATAATATATTACGTAGCTTATTATTATTATTATTATGTATAGACATATACGTCCGAATCTCGTCACTGAATTTACATGTTTCCCGTGTATAAATAATGGCGATACGTCGTATACGCTCGTTCCTCCGCAGTTTGTGAGAGCGAAAATAAAAATCGACACTCTTCTCCACACCCTCTTTACAGTGCGCCACAACGAACGGACCCGTTTCCGTTGAACTTGACCAAAAAAGGATTGGTTCCTCAATTATTATTGTTGTCATTATTATTATTATTATTATTATTATTATTATTATTATTACTATTATTATTATTACGATGCCTTATTATTATCGATGCGTATAGACAGTTATAATACACCCGCGCGGTGGTGAGTGGAGACAGCTCGGGATAAAGTAAAATTATAATATACGATCGGTATTATTATATGTACTCGTACGTAGACAATGAATGACTTTTGATATTCAAATGAGTGGCAGAGCAACAGGTCCGACGACGTTTGAGAGTCGCATTTCGACTCGTTCGGCTGGATGGAAACGATTTCCCACCGCATCCGCGCAACCGTAACAATAAAATATATTATTATTATTTACAATATAATCGCATATTTTATAAAGGATAAAATGTTCGCTTTTAAGTAGGAGTTGGTATTATGCGTCGTTATAACTGAGTTCTACTAAACGTAGCCGCAGCTCCTGTGGTGCGCAACTATACATTTATAAGGGCCGGGGACAGTGGACCTCGCCTATTTCATAAATAGAGCATCTACCGCGAAACTCATCATTTTACAAAATTCAAGTTATTCTCACGTATCGTGTTAATATAAATATATAACTTATTTAATTTTCATACTTTATACAACACATTTATACGACGTGAATTTCAAAATAAAATTCAAAATTTTTGTGTACACAAATTGCTCGTAGATACGAGTACTCTTCTACGATCCTCCGAACCCTGTGTCCCGGCGCATTTCCATGACTGTAGTATGCACGCCGCCACTGCCACAGGGCCGGCGCGTGAGAGAATAAGGCGACTCGGGCGCGATCGTTCTAAGACGATTTCGAATTTCTCGAAATCATTCTCAATTTGCGTCTTAAGTAGAACATTATTTTTTTTTATTTATTAATATTCAATAACGCGTATTAATTCGTATCGAATTTCGTTCACTTTAATAAATTTTTTTTTTTTATGTAAAAATAAACTTTTTCTGTATATCGTTAATTTTCGGAGCTTCAGGAAAAATGTTTTTTTTTGGGCGCTATCCACTCGTCGTGAGATTTCTATGGAAAAATCGACGACCACATAACGATTCATTTTACCGGTGATTTTAAATGTGTAGTTTACTAAATTTTCTCGAAAAAACGACAAATGTCTGAAATCGTTTGACGTTAAATTTTTCGATTGAAAAACGATGCGCGTTTATAATATGCATTTTCACGAGTGTTTCTCAATATGATTCGTACAGTGTGTGTTGTCGATCGTTAGTTATTTTCGTATTTATTATTTTTAAACGATATGTGTCTTACAACGACGAAAACATGTTGCGCACGCTTGTTCGAAATGTCTGAGCAGCTGCCGCCGTCTAATAAAGTAGAAATTAAGGGTTCCGACGTTTCTACAACGGTTTGTTGCGTTACAGTAAAAGGGTTGAACGCGCGTACAAACAAACTGGTTGTATTCTGAGCGTGTGTGCTCAGAGTCCGCGGTTTACAAGATAACGATAATCTCGGAACGCGAGTTAAAATAATCCACAAACCCCTCTATTCGATTAATAGTGGATGTGACGTTTACGAGGCGCGTTAAAAATTCCGGTATACGTTTTCGAAAGACATCGAACGAAACAAACACGCGTTGTACGCGAGACAAGTTTTTGTGTGTACAAAACGCAAGGGGACATCACCTTCATCAACAATTTCGTACGTTTCTAAAAAAAAATAAATATTCACAACTGTTAACGCGTCCTGTTTACTTCTTCGCCTCCTATATCCCATTCGGGGGAACCTTCGGTACTAATTCTACTATTTCACGCCGTCCATCTCTGTCTTTGATCTCCTTTTAATCCCAGTTTCCGAGGTCTGATTTAACTACACGTCTATTCACCTCTGCCTAGATCTTTTTCCGCGGATTGTGCCTGTCGTTATTTTATTTTATATCATTTTGCTAGACGTGTCCCGCCCATTCCGAACGTTCGCGCTTCTTACAAACGATTTTATATGAGGCCATTATAGTTACATTTGATAAACCTCCCTGTTGATTACAAAGGTACGTCGCAATACTTTTCTTTCAATTGTCAGCAATTTCTCTTCGTTGCCCTCCGTAACCGATCGCGTTTCGCATCCTAAAGATAAAATTAGATTTGAGTAAAGGGTTAATTTCGGTTTTGTAGATAGTAACTCGGACTCGAACGACTATCCCAGCGCAAAATATTATCGTTATTAACTACTAAAATTCTTAGATTTATCTCATAACGCATATTATTCGTATTGTTAATATTAGTTCCTAATAATACCTGAAGTCAGTTACAGCTAGGAAAGTAAAAAATTTCCAACTATTAGGTCCGGTGTGTCTCTAGTTCTTGTGTTTGTGACTCGGTCAAGTCTTTGTTAACCTCGAGGTCTGCAGGCCAGAATAACGATTTATTCCCGAGTAATTCCGTTTCCCGACGAGCTGACATGGTTGTCTTATAACTTTCTCCGTTACTACGTTGAATAGATTTAAAAGAAGGTGCGTCACTCTATTTGAACTCTTATATGTTTTATTTCCAAATATAACTTTGCAAATGCTGTTAGAATATTACATAATATCATGAACTAAATCAATTTGGCTGATACAAGCCAATATACGTTATATATATAATATGCTATACATACACACATATATATATATATATCTACAAAATTCCACCGAATATTAAAATTCCGTTTCTATCGATAATTTATAATAATAGTATAGTACTATACTATTATTATAATACTATAGTATATTCTTAAACTGAAATAGTTTTGATGAGTTATAAATTAACGAGTTTCACTGTTGTAAACTATTTTAACAACTCGATGAATGTACACGAAACAATTCGGCTTAAATAATAATAAAATCGTATATATATATTTTTTTTTTTTTTTTTTTAAACTAAATAACGCTGTGTTTACACGGTACAGTTATGTTGCGTATTATTATTATACGTCGGATTGTTTCGATCGAATAATAAATAAATGAATTATACGAATAGTTGTGTGCGGCGGTTTACGCGTATATAATATTAAAACAAAATAATTTAGTTTGTGAAAGTATAAATATTGTAATATTGATCAATGTCCGTGAGATTCTCCGACAGACTAGTAATTTCTTTTTCGTGAAAATATTCGGTCTGATAATAGACGCGTGTATTATGTGAAAGTATAGAAACAACACCGCAATATAAACATAATATTATGAATAAAATACTCGTATTATCATATTTCGTGAATGCGCATAAAAAGATTTGATTGAAAATTACGAATAACAAAGGTAATTTTGTTTGAACACGAAGAGTCTGTGTATACTATACTTGTTGTTACAACCCAATAACCGTGAAGTATTTGTCACTTTTCTCGGGGGAAAAACTTTTCCGAGTTAAACGAACGCCAATTCTTTCTCCTCTTCTCGTCGTATACATTAAAACGGATCGACGATTCGTACACACGTGCGTACCACTTATACACACCATAATCGTTAGGGTTGTACGTCAACACGCGAGCGATTATTCTTAAAAAAATTCGTTTTCTTTTAGAGTTTTTATTTCTTTCGGGCGTGCCGATATAATATATTTATATAGTGACTACTTTCAACACAGTGTTCACAAATAAAACATATCGTACAGCCGATCGTTTCTGAATTATATTCCGAAAAACGTAAATATTTATATAATATAGTTGTGTAGTTGATTTTGTAAGATACGGCTGCAGGTGTTAAAGCGTTTCAAAGTGACTATTAACGCAGTCAAGCACAAGTGTACTATACAGGGATGTGTTTATATTCTTTTGCGCTCACGAGCAACGCAATCTCAACGCCTTCCTCTCGCCAAAACATTTATCATTTTTCATGATTTATTATTGATTTGTGTCTTAAATGCGATCTTTCATTAATTTTGTCGAATAATTCGAATATTATTAAATAATATTTACATACGAATGCAATAATAATCGCAATTTGTAATTTGTTCAAATTGAAATTGGAAATCGATTATGGCTTAACACAGTGTTAAAAAAAAAAAAAACAATATTTTACTGTACAGTGAATACATTCGTAATTGAAATAATGAAAATAGAAACACACATAATCCGATGAATCGAAAAAGCCAAAGGGCGCGCTTATTTATGGTGACGGGATAAGAGAAAGCGTGGTAAATAAGTGCTCGAGTCATGATAAACGACCGCACGAACTGCCGCAATTCAGGGCGAGGTGGACGGGGCGAAAGAGAACGAGTCGCGAGTCTGAAATGAGTCTAGGCGAATGGTTTTTTTTGTTTCTTGCACAAAACGGTCTATTTCGATTGATCTACTCGACTTTCGTCTGGATTTCCGTTTGTGATTTCCGTCATCCGAAAACGGATATTTTATCGTAACCGCTGTTTGAGAGGACAACAAACAAAAGTCAACAATTAGTGGTCGTAAGCGTATCGAAGTCACTGAACCCGATACGCGGAAAACGTGTATGAATCAAAACACGATAGACGGTGCATGGCGTGGATTCCTGCGAAGACGTGAAAGACGCGGAAGGAACGTAATGGTTTTCTCCGTGATACATCACATTTCTCCGCCAACATTTTATTGTTATCGAATAAAACGAGTGAACTGCATCACAACGTTCGTTCTGTTCGTTATTTTTGTACTATTATCAACGTCATGCCATCAGCACAATCGAAATCGATTAATTTATTTACGTAACGGGATCGGCGACGAAAATAAGGAAAATAAAAACGAAACTTACCGAACGGATAACAACGAATGGCTCACCGCTATGTCATACACGGTTACCGGGTGATCGTAACAAAAGCGCAACGACAGAGCGGCTATTCGTTCGGCGCTTATGCCGTAAGATCCGTCTAAAACTGAATACGGTAATAGAGACTCGACGGAGGCGAGAAGCCCGTTGGCCACCGGCGTCGAAAGGAAATCGGACGTAAGGAAATCGGAGATATTATCGCGCTATTGTGTATAGCGTTTTTCTTACCGTTTTCATATAGCACCACGACGACGACGACGACGACTACAACGGGACGACGCCCCGAAAGGGCCCTCCGGCGGCGCGTTTAATACGCATTAGACCCTGTCCGTACGGTAATCTGCCGGCTTGAATGAAAATCATCTTTCCAAAAGGGACGATATCCCGCCCGAGTTGGCTATATAATATCACGCCGTCGTCGTGTCGCAACAAGTCTAACTCCATCCGTCTGCCAGGGGGTTACGTGCCTTTGCCCATCGAACGTGTCGATGATCGACAAGTCGGCGATCGTCCAGACATCTGTCTGGATCGACGTCGTCTCGGTTAACAAAAAAAAAAAAAACCGTTTACATACACGCACGCGCGCGCGCTATTATCGCTTCACGTTTTAAATACGATATAATCCTTTGGCCGTGCGCGCCGAGGTGATTTTTTTTTCTTCCCACCAACCCCCGTAGATCGGTCGCGAAGATAAAACGCCCACGTCGTACACCCCGTCGTCCAACAATACACGGAACGGGCACGACGTCGAAGACAGATGTTTTCTACTGTTGCTGCTGATGCTGCTTCGTTGTGGTACAGATGACGGTGGTGGTCCGAAAACAAATACCCGGCGCGATGTGGACAAGTCACATTATACGCGCGCGGTGTGTCGTTTAAAATTAATTTTACGAACGTTTAAAACGACCGCCGCCGTTGTACTACGACGTCACGGGGCCTGCGTGAGAATGCAGAGGAGAAAAAGTGCCCTAGGACTATGGGAGGAGGGGGGGGAACGGCGGGGTAGTCTTTTTTTCTTCCCCGAACGCGCGCAATTTCGAGCAAATGATTTATTGAAATTTCACCGCGTCATATAAAAATAAAAACCCGCTTTTAATGATTTTCGCCATAAGTGATGGATCGAGCAATCGATATATATATATATATATCAACGATTTAAATACAAATTAACACGTAAAAATACATATATTAATTAAATGCCGTATTAAATATAATACAAATTAATTAAATCATTGACTACGTTTTTACTACAGTCTGTCGACAATTTGAAATATTTTCGAAACACAAGGTTTTCAGCCTTCCGACGACACCCATTTACCCTACGCCACTGTTTCTCCTTTTTCCTTAACACTCGCGAGTACCATCATACAGATCGTTTTTACTCTTTCGTCGGACACGCGAAATGAAGCGCGTGAATATGATTTTATAGTTTTGAGCAATGAACAAAAAAAAAAAAACCTTTTATTCGATTGGGTTAGACGATCGTTAGGTCTGTTTATATTATTTATACCTAAGACTGTTTCAAACGAAACCGCTTCTATTAGAGTTTTTTCAAAAAAAAAAAAAAACGTATGTACTCTCAAAAAAAAAAAAAAAAAAATGTCTTGCATCTGCCCTGTAATAATGTATTTGTTATAATAATAATACATTATTCGTCCGAAACACTCGTCGTCGACACATACGCGACGATAAAATGCGATAACGCAAATTGGTTCGCGTCGTATTATGTTAAGAAAAAAAGAAGAAGAAGAAAATGCACAGCACAAAAGACGAACGTAATCGAGTGCTGCTGTCGCGACAAAGCCACTTTCGGTGTTAAAATCAATTATTATGCGCAATATGTTCCTTCTATCCGTGTCGATATCCCAAATGGAATTACGAGACAGTATTGTTCTTTTTGACGTATCAAATAAAATAAATTATTATTATAAATAAATCATAATAATGTAAATGTATGGTCGGAGACGGGAAGAAGAAAAAAGAACAACAAAAAAATCGTTTTAATAATTGCCGTTTAGAAAAAAATTTTTTTTTTTTTACGTCATACCAATATTGTCCACTGCGCGTACACAAATAGCTATTGTAAATGGCTGGTCTCGTGTATAATATACGCGTTTTCCAATCATTTTAATAAACGCGCGCGCGACAATCACTCCGCGGCGGTCGTTATAAGCGACGAAAGAGTAAAAACGGGAATATTTTCGTTTTATTTTTATACAAACGCAATATATTATTATACGCGTTATTTACACGAAAACGACGCGCGTATACGGAATATTTTACGAGTTAATTTTTTTCTTTTCTTCCTTACTACGTATAATAATTTCCATTTTAAACCGTTTATTTTTACACGCAATATTACGTACGTAATATTGAAATTTATTTGAAAATATAAAGTACGTAATATATTGTCACTGCAGTACACGCGCGTAATGCGTAACAAAAATGGTGTAGAGAGAATAAATTTACGAAATAAAAAAAATAAATAAACACACATTCGAAACGTAAACGTCAAAATGTTATGCGGGGCCAAAGTGTTGTTGTTCTTAATGCCGCGTTGTCGTTGCTCGAGTAGGGGTTTTTTTTTTACAATGATATTGTTAATGTATTATTATAATAATAATAATAATAATAATAATAATACGCGAGAAATTATAATATTACATAATCACGAGTGTAAAACGAGTTAACGCAATATTTTATTCAAGTTTAAAGCTTAATTTTATTAGTATATTATTCAAATAACGCTCGTCGGCATCGCGCAATAAACACGTAAATAAATAATCGTACGATAATTTTTTTTTTTTTATTTCGCGTATAATATAATATAATACGTTATGTACACACAATATATATATATATATATATATATATATATATATATTGTAATAGTCTACCGAACGTACAAATATAATAACTTATTATTTTTCGTACGTGTATATTTTTTTTTTTTTTTTTAGAAAAACTCGTTTTTTACACGTTATAATAATAATAATAATAAGATTCATTGTGAAAATAATAACGTTTCGTTGTGTGTGTGATGACGTTCGTATAGTTGGATACGGTTTTTGAAACGATCCCGGGACACTAACCGAATGTGCGCAGAATCAAATTAATAATATCGCGAACCACGCGAATTTAATGCACTGGAAACGGATGAATAATAATATACGCGATAAATACGCGAAATATCGGGTTTTTTTAATTTTCATGAGTATATAGTTAGTGTATTTGACACGTAATAAAAATGCGGATAAGTGCCCACATTAAACAATTTAAACGTAAACAAAAAAAATATTATTTTAAAAGTATTTATTCCTGACGTTTTTGTTTTTTTTTTTTTTTTACCTGTTTAAACGAAAAATTATTGTTGAAGAATTTTATTATTTTTATCCGTCGTCGTGAACGTATGAATTAAACGCGTGATAATTTCCTTCTTTATTGTTCTCGAAAGCTACGAATTATATTTTATTTTTTAAATATTATTACGTGTGTGTGGAGACGAGAAACACTCGTTTCGTGGCAAATATTCGTCGCCTGTTGTAATTCGTTTAGAAATTACATTCGATTAGTGCGTAAGAGTTTTGGCGCGAAAACCTCGTTTTCGACAGCCAATACAACGGAGATTCGGGCAGACGTCCAATACCGCATAGTATCAATCGGTAACCGAAACTTTTCCTCGAGCACTCGTCATCGTCGTCATTCGCGCGATACACGCTTCGCCCGATGATTCGCATTCGTTCCGAATTATTTATTTATTAGTTCATTTCGTGTTGATATGTAATTTTTTTTTTTTTTTTAATAAATAAAAATGAATAAACTCTAACGGACGCTCGAGGAAACCGGACGAAAAGCGTTATTATTTGTGCCGGCAAAACACGCACGTACCCGCGAGTCAAATCGTACGATTTTTCAATCGTATAAATTCGTCATGATATTATTGGTCAACATTCACTTACGTCAAAAAAAAAAAAAAAATATATATATATATATAAAAAATCCTGTGGTTCTTCTAGGCCACAAAAATATATGAGCAACGTAGTGAGTACGTATATTTAGGTGAAATTCGTAAAAAAAATAAACGTAGAATAATATTCCGTACAGTTTCACCGTTGTAAAATCTTATTACGTCTCAATAATATAAGTGTACTAAAATAAAATATGACAAACTACCCGTTAAATTGTGGATCTGTTTTGTTTCTATTCGCTCGAATGAGATGTTCTTATTATGTCTACAGTATGATAATATTAGAAATACGGGAAATCGATTTAATCCGTTTCGTGTTGGAAACGCAATAACTATTACGATTCGTATATAAATACATAATAAATCAAAGGTCCGGGGAAGAATAATTGAGTTCAAAGCAAAAGTTCTATTTACTCGTGCGAATTTTCGGCGTCTATAACGAATTGATCAGAGTGAAAATTCTCCATTGTAGGAGGCACCTGGGCCAAAACGCGGAATATAATATTTTTAATTCGTCAGTTTGAACGCTATTTGTATTTTTATATTCGATACGTAAATATTGAATGTTAAACGTGCGATTTATTATTTATGAGAGTATTGAGCATTGACATTTTTTTTTATTAGAAAAGCGACGTGATTAAGTGAAAATTTGTGTACCCGTCGAATTTTTACTGAGCGCGCTCGCGCACATCGGCCTCCCCCGCCCCCCCCCCCAATCATCGTTGTCCACGATGCGTTTAAGCGCTTATAAATAATGAATCGTTTGTTCGACATTTGTCGACGTTTTTAATAATATTATATATTTACATAATGTTCAAAACGAATTCGGTCACCGCTTCTGTATGGCGAATTTAAAAATTGTAATACGCGACGAAAATTCCAAAAATGTCGTGGAAAAAAAAAATGAAAAATCACCGAAATTTCTGTACGCGTTTGATTGATATATGCATGATTCAATTTATAAATCGAAACGTACCTGAAAATATACTGAACGAAATCAGTAGTACGGCGCGTTTATGAACAAACGCAATTTTCTTGTTAAAAATGCGAGATTTAGTGTTTAAATAATACGATGTATTAACGATCCGCTTTTGTACCCTACTAATTTTGTAAGTTATTTAAAAAAAAAAAAAAAAACTTAAATACTCAAATACTTGTAAATAGTAACTATAATAATAAACTAATACGAATTTCACATTAATAGAAATTCAATATTTAAATATATATTTTATTTTTAACGAAATCAATGCTCAGATTTTCGCTATCAAAACCACTGCGGTGTTATTTCATTTCCTTTTTATACTTATTTTTTTACTATACAATATATATTTATAATTTTACTATACTTCATATTTAAACCTAAAAAAAAACGAATTTAATTGTTGTCAAAATACTTGTGATGACGAAACAATAATAAAAAATTTAATTACAAGCCTTTCATGAGTCATTAAACTGTCTAGGCCGTCCAGAGAATTATTTATATGCTCCAAGTGCATCATTTAAAATATTTTAAAACCAAGAAATTTGGTAAAAAAAAATAAAAAATGTAAACCGCGTAAATGTTTAAAAAGAATTTAATTATGATGTTTAAAACATAGGAGAAACAATTAAATGTCAAAACTGTACTGAAATTAAATAAATTAGGCTATAGAGTCATATATGAACACGATAATAAAGAAATTATCTTCTAACGCATCGGCTTTTAACTGTCAATCGTTAGAATAAATTAAATATTTCGTGAATTATACAACACACAATTATTACTACATGATAGGAATAGCGGACACCTATTGTAACCTAACTGGAAGGACAGTGTCCGCCGTTCACTGTGAAATTTCAAAGTATGTACCGAAATAACGTCCTTTCTCAAGTGGGTTTTGAATTTGTTGGGAATAAAAAAAAGTCAGGCGGACTGAAATCAGACAAATGGGAGGCTAGGGCGAACCACAAAAATCCTTTTTTCATCAAAAGCACACACCATTCCTCATGTACATTGTCTTTCACGCTTTTCTAATGCGCGAATTTCAAGTAAAAATCTGATAAAGCGTAAAACGATTAAAAATTCGATTCGCCAATCATCACACTCAATGCTGGTCTGTCGTCATAAAATACCTTCTCGCTCGCTCCCAGGACGAGTGGGCGAGATTCGTCGTGGCCAAAACTAATTCGTGCCACCGAAATCCTTATGCTCTCCACAAGTAATAACGCGCGGCAACTTTTCGTAGGTCTAACTGGAGGATTCACCAATCTTCGTACGGAACTTGATCGTCATTGCTTTGAATTTCGCTACTCTAGTAAAATAAAATCGAACGACTTCACTTATCGCGCTCTAAAGGCCGCGTAATATCGCGCCAAATTAAAACTTATTTTACCGAGTGTCTGTCGGACGGATATATGTACGCAAGCCGATGACAAATGAACCGGATACAGTGTCGCCAGATCGTTCTCGGTGATGCCAGTCAGCTCATTACTTTTCTGTCACACCTCGGTATATTTTAAGTGTGTATATATTATGTACATGGCTGTAAGCGTGTCCGAAAAGATAAACATACAATTTGTTATAAAAAAAAAATTTTTTTTTATCGTCTTTGTACGTACCTAAGCTTATTCAATACGTTTTTCTGCTGCTGTTGATACTGAATCACTTAAGCTTCGTCCATCGGACCGATCCCGAACCACATGCTGGGCGACTGATTGGAACACGAGCGACGTACAGATGATTAACCCACACACACATACACACATTTTGTTTTTAACCCTTATAACCCGCGGTAAACGAAACGAGTAACGAGAAGAACAGCGTTCGTACATTGTTTTCTGTTTAAATTACTTATCGTCGCTTATTCCAAAAACCTAATACACCAGCTCTGTGTATCGCTCGTATATCTCTTTTAATAAGTACACACGCCATAAATCAATTGTTGTTAGAGCGCCGCACATATACTATTCGATCGTATAGTATATATGTATAAAATTTAATTTCAATACGAACACCTTCTGGCTTTTTATTTTTTAATTTTTTTTTTTAACGCGCGTTCAGTGTAAAGCAACAAATCGATTGCCGACACCGTATTATAGCATTTGCTCAGCATTATTTATTGATATTTTTTTTTCGTTTATTAACCTCGATCATCGCTCTGCAACCGATTCGATCGAGAATATCAAATCTCGCTTAACGACGAATATTCGGAATATTATATATATATATAAAAAAAAAGAAAAGCTTTTGCATCGTTTTTGCCTAAACATTACGTCACACGCGTATTATATCGCATGAAAACAGATACACACTCGAGTGTGTGTGTTTATTGTGAATTTCAAATAATTAAATTTTACGCGTGTGTCCGTCCGTGGTGCGAATGAACGCCCCGATACGATTGCGTGTCTGCTACATTATGCAAATATCGCTGTAATATTATACAACCGAGTAATTGAAATGAAACGAAATTCTCATCGCAATTCACAATGATCGAATCCCCGCACTCGTAATCATCCGTGTATGTCGCGCATTTGTCTGCGCAGTCGACAAATATAAAAAATAAAAATCGCCATTCCGTCTGTTTCAATCTGTTACACAGCGTAAAAAAGATATTGGTAACGACAGAAAAAAAAGTAATAATAAAAAAAACGCCGAACAATCGATACGAAGTGAGTTAGATGAGAAAAAAATTTCTACGGATGATTCGAAATCGGAATTTGAAACCATTTTCGCGTGTCGAAAACCGCGATTTAATGTCTATCGTATACGATGAAATTTATAAAAAATTTACCGCACGTTTTTCTATTATGTATTAAATATTAAAATTGCAGAATAAAAACATCAAAATCTATGAATATTTTATAAATAGATCAAATTCTTAAATTTGAAAATGTGTTTTATTTGATGAAAATTCGAGTCTCTAAAAATCTTGAATAGAAATATTATATAAAAAGACCGTTTTTACTATGGTAAATGAGCGAGCAACTCCGTTCTTCGCAGCTCTTCACTTTTTGTATATCGAGTGTTACGCGTTGTCGTTTTTCATAGAAACGATACAATTTTTCGAAAAGTTTTAATAAAAAATGAAAAACGGTAATAAAAAGAAAATTGTGATAATAAGATTTTCGATAATTTTTCGAATTGAAATAATAACTATGTCGTATGAAATTTGATAATGGGTAATTGAAAACCAAGAATTAACTCCTTTTACGATTTAGTTGGACCAAAATTTTTTTTACTCGCGTACGTAAATTTCAATAATTCATTACCGTTATTTTTGAAAAACGCCACGGACGAATTACACAATTGAATAACGAATTTCGAAGAAATCGCGTATTTTAACAAGAAAAAACCATAGGAAAAAAAATCTTCAAAGTCCTGCAATGAAATTTTAGTTTAGGGTGAAAACTCGGAACACGCGCAGTTGGTAAAATGATCGAAGGAACACAATCCTTTTGATGAAAAAATCGTGCACGTAAAAACACAATATAATATGAATTCTGTGAGAATCTTTAAAACACGTTTATGTGGGGCGTGATGTGCGCAGAATCGTGAACCTCTCTATATCTAGTTAAATACGTATTATAGTAAATATATAACACGAATTTAAAACTCACTAAACACGCACACCGCTCGCGTATATGGTTCGGAGACACTACGGTGATGGCTTTATTTTATATAAAACTAATACGCGCGTCATATATAAATATAAAAGAGAGAAATACGTCTAAAAGAATTAAGAAACGCGCGTATAACACGCCACGAAAATACACAGATTTTTTTTTTTTTATACAATATTATCTAAACGAGAATATAAATTTTTTCGACGGCGATCGCGCAGCATAAGTCATAGGGTCGTCGTCTTACGACGCCTTTTTTTTCGTATATTCGAATTCTCTCACTATTACAATAACATGTAGGTATACTCGTTTTTTTATTTTTTCGGCCAACTGCAACCGACCGCGATCACACTTAACATAACAATGGACCGCGCATTATAATAATAATAATAATATTATTATTATTATGATTATACGAGTGTATATATATATATACATAAATATATATTTATAGGTGTGTTTCTTATTATTATTATTATTTTTTTTTTTCGTTCTCCCGGACGAGAATTCCGTGAGCGGCTGCGGCGGCTCCCGTCGGGGGGCCCGATTTATACGACTTGAAAAAAAAAAATGAAATGAAATGAAAAACACGACACTTGTGTACGTTATAAACACGTGAATAATACACAAAATTATTAACTCGGGGACGATATTATACGTATTTTATGTACGCGGGAGTCTGCGGACGTCAATCGGACTGGACGTTAATGCATTATAATAAAACGACGGCGGTCGAGTTCCCGCAGTGGGAAACGATTATAAACCGGCCGGGCGCGGAATATGTTTCGTACCGTATCCGTCTACTCTTTATAAATGCGCAGTCCAATCGGTGTGAACTGGTAAACGAATTCGACCGTCTCATTGCATTTACGTGGAAAAAAAAAAGTAAATTTTCTTCTCTTTTTTTTAAAAAAAACGCACGTGTCGTTAATTTTTCCTACACACACACATAAACGGACGGTACGAGGAGGTTTGTCGATTACGATTGTCTTTCGAACGAAACGAGAGAGTTTAAAGATTTTCTCCGAAAATCGGAAGTAAAAACTCGATTTTCTCGATAGTTTTTCGTCGACGCGGCACCGGGGGAAAAAAACACTAATGGAAAATTGTAATTCCATTAGATGTTGCGATAATTCGAGTCGTAAAATGAACGGTTTTTGATTTTAAGAACTGTAAATTGTATTCATACGATACGCATTCAAACAATCCTAAATCGCAATTTTTTTTTTTTTTTTTTATTCTTCGTTACCGTTTCGAATACGTCGTCGACAAGCTCCGCTCAGTACCATTTTTTTATTCAATAGCAAAGATAAACAAAAAAAATCATTGCTTTCGAATTCATATAATAATAATAATAATAACAACAACAAAAAAAAAACTCTAAAACGTTGTCTAAGACTAAGTCGCTCGAGCGACAATCGCAAAACGCCCGGCTGTTTTAAATTTTTTTTAAAAATCGTTCGTTTTTGGTAGTCCGTATAGGTAGTAGTTGGCAAAAGAAGCGTACCGTAAGCGTGTCTGAGAACGGAAAATTCAATCGCGAAAGCCGATCAATATACCCGTGAATTCGGAAACGTTTCGTCGGAATTTCAATTCCGTTATTGTTTTTACTCGAGATCTCGTCCTGTGTGAAAAGTGTATCGCCGTAAAACAAAAAAAATAATAATAATAATAAAATACACCGGCCCTATTAAGTGATCGGCGCGTGAAATAGGAAATGAGCAAAAACCGTTTCGTATACAATTTACCCTTTACCGGAAAAACCATCAGGTCGTTTGTGTTTTTATATAATAATAATAATAATAATAATAATATTATTATTATTATTATATATTATACGCGGCGTCTGGACGCCAGTGATGGACGGTTTTTATTAATTTCAAACGAACCATGTGTTGCGCCAAAACAATGCGTAATTACAGCGTAATGAACGACTTCGTTCTGAAGGTGATGATGAAACTCCTTCTTTTCCACCACCGTTGCGTCGTAACACGCTTTCGAATGTGTACAAAACGAGTATGAAAACAGTAATCATAAGGTATTAATATTGTTATTACTTCATATATAGATTGACCGGGGGGTT
Organism: Chaetogeoica ovagalla; assembly: GCA_032441825.1. Classification (NCBI taxonomy): domain Eukaryota; kingdom Metazoa; phylum Arthropoda; class Insecta; order Hemiptera; family Aphididae; genus Chaetogeoica; species Chaetogeoica ovagalla. Next base: position 1,194,618 of record CM063724.1, on the reverse strand, counting down.
TTTTTTTTTAACGCGATCGTCTCCCTTATCCCATTGAGAATATTCGAATTTCCTGTTTTCCCGATACGTTGCGTATTCGAGAATTTACCCTTTATATTTTGCCGTTTAAACCGTTTCTACTGCGGTTTCCGCATGATTAAAACGAGCTGCTGAACCGATGAAAATACGAAACTCGTCCGTTGAACGCAAATGTCGAGCACCACACACGCACACACACGTTGTTACTGCTTTTCGTTGTAACTACAATTTTTTTTATTTTCTCAATCGACAACTACAACTACCCCCCCCATCGCTGCCATTGTTTGCTTTATTAAACACACAGCCGGTAATTGGACGAGCCATCAGGACTGATGGATTATCCACGCGCGCGCGCACACGATAATTATATTTAAATTCGCCTTTTTCAACGTGAAAACATACGATTTTTCTCTCGCCCCAACGTACTATTGATGATGGTCCGTTCATCTTCATCGCCTCTGCCATTGTGATCCGATCGGACTTCGGTCCCTGGGGCAGCCACATTCGAATATAACGGGCTATGTTAATTAATATTTTATTAGTAAAATTAACGTATCGCTTTAAATTATAATATTAGTGATGGTGACGCGCGATAGAGTTTTCCTACTGCTATTGCGAAACGCTGTTGTACGAGTGATTGCGTATGGAAAAACAGGATTGTTAAACTATACGGACTCTTTGGAAAACTATATCATAGCTTTTAAGTTTTTTGAATCGTTATTATAGTTTGAATTTCGTTGAGCATTTTGATTATTCCATTATTGTTCGGAAACGTCGAACCCGCACTGGTAATTGGTAACGGGTCATTAAACGAAACACAAAATCATAGTAAAATTTATTAAGAAAAACATAGAAACCCTTTATTTTTGGACATTGAATGATTTTCGATCTTGACAATAAATTGGCCGTTGGCGTTACATTTGACTATTTATACTTAAATCATTCCTCTACGCTCGATTTTAAATACTCATAAAAATATGAATTTCACTGTAAATCGCGTGTAAAATATGTTTGCGTGTGATATTATAATGATAGTTTAAATTTTTTCCTCGAACGATTCTAAACTTTCGAACATAACGACCGCTCGTAATCATCAAATAACGTTCACTCCGTGCGAAACCGGATCAGAGCAGTTAATATTCGTATAAATCTGTGAAAAATATAATACGTAACTTAAAAAAAAATAAATAAAATTACAACGATTCCAATATCGTTGTAGATTATACGCGGTAACGCACGATAAAAGAAGATAATTATTTAAGTGAAGCGTCCCGTCTGACGCGTTCTTCTGGTAGAAATTCTATCGCTTATTATAACATTTGTCACGCCAAATTAAATTATTATGAAAATTGACTTGGTCTTGTACGATGCAATCGTTTCGCTGTTCGAGTTAAATTGAGTGCGAAATATGTGAACCGGTCTTTTTTCGTTTCATTAAGCATCCGAATCGTACAAAGTCTCGTATTATTTTAACCGCTTCGGTTCCAATGAGTAAGTTTTTCGAATGACAAAGACTACTTTTCTTTTGAAAAAAAAAATATATATATATAAATTATTTTAATTTTATTATTATATACGAATTAATCGTGATAGAAAATCTTAGTCTAAACAAAAAAAAAAAAAAAATCACCTATAAAAATTATATTTTTCTTACACTATACACGAAAATAATGATATTTTAAGCTTTTCACAGCCAGAGCTCATACATAATATTATAATAAAAATTTTAAGTTTTTTTTTATACATAAATTTATTAATATTTGTATTTGACTGCTTATATAAAATCACAATAAAGAAAATTTACAGCATTTGCGTATACATTGTATACGCAATATCATAATAATTTGTCGATTATACGCGCGTACGAATAACGAATTTAGTTTACGAATTATTATTATGAAAAATTAAAATTTATTTTTAATGTCAACATACATTATTGTGCACGAATTGTTCAAAAAAAAAAAAACACGCGTAATGTTAGAAACTACAATGGCACATTCTATATAAGTAAATTTTCAAGTTAAATTTGTTTAATATTCGGTACATATTTTATATTGAAATAAAAATTGTTATTCAATTCAATAATGGATTTATTAATAATATAATAAATTAACACGCGTTTATATGCAAATCGAGTAACGCGTTCGTATTTAAAATCAAAAATACATTATACAGCAATTACAAATATCGTAATTTATTTGTACGTGTAAAAATGACGGTAATTATTATGCAAACAATACGTGAGAATACGAACGAATCTGCGCAGTCCGTGGGTTTAATCTCTCTTACTTAGGGGAGTATTAAATCCCCCCTTCGAAATTATCCGCTAACATTCAATTATACAAGATGAATAATGAATAACAGTAAACTATTCAGGAGCACACTGTTTAACATAAATAACCGAATAATAATAATAATAATAATTGCTTTCGCCGCGTGCTATACGCGTTTCGAAAATTTGAATAATATTGCGTATTTTTGACGAAATGGTGTTTTTTTTTCTTTTTCGAACACAAACTATAAATATTTAAACATCACGAGTTGTTCTTGCCTACAAGAATATATTGTTCTCTTTAATCTATGGCGTAGACTCGCATTTAAATTAATCGAAATCACGTAGGTATACTATATAAATAGAATATATATGTAGTATTTATTTGAATTTTTTGATTTTTGTTTACACGCGTTTCGTGAAATTTTTATAATTTTTTTCTTCTAACTTTCTTTTAAAATTTAATAGATTGCAGAGTATTATATACACGTAAATTTATAACAGCGTAAGTTTCGCGTTTCGATGTAACAAGAATGTATAAAGTATGCACGAACGCGCCATTACTGAAATATTTAGTGCATTATTATATTATTATGTACAATTCGGTTCGGGTTATCGTACACGGCGGTTTTAAACGAAAAAACGTGGTCTCGTATATTATAATATTATCATATTTATCGTTTTTTTTTCCACTGTTTACACCGAGGTCGCGTATACATAATAATATGTGCACCGCCGCACACTACGACGTAGTTATATGTTTGTCGAGTAATACGCGCGTTTTATTATTATTATAATTTGGAAAAATTCAAGTAAACGTCCGTGTACTTTGCTTTTTTTCTCAAAGGATAAGACGCAATACGTAAAATTTCACCGTCAACGCTCTGTTTAGTTTAAGAATATACCGGACGAAAAACGCGTTGGTTCCATCGGTATTGCGATTGTCGGAAATCAACAGAGCAGCTACTAACCGCCTGGGTGGGATCTCTAGCACAGCTCCGGTGTTCGTTCAACGAGCTCGTTCCGATTATAATCTTTAGCTGAATAGAATATAGTAATGGACTGCAGTACAAGAATTACTTTAAATCATAGAGTTTTCGTCCGAACGTTATTGGATTCTAAACGCGTGTAAAATCGCATGTTTTTAAAAACGAAACGATTTCGATAAAAAAAAAAAATAAATAAATAAAAACCAAAATCAATTTTCTATTTTGGGGGTACGCCGAAACTGTTTTAGCACGACGCGTGTGCTTACTGCAGTTTAAACCGCTGAATAAACAGTAAATAATTCGGCGTTTTGGTGCGATAAACGTTTAAATTTTCACCCGAGTGTTGTTTGTAGAGCACAATAATAATAATAATAATATGTTGCTGGTATAGTGATTTTCGACGTTGAAATCGTCGATAATTTAAAAGATAAACAGAAAATACGTCAACGACAGAGACCAATTTGTTTTTAAAAATAATTTCAGACGACGTTTTTGGAAATGGAGGAATTTGTGGTACACCGTTTTAACTATATTTTTTTTTACCAGCGGGACAATATTATCACTTCATTGAGAAAAAAAATAATAATATACCTATTTTTGTACACTAGAATATTATAGAAAAATGTTTTAGCAAAAATAATGTATCGGATTCTGTAATGAAACGATAATAATATTATTTAAAATAGAAAAAAAATATCTAAAACATATTATTCACATAATATACATATATAATAAAATTATTATTATTTTTTTTTTTTTTTTAATATATTTCTACATTTTAAACCGAAACGCTCGTAGTTGTACGAATATGCAGGACAGTGATGGTGTGAATTCGAAAACGATACGGATTCGTACTACGACGAGTCATTCGCTGACGTATGCCCCCGCGTATTCTTTTTTTTTCACGAAGCCACCACAACAGGGGGAACGCAGTCGAAATTCGGACCGCGATGAATAAAACAACCATCGGAATGCCCGTCGGAATGATATAATCGTTTGTTTCTACACGAGCGTATCAAATTTAAATTACGGTTTACTTGATTTTGCCAAAGAAACAAAAAAAAAACAAAAAAAATTATTTATTTATATTTAATAAATAAATTTATTTATTAATTTCATTTATAGCGCATTTTTTTTTTTTTTTATGAATGTCGAAAGAAATTTTCTAAAAAAAAAAAAAAAAATCGTCCGGACCTCAGTAGAAAACGCGACATTATCGCCGTAGTCGAGCCCGTCGGAAGACAAAAGAGTCCTAATGAAGACAGCGGCTTTGCTTCGATTTGGTGGAGGAGAACGCGGTCAGGACGACGACCGGGGGTTTAATTCGGTTATTCGCCCGCGGCGAGTCCGTCGCGAGCGGTGTGTGCAGTGCCGGAGACGACGAATCTCGGGGGATTCACGAGTACGTACGGCGGTTTCTCCTCTCTCGGAGACGCGCGTCTACTACGGCCGTCGGTCGGCGGCGACGGCCGAGTGGGGTTGTGCGCAGACCGGGTCGAACGGACGTCTCTCCTCGCCCTTGGGAATATATCCCGCCGAGTAGAGGTATATGTGTACCGACGGGGAGATTCGCGCCGACGAGGGGGTTAGAGAGAGTACGCGACCGTGCGTTTGCGTCTGTAACTCGTACATATCCCCGTGTACGGGGTGATACAAGAGGAGAGAGACGACGGAAAATCGTTATGGCACCGGTGAAAACCGTTGTGCGTTCGACGACGGCGGAACAACGGTTTTCGGAAGAAGAAAATCCGTTTTCCAACGTCGCCGGAGTGTTTGAAATTTGTCCCCGGCGCGTGCGCCACGTCGAGTGAGGCTGTTGCTGTAGTTATAACGAGATTTCTCGCCTTTATTATTTTACAGACGTGTCCGTAAGAAAAATTCGATGTATAACCGCTGTCGGCATATTCCACAAGACAACGACGCCGTCGCTGAAAATACGGTGTTTTCTATCCATATAGAATAACGACGCGATTGGACGATTCGATCGGCTTCGTCTTTGGCCACGACTGTGAATCGGCTTTAGGACGACGTTGCTGAAATGGTGTCGATGGCACTTCGGGGAATCATTCCGACGACGTGGATATTGGCACGGTGTATGGCATTAAACGAAAACGATTTCCCGGTTCTCTGTGCATCACCCTGTATACGCGTGTGTATAGAAACACGTAACGTCACTCCGCCACTGTCGTTACATGTACGTATGGTCGGATACGCGTTCGTACGTTTAAATATATAATTTTTGCGCGCACGGGATCCGGACGAATCGCGAGGATTTAAAAAAAAGTATTAATCGGTGTGGGCCCCGGGGGAATAAGAGATGGTATCGAAGCGGAGATATGCGCTCTCTGACAGCGGGTGATGATCCTCGTCGAATTTGCATGATGTGACGCCTTTGATATAATATACGATAATACGCAGCGCGGCATTAATAGACAATGACGATGACGAGGGGCAGCAGTGACGAATTTGTCGTTGGATCTTTTTTTTTTTTTTCGTTTTTTACACCGGTCTTATCGCGCAGTACACGTCGTCCCCGTCCGTATACAAAATAAAACAATTTAATTTTTTTTTTTTTTTTAAATCTGGTCGACAGCTTTTTCCGGCGGACAACGCGCACAAAATATTGTCGAGCAGACGGGGCTAATCGATTACATCCGAAATCGATGTGTTTAGTACATCCGCCGGCATAAGTGATACACGCTTTACACATACTTTTGCTGCGCAGATTTTTCACGTGGAATTCCTATGGAGAATATTATTATTTTTTTTCTACCACGAACGATATAATCGAATAATAATATACGCTACGATTTGAAAAAAAAATAAATAAAAACGCTACGCGTGATGTCCGATGTGCACAATAAATGAAAATTCAATTGGTTACAAGAAGATGAAAAAAAAACATAAAAATAACTCGATTCGAAAGCAAAAAAATAGAAAAAAATATGATTTTATATAATAGAAAAAAAATAACGTACATCGAGGCATATCGTAGCTCTTCTCGCGTCGTTGCATTTGGATAAAAAAAAAATGTACTCTTAAACAGGGAAACGAACGTAAAAATAAACCGGTGAAAATAATCGATAAATTTACGCGATCTCGGAATTCGCGTTATGCGCGCCGGGAAAAGTATGAAAAAATAATAATAATAAAAAATTCTGTGTATTATATTTTTAAAAAATAAAATATTTCGCGCGAGGCCGTGCACGGTTCGACGAGCATCACAGGACGATGATGATGCTGATAGTTGCGATTTCTACGCGGGTTTCTCCTTCGACTAGGATACCTCCTTCGGTAAAAAAAATATATATATATTTTTTTTTAATATTATATCGTAACGAAAATTACAAAACGTACTTTACTTATAATAGTAAAAACGCTTTACGTTCGTATTATTTTTTTTTACTTTAACGTGGAATGCGTTCAATTCGTTCGGAAAAATCTTAAATTTTATAACGTTACACTGTTTTAATATGTAACCGAGTCCCGTCGACTTATCGAAGGATACACTCTTCTTGTTGTTCGTTCCCCTACAGTTAATTGTCTTGTACGCACACACTATAATACGACCGAACTAAATGGAACAAATCCCTCCTTGCCCGCGCACACAACGTACACAATATATCTTACAGAGTATTGCGTTTAATAATTCAATTCCCTAAGCAATTATATCGAGGAAAATAGTAATAATATATTAATATATATATATATACGTTTGTATGCGTGGAAATAGATAATAATGACGTCTAAGTAAACCGGCAGGCTCGTCGGAATAGGATAAAAATGGGAAAAGAAAATTTGAAACATTTCGAAACGGTTGCGATAATAGTAAAATTTAATAAATAATAGATTTTTCTACGAGATCGATTAATAGACAGCGTTATATTCATATAGTCACCGACGTTTGGGAATTAAATTTGTCGTCCGAACTTTTATAATATATATTTTTTTTTCTTGAAGACAAGGCTAAACACGTTATTCGAGAAAACATTTATTTGAAATTTTACAGAAAAAAAACATAATGTAACGAATGATAGACATATTATTGTGTCGTATTTTCGATATTAAATACAAAATATTATGCCGTACGGTATAATGAGATAATAAGCTACGAACTCAATATCTTATTTATACGAACATTAAAAGTCGTTAACATTTTACAGTGGTTGTAAAGAAAAGTTTTTCACTTTCAAATATACCTTCCTCGAAATCCCTTCGCGTTTTAAACACACGCCGGCGACTTTTTTAGTTCAATCCATTAATTAATGAATTTATTTTCAATACAACCGACGAACGAGCGTTGTATCTTAATTGCCATTAGACTATTTATTCATTCCGAGAAACCTGATTATGCAGACCACGCGTAGCTGTTGCCTGTAGTCAGCTTCTCTTATTTCCACCACGAATTCACAATATCGAATATATTTTAATAATAGTTTTTTTACCATATTAGTGTATTGTGTTGGGAAATTTATAACATGACGTTTTATCTCGATCAGTGGAGCACTAAGACGGAAGACAATCGATGTTTGATAATTTTAAACTCGAGGCTTTTTGCGATTGTAATATTTATACATACATCAGAACACCTCGTAGCGCCTTACACTGCCAGTGAACTTTCGTATTTTCGTCAGTGTCCGAAGAAAAAACGACGTTAAAATTTTCGCTTTACAGCGGAAAGTATTTAGCGACGCACCCGATGTGTGTGTTTAGTGAATCGTTCTATTTCAATATTAAAGTATTTCCGATAATTTTAAGCGCATACGAGAGAAACTATTAAAAATATATACCTCTAAAATATAATATGAAGGTTGTCGCAATTAATTTAAATACAAAATACAACCGCGTGGTGTTCCGACCATTGATGTTCGTAAAAAATATTAACAAAATATACCAATGTGACATTGTAAATGTGCGGAAAAAAATAAAGCTTAACCGTTTGAGTTTTGAGTGGAAAAAAATACGTATTTATAAACCTACATATATTATTAAAATTTTGCGTTTATATTTTTTAATTTCATTAAGTACAATTCTTGGAAAAAATAAGTAATCCGTCTTTTGCGCGTTTTCTCTAACGAGCGCAATAAATCCCGACGGTATAGTTCAATATCACCATTAACGAATAGATTTAGTCGCAACAGTTCTCCGTGGACGTAATCCGAGAGTGGATATGTTTGACATTTATTGTCCTTACACGTTCCGCTAGTATTTAATCCGTTCTGACCAGTTTTATAGAGTACTGTTCCATTCTAAACGAAATTATTTACCAGTCCATTCACGATGACATTTGGTTTAAAAAGATATTTTTTCTCTTATATATATATAATATGACATACGTGTTTGAAATAATATATTCAAAAAATTAAAATTATTATACGTAGATATATCGTATTTTTTTTTCGAATATTTCGTGACACTGATTTTGGACTAAATCCATTACGTAGGCCATAGGTGTTTTTGTAGAATTGTTGTACAAATATTATAGTCAAATCGTTAAAGCTGCAAGAAAGGCGTTTTCCGGAATTGAATCCGAAAGTCTTGAAACTAGGGAAAATGTTTGATTGTGGACTCCTTATTAACCAAAAAAGAGTCACCGTCCTTCAGAAGCCCAGAAGTGTCCGCCACAAATTTTATAAGTAATTTTTCAGTTTTTTAAATTATCTTTAAAGCGATCAATGGTATGCGTGTTTGCTATATGTATTATTATTTCGTGCATTTCAATTAAATGAAATTAACGTAATGATTTATCTTTCCTCGTTGCACACTTTCCGATTCGATTCCGGAAAAAATCGTTAAATGTCTGGACTATTACTTATTCGAATTAATTCGAGGAGCGTAGACATTATTTTGGAAATAAAATTAGAATTTCGTAGTGCATTTCGACTATTTAATAATTGAATTCAGTTTATTCTAATATTTCGACACGACCAGCTAATCTGGTCTCATATTTTTCTTTTATTTAATTCTATATTCCGAATTAAATATTTTGATTTTTCATTCCCATCGATTTTACGAGGAATCGTTTATATTTATTATGTAGGCGATTATTTTTTACAATAATTAATAGAATAATAGTTTTTTTTCCTTCATAATTTTGACGTATCAAACCGTTTTAATGTTAGAAAGTGTATTTATAGTTTCTCTGGACGAAGAAGCATCACACGTTTTGTTGAAATCGAGGTCGTCCTGCCATTATTTTCGATAATTTGTCGCTCCTCTACAAAATATTCCGACCAAAAAGTCGTGACCCATTTGTTAACGTGCCGATTTTTCTTACTTTACACATCGTTATGCGTTAAAATTTTCGAGCGATTACGAGAAGAAGAAGGAAAAAATATATGTATATATAACCCTTCTTGAACTCCGGCGGGCGTTTCGTTACCATTTATGCGCATTTCGTCCGACCGACCGACCGACCGAGTGCTACGCGATGTTTTCTGAAAGGTTTTTGTTTCTGAGTTTCATATGATATACTACGCGGCGGTAAACGAAAAGCGGCACACAGCCCCCTAATACGGCGTATTATTTTGTGTTTTAAAAACGGTGTTTTAACTGTGGGATTTTTTTTTTCTTTTTATTTGGAAGTACTTTATCGTTAAATCACTCGCTATAACGGCCGGTTAAGGCGCATTAACCGCACATCTACGACGGCAAGGACCGGTCTGCACGCGCGCGCGGGCGACGCACGTGAAAGTCTTCGGAGACGAAATTATATGGAAAAACATAGCAACGCAGCCTTCCACGGCGCATTACTTCTTATTATTATTACGAAAACGACGACACGACCTGTACACGAGTGCCGGACGTTATAAGCCGTGTTATTATTTTTCCTTCTCTCTCTCTCTCTCTTCTCTCCGTTCGTAGGCGGGAGGAGGGACACTCGGGAGTTTGTGAATGAAATCAAACGAAAATATATACGGAAAAGCAAAGCAAAAAAAAAAAAAACACCTACTTAAGAACGTAATACGGAATTCGTTTCGGACAACCGAGAACGCGTCTTTTCTGGTATTCTTCCCCGTCACGCGTTTTGTGCGTCACATTTTTTTTTATCACACAGCCTCCGTACATTATAATACGTTCCCCCGAGTCTCTCCCAAGAGGAGTAACCCGTGACAGTATTTTGCCGGTTATAATCGATTATCACACGCCGTCGACTGTCGTGCCGCCGTCGCGTTTGCTCCCCGCGCCCGGGAAACCGTAAACACGGGCGAAAACTGCAGCGTTTTTTAAACGTCGAGAAATTCTCTCACCAACAGTACGCGAACTCTCGAACGGACCGGACCTTCGCTGAGCGTGAGTAATAATATTGTCAGATCCGTTCAGATTCTAATTATCGAATTTGAAGAGCGGTTAGAAAAATCGTTTTCTAAAACGGGATGAATACTTTGCGTACGACTTCTCGATATACTAATCGTGATCTATTTACACTACTCATTATACCACAACGTCGAGGAGATCTTCAGAAAATCAACTGTACCACACTCGTATTGTATTATATATTTGCAAAATTATCTCCGAAAACGATTAGTTCGTTAATTTTGTGTCATTTGATTATAACGGATGCGATGATGATGTTGTATACAATTATTATTATTATTATTATTATTATTATTGACCTACTGCAGTTCTTAACTGTTAAAATAATAATAACAATAATAATAATAATAATAATAATAATAATAATAATAATAATATAGTAATCGATAGCATTGCGTGTGATTCTGAAGAGAAAAAATGGGTTTAAAAAAATCGCGTGGCGCACATGTATAACAATGCTCGACACGGGCGTGGAGTTTTTTTTTTCTTTTTGGCACGACCTATTACGCGCATAGACTCGACAACAAAAACGTTTTAAAAAAAAAAACACTAATTTCGATAGAGCGAAACAAAAAAAATACGAAATACGAGAGCGGCGAAATCATCTATCGTTTCAATTAGCCTAATTGGCCCGACGTATATGGCTGACCGACGATTTCCATGTATTATTTGAAGAAGAAAAAGAAGAAAAAAAAAACAACCCACTGTACGTACATATATTATAATAATAATATACACTGACCGGTCACCATTATTCACTACTATACGATATTTGCATTAAAATAAAATATATTACGCCGGTGTATTCGTTGACGATTGTATGGAAAATTACACGGACTTGGTATTCTACACGTGTACGGACTGTTTGCAACCGAGCTAAAAACAAAAAGAATACACGCGTACAAGACGAAAAAATAAAATATTTAAAACAATAGTTCCGAGATTGTCGTTGTTTTCTTCTTTTTTTTCAAACGTCGTCGTCGTCGTCGTCGTACCGCCGCTAATACACTCGGCGTTCGAGTCTACGACCACGTAACCCACCACACACGTACGTTTCTCCGTAATGTCTATAATGTAAAATATAATTTCGCGCGCGAAAACGCCGTTTGACCCAACTGTATTTCCGCTAATATCTCGTAAAGTAGATTTTAAATATCAAATACACTGAATGGGAAAAAATTACGCGCGTTTTTGTCCCCCTCCCGGAAAACACGATTTGGACAGGAAAAAATATTTTTTTTTTCTGTTTCGCACAATTCGTCTACCGCGACTGACTTCCTTCGTTAACCTTCTACGATTATTACGTATTTTCCTATACAGCGAAATTCCGTTGCTCGTTCGATTGTTCACCGTTAATGTCGAACGTTTGCCGTTGTTGGGCCACGCCGATTTCCTTACTACAACAAACACTTTTGAACAACGACTATTTTATTAAAACTCATATTTATTGATACAAAACATTGCGTAATAACAATAATGTGTGCGTGTTCCGAAGCGAATCCGTACGTAATTTTCACGTCACAAACACATCTCGGATTCGGCCTTCGTTCGGTTTGTGTGTACACACGAGAGCGCGCTCGGTAACAAAGAAGAAAAGAAGAAAAAAAAAATGAAATTAAATAAAATAAATAAGCTACGTACGATAAACCACCACAACGAAGAAAATAAAAATCAAATGACTTTTTCGTCCGCGTAACGTTTTACGAATTATATTTGTATTATTATTATTATTATTATTATTATTATTATTATTGTAATGCCGGAGCGAGCGTCTCCGACAATTAGAGACGGCATTGTGTGTTGCAAAGGGGACACCACTTTAATAAATGTGTATAAAAATAATATTTTTCTGTCGCGGCGCGCGCGTACGCGAACGACTGTTGCGGCCAGTCGTGTCGGAAACGGTTTTTCTCCGCGTTCCAAACCCGTCCCCGCGTGCCGGTGGTACACGTCTCACGCGCGTATTGTTTATTTACTGTTTTGAATAAAAAACGAATTTATTACGCCAAGTGGCCGAATATTATATTATTAATAAACTATTCAGATGACAAACGCGCCGCCCACCTACGTTCGCCCGGGAATACGGAGTGTTTAAAAAAAAAAAGAAAAAAAAATTATAACGAACAGTGCTTCGGCGAGAGCGGGACTACCAGTTTCGGGCGGGCCGAGATGTTTTCAGAATACATTACGCGATGATAGTAAGTCGTCGCGGCCAACTCGTTTTCGCACGCTCGCCGAACGGGTGTGTTTTTATTAATCGTACTACGAAATTTATATGTATTGAAAAAAAAATACACGCCCCAGACTACCCGGCGATTATTTCCATATCGGGATGCTGTGATTGATTGACCGAACGCGGTTTAAAAGAGAGAAAAAGAGGAAGAAAAAAATGTGTGCGTGTGTATAAGAATACGTTACGTCGCGAAGCGGCCACTGTTCAGCGCGTACGGCATAAGAGTGACTTGAACGCGTGTAAACGTTTGTTAAAAAAAAAAAAAACCGACGGCCGTGTTTGCAAAGAAAATATTTAAAAAGAAATTTACGCGCCACGGATGATGGGTGTTGTTACGATTCGTCGTTCGCTTTTTTTCTCCCCCGTCGTCCGCTCTTTCGAATCGGAATTTCGATACTCTCTTTTTTTTTGAAACTTATAAAAAGAAGGGAGATAAAATATGTTTTTCCGATTATCATTTGTTTCCCCCTAAATCTTTAAATCCGATGTTTAAGACCGAAAATCGGTACTTGACGTTTTATTAAAAAAAAATATATCATCGTTATACTCGTCATTTCAATCGAATTCGTTTACATTAGATTTCAATAAAAACGAAACGACGATTACTATAATGTACTCGTCGTACGCGTGTGGTTTATAATTTTATTGTTTCGAACATTCCATAATAGGTTTTAACACGGTTCGTTTACATTTCTCGCGAGACGCAAAACATGTTCTACGCGCGTATAAAACGATATTCGTGTACAAATATTATAAAATCGCGACGGTAAATTCTATGAAAACGTATTTAACGAAAAAAACCTTCGTCGTTTTATTATTATTTTTTTTTTCAATTTATATATTTTATTTCGGTGTAGAATACAATTTAATAAAAGTGTAGTGAACTGTCGTTGTGACTGCGGACGAAACGGGATTTCTATATCGGCAATAAAACCAATCGATAGAATATATTATACACTAAAACATGTCATTATACGTTTCTTCTACGTTGTTCCTCGTTCGCAGTGTTTCGATAAAAAAATAATAATAATAATAAACGTTTTTGAAAATAATTTAAAATATATTTTCCAAATATTTCACTTGAGTGTATAACGCGCTGGAATTAATTTTAAAAACGAAATGTAAAATTAAACATTGCTCCCTTGTATTTGTATACAAAATGAACGTTGTCTGCACGTAACAGGGGAATACTTGATTCGATTTTAATAAGGTGTGTGTGTGTGTGTGTGTGTGTGTGATTACCGCAGGTATATTTTAAACGGATATAAATGACGAAATATTTGTTTTTTTTTTCTACCAGTCACCGTGGACTTTTGTACAAAGCGAAAATAATCGTATTCTAACTATCGTGAGGAATTTCAAAAATAACAAATGCGTTTAATATAATATTATTATTCAACGCCACGCCCCTCGAAAGAACAAAAAATAACCCGTCTATTTAAAAAAAAACAAAACGCTTTATTAAATTAAAGTACTCGGAAAACTTTACAACTGTTATATTTTTACGAACGTTTTGCTGTTTAGGCGTAGGTACACAAATATACTCTCGTCGTATACCTACTCTACACGGTATAATAAAAAGACGAGACGTCACAGTAAATGTGTGTACACATACTCGTTATGATTTTCGTGCGTCTGCAGTTATAGAAGTGAACGACCTATAAATAATAATAATAATAATAAAAAAGAAGATATGTCGCGTGTACGTATAGTTCAAAAATTTTTTTTTTTTTTACTACGATTTTATCATACTATTTTTATTATTAACAGTTTAAACGAAAAAAAAAACACAACGAATGCGACGACGATAAAACTCGATTTCGTTTATATTATATTCGAATGCACATATAAACGCGTTTTATTGTCACACGAATTCGGCGCAGGACACATATTATTATTACGAACATTCGCGTACCTATTACTACACATATACGCACACGAAGTTGTAAAAATGTATACTATATATTATTATTTTTTTTTTAATATATATACACACACGGCTGATCGTGTATAATAAAGACGGTTGATGATGGATATCTCATGCGGTTTTTATCTGTTTATTTTTTTTTTGGAATTTTAAACTACGAGAAACGAGCTGTATTAAAAAAACACACACACACACATTAAATCGCGTATTATATTATATTAACACTAACAATATTTTTATTTTTTTTTTTATCGAAACGACCGAATTCATTAATCTTTTCATTCGGGAGAACACACGCGCGCGCATGGCGTATATAGAAAACCACGTCGTAAATTTAAAAAAATAAACGCACACGGACCAATTGACACAAGTTGATGGGGGAACGGAATCTTCTCTGTTTCGAAACTCTAGTGACCTAAAACTCGATCGGAAAAAAATAAAATCCCGCTATTAATATAACACGAGAGTTTTTTTTTCCTTATTATCGTCAGCTTACATAAAACTGTCTCTTGTATAATATATTTCTATAATTGTGTGTATACGACGAAATTATAAACGTTTTAATAGGCCGCACATCGCGATGATAAATTATTGTAAAAATAATATTTCGAATAATATTTATATATATATATATTATGGTAATAAATTTTTATTTTTTTTTTTTTTTTTAATATTCGCTGCGCGTAATAATAATACTTGTTCGGGGAAAAAAACGTGTTTTTCATTTAAACCGTTATTTATCGCGATTCCGAAAAGGCACAAAAGTCTTTTTGAACATCGTTAGCAGAAAAGAAAAAGTGTACATAAACCATCGTATAATATTTATCTCGTTACGCGTGCGTATTATACTATTATTGTATTTCGATGCATTTCATTACGTTTTCATCTTTAAAATTAAATCTTCTCCGGATCTGTGGATAGGATTTATAAAATTGTCAAAGTCAAAACATTATTAATAAAACGAATATATATATAATATTAAATAAGAAAACCCATTGAAATATTATATTCAAATGTAAAAGTAATAACAATTATACAAAACGCGCGTTTCATTATCGGTTTGAATATTATTTGTTTTTTTTTTATTTGTCATACGCAGATTTATCATCGCGCGGTGAAAAAAAAATCAATAACTATATGAGTAATTTACAATTAATATAATTTTACACATTAGAGATATCTTTACCACTTTTTTTTTTCAATAATATTAATTTATGAACTATTTTTACTGACGAATTAAAGTACTCGTCAAGACTATTAGGGTCAATAATTTTAGTTAAATTTATAACGACGAAATATAATATAGAAAAACAAACTCGTAAATTCATACCAGTGCAACGTTTTTTGTATGTAATACAATGTTGTGAGTGTACATTTACAACTTCATCGTCTGATCTCTCATTTTTTTACTTCTGCCCTCAGTTTTTAGAACCACGCCACTGTTTAACACAGCATTTTGTTTTTCGCTATTACTTCCGAGATTTCGAACTTCCAGTCCTCGTTTTCCGTAATTTTTTTTTCTTATTCCCAGAGATAGATCTTTTCCGGTACTCATTCTAACACGTCTCGAGCAATACTCTCCGATTTTACTATACACGTTTCAATAATCTTATTAATCGCGAAACTCACAACTGGAATTTTTTCTATTTGAAAAAAAGAAAGAAAAATCTAATTAAATTCATTATTAGTTATCATATTTTCGTACAGCTCTTTTACCCGGTCACATTATTACTCTTTTTGGTCCATGAACCCGTGTTCCTTCGACTCTCTTGACTTTTACAATCAATACGTATATCCGAAATATTTTTTAAAAGCACGTCTTGTAAAAAATACTGTTATTTACATATTATAGTTGTGTATATAATAGTTTCCCTTAAACCAACGGGATTTATCGTCGTATATTTATAATTATAACAATTGAGATATTATTTTTCTCCTTGTTTATTTTATTATTTTTTGAAAAATCTCCCCATTCTTCGCTCGCAAGTATACAATACGAATTTCATTCGGCTCGTGATTAATATATTACATTTCTTATCTTCCGTAGCCCGTCGCATACGCGTACAGGAACACGTTCTACCGGTCGCGTTTGCACACGTCCAAAAACTATATTACAGTCAAAACGGTTAAATAATACGTGTAAGACTAAATGATGGGAATTTTAATTAAACGTATTTATTCAACCGGTGTTGTGATGGCGCGAGAGAAAAAAATTGAAAAATTCTCTACTATTGGCGTACATCATATATATATATCTACGCGTTTATCATAATATATTACATTAATTAAATAATAATATATAATACGACTCGTTCGAAATATTTATTTAAATTTTATTCCGTATACACACACACACACTGCACATATATTATTTGTACTCGTGAAAGAGATTTATTCGTTTACACGTTCGCAATTAATTACAATACGGTATATTTGTGTTTTTTACAAAAATATTTTTTTTATTCTCCGATTGTGTGTATTATATTTAGAATGTATTTATAGGTTTATTTTCACGAACAGCGTTAATAAACGATTTATATATGTATACAAACAGAGATTATTTTATGAAAAACGAATAACTAATAAGTATATACAATCCTGTACAATTATAAAATTGTATAAAGAAAAAGATCCGACGCGGGGCCAGAATTTTACATACACTGAAAAAAAAAACGAACCGACGGCTCTGTCCAGATCAAAATTACTAACTGTTTATGTATGGAATTAAAAAAAAAGAATCTCCTTCCAGCATCACTATAATGGTTCAACTTTGAACATAACGGCTGTACACTTCATAACTGCCATCACTGCAATTTTCTCATATTCTCCGTCAAAATGCTAACTAAAATATGTTGTAATATTTAGAATAATCGAATCGCGTTAAATGTGGAAAAGCGCGTTTGTTTGGACATTTACGTTCAATCACATTCGGTATCGGTAAAAAACAATAGTTATCGTAGTTTTTCATCACAATTTTCGATAGACCGAGTATAAGACGAGTGTGCCGCCGATCTCGCGTGTGGAATAATTTTCAGCTTTCGGTTATTTTTTTATTCAATCCGAACGATCTAAATACGAAATAATATTACAATTATGTTATACATATATATTTATTTTTCGAGTTAGTCCGTTCCAAGTATAAAATATGAAAATTTACTTTTTATTTCGGTCAAAAAAAAAAAACTACGATTCAATAGTTATCATATGGCGTACATTGCAAATCTTAACCAAAACGCTAAAAAAGTACAACTGTTAACGTTGCATAAAAATCCACAGTGTCTCGCGGAGATCTGACAGTTGCAATAACATTTTGTTATATATTCGATATCTAAGAATTTTTTTTTTTTTTTTTGTAATTTCTATGATAATTATTATTGCCTAATTATAACGAATTAAAAAAAAATTCTATCATTAAACTGTGACGCATTGATTAGCGCAAGAAAAACATTTGAAATTTTAACAAACTTTAATAAATCGTTTAAATATTGACGACGCAGATAATACATAATATAATATTAAAACGTATTTCAACACCGAAATTTTCCCAAAAACGTATATTATTTTGTAATTGCAACCAATCTCGATTATTGTTTAGAAGAAATATAATATACAATTTTAAGTCCTACGTACAATTAAAGCCACGTTTATTATTGTGAGAAGAGTTATCGCTATTATTAAGGGAGGGAAGAAATAAACTTTCAAACGTTGAATAGCGAACAAATAAAATGTTAGCGTTTGTCAGACAACGCCGTAAAACAACCGTAGGAAGAAATTCTGATAAATTCCACGAGTTTCTCGCTCGTTTCAAATATACGATTTCCGAAGAACGATTTTTTTTATAAATTGTTCTTATTTCCATATTTTCTGTAACAACGCGACGGCGATTTCCGATTGACCGCGGAGTTTACAATAAATGTAAAATTTTATACATTATAACGCGTATATTACGTATATTCTGTACGGAAGACCGTATTATTTTTATTCACATTGGAAATTCTATTTGAATCGGCAAAAGGGAAAATATCCGTATACATTCGCGTCACAACGTGAAAAACGTTTCAGAAGAAAAATTCAAACACTCCCGACATTACAATAATAATAATAATAATAATATGGTATTCGGACTTTGGAATAAGTTACTGGATTTGGGTGAATGTATAATATGCACATATATGTATGGATAAAAGAAAAAACAATGCGTCTACGGACATGACGTCTATAGGTACGAGCATTTATACGATATTATTCGGATGGACGTGCGCAATTTATATTCGCCGTCGACCAGAGAGAGAATTTACATCGTCTCGTTTTTTTTTTTTGCATATAACGTAATATATTATTATAATAATGCGTGTATGTATGTGCAGAACGGCTATTATATAGAAAACACGGGTATAGGTTACCACCACCAGCTGTATAGTGTATAAAGTATTATTTTCGTCTGACACACAGACACGTCATCGAGGACTTTGAAGGTCTCGGACGAAATAAATGCGAAGGCGTGTGTTGTATTATATGACTGCGAACGCGAAAATACTCTAAAAATTATCGATAACAATGTACAAAAAAAAAAAATATATATATATATATATTGATAAATTTAAAGAAATAATACCAATACACGTCTAATTTTCATTTTAAAAAAAAAATGTAGAGTATAATATTATAAAAAATACAAATATACGATGCCGCCAATGTGTGTAAACATAAAAGTGTTCGCGTTTATACAAAACCTATAGTTGAAAACGAATACGATTTATTAAAATTATAATTATTAAAACGCGTTTTTTAGGCGTGCTTAATTGTTTTTCATAAATATTTTGAACTTTCAGTAGCTGAATCAGTATTTTGTTTTGAAACACTCGTGATCTATGATAACGAATAATACGATCGATTTTACGCGCACCGTGTGTGATATGGGCCATGTATTCATTTATATTTTCGAGAAGCTTATTAAAAATTCTAATATTTATTTCTATTTGACAATATTACGTTTCGAGCCTAGGCCAAGTGAAAACGGATAGAGCGACGTGAATTCAAGTCTTGCTGCATCATCAACTTAGTGATGGTCGTATAGAATGCTGAAATCAATCGGATTAATATTCCGCGTACACGCTCGTTCAGAAAGAATTCGTTGAGATTCGACCATTGAGGGGCGGGGGAATTGGTTTCAATTTCGATTCAACGCCCGGCTCGTTAAATCCCGCGTCGTAAATGTTTATGTTAAAAAAAACTTATTCGCAATAGAGTTCTCGCACATTCGACGCTCCAAATCGATTATCAACATTTTCTGAACACCAAACCTTCGCCCTCGTTCAACCGACTTCGTACCGTGTTCGGCGAAAATGTTCAAATGTCTTGACATTTACCCGAAAACGTGGTGTACGTAAACGTTACAGTATATATATATATATAAATATAAAATCCAATATAAATGTACGGCGTTTATAAATCTCGGTGCGTCTTCTGACACGTGTGTGTGTTCGTGTCGACTAACGAACAGGATTGGTGGCGAAAAATCGTTTCGATATTTTCTCAAATAATTTCAATTTCAAACGGACGTAACGAATTCGCGTCTCGTAGACGTCGCCGTGGGAATGTGAAGAGTGGAGGAAATCGCTTAGAAAAAAAAAACCACTATATTCACAATGACATATCCGCACAAGACCGACAATACACCGACTCCTACGACGACTACTTTACTATTTTTTTATGCTCGGATCGGACATACGTGCACACCACCACACGTTCCAGACGCGCACAAACGATATAACAATATATTTATGTATTACCCATTAATAACGCATACGAGCGAGCACTGCGTTCGAAGCGATTGTTGAATCTGTCCCCCCACAGGATGTTTAGACTTCTTCGTGTGTTGGCTATACACACGGAATATTATTATGTCTCGGTGCGATTATCAATCATGTACGGAGTCGTCCGTTTGTTTATGCGTTCTCAGGCACGAGTATCTCGTGATAATATATCGAAAACGACGACACACCGGGATGCACAGGTGAAAATAGAGGGTTAATTGAGCTGACCCCGAGATGTCCGAGGAGGAGAAGTATAAAATGAGTATTGAAAGCGTTGTCAGCGCACGCGCGCGCCACACACCGGTGTCCGACACAAACGATTATTTTTATTCGACGACAACAATACGCGCGCGGACGATCGAACGAATAATAATAATAATAATAATAATAATAATAATAATAAAATGATTTTCGCCGGACGGTGTGTGTACTGGACAAAATCAATTTTTTTTTCCTCCCGACACTGTTGCTGTAGTTCCACGCCGTCCTGTCTAACTGCTGACACGTGGACCGCGCGATCTATTCCAACAACGAGAGCGCGAACAAGCTCACACGTGTGTATAATAATAATAATAATAATAATATACGCGATATTCTCGTTTCGCGCGCTCGTACGCCGTGGATTCGCACACGATTCGTTTGAACGTACGACGCGCGCAAAACGAGACGTCGGTAAATAATTTACCGTGAATTTTTTTTTTTTTTAAATAGCTAAATGATTAATATATACACACACACACACACACCGTTTTCGATTGAGTAGAACGCGCGCGATTTCCGATCGATCGGCATACGTATTATCATTAATACACGTCGTATTAACGGTGTGATCCGAATGATAGATTAAACGCATGACGCGTGAACTTTCGTTCACGAGGAGGAGTAGTGTGAAGAGTATTGAAAACGACCGCGCTGTTTAGGTGTATATTGTGACTCGCGACTATAAATAATATCAAAACGACAGCAACGAAATAATACAAAGTCTGCGATCCGAACGCTTAACAGTAATTTACGTACGATCAATACGCGCATATAAAGTCGTCGGGGATTCGTGTAAACGAAATGATTCTGTTTTTGGCGAACGGAATATGGCGTGTGGAATACGCATATATTTATGTCCGTGAATCCGTGGCATCTCGACTTTGTCTCGCGTATAGAAACAATACATATTGCTGAGCGACCAGGTCGGAGAAGTTTTGTAACCGGATCTAAACGCGCGGATAATGTATATTGGAAAATATTTTTCTAATATTTATTTAGATATAAGTTGCAACCATGAAACCGTTTAACGGTTAATTAATGAGGTCGCGATTTTTTATTATTATTATTATTATTAACTTTGCAATCAGTCGTTAAAATTTTACTGAATTATGGCAATTCGAAGTTCCTGTAGGACACAGAGTCAGGGTTCCAAATTCACGGACGTGTTTTTTATACGGTCATCACCGTCAATACCGGAGCCTAAAATATTTGATTTTGCGCTACGTATAAAACGTTTTTAATAGCAAACAAACTCCTGGAAAATTGTACGATGTCTAGATGTTTAGATGAGCATCTAAACCAGAGTTCCTATCCATTAATAATCGATCTTAAATACGTTCTTAGCAATATCCTTTAAGCCATTTTTATCCATAGGAGTTTGCGCCAGGTTATTCGAAGTTATGTTATAGTGTTCGGTTTTTTTATTGAATAACTAGAATGCAAACAAGAACCCGACGAATAACTCTGTTTATAAGCGCGTTTACCAAAATTTACCGTAAATTTATACGAAAAACTCACGTGTAATTTTTCCAAACGTTTCAAACGGAATAATAATAATAATAATAATAAAAATTTTTTTTTTTTATAAAGATATTGAATTCGATGCATTTTACGCAATTCGTATGTATGAAGAAAAAATGTTATTTTTAACGAAATCGAATGCGCGACGCGACAGACGAACATAGACGGTTATACGCGAAAAAACTTAAATATTTCAGACAACTCTTCATCCGAGCAATATATATATGTATATAAATTTCATTTTCAATGGATTTCCGTACGAGTAGAAAAATTTATTTCGACGCGATCGATATTCTACAGTGGCGGATAAAATGAAAAAAAAAAATGTCGCATTATACTCGCGTCATAACAGTACATCATCCGCGAGTAAATCTCTTTCACAGTATAGGAAATTATGTCACGCGTCACACCTCGTCCACGACGAACGTCATTTACGTAACGAACAAACGGAACGATATAATTTTAGAATTTTTTAGTTATTTTCGTACGAATGACTCTTAAAGATTTATGTGTGTACACGTACGCGTTTATAAGTCACGTCATACGTTGTTCGCACAAGTGAACGGTTCAAAATAGAAAGGCAATGTATATATATGCGCGTCCGCCTTCAACAAATTTCACAGAGAACCAAAAAAAATTTCCATGAGAATGTAATGATAAACGGCTCTTTTTTTTTTGTTCTTTTCTACACTACAGTCGGTCGATATGTCCTACGAAATCTCGGGAAAACGAATAACCGTTTTGTGTACACATTTTATGCCTACGCATTTTTTTACTCTGCGAAATATAATTGATTTTTCGTACACTTACGTGTACTTTACAAACCGAATGACGCGAGTGTCTCGTCACACAACGTAAAACGAACTATAAATACAAAACGAGCAAAAATTATTGCGATTTAACGAACGGATCGTCTGGAGCAAATGTTCTCAAACAGTGAGTCGCGAAAAATGTTTTATTATGAGCTGAATATGCGAGACGAAAAAAAATTGACAAAACGAGTTTCATCGGAAAATATTTTATGGAGTTCAGCTGATTGTCCGAGACACCTAATCAACACTTTTTATACGTCGCTTATCCCGCATTCAGTCCTTCGTCAAATAGTCGGATTTCCGATAACGGTCGTAATAAAAAACTACATTTTCAACTGTCAAACTCCTTTTACGTTTCAAATCAAACAAAATCGATATGGACATTGACTGATTGACTGACACACTCATTACTGACAAACAGTAATTACAATAAAATCGTATTTTTGTTTTTGATAACATTTCCCCCCTCTCCCTCCGTACATTTTATACACTTTATTGTCACTATGTACAAATGATTTTTATTAAAATATTGTAAATATTATTAAAAAAATAATCGACATGGACGGCTAGTCATCTAAATTTGCTCTTAAAAACTTTACGCGTTTCATCGACAATGTAATAACATTGTGAAATGCGCCACACACCTCGAGTTTTAAAATTTCGTATATAATCAATATTACTGCAGGGACACATCGAAGGGGTTCTCGTGTTTTTCGAATGAAAATGAAATCAAATTTTTCGCCGATAACAGTGTTGTCGATTGACGTGAAATTATTTTTATTTGACGATAATTTTCCACCTCAGCTTACACGTAATATGCGGCGTAATGATCTTTACGATCGAGTTGTGCATAGATGTCTTTGAAAATCTGCATTTAGTTTATCCGTTCCTCATCCTGTATAATAATACGAAAATCGCGCATTACACGCGCCCCGCTTGTTCGTACGATCGTCTGCCAAACGTTCCGGTAATAATATTATTGTTTGGACAGGATTTTCGATCCCTCGGGTACAATAACATTTAAACTTTACCATCCCTATATATCATCTTATTTAAATGCACTGCATAGGTATAGTATTCGATTATGTACACGTATTATTCTGACAAACAGTTTTTTTTTCACACACAATAACGTACGTATACGAATAATTATTACTATTTGTTTTTTCTAGTCGGGTACACATACTTCGAATAATTACTGGGACTTTTGTTGACAGTCAGTTCAGGTGACGACACTTTCATATTTAAAAGCTAAAACGCTTGGTTTAGAATAAATGGACGTCTCGCAAGATCGACTTTGATGGCTTATCGTATTGCTGCGTATTTATACCGAGAACTCGATGTTTCAGGTAAAGTCAATTATTGCACGTAGACAACGGGAATTCGTGATTTTCTTTCTAAATACATTTAAAAATATTAAAATTGTATTATATTTATTAACTCGAATAAATGTATTTTGTCTAATACGCATCGCTTGACGGCTGATATTTTAACAGAATTAATTTCTATTTTTGTTCGAATTATCTATATACGTTTTAAATACACGAACATTACTATGTATAATTTTATTTTTATATATAATTAATTAATTTTTTTATATATGTATATGGCGCAATGTAAGTAAATTCAATACCACGAGTATCCGAGCAGGGTGGTTAATCTTTACTATAACAATTCGCAAAAAAATTTGTTACTAACGATTTACTACACGAATTCGGGCGTTTAATACATATTTGTCTGCGTTTCAATTAGGTTAATGGAAACCGATTCCCGATGCTGTGACCTAAGGCACTCGGAGGAGAGGATTTGACATTTTAAATCGCCCACTCCCCCTTTGTAGTTTGGCCAAAACCGCCACTGGAATGTAAACAGTCGTCTTGTTTTACCACATACCGCACTCATGGAAAATCAATTGCGATATTGTATTTTCGTTAAGTACAGCAAAAAAAAAAAAATATATATATATATATACGTACTAATCGAGTTTCTCAAGCTTGTCTCCGAATCGCGAGACTGTCTTTTGCGGGAAGAGTTTACCTAAAAATTATACAACAACATATAAGAGACTTTTAGTTATTATTTCATATTTGATACCGTAGAGTTTTTTTTCAAAAACTTTCCAAACCTTTCGAACGCTAATCACTGACGCTCACGTTTACTGATCATTTCGTATAACGTTCTATACGCGTTTAGACGTTCGGAGAAAATCGCGTTTTACGTTTGAAAATATAATTGTCATTGTTTTTTTTTTTTTTGTTAATATTAAAAAATACATAAATCGAACGAGCGGCCTATTTAATTTCGTCAGTATAAAAATTGTATTTTTCCCCGAAAATTCCACCGGTGTTTTACACCGACAGTACACGAATGCGTGTAATACATTTTCATAGAACGTATTTCAATACACGTTTTCCCGACGCGTTACTACAACGACGCAGCCAATATCGCCGCGCGCACTGCTCGTCCGCCGTGTACACATTCCGGTACATTTACCGCCCGAGCTGTTGCAGAATCTCCGCCGTTCATCATTAATAATATGTCTATTTTATCTGCTCGTTCAACACGAGGTATACCGCACGGTCAATTAACCGTATTGACAGCAGCCTTTGGAACGCGGCCGAGTGTCTGTCTGCAATACACTACGTATAATAATAATAATAATAATAATAATAATATACGCTATCCTATAACTGTACGCCATTCTTTTCGCTCGGGGGAAGAGAAAAAAATATATTTTACAGTCTTTGTTGCCGTCAGAAATCGTCGGATAACAATAATAATAAAATGGGTAATAAATAATATAGGTATTATTAATATTACGATTTTTTTTTTTTCATAGTAACTATCGTATGTTATACATAATAATAAAAACATTATTATTATTATTATTCTCCTGCGCATTATTTTCTAATTTCCTCGCATTTCATTTTCCATTTTATATTTTCTAATATTTTTCTGCGCGTTTTATATTATTGGTGCGTTACGACATTATTATCCTGAATTTTAATATCCAATCGAATGCTTTACCACCGTGCATTATGTTCCTCGTTATTATTTTCCATTTCTTTTTTTTTCTCTTTTTATCGAATATTTCCCAGCAGTGCATTGTGCGCACAATCCACTATAGCTCTACCACCATCAGTATTTTAAGATTTATATATTTTGATAAAAAAAATAAAAATATTTTTGTTAAATGAAACGTTAAAAGCCGCGCTCGTTTTCGAAAATTCATATATTTTTTCTTCTCTCTGTAATCGATACTCCGTCGTTTCGAAACAATTCAAAACTGAAAATTCTAACGCAAGACCGTGACGCGAGTCGACCACCTCGAGATTTTTTTTTTTGTTCGCACGATAGCGGTCGCCAATCTTCAGCGGACTTATACCGAATAAAAATAAATAAATAAATACACTTCATAAAACAACGATTTAAAAAAAAAAACCGTCCATTTTACGAATTACGAAATACTGCGAAAAACACATCTTCGAAAGTTTTTTTATTATTATTATTATTTTAAATTTTGTAAGCGATGGGAGGAGTTAAAATTAAAAATAAAATTGCGAATAACGTACATAAATTTTTCTGAGTGGGTATGATGCAAGTATTTAGTTTTAAACCACTAGAAAATTTATATATATATATATTTATTTATTTTCAAAAAGGAAATATTTGTTTATTAAACGAGCACAGAGAATTGTAATTGTCGTACAAGTGTCGTTTTTTTATATATATATTAATAATTACGTCAGTATTACTAACATAGTGTAATCGTGATTGTGATTTCATAATTATTCTTTTTGTTAAACCATTTTGTCACCATTCAATTATATGATTCCAGATTTCGTTTATTGTCCAAATTAGGAATCGGCAACCATTTCATAACCAATGTGAGTCACATATTATTATTTTTTTTTTTTTTTTTACGTTTTTATCGAGAGCCTTAATAATATAAAAAAAAAACGAATTTTATATATGATAAAAAAATACTAATAATTTTATTATGTATTCAATTTATAATATCAACGTTATTTAACATATAAATATAGAAAATTTACAAACTCCTGAATAGGAAAATGTCTTTTTAAAAAGAAATTTCAATTAAAAACAAAATATGTAAAATTGTAGACTAATGCGATTTCTAACGCGCCGGATGAGATTAAATTAAAAATACAAACAAACCTCGTGAATGCGATCCTAAATCTTATGAATGTTTTACATTTGTTTTCACGACTCGGCGGGGCTGATTAGCAGGGACGGATCTGAAGAACATTTAATGGGGGATGGCGAATCGATACAATACTGTGATTTGGATATTTTACTTATTCGAAACTAATTTCCTATAACCTCGTAAACGTCAGGCGTCCAAAATGTTTGGAATTCGCCTGACGTGTACTAGTGAGTCGTCGGTGGAGGCGAGAAAAAAATCCCAAGGAGGGGGGGAGGGGTCGATCGCTCGGATCTTTTGATTAGCGTTGAACGTTTTTAGGGTTCGCTGCGCGATTCAGCTCTCGGAAATCGTTAGTTAGCCGAATATTACAATCAGTAACGAGAACACCAACTGTTCAAGCGCGTTACACACGAATACGATAATGAATTGCGAGTGAATTTTACTCGTCGGACATTTCTGGGGTACAAAACTTGCACGCCACTTTCGTGCATAACCGTATATCATCGATATTTCCGTCGTTCACACACATCCGTCTTCGTTTGCCGCCTCCGATGATTCCCCCCGGCTTTTTATACACGTGAATTGCTGTACCACACTGTAATGCTCTACCGAATCGAATCGAAGACCTCCCACGCTACTGGCACAATAACTCGTATTATATAAACTCATATATATAATATTATGGAACCAGCGCTACCGTCCTCGTCACCGTCGTCCGGTTTTTGTCGGTTACGGTTGCGGCGGCGGCGAGCAAATAAAACGATTTACATTAATGAAATATTCGAATTTACCGCGGCGTTAACTACGCGTTTATACACGCGTTACTCGCCGTGACATTAAAACCGCGTTTATAAATCCGCACAAGCCCCGAAGCGAATTTTTTTCCGTAGAGGCGAACGGGTTTTGTGGCCGAAAAAAATTTTTTTTACACTCGCTCGTTGCGGTCCCGAAAACGTCGTCGCGTCTTCGGTATAAAATAATAATGATAATAATAAAAAAAATTTCTATTTGGCGACCGAAACGCAATAATAAGCGAGTAAATTAAACGCGCGAAACGGCTGCCCGGCGGTACGCGGTGGTTCGAGACCGGATTTTCTCGCTGACCTACACACACTCGCCTCGTATACGCAATATAATAGAATATAATATATATTATATTATTATAATAATAATAATAATAATATAATGTTATTCTTCTGGTTTCTGCGAGAATTATTTTTTAGCGTCTGTAACGTATAATCGTCGACGATCGACGTTAGACTAATTCAGTTATACGGCCGGTGGTCGAAGTGAAGAGGGGAACGGGATACGATGGAATGCCATCCCTCTACTTTTTCAGTTAACATATTCCCCATCACCCTCGCCTAATTTTCTTGTTTTTAACTACTCATTCCTCTCGGATTTTCGAAAATTCATTTTATTTTTTTTCCATAATTCATAGTCGTTGTGTTGTCTAAATTTTTTGGTTTTTTTGTTTTTTTTTTAGAAAAATATCATTGAATCATTTTTTTTTTTTTTATTTTTTGTTTATAAGGACTATTTTAAGTCTTTTAAAATTTTAACATTCGGTAGATCTAAACGTCACTCGATCGCAATCATAAAAATATATAGTTCGGTATCGAGTTTAATACGGCCAGTATTAGAGATTTTTGTTAAAACAAACTGGTTTTTTTTTGCGCTTATTTTTTAACAATATGAACCGTTCAAAACATTGAGAAAACACGCGAATAAGAAAAATAAAACACATTTTTTTTTCTTTTACTTGTTGAAAGGTGTTTAATATTCCGAAAAAAGTCGCTTTATCAAATTCATCATAAGAAAAAAAAACATTTTGAACAGTTACGCGATTGTCTCTGTTCGAATGAAAACGAAAAAGACGGAATTTTATCGGATTTTTTTTTTTTTGTATAGATTTACAGAGAGTAAAAACCGTAGCAGCGATAACCGATGAGTTCAAAAAGCGAAAATTGGATTATGACCGTGTGAAAAATTCAGCAGAATCGCATTGTACGCGTTCCAATAATAAGAACGGCTACTCGGCGATACGGCGGCAGTGCAATGAACAGAACTTATGACAAGAGTTCGCAATCGAATCGGGCAAGAATACTGCCAATAGTGTCCCGTAGGCGAACGAGCGGTGAAAATTGAAAAAAAAAAACAAATTCGCACTTAATTAATACATTTTTAAAACACTAAATCCGTATACGAGTGTAGAATTATATCGTCGAGTCGGCGAATTCGCATTACATTCATTTCTCCTCCTCCTACCGCCCGATAGATATTAAAAAAAAAAAAAAATCCCCCGTCCGAATTCAACAATCACTGGTCACCGCACCGCGTGGATGCTGCGGAAACAATAGTGCTTTTATAATAAAAAAAAATTATAATAAACCTGGCCCCCCCCCCCACCACCGTTAATAATAATAATAATATTTACTCTCGATCACGCGGATCGTAAATCAACGCGTGCCGATGCGCGCGTATATATCATAATATTGTTATTATACGCGGCGGCGGCGGCGGCGGCGGCGGAGGCTGCTCGTTCGCGTTGATAGGAGGCAAGCCCGACCGTGGCGGCGCGGGAATTCACGTCGGACGGAATTAATTGTCCGGTAATTTATGTGCGCGCCGCGCGTGTGTACTTACGAAGGGGGAGAAGGGGGGGGGGAAGAATTGAAACGGCCTCGGGGGGATCCGAACCGGTCAACAAGCCCTACTCCGTCACACAAACAGCCATCGACCGGACCTCCTCTTTATTATTATTATAATATTTCGTCGACGTCACTCTGGGCGAAAACTATTATTACCCAAAACGATTTTCTCTCTCTCTCTCTCTCTCTCTTTCGTCTGTCGAAATACACACGTACGCGCGCGCACGAAATAACCTCTAACCGATCGGTCGTCGCCGCCGCTCGAGGCGCCGGATTTTTATACGTTTTTCTCCCCTGCCGTATTTTATTACTATTTTTTTTTTTCCTTTCTTTAACCACCTCCGCCGTCCACGGCGATAATTCATTCCGCGCAAATATTACAATATGGCCCCGCGTGCGTAAAACGTCACCGGGGGATCGAGGAAAAAAAAACGCTTTTCCTAACGAATAATTTTCGTACGTTTTCTCTTTACCGTTTCTCCGCGTCGCGTGCTGCTGATGAACATTATTATTGTACGAAGACTCGGAATTTAACCAGTTTTTTTTCCCGGGGGGACACGGGGAGGTTTAGTCTCGAACGTTCTTTATGCGAGGCCAAATCCAATACGAAAATAAACATGTTTTTTTTTATATAGCTTTTGGTTTGAACTAAAATAACGGTAGTAAGCAGCGTTGAATTCAGACATTTTTTCTAGGGGGGGCTCCCGTTTTTTAGTCGACTGTTTTTAGTGCAATTCATATACTTCGATTTCGGCAAAATATACGATTTGATAGGTATTTATTAGGTGTTTTAATGTAAAATGGATAAATTGTATGATATGCATTTGATTGAAGATAATAAAATCGTAACGAGTATTAAATATTTAATAAATATATTTTTTTCACATTAAAATTATCAGGGGAGGCAAATAAAATTCCAGGGGGGGGGCAAATGCCCCCCTGAAATATACCTGGATTCAACACTGGTAGTAAGCCATAATGATGATTATGAACGCGCGGCGTTCTGCAATGCAAACGCGTTATACGTACTCGTGTATAGAGGCAGTGGCGTCGCGAACTTGACGAAACTAAAGGAGCGAACATTAATCAAAATCGTACGACCGCGTAACAATGTCTTAGTTTTACAATGATTTCTTTTTGTTTTTCCCCTGCAGACACAATATTTTTCGCACAGGAATACAGCTGCGCTCCGATTTTTACAAGTGTATATATATATATATATATATCACCCGTTTAGAAAATACGTTTCACTGCGGGGGACCGCAAAACAACGATTTTGTCGAAACTTCATTAACGAAATTGAAATGGCCGAGGAGAAAGAACGAAAAACAGCGAAATCGGGAAATTTCTTCGGTTACGCATGGGGTGACACTCGATGTTTCTTTGCACGACCCTTAGTACTCACCACCAGCCGACTATAATCCAGAAGCTTCTTAAAAACACGGTAATACGTTTTAATAAAAATACTAATAAATTTAGTAAATTCGCATATCCCAACGGGTTCTGTGGCCCGCACGTTTTATATTTGTCCGCCTATGTGTTAAACACGCGTCGCACTTTCTCTAAATTCTAAATCCTTTTAGGCCGATCAATACGAAGAGAAAAAAAAGAATTTTTTTCCGATTCCGTCAATCCGTTCTACGGATATCCCCCCACTCCCCCGGTTTCCGTGGTTCTTCGATGTTACAACGGGTTTTTCTTTTCTTTTTTCTTTTTTTGTTACGCGCCTTTTCTTCTGGAGTTAAAATGTTTTTCTTTTAGCCTTTTAAAGAATAAATGAATGTTTAAGGAGAACACCTACGCTTTCGTATACACGTATAACGTTATTGTAATTTATTTTCGCGTGTAATAACTTAATTTTACTGTCTAGTGTATGATTGCCGCACGTACGTGTTTTTCGCGCGCGAAGCAATTGTTTTTGATGGAAATCGTAGAGGAATGTCTTGCGCCCAGTCATTTATTATCCGCGAAAACTTCCCCTGGTGCGCGTTTAAATATTACAATACGATTTTCCGTAATGTAAATGCGGTTTAAAATGACAATTAGAATGACACGGTCGTCATCAAACGCGTACTGTAATCGTAGCACACGAGACTCGTTTTTCCCGCCTCCCTACGTATTTATTTACACACACGGGTGTGATAACATTTTGTATTGGACGATAGTGAACGGATATTCGGAATTCGGCACGATAAAAGGAACAAACAAAAAAAAAAAAAAAAATTGTACAGTCTGCAAACGCGGACATTGCGACTAATATATTACGTTTGGTAGTACGGCTGTCGGTTTTTTACAGAAAAAAAAAACGATTTTCCCAAAGAGAAAGCGAACCGCACAACAAACTAAGTGGTAATCATTACTCAAGCGGTGATTTCAAAGCTCCGTGTGCGGCAAACGTTACCGCACACGTTAGCCCGCGCCGGAGTGATCGAACGCTGGTAAACGCGTTTACGACTCCGCGGTACGCATTCGCCTGCGCAAAGGCCGTCGCTCCGATGTGAGGACTTTTCCCACCACCCGCCCCCCGTGTACAAATAGGTACTTCAAACTCGAATTTAGCCATCTTTCGTCGATTTATCTTCAATCTAATTGTCAGGAAAAAAAACAAATATAATAACAAATTTTCGTTGTTTAAAGCGAAATTATTTTTTCTTATACACATAAAAACATTTTTTTTTTCTACATATTATAGATTACGTAAGGAATTAAAACCGGAGACTCTGTAATCGTCGATAATAATATTGTTTTAACGTCCAAGACGTTCGATTTATTAGTGGCCGATCATCATTCGCCCTCCTCAATCGGCGTTTTGTACGACGACATGGCCCGCAGTAGCACGCGAGTTTCCTCCGACACGATGACTCCACGAGACGACGGTCTTATGGTTACGTTCTCAAATATTGTATAAAACGGTCAGCGCGCGTTTTGCTCCAGAAACACACCGGTTTTGTTTTCTTACGTTATTATTATTATTATTATTATACACTTTACATTCGGTCGTATTATTATTTTATTTACACGAAACGTTCGTGGCGGTTATATTTGTTTTGCCTTGCGCGCGCACGAGAGAGTGATACTGCACAATAATAATAATAATAATAAAAAAAAAAACGTCGTGTATATTATAGCGTATTCGCCGAGAGAAAAATCGAAAACTATCTCGAGACCGGGTTCCATACAATGACGACGACGACGAGGGCAAAACAAATAAATCTATAATGTTATGATAATTTTCCGTTTAGTCATCATTTTCGTACTGGATTTTTTTTATTATTTATTTATTATTCGTGTACGTCGTACGTACACACACACAGAGGGTTCTCGTTCCCGCGCGTTGAAGACTTTTCACGCATTTTTTTTTCTTTTTCTTCGGTGTTAACCGCGCGGTCATTCAACGCTCTGGACGATTGAGTGAGAACGCTCTACGCGGTTACACGTGTCGCGATCGCGGAACGAGGGACGGCGCACTGTTCGAGAATGGACCGGTCAAATACGACTAAATCGGCGGGGGCAGCTTTGAATCTTTGAATATTTACCAAGATTATTTAATAATACGAACATTTATTGTTCCAAAAGAACGACGTCGTGTGTGTGTGTGTGTGTATGGCCAGCAGTTCGATAATGTTTTGTATAAAATCGTCCGTTAAAACGGGCGTTTTCCGACTGAATTTTTCGCAATGATGTGTTTACTCGTATTGTCGTTCGGGTAAAAGTAAAAAAATCGTCCGTACAGAAACGGTAAGGCACGAGACGATTAATAAAACTGTTTAATGGCCACAAAGAAAAGCATTTTAAATGTTGACCCTGCGGTACACGCACTCTATATTTCCCCCGTCAAAAAAATTAAAAATTAAAAAACACCGATCGTTCATCCGTAACTTCTATGTATAAAATGACGGTTATCGAGGAGATGTATAATAACGAAAATATACTTTTCCGCAAACAGCGGTTTAAGAATATTTTTGTTGGTTTTCGTAGGCGTCGATGTACAGGGGATTGAGCGCTGAACATAACGAATGTCGAAATTGAACGTTTGGCATTTCGCGTCGCTAACGAACGCGCGCCACCGGTCTCGGGTTCCACAAACATCTTTTGCGGTGACTGTTAAGACATACACGCGCGCCTTTTGGCAACCGCCGCGGCTGACGCTTGCGTACGTTATTATTTCGACTCTTCTCCTGGGATGCGACAGCGTTTTCTCCACGGCAAGCGCTTCGTCGGTGCCGAATTTCAAAGGTCTAAGTCGATTACAAAGGTCCTCTCACATACATCACCGCCCACCGCGTCGTTTAACCTTTACGCGCGGCGATGCGGTTTTCTTTCCTCGGATTCCCGGATTACGTGATATTACAATATACGGAATACACCGCGGTACATATACAAATGGTAGTGCGCCGCCGACAAAGGATCGTCTATACAACTCTAAAATCTAATACATAAGACCGCGGTTTATACTCCACTTCAATCGACTTTCTGTACGATTCGTACGTAATGATCGCACGATAACAACAACAACAAAAGAAAAAAAAAGCGGAAAAAGACTCGCAGTTCGGCGACGGGCCGGGGAGAAAAAAGTCAACAAAAGCGTAAAACTCTTTCAGTACTCGAACCGTCGAATTTCGTAAATATTTTTATCGCTCGGTATTGAAAAGGAGACACGCTGTTTTCGGGCGTCACACGTAGCTCGTGATGCTGTGACGCTGACAACTGTATTTAAATCTGCCGTGTTTCCGAAAAATCGATACAGAAATTTAAAGAGTACCTACCGCCGCAGTTGGGGAAAATCGTTTTTTTCCTTTTACACAAAAACGATAAATAGATACCTAATTGCCAAGACGTTTAAAGAATGACACGCGAGCACAGTGCGACGTGGAGGAGAGAAGTTACCCGGTTTTCGACGATCGGAATACCGATGGAGCCTGCAGGTCTACGCGAACGTGAGCCGATTTTTGTCGACCGCCAGGTATAATCTTAAACGGAATACAGTATGAGTGTACGAGATCGATTATGAGCGACGTTCTGCAGGAGAAACGAATTTAGACGAGCGTGTCCTCTGATAAAAAAAATACATATATATTTATACCGAGAACACGTAACGCTTTACCGACCGCAACAGTCCGAAAATCCAGCGAATAAAAAACGAGATGACAACACGAATTACCGATCCGATTCAATATCAGTCGGAAAAAATCCCCCCATACGAATCACATCGGTAGGTAAGTATAACATTTCGGTATAAACGAAAAAAAATAAATATATGTATATAAATGTGACGCGTAAAAAGGAAAAAATAAATCTCTAAAT
The DNA here is from genome assembly GCA_032441825.1 of Chaetogeoica ovagalla. Lineage (NCBI taxonomy): Eukaryota > Metazoa > Arthropoda > Insecta > Hemiptera > Aphididae > Chaetogeoica > Chaetogeoica ovagalla. Next base: position 1,159,329 of record CM063724.1, on the reverse strand, counting down.
ATTATTACTGATGATAGTGCACGCACTGGCCTGGAAATATTTAGTCGTATCACGTACGATGGCTGCAAAACGCGCATAATTTCTCCGTTTCATTTGTACAACAAGCACTGTAATAATATGGTTACCCACTAGAATATATTGTAATTTTTAGACCGAAGTGCGTGTATAAGCATACATATGTTTTTTTGTTCTTAAGTTTTTTTTTTTTTTTTTAAGTATATTTCGAATATTTTCACGTTTATACGATTACAATTTACAACCGAATTGTTTGTACCGCTCAACGATATACACATACGCACGTTAAATTTATTATATATATATATTCCCAAAAATGTATACGCTTGTTATATTTTTTGCATTATGTTCTTCCCATTAATCTCCGCGTAACCTCACCGGCACGCATTTTGGCATTCCGGAGTTTGCTCCGATCGTTTCAGCACCCGCATTAAGGTAAAATTCATAATTTTTACAATTTACTCGAAATCGTGATCGTAACTCAACGTGATAACAGTGCGTACAGTCTACACGTGTATGATTACGACGACGTGTGATGGTGTTTTAAATATTTTTAAAACTGTTTTACCATATATCAATACACACGTCAAATCATGACGCTTCTGTATTTCAGTAATATTGAGACCCTGTGATCTGTCTGAGGTGGTTATTATTCATAAGGAATTTTTCGATTTAAGTACCGACACAAGCCGGCGAAACGAGCGAGTGGAGGTTTTTGAGTGAGAACTTTCGTCATGAAAGCTGAAAAAAGTTGGGACGCGTAAAATGCCCGCTAATTTTTATCAAAAAAAAATCATGAAAACGATCGTAATAATGATGTGATAACAAATACTTGGCGGGAATTTAAAATTGATCAATTGTGGAATACCGATGCAGAATGCTCAGAATGGTAAAATGCCGTCGACACCTAATGTTTTATATCAGTCTCGATTATTCGATACAACTGTATTACTACGACTACACTGCTTTTCCCGACGGTTTTATTCTGGTATTATTCAGAAAAACGCTTCGTGATTAACATAATATGTTTCACGAATTCGTTACACGAGAAAACACCGTTTCGATGATACTCGTAGTGTTTGCTCACGGAAATATCTACACGTGTAGATGCATACGACAGAGTTAAATTCGTGCACACGAGTATCGAACCACCACGATATTTGTTCAGACGTCTTCGTACGCGTATTCCGTAGTCGACATATTCATCATTCGTTCCGGTGTTATTTTTGATATTTCTCATCAGAATAACAACAATATTTCGCCGTTAACTCGATAGATGTTTTCGAAAATAATTGTACACAGACACCCGAAACCGTTATATAACACGAATCACAATATTAAAAGCCCGAATATTGGCCAAAAACCCGAATAAATTGTGGAATTTAAAAGTGATCTCGTGATTTCGCTGCGTGTATTTTTATACGCGTAAAATTATTATAGTTATCATTGACAACTGCAGCTGGTGTACAGGCAAATAATTATTTTTCTCTCTGTTTTTTTTTTTATATTGTGAACAACGAAGAACCGAACTAGATAATAATGAAATTTCTCTAAGAGTAAATGCAGACACGTTTACATTTGAAAACGTAATATAAGAACTTCTGTAGAGTTCCGCGATTGAATCGTTATTTCTTTATTCACATAGTTTACTATAGTATGTTAATTAATCAAGTCGTCTTGCTCAACACCCGTATATTATAACCGACATTAAGCCGAACATTAGCGATTATGAACTCCCAAAATATCCAGTGAATTCGATAGGTACAATAATAGTGGTGTTCAAAAGCCGAAAAGGCGATCAAATACCAAAAAGCCGAACTCCGACTCCGAGTCTTGGCACGAATGCCGACCAATTACCGTGTATTGTATTATCGCGAGAGAAAATCTAGGGATTTACGAGTGGATATATCGTTTGAAAAGTTTACAAAATTTTCCCGTCCACAGTATTGTATAAGCCTCATCCGCAACGGACTGCGTAGTGTACCCCGCATAATAATATAATTTTAAAGTCCCCCGGTTTGTCCGCGGACAGAAAATACGGCAAATAAAATAATAATCGGACGAGGGAAGAAAAGTTATTTTCTCAGATATGAAATATTTACAAAGACGTCTCCGCGCGGTAATGCAATCATACGTCGGAGGAGAGAAAACTACGTACACAACTTTTCCCCCGTTGTCCGTCTCCATTATAGTCACTGCGAATATTTACGGACAAGAAAACAATTACAAGTAATTGAAGTTCTTATAAAACGGGCTAAGAATCGCTTGCTATACGCGTACTACATCGACTATATTCCTCAACGGTAACGTATAATAATTGGATTTAAATACGCCGCTGTTGCCGTCATGGTATTGTGTAACTTATTTAAGTGCATTGCGGAAATCTATAGGTATACCAATGGCGGTTGTGCATGATGTTAACGAGAGCGAAAATGGAGCCAACCTCCTCTGCCAATGAAATATCCACATCTAAGAATAATAACCCAGAAGAAAGATCTATTGTACCGAGAAGAAATTTAGATGTAAAATGAAGACAAACAAAACGTAAACGAAAAACAATAAAACGGGAAAAGAAATAGTAGTCGCATATAAATAACGGTTTAGACCGCTCAAGTATTAGCGGCAAACCCACACACACACACACGGTAAACAACGTTGTTAGCTTCTAACTGCAGCATAAACACCGTGTGTATTGTGTGGATATACACACACAATGTTTTTTCCACAGTCAGAGGCGAACAAAGTTGTTCGCGTTTGCCCGTTGCGGCTACACTGACCGATTCGTCGCATTCGGACCGCTATTTATATGCGCCTTGTTAGTACCCCCTCTATGTTGTGTCGTAGCGCTATCTGGTGACTACATTCGTTTCCTGTTTTATCGCGGTCGACTGACGCGCTACGTCGCGGGTGTTTAGTTTGACGCTGACCGAGCGATCAATCGTATGCGCGTTTGCTATATTTATTATTTATTATTATTAATAATAATAATAATAATAATAATAATATTATTATTATTATTATTATTTCGCCTATTTCAATGAAATGAAATTAACGTAATAATTCATTTTTTCTCGTTGTACACATTCCGATTCAATTCCGGAAAAAATCATTAAATGACTGGTATATTACTTGTTTGAATCAATTCGAGGAACGTTGACATTATTTTGGAAATAAAATAAGAACTTCGTAGTGCGTAAATATAAGGAAAACGTGACTGACTGACTAATCTATCAATGCATCGGTCAAACCTTTGGACGGATCGTATTGGGCTGAAATTTATAATACGGATAGCTATTATAATTCAAACATCCGATATGAAAATATTTTTGAAAATTCTACCCCTAAAGGGGGATTAAATAGGAGTGAGAAATCTGTAAGAAACCTGGTCGTATTGGGAAAATACCGTGAACCACGAATTAGATATAACTACGTATACACTTAATACAATAAGTAATGATTATAATTAACTTAATAATCAACTCGTCAAATAACCTAAATTAAATTTTATTCAAATGGATTAAGCAAACAGAATATGTAAAATACTAAACGCTAATGCAAACGAAGTTGCACGATATTGCTGTAGTGTATACAGAAAAGTTTCTAAAGATTAAGAAATTATTTAAAACAGAACAATCTAATCCTGAAGACGCGGAGTAATGCGCAGTCATAATTGATAATAATAATATTATATTTCACACTCTCGTATACTGGGCGAGACTGCTGTTCACGAGCAAAGCTGTTTAATTCAGCTAATGTAGTATAAAATCGTTTAGAATTACAATATTTTAACATAATTCCACGTACGCGTTACGCATTTTCATTTCCGCAACCACTGTCGCGACGATACTTAATACATTTTATAGTATACATAATTAGTTTTTGAAACAACAATACCACCTGCATTACGCCTATCCCCTCAAACTTCTCTTCTACGTCGAATTTGAATAAAACGATTTACGTACACACACGTTGGCCGTCCGTTTATTCTAATTGCAAGTATATTTGTTTCTTTACACAGTCATAGCCACAAATCGTTTAAGACGAGAGAGACAGGGTCGGTTGTTATATTATCGATCGTTTATCAGATTGTCCGGATAATATACTCGTGCGCGTGTGTAATACGCATATATTATATAATATATAGGTAACAAATCTTACGTTTTTTTGTTTTTTTGTTATCCTTTATGATTTCAAGTCATTCCTGTGCGTCAATGGATCATCATCATCATACGCCAGTTCGACCGACGCCGCTGCAGTAAGATATGATATAATTCCGGAGGTTGATTAATAATTGAAAACCGTGTTGCCTATTTACAATATTCACGGTAGATTTTCTTTTTATCCAATGGACGTCGGACCACGAGAGATAATAATGAGTGAAATAATTTTTAAAATTTGTTGAAAAACTACGTTTTTGAAATTTCGTCGTATAAAAATCGTAGAAATTAGTCGTGATTAATAAAGAGTAAAATAAGACATAGAAACCGGGTTGTCTAATAACGCCGACGGTAGTGACAAATCGGAAGACGTTATGACGTTTATCTTTGGTGAATATGGCAAATCATTTATTCTATACAACTTACGGCATTAAAAATTATCATAGGATTTCATCGACTGTGGTTGTTTCTACGCGGTGTCGTGTGACATTACTCACAATTATAATTAACATGTTTTCCGTATAAACGTCATTATTATTAATATGATATTATACTTTACTAACTAAATCCGGAGTTTGCGGTTTTATCTTCACTTCATTTATGGTTGAAAATTCGACAACGATATACTACTGCGTAATGATACTAAAAACGAAATATTCGATAAAAAAAAAGTACATATTTTATGTACCTATACAAACAATTTTTAATTTGTCTTTTTAAAAATTCATTTATTGTGTCTATTTTTTACGCTCGTACATATTTTTTAAACGTCCCAACTGTAGTCGTCATAAAAACAACAGATTTTATATTTAAAGACGAATATTAAGAACTATTTTTTTTTTCAAGTTCCAGTCGACCAAGAGGAGAGGGATCTAATAAGATCTTTAAATTTTTAAATCCTTAAAGTACCCCCCATTCTCCCCGCCACCGAATTCGCCCGCGGACATTTCCGTATGGTAAAATGTCGACGACGATCGCGTCGTCGGTGAACGTACAATGGCGTCGTTACCACAGAGAGAGAGAGAGAGAGAGAATCAGTGAGTGAGCGTTTGGCCTCGCGTAGGAAATGGGCGACGGCGCGCAATAACCGCCGCGGCCGCGCCGGACCGTGAAATTGCCAGGGACGATTGCGTCCATTGACGATTTCCCGCACGCTCAACCGAGCCCGTCTCGTTTAATTACTCACGACGACGCGGCCGTACGGCACCGCAGCACAGGGCTGCGCGCAGGTAGGGAAAGTCGCGTATCGTTTTATACCGGGCCTTGAGGGAGAGCGCCCCGCAGGGAGGGAGGGAAGGGATACGTGCGAAACTCACGGACGATATAAACGCCGCCGTCTGTGCGTATATATATATATACGTAGTCTTTGCAATTACCGCAATACGTGCGTTTAAATATAAAGTTCCGTGTCACTACTACTATGCTTACTACGCGTCGAGATGTCTTTTTATTTTTCAATCACGATCGCAGTTTTATCGCAGATCAAACGAATGGATCACTCGCGATTTAAACAAAGAGAAGAAGAAAAAAAATTAAAGATGCTAAATAAAAATATAATGGACCTCTATATAATAGCTGTAGTCATTGTCGTCGTTGAGGAAACGCCGTCTTCGAATAATATTCTCCCCCCCCCTCCTCGTTAATATCGAAAATTATTCGATTATATAATATCGTCCCGTAAATATTTTTTTTTTTTTTAGAAGGGTAAATATAATACGCTTTTGTTATAAAATACCGACGCGCGTAGTTATTATTATTATTATTATTATTATTATTGTTATTATTACATATTATTATTATTATTAATATTATTATTATTGTTGTTATTATTATTATGTTAACAGGAAGCCAAATGAAACGTTTGTTAAATAGAACAGACGTCGTTTATGATATTCTTTGTGAAAAGTGTAATTAATATTTACCGCTGGTAGACGCGTCGCGATTACTATTTAATAATAATGACGACGACGATGATAAAAAAAATTCACATCGTCTCCTTTTAGATTTTCTAAATTATTACACATTTTTACACGCTAATCGTTATTGCTCGCCGGGGGATTAATCATCCGGAATTATAACGACGCACATTGAACGCGCGGTAGCTGTCTCCCGGGTCCACACAAAACGCGCATTATATAAATAACAAGAAAAATTAAAATACCTCAACGGTGTATATTAACCGTCGAACACGTCTTGTGCGTACGCGCGTTACGTACATAATATAATATAACGGACGAGTGTCCGTAAAATCCGAATTCACTCACAGAATCCCGTGCGCGCCGATACGCCGACAATTATTATTTCCGCGGTAAAAAGTACCTATGTTGGGAAGAAAGAAAAAAAGAACAAATATCGATAACACGTTAATAATTCGGACACGGTTTTAATAATACGAAACGTTTATTATTATTATTATTATTGTTATTCCGCGTTCCGTAATTGCATTAAATTCCTTCCTCTCCGCTAAGGCTTCGATTAATTAAATTTCTTTTTTCTGCGCGTGTTCTGTTTTAACCGTACAGACTACACAACGACGCGCCGGTCTCCCGTATTTATTGTGTAACAACGGTGCACGAGTAAAATAAATAAATTTCCATACGAAACTATAACGATTTAAAATAGCGTATTTGTTTCCATACCGATATCGTAAACGTTCCCCGCCCAACCGTCGGTCGCTATTGATTTTAATATTCGTTCGTATATCGTCCCGCCACCCGGAGAAAGTCGAAAACGAGATGGGCGGTGGGCAATTTGTTTTCGTTTATTTTATAAACGCGCAAAGAGCACGTTAAGAGTATGAAAAACCATTCAACGACTGCACACGGTAGGGCGCGTTTTATAGACGAAAGTCATACGCTTTTTTTTTCTTCTTTTTTATGTATATTATATTACGTTATACACAGCGCTTTACAGTTATTATTTCTGAAAAAAAATGATGAATCACGACGCGATTATTTTTTGGGAGGGGAAATGAATAACAACGACAGGTATTTAATTCGGTAAAACGCGGGCGTACGCACCACACAATAAATCTAACGACGACCGTCGTATAAATAAATACACTTCTTTCGAAATAACTCGTATGGATAATACGAGTATAAAAACAACCGCGGCGTAGTGATTTCGTTTTTTAAAACAATATTAAAACCGAATAATTTATGTTGACATTTAATAAACAATAAATAAATATAATTGACACGGCGCGATACTATATAATAATATGCGGAAAACAAAAATATTACAATAAATAAATATTATATTATAGTCAACGGCGGCGTGAAAACGTCCGCTGACTATCGCGTGTATTATTTATAATAATACAAGCGCGGAACGTTTTGGAATTATTATTTTTAAAATACTAACACGATTGCTTTCTTTTTCCTTACTTGTATTTACGACGAGTATAACCGATAAATCAGCGTAACGAAAAATATAAAATATATTATAATCTCTTATACCGGTACACATGTGCTGGAATCATCGCGGAGTATAGGTATATAGGTTGCACATAACGCGTTTGTTATTAATTTTATTATATCAATGATCGCCGATGTATGTACATGGATAGCAGGAGATCCGAAGTGATCATTTTCTCGTGTTCCTATACACGCCGGTGCAGCAGTGTAATGCAAAAACGGATTGTTACCAAATGCGTGTAAACATATTGTAAACGCTCGAAAAAAAAAAAAAGAAAAAATTTACAAACTAAAAATTCGAAAATTACTGAATAATTTAGAGTATTAAAAGCGATATCGAATAATCGACTTGACATTTATGTGAAAATTGTTATTATGTGATAAAAGAAAAAACACTTAATATACACGTGATGATCGCTTATACGTTGAAAATATTAGAAAATTTCAAAAAACAAAAAAACTCATGACGATTGATAAAATACGTAATAATCGATTTTTGTAGAACGGTTTTTACGACGACTATTCATAATCTCAAATATCTATACGTTTATTATTATTATTATCGTGTGAAAACGTGGTTAGATTTTTATTATATTTGATATTTTTACGCGTTATTGCTTTTCTATTGATGCTGCGTATAATAAATATATATATAGTGTGTGATATTTTTGTGATATTTTTACGACTAGAGAATTTATTACTCATATATGGTACGAACGAATCTATTTTACGACGATCTCTAATATCGTAAATACAAAAAAAAAAAACTATTTGTTTTCGTTTTTGATAAATACAAAAATAAATACGCCCAAGATTCATGAACATAATATAAAATTCTCTTATTTATCTAGAAGAAATATATATATATATATTTATACGTTGTACGCGCGCGCGTGTGTTTGTGCATAGTAATAACGAGTTTAATCCAACGTGTTAAGTTATTGTGGTAAATATAATAATATTTTATTATACCGTATTATAATAATTTTAAACTAAGTTATTATGTTGTAACGACGTTATTCGGTGAGATAGGTATAATGTCTTAAGATGTCGAAATTATTATTAAGTTTCCGAAAAAAAAAAAAAAATTATTAACGATATCCGGACACGCGTGTTCGGTGTACTGAAATTATTCGGATAACTCGGAAAAACGAATTGTTATTATTCGCGCGACAAACGATACCACCATACGATATAGGTGAAATATTTTACGTATGAAATATACTTTATTTGTTGGGGAAAAAAACAACCACATAGGTATATGAAAGAAAAATTATTACAAACTTACTCGAGTGTTTTTCAATATTCTGTGGCATGTAATGACGTTAGTAATTTTTTTCTTAATGTTTCTGTGCCGCTGCTGTTATGGCGAATCTGCGCCGTGATAAAAGAAATATCGGAATTTCGATTAAAATACACGCATTTGATTTGAATATCATCGATAAATATTTTATTTTCATTTCGTTTACGATACATAATAATATCGTAACGTCAATTTAAAAAAAAAAAAGAAAAATAAATATATAAACGGAACGTTCGGTATTTCGTCTTCTATTTGCGTGTGTGCGCGCGTTACTTTCCCATATAATCGTTAAATTGTTATTGGCAAACGGCCCGTGAATAAATTTATTTTTGAAATTCGCACCTCCGACGAATCGTGACGGGGGGGGGGACTATACGACGTGCTTTGTATGCTTTGTAAATAAAATAAATTATTGTAATTATTTGTATATATATTTTATTTTTTTTGTTTTCTTATTCTAAAGATAAGAATAACAACTGACTTCATTACGCGCCGCGTTCGTTCGCGAACAGAGTAAAAATAACGACGAGTGTAAAAAATTACGAGTATAATTTCTTTTTTTTTTCCCCGTGAACACTCAGCCGCCAAGTTGTTTTTTATTACTATAATAATAATTATATTTTTTTAATTTCAAAAAAAAAATCGTAAATCTGTCGAGTTACGAGTTTATTAGAAAGGAAAAAAAATAAATAAATAACCGCTCTAATTTTATATCGGCTGGAAAAAAAATAATAATAATTACGGGAAAACGGGGCGAATTGTATGTAAGTTTTTATACGGTTTCTCAGTGGAGGAGACACTGTCCGTATTTTACGTATAAAATATATATAATACGAGATTTTCGACATTTCAATTAACAGCGGTAATTTTGAATGATATAATTAATTTCACTGCGAAGTGAAAACTCGTTGGAGTCAACTATTTCATATGTATATTATATGAAAAATAATAACTGTTCTCGTATCAGTCATTCCCGTTAATTTCGACAATTTTTATTTTTTATTTTACCGAACTCTTTTCGCCCACCCCCCACGCGACAAAGAATCGATTGCACACGTTATCGAAACCCATAACGAAAAAAATATGTGTGTGTGTGACTTACAATAACATTCAAATCGTATTCAAACGTCGCGAGGAATATAAATAGAGTGCGTTGATTTTACAATATAATATAATATTATTATGACGAAATCGAATCGGAATCATAATAGCTAACTCCGTGTACATCGCGAGCACGTAGGTGAACGTCATGCATATCGTTATGTATGTAATACCAATCCGAATTATATTTTTTATACAATCGTCCAGATGCGATCGTTAATCGTTTCCCGCATTAGAGTTTTCGAACGAAAGATCAAATTGAAACGATTCTCGTCATTTTTCTTTTTCTTTTTTTTCTTAACGAAATTATATACGCCGCGTATTATATATATATATATATATATATTACGTGCGTACGAGAATAATAATAATAAAAAAAAATTGGGCGTCGCTTAATTATTATTATGTGAGAAAATCGAACGGGATAAAGCGCGTTGTACACGTTCTGTTTATTATTACTCTCGTTAAATTTACAAATAAAATTATAATATTACGAATACGATCGACAATGATATAATATATTCATTTGTCTGTTAATCAGTCTCGTGCCGTATCTCCCGATCGTAACGATCGACGTTTTCCTATATAATAAATTTATTTTCAGTTTAGTGTAGTAAAATAAATATTTATAACTTTGTACGCATTTTAAGTATAAAATTTATGGTTTCAAAAATTCGCGCTGTTATTTCTAAGACAGTTTTAAGACAGTTCTATTGAATAACTGTCAATTGCGTATATACTTAGTCGTAGAACGATTTCATTTCAGCCCCCTCTCGATTATACAATAACGAAACGCTGATATTATTATGAATTTTTATTTCGTGCGCGTGTGTGTGTGTGTGTGAATATATGTATACTGTGGGTCATCGACGCACAAACTATATAACTATTTTCAGTGTGTAGAGATTTTTTTTTTTTTATAATTTTCATTCACTCGGCGAGTCGTAAAAATTAAAAACTCGTTTTTTAAACGCAAACGAAAATAATAATTAAATTTCCGATAGCCCCGGTCTCGCGAATACCAGAACAACGTCATCGTAATATTTCAGTTTAATCTATTTAAAACGACTATATTATAATAATATTATACATATGTATATATACATGTTAATAATATAAACCCGGGCACGTATAATGTAATATATTTATTTATTTTTTCATATTTTTTAAAAATTTCGGAGAGAGCTTTTAAGTATTATTTTTTCCTTTTTTTTTTTTATTAATTTCGTTCTCATTAAAACCAAACCGTTTCAATAAAATGCTACGAAAATATCAATATTTGTACTGCTCTACTCGTGTGGTTATATTATACGATTGCCTTCTTAAATCGAATATTTATAATATGTATGTATTCAGTGAAATATACATTTTAACGTTATGATGCAAGCAAGGAATTGTGAAAAAGACGAATTCTTAGCATATAATTAAATTAACGAATATTTTTCTTTTCCCCTTCGAAATGACATATAATTGGACGGTTAATTGTGTTAATGGCCCTCCTCTATATATTATGTATACGCGCATTTATATACACACATTAACGAAAAAGACGTTTTTCGTATATATATACGAATGATAAAGGAAAAAAAGGGGGAAAAATCACTTTTATTCCAACATAATTTAACGTTTTGCGCGGTGTAAATAATACGTAAAAAACAAAAACTCATTAATATCCGATCTAATTATTCTAATTCTGTTAATTTTTTTTTTTTTTTTTGCTTCTACTCGAACGTATTATTCAACGACCGCGTGTTGTGTTTTGTAAATGAGACCGTCACATATTGTATAATTGCGGTTCTTTCCTCTACATAGCGTTTTGGAGGGACGGAAAAAATAAATTAAATACCACAGTACGTTAAATTTGATGATGAATTCCGTCGAGCGCGTTCACCGAGAATAATATAATATACCGAAAAAAATGGATTTAACGAAATATCGTATTATGTAAAATATATAGTTCGTCACAGTACGTTTTGTATACAATAAGAACTGCGGTGTGTTGCGATTTAATAGTAAAAAAAAATAAATAATATTGTACAGAGCAGAAGAAACCGGAATATAATTAATTGCCCTCCGCTATATGATTCGGATCTCAGAAGTATCGAAAGACGTCGTTGTGCTTATAGACGACTAAAGAAAAGGAAATATGCGCCGTTATTTATCAAAAAAAAAAAAAAAAAAAAATAGTAAATTCGCGTATTCCATCGAGTGAGACGAAAACGTAAAAACGCTATAAAATATCTGTTGCGTTTAAACGTCTTTAAAACGGATAAACACACATTTCGATTCGTAGCGGTATAGAATTAAAAATATTCCCCCCCCTGAACAAATGTGCGCGCGCGTGTGTGTAATACAATGTTATATTAAACGGCCCTTTCACGTTCGTTGACATTTTTATAACTCTAACGTTACACTTACAATATTAATGTAACTTAATCGTTGTTCATTATAATAACAATTACAAAACTAAAAAAAGCTACACCGCACCCTGAAAATTATGATTCTAGAGATAGTGTGTGCGATACGAGAACCCGCCCTCGAACGTCATATAAATGTATATTGTATTAATATACCGTATTCGGGAGACGAGCCAAATCGAAACCGACTCGGCGCGGCGATTGTAATATATGTTGAAACGTGTGTTTTTTCCCCTTTATATAAATGTATAACCTTATATATTATATCAGTGCCTTCGAAAGTTGCTGGTAGACGACTAGGAAGTATATCTAGTATACTCTGCGCGATTTAGAAAAAAAAAAAGCGTTTAGAACGTTCTCTAACACACACGATAAATAAATAAAAAGACAATACGTTGAAGAAATAATAAGACAAACTATAAATTAATATCCTTAAACAAAAAAAAAAAAAAAAAAAATATATTATAAACATAAAAACTACACATAATATGTATGAATATGCAAATATACCGAAGATTATTATTATGGGAAACAGAGAAAAAATATATAATGGTTGTTGTTAAATTATACTACCGGTTTTGACGAGAAGTCATATCAGGTAATTAAGCAAAAATTAAAATTCAAAAACTGAACAAAAAATAAAAGTGAACGGATTACATAAAGAAAATTATGAATATTACAATAAACTAAAAAATATATATATATATAATGAAAAATTAAGAACGGCGAAGAAATCGGGCGAATTAATTTGTTGAAAACAAAACAAAAAAAAACACTAAACACATGTTATTAATACATATTATACATGTGTATATACCGCTATTGATATAAAATATCGTTTTTTTTTTTTTTTTTTTTAAATCTGTTTGTACGTTTGAAATTTGTTTTAATTTAATATAATATTTATATAGATAATGAAATAAACTCTTTCGGAATGGAATTTATATTAATATTATGTTGTAAACATCCGAGTCATTATCTATATATTATATAGGTAATGATTATTTTCTAAAAACAAACGAAAAATTAAAAGTTCAATAAAATTATACGACGTATTCGTATTTTTAAATACGAAACGAAAAACTCATTACGCACGGCGGCACGTTTCGAAGTTTGACAAATCACATTTTCGTATTTTATTTATTATGAAATATTCAACACGGAATTCGTTAGGAATAACGACGATTATTCCATTTTAGTGAAAATACGCGAATACGAGCGAAATGATACACGCACTTAACATTTAACATACAGCGCCTACGTAAAAAATAAAACGTTTTTTTTTTCTTTTCTTAATGAATAAACCGTTTTGGAATTCGGATGGATTTCAAAAGTCCGTTAAAGAACGCGACTTCCTTCGCTTTCCACGTGTTTCGCGTTACACGTTTGTGTTAGTTTATTCGCCGCTGCAAATAATGTGTCGCGCGTAATTTTTGAGCACTGCCGTTGGTAAATTCGCGTACGGAAAATACAGACACGGGTTGAAGGATATTTAAAATTTTTCCCCATTGGCCCAAGAAAATCGTTTCGACGCGTTTGGGGAGACGTGGCGGCATAAGACGCGTTTATCGTAGGTACTTAAAAATAATAAATTCTTGTTTTGCAAAAGACGGGTGATGGGGGGGAAACTGTAAGAAAACTGCGTTTACGAGCGAAAAAAACGCACGGATAGTGTTCTTTCACGGACACCGGTTTGATATTTGAATAAAAAGCATTTTTTTCTAAAATCTACCTATACGCAATAATAAAATTTGTAGACAATCGTATCGCGCCACGCAATGCGATTACAACCACTCTGTAAATCGATTAATAACGGTCTCGAGTGATTTTATATACTCGTATATAAATGTATACACTCGAAAAACAATTTTTCGAACCGAATGTTTATTGAAATTTCCGAACAGGCCGCCGGCAAAAGTAAACGTTTATTAGTAGGTAAACTCCCAGCTACGCGATACATGGACAAGAGATCGGAAAAAGACGGCGAGATAAAATGCTTATAACGAGGTCCATTGTGTGCGGTATGTACACACGGACCCAATTGGAATTACACGCCTCGTTCAACAGTAATCGTCGTGTGTTACAGTCGTATATAGTAAATGCAATAGGTACATTACGAAGCTGTCGGATTTTATATTATTATATACGATTTCAGTGTGGGCCCGGCTCGGTGATTTTTCATCGTAAGCACCAATGATAAATGTGACCGCAGTAACACAATATTACATATTAACGCGATATTATGTGTATGCAAATTTCACAAATCCGATGTACGTCGGTTCGTTTCCCCCCCCCCCCCACACCGATCCGTGTCTCAAAATCGGCGATCTATAATAGTAATAATTATTATTATTTCCGTTGGTCGCGGAACTTGTAAACGCGAGAATGACAATATCGTATAACGCAGTTTTCGACAAGACTCGTTTGAAAATATTAATTCGGTGTGCCGCGTTACAGCGTACAACGCAGCACTCGTTTACGCCGCAATAGGATCGTCGACAACGTTTCGGCCAGCGCGGTGAAAACGAAGTTAACGGATTATATAATACGTTACGGCACGCGTCTATCTGAACACGTGATTCGACGAACAAAATCCGGCGGCAATCGCGCGAATTAATTCTAAAATTAAAACGATAAAATTACGTTTTATTATGTAAAAATATTTGAAAATTAATTTTCTTATTTAATAGTTACACTCGTTGTTAAACGATAAAATTGCGTCTCGAGAAAAAGAAAAAAAATCTTTTGCTACGACGTATGAGAACACATTTTATGGATCGCCCCCATAACGAAACGGTGTTGGGGACGCAGATCTACATAGTACACACGAAGACGAGTCGAGTGTGCTTTATACAGAACTATATATATATATATATAATAATAATATGTACCTACGTAATAAAACAGTAAAAACGAAAATAAAAAATTTAAATAACTAAAAGAATAAAAACGATTGTATTATGTGAAAGAAATAATAAAAAGAAACTATAAATCACGAATGCTCGTTAATAATAAATTTGTATATATAAATATATAAAAAAATGTGCGCGCGTGTGTAGTGTGTATAAATGTAAATATGAAAACAAGTCGAAAACTATTACACAAAAAAAAAAAAATATATAAAAACGATTTGAGTCTACCGAACATTACACTCAGTGGACGTAAAACGGAAGAGGATAGATCTTCCCCCCCCCCTCCCAAATGACTTTTTCGTTATTATTTTCATCAATTTACCGTTTTGTAACGATAATAAAAATATATAATAATGTCGATAATTCTTGTTTACAATAATCTGATAAAACCGTGTTCACAAATTTTGATATCGATTTTTGTTCGTGTTGATAAAAACAAAATTATTATAACCGTCGACTTACAGCTATCAAACTGTTTGACAATCGTGTTGTTCACATAGATTTACTATATTATCTTAAGTTTTCCAGTGTTATTGAAATTACCAGTAACCAGCTGCTGCTGTCCCGGATCCTGTCATAATGATAATAGGCGTCCAGAATCAATTATCGATTTTTAATGTTTACACAAAACTATATTTATCATTTCCGTTTTTAGTTGTTCGTTATATCTTTTTTTTTTCTGTTTTTGTTTTCGTTACTTGTGCTAATAAGCCGTTTGAGTGCTGTGTTCGTAATGTCTGAATCTAAAAAATAACCAGCTACAACTCTGTCCCATCGCGAGCACCGACGGCTCGAAACGATTGTCGAACACGATGATTCAACCAATTCGACCAAAAAATAGGCGCATGTGTCAATAATGTGACTGTTAATGATAATCGAGTTATAGTAATAATATTTGTTTGTGATAATTTTTTTGAAATGAGGTAATATCAATGTAAATTATTGTAAAACGTTGTTGGTTGACAATGGTTTAGACATTATTAATTTGTTCCTCAACTGATTCAGATAAATGTCATGTAAGAATTACAAATTTTCATTATTTATTGACCGACGAATAAATTGGTGTACCTATGCAACTAATTGGTGGTGATGGTGATCATTACTATTGTATTGGATGCTTTTAAAAATTTACAAAAAGTATGTACATTTATATTTTATAAACATGTTTATTGTTAGTAGTAACTTGTAATTTTTCAAAAGTTTTATGTGTTTAAGAAACATGGAAATTTAGAATACCACAGAACTGCGCTTCTTAAATCCGACAAATTTTTTTTAAACGTTTACTTAAACAAGAGTTCTTCATCGCATTCATAGGGAAAAGTGCTTACTGCTTTCAAGATATATTTTAAAATGTTAATTTAATTTATTTATTTGTAAGAAAATGTAAGAAAGATATTTTTTATACAATTTTTCTCAACTTTATGTATATATAGAACTAGACAGATTGAAGGAAATCAAAAGCGATTAATTTCAATCATTGAGTGAGTGTGTGTTACACTATGTGGTCAACAAGAAATTGTTTTAATAGGTCACAGGGATTATGGACTACTTTGTTTCAGTAGTATGTTTAATATTAAATAAATTACAACTCCTTGAGACTTGAGTAGGGATAAAGAAAACTATAACAAAAATTTATATTTCATTATTTTTACTACTAAGAGTAGGTAAATAAAGAGTGATTTAAACTATGTTTGAGAATTGTGACTGTTTCCACTCTATGCTATAAACCCAGAAATCACAAAAGTGTACACTCTTATCGCATGCGTGTATTTCGACAATTATCTTGTCATCATCGAATACTAGTAATCGTTGGTTCATACTGATGATGATAATGTAATTATCGAAATACTATACACTGTTAGGGTGTATATTTTTGTGATTTTGAGTTTATAGTAAATAATGTGTATAAGATTGAATTTTGTGCTATGTATTTTATAGGTTGTAATCGAACCAAAATGATGGAAATTTTCGTGCAATACTAAGGTACAAAGCTAAAGACATAGACTATATGAAGACTATACTTAGAAACACATTATACAAATAAATATATTAATAATCGAATACAAAATGATTTACTAGAAGCATGTAGAAATATTATTTTGGAGAAAAAATTATTAAAAAGGTCATTGAATCAGAATTTTTTTTCAGTATTAATTGACGAGACTACTGGTGTTTCTGTTAAAGAACAACTCACAATTTGTATGAGATATTTAAGTGGATCTGGAGAAAATATATGTATGAATGAGAGCTTTTTAAAATGTATTGAAGTTCATAGTTTCACAGGAGAATATCTAGCCACAGTTGTTCCTAATGGTAATGACGAAAACAATATTTTATTTTATTGTACACAAATTAATCCTTATAATCATGTGCATGTAAATTATCTTTAATTTTAAGGTATGGAAGATTGTGGCATTGACTGTAGTAATACAGTAGATCAAGATTATGATGGTGCAAATAATATGTCTGGACATCTAAAAGGAGTTCAAGGTATTATAAGGGCTACCCTTTACCCTTTTTTTTTTGGAAATCATAAAGAGGGAGGGAAATTTGGCTGCCCATTACTGCCTCCCCGCTCAAATCATTTATTGATAAACAAAACACCAATATTACAATAATATATATAAAATGTATAATACAAAAAATGGTGGCCTATAACCGCTCTATTTGGTCATTCAATCCACAGAAGTAAGCTTAACTAATTGCATTTAATATACAGTACTCTGCTTCTCACGTTCAAGGTTACGTTAGGTTACGCCACCATCTACAAACGTCGGGAATGAGACGTTTAGTCCATGCGGACTTTGTGTTTTTAGCGCCTTTTTTGTCTTGCTGACCTCCACCCAAACCTGGGAGCTGTAGAGAAGACGACTGTGGACCACGCTCATCAGGAACAGACGTCTGCTATGAGATGGGCCACCAACATTTGGCATCAGCCTGGCTAAGGATTTGGAAGCTTTCTTAGCCCCAACTGAGATTATTTTTACATGCTGGACGAATGACAGTCTGGTGTCCAGGTGTACTCCTAGATGACGAATGACGCGTTTAACGGGCACTGTAGTTCCGTTAACTTTCACCAGGGGATCTAGCACAAGAACCTCTTATTTGTAAGAAAAACACACTCAGACTTACCTGGAGCCAAAGACAACCCATTGTCTAACATTCACTTACCGATTACTGAAAATGCCGTGTTGACCAGGTCTTCCAGCAGCTCGGTGGTATGAGCTACGGCAACTATTCCAAGATCGTCTGCAAATGCAACTAACTTTGTACCTGCCGGGAAATTTAGCCTAAGTACACTGTCGTAGAATAAGTTCCAGAGTGTGGGGCCCAAGACAGACTCCTGGGAAACCCACACTATACAGGGATGCTAGATTCTACTTCGGATTAGTTACTTATCAATAGGTATCTATCACTCGTATATGACCTTAGGATCTTAACAAGGTACTTGGGAATCATCGATTTTCGAAGACCAGCATCTATCACTGTCCAGAGAGCCGAATTAAAGATGTTCTTAACATCAAGGGTGATAACCGCACATCCAGAAAGGATGTTTTCATGCTTTAAACAGTTAAAAACATATTTAAGAAATACTACGATTGAGGTAAAAACTTAACTATATAATATAAAACTAATTTAATTAACAGTTTGAACATAAAACATTTAATTCTACAATGTTAAATTAAAAACGTGTATGATATAATAATTTTATTGCTTTAATATTTATAAATTGTGTAATTATATTATTTTAGAGTTATCTTAATGGCCTGGCTCCACAATGGCTGTGTATAAATATACCCCCAGATGAAGTATTAGAATAACAGGTAAACAGAAAGAAAAATGGATTTAATGATTTAATTACAATGTTATTATTAGGCATATTTTTCAGTTTGTATTTTATTACAAAATTATTTTATAAAAATATCTTATATCCTTAAACTATGACTTATGTTTTCAATAATCAAGTTCATTTTGAAAAATTAGCCTCATCCCCTCCCAGAATGTAGAATGGATTATAACTTGACTTGGATTTCATTCCACATTACTACACTGGACAATATTTTTATACGACTCAACGATGTTTACATCGGTTTTTTCATTCGCACAACACACCCAATAAAGCGCGTACATTTACTAAATATGAGGAACACAATAATACGTACCAACTAATGCAGACGTTCATTAAATATGTAAATAGCGATTTGAAAATCTTAAATAAACGAAAAGAAAAAAAATTATATAATTATTTTAATTCTTTGTTTGACTAAGAACAAAATAATCCGTGGGCATATATCTGACACAACCAATTAATTTGGTCTAAACGAGAAGAAAAAAAATATACCCAATTTCATATAGAAATCGTAGTTATTTAAATATTATGTTACTACGCGTAGGTATTATATCCTTTCTATTTTATGCATGAACTATTATCTACCTTTTGAAATAACCATACAGTGATTTATTTTATTTTACAATGAATATTATTATTATAGTTTAGTTTTTCATTTATTTCTTACAGGTTATTGAGTAGTGTTATAAAAAACATTAAGAAAAGGAAGAACACTGCGACACAGATAAACGTCTCATCTATTTGCGCCCATACCTTGTGCCCAAAAAACAGTTTTCTCAATAAATGACTATTTTTTAATGACTGAAAATATATTGAAATACTTCTATGATTTCAATACACTAAACATTTCAAAAATGGTCTTTAAACTTAAGCATTTATTGCATTAAAATTCCAAGAAATTTCATAAAAAAATGTCTTATAAAAAAATATTTTAGTTAATTTATTTTTTTAATGATTATAACAGAAATCGGCAGACGTGACATTTATGATAAGTGTGAGAATCTTTTTATTTATAAACCAAATTATCTAATGTTGTATATATATATATATAATTAGTAGAAAACTGGTCGAATTTTTGTATGTATTTAGTAATATTACAAGAAATAAATTAAAAATGACTTAAAGCAATAAAAAAAAAAATCGTATTTCATCCGTCTAAAATTATTAAATATTTCATATTTCCGATCAAAATTTCAACGAAAATGTTATAAAAAATGCAACAATTTGTAAATAACGGACCGATTGCTATTATTGCCACCGAAAATATGCGCATAATATTTTTAATTTAATTAAAACTACTATAAATATAAATACTCGTTAAACAGAAAAATTAATATAATTTAAAAAAATTCAAGTATTTCTTCAACGTCACCACCAATAGGTGTTTAATTGAACATACTTTAAACCAACAACAACACTACAAAAATATTATTTATAATACCATAATTTATCGACTCATTCGATACATAATAATAACGCATTAATTTTTAAAAGCCACACGAAATTACAAAAATATACAATATACAAATTTTATTTTTATGAAAATTCATTTATGATTATTATATTCGTATTCTCCTATATTGATAAAATTATATTGCTGGCTGAAATAAAAAAAAAAAGAAAAGTTTGTTGATAAACAAAATTTGGCGCTACGGGCAACGTCTCCGTGGCAACGGAACGGGACATCCTTACTATGTTTATTTTTTTCTGATTTCGGGAGGGTCCCTCAAGCGATAAACATCTCAAAAATTCTTCATCGAAATATTTCCGAAATCATCATATACATACATACCCGGGGCAATCATACAATTTCCACTCCACAATCATTCAATATCATTAGTGATTATACTAATATTTCCTATACCTGCGATACATATTCTGAGCAATATGACGAAGAATACGACTAGAGAGAACATTGGCGTCTGTCAGCACAACTCATTAGCGTCGGTAAAGTCACTGAACGGATTGTTGATGAAATGCTCCGATTGCGACAAACGGAAGAAATGGCCGTGGATCAAAATGGTCATATGTAAACGTAAGTATAAGACAATATATTGATTGCATCTATTATTATATTTCAATTAATAATAATAATTAGTAGTAGAAGTAGAAATAATAATAATAATAGTAAGAGTAGAAATAGTATTCATTTTCTAGTAATACGTTAAGCAACGGGGTGATACACAGGGACGGTCGTTTCTTATCAATAGTTTTTTAAACGCGGTCTTAAAAATTGTAACAAAATTTTATTTTTTTCGTAAAAAACGACAAAAACGCGATTTCGTGTCAAAGTGTATTTTAATAATAGATAATATAACTACGTTTGGAATAAAGTGCTCTTTAGAATCGTTTTATCGAATGCTGTAACGCGATAATTTATCCGTCGCTTTAAATTTCTAATAATGTAATAACGAAATTCTTAAATTTAATCTATAATAGTAATTCGTTCGATCGACTACTACAACGTTCATTTAACGTTTTTACTATTCGAACGCTTCGTGCAAACTTATATTTCTAAAGTAAAATGGAAATTCGATATCGAATATCGCTTTCTGTCGGACACACTAAACGAAAACGTTTTACGGTGGCACGTCTGTAGGGCATATTAGTATAATATGATGATGACACACATAAGACTCGAAGAAAATTTGAAAATCGCTCGAAAAAATATTCTCTCGATACAATATTATTCCCTGCGCTCGAAATTTTATGCCGTGCGCCGAAATGATAAAAATTGTTTGTAAAATAAACATTGTCCGTTGCCACGGGAGATTTTGCCCGTGGCAACGGGTACCTCCGAGCGACGTTGATTTTTCCGGGAGCCATCGTTGTAGTCGTCGAGTAGTGTGAATAGTTTATTTACAAATACTGACCGTTAAAAACATACGTAAAGTATACTATTTCACTTAATTAGTTGCACATTTATCAGCATTAAATTTATATTTGTAAACTTTAAAATTTTTTATAATACGTTGGTATAAACAATAATAAATAATAAAAAAATGTCAAGATATCTCTTCTGATTAACAGGCAAGTTAAGTCACTGCCTTGTGGGAAATATCAGACATCAGATAAGCAAAAATGGGTGGTGTGGAAAAAAAATAATTATTCGTTTAATCCATAACTCTTTTTAGTTAGATAATAGATAATTTAATGTAGACAGATTTTAATAACATAATATGTTCATTTCATTATTCAGAATTATTCAACACCTATTTTATTATAAAATAAAACAAAAAATATAAAATTGAATTATTAATGTTGGAATTGCATAAATTTTGTGAATCATAACACAAACACTTTATTAAACTGTAGAAATAAATGAAATTATTTTTTCTCCTTTTCCACAACACCTCTTTTTGCTTATTTCATTTTATTATCATTGTTGTTGTAGTTGTTATTGTCAATAATAATAATAATAATATTATTATTATTATTATTTTTATTATTATTATTGTAACTATATAAATTTTGTACATCACGATTATTACTTTGTACATTACAATGTTATCAGCTTTGACAATATAACAAAAAACCCGTTGATTTTAGTATATATTGACATTTTAAACATACAGTTTTATCGTATTGTAAGGGAAAGATCGAATAATAGAAAGTTGGAGTATTCTTCAAAACCTTAATAATAATAATAATAATAATAATAATAATAATAATAATAATAATAATAATAATAATAATTATTATAATAATAATAATACAATAATAATAAAAGAATAATACTTATTTTATTATTTATTTTATGACTTCACAGAGTGTAACGCTGTTTGGCACTACAAATGTGCATCTTTACATCCGTTTTTGTCCCTTATCGTAGAGCGCATCAACGTTGTCCCAAAGAATAAATCCGTAGTTGCTGAACTGCAACCTTTAGACTTCCGTGGCGGTTATAAATCTGAAATGAGTGATGACGCGCAACGTACTAAACTGACAGAAATACAAATACCGAGTGCTCTGAAAAGCACTATCAGAGACAACAACTTAGACTGTACCACCTACGTGGAAGTACCGACACCCAACTGCCTAGACAGCACGAACAAAGTAACCACAGAACATTACAAGAAGCCAATCGTCAACGCTTCTTTTCCTACGGTTGGCGGACAGAGCCTTACGACGTGCTCTAAGTCAGATTTAAGCTTTGCACAAAGCCTAATCGTCAACGGACTTACAGATCCATCTAATATAATAGATGGTTATCAAGATGAACCACCAAAAAGGCCACCGAGAACTAGACGACGTGCACAATGTGGAACTGAGGAAGTAATACACACGAACAAAGTGGTCGTAAGTGTATTGGAATCAACTTTGGCCACCAACGACTCAGAGCTACTCAGGGAGTCGATCGTCAACTTTGGCGTGCCGGTGGTTGCTGATACTACAGAGTGTCTAAGGCCCAACGTGTTCACAAAATCGAGATCGACAGAAATCTCAATTACGGGCAAATCAATGTGCGAAGGTGAAGTATCATGTACCGGTTACGTGGAAGTACCGATACCTAACTGCCTAGACAGGACGAACAAATATCCACACTATGACCATTTACTACAAGGTGTACAAGTTTCAGTAACCACAGAACATTACAAGAAGCCTATCGTCAACGCTTCTTTTCCTACGGTTGGCGGACAGAGCCTTACGACGTGCTCTAAGTCAGATTTGAGCTCTGCACAAAGTCTAATCGTCAACGAACTTACGGATCCATCTAATATAATAGATGGTTATCAAGATGAACCACCAAAAAGGCCACCGAGAACTAGACGACGTTCACAATGTGGAACTGAGGAAGTAATACACATGAACAAAGTGGTCGTAAGTGTATTGGAATCAATTTTGACCACCATCGAGTCAGAGGTACTCACGGCGTCGATCGTCGACTTTGGCGTACCGGTGGTTACTGAAACTGTAGTGTGTCTAAAGCCCAACTTATGCTCGGCCCGAAACTCAAATGTCGACGCTGAACGCACGGGCATGTTCGACATTAATTCTAAGTCCAAGACGAAAGCCGAGTCCGCAGAATCGAGATCGATAGAAATCTCATCGACGAGAAAATGTGAAATACCCCGTGCCTACGTGGAAGTACTGACGCCCAGACAGCTAGACCGATTGACCAGAGATTTACAATATCGCCATTCAGTACAAGGTGTACACGACCCAGTCGTCTCGATGTTATACGAGAAGCCAGTCGCCAACATTTCTTTTCCTGTGGTCGTCGGACCGAAACATACAGGGTGCTCTAAGTCCGATTCGAGCTTTGCACAAAGCCTTATCGTCAACGGACTTAAGGATTCGCCTGATATATCTGATAGTTGTCAAAGTGAAGCACCAAAAAGGAGGAAGAAAATTAGGCGAGGCATACGAGGTGGAACGGAGAAACGAGCACACCTCAACAATGTGATCGTCAGCGTATTGGAATCCATCTTGACCACCATCGAGTCAGAGGTACTCACAGCGTCGATCGTCGACTTTGGCGTACCGGTGGTTACTGAAACTGTAGTGTGTCTAAAGCCCAACTTATGCTCGGCCCGAAACTCAAATGTCGACGCTGAACGCACGGGCATGTTCGACATTAATTCTAAGTCCAAGACGAAAGCCGAGTCCGCAGAATCGAGATCGATAGAGGTCTCATCGACGAGAAAATGTGAAATACCCCGTGCCTACGTGGAAGTACTGACGCCCAGACAGCTAGACCGATTGACCAGAGATTTACAATATCGCCATTCAGTACAAGGTGTACACGACCCAGTCGTCTCGATGTTATACGAGAAGCCAGTCGCCAACATTTCTTTTCCTGTGGTCGTCGGACCGAAACATGCAGGGTGCTCTAAGTCCGATTCGAGCTTTGCACAAAGCCTTATCGTCAACGGACTTAAGGATTCGCCTGATATATCTGATAGTTGTCAAAGTGAAGCACCAAAAAGGAGGAAGAAAATTAGGCGAGGCATACGAGGTGGAACGGAGAAACGAGCACACCTCAACAATGTGGTCGTCAGCGTATTGGAATCCGTCTTGAGCACCATCGAGTCAGAGTTATACACGGAGAGTCAACCATAGGGTACCGGGTGATTTTTGAACCAGTTCCTGCAGGATTCTATAAGTCCAACCCACAATCAAACATACATCAAAGTTCAATGTATGTGGGAGAGGGTGAGTAAATATAATTTTTCAGGCAGCATTGACGGGCAGACATTCGCGGGCCGCAACTGGTTGTTCGTCCAACGAGTGCGCGTCAACTTAAACCGAACAGAATATAATTTATTTTGCCCCTACGTTAGTTCTATAAAATATTTTATATTTTTTTATGTTGTGTGTAATTTTTTAATAAACTTTGGTGTTCCTCTTTTAATTTTCCGGAAACAATTCCCATGTTTTGTAACTACACATTTTAAATACCTATCACTTTTAATAATATTCAAAAGTATTTTATCATACACATACACGCACACGCACACACTGACCGAACGTTTCAGTATGCTGTAAGTCTGTACGCTTTCCACAGAGCCTAGTGTACGAAAACTCATCGCGATACATGGCGTGCCACGGAGAAACGAATGTATCTCAACATGATGGTCACAAGTGGTGGTGATTTGTATTCACGAGTCAATCGCAACTGCCATGGAGTCGGGCTGTACGTGGAGACGATCGTCAACGTTCGAATACCGAGTACACACATACATATATCACATTACACACACACATATATAATATAATAAAATACTTTTGATGTTTTAAAATTTTAGATTTATTAACCTCTTACATTTTTTTATAATTCTTATATATTATTATATTGGATGACTGACTGGTGGCGGTGAAGTATACAAATTTTAATGGGTTATTATATACACTTTAAATTTAACGAAAAAGTTTCTTTTGTCCGATTATCAAGTATAAGGTAGACATTTCAATTTTTGTAATTTTTTTAGAAATAAACGTAATTTCTCTCCTAAGCACAGGAATTTAAAAATTTCCTATTACAAATAAATGTCGGTGTCCCGCCCCCTAAAAATGCACCTTTTGCCCCCTCCTTGCAGCAACTGGGAATAACATCTAAAACGTCGACGGCGGACTTACAAACTGACATGACTTACTATCAACTAACGTAAATCAACCTCTACGGATCAATTCGAAAATACCAATAGATCGAGGACATTTGTTTGCAGTAAAGGAGAAGTGACACAATAAGACCGAAATAGAAGCGTTATCATTTCTTTTAAATTGTTACATTATATTTTACATTTGTTTCAATTATTTTTAAAACCGTTTTTATATTTTTTGACAACGGTAAAGTTTATTCTACTTTCCTTGTTTTTCTACATTTGTTGTCAATTCATAACGACGTTATTCGTTTTATTTTTTTTTATATTTGTTACATTTTTTTCGATGATTGTATCGTTTGTTTATTACTGTTATTGTTACTCGTTTTCGATGTTACTATCGTTTGTTATTACTTGTTTCCAAGGGCATAGGTAAGGGAGTTTTTGGGGGTTCAACACCCCCTCTCCCCATTGAGAACTAAATTTACACTAGACATAATTATTTACCAAAAAATATAAAAGGGTTTTTTACTAAAATATCTTTATCCATTTATTTCATTTATCGTTTTAATAATACTATACATTGGAAATAATTTTTTTTAAGCCTCTCTTACTAGGCACCTATGTTTCCTTTTTTGTACTCCTCCATAGGAAATTCATACCTATGCCCTTGCTTGTTTTTGTTACTTTTTTTTCGGTGTTTTCACCTTTTATTATTATTGATTTATTATTCAAGTCAAATGTATTATTTGTCTTATTTTGTTTGAAATAAAAACGTTTACAATATTCTTGTTTGATTTATTTCATATACGTTGACTGATCTGATCGTTGACTAGAGTTTGAGCTCATGTCTGTAATTATAGAAATTAAATAAGATATGAAACAAATTAATTTATAACAAAAATTGTGTTATATTTTGAACGAGTATTTGTAGGCGTGTTATTGTAGTTAATTGATGAGCTAAAAACGTATTGTGCGTTTTAGCTTACGGTACAATCTGTAAAGGAATTCTTGTTTATGTACGGTATTTGTTTAAATTAATTGAAAGGAATTACATAAGTGACGCGAAACAGCATAATGTTGTTTGCAAATGTTTAATGAAAGTTCAAAGGCGACAATATTTATATGAAATGTAACACAATAATTAATAAATTATGTAACACTGTGTTTGACCATAAGTCCTCCCATCTGAATTCGCAAAACCGTCAAAATCCGGTATAATGAAGTGTTAGAACAACAATCCAGTGGGGTAGTAACAAGGAGGGGGGGATTTGGAGATAAAACCCATTCCGAAATATTCAGTGTTTTGGAAAAAATTGAATTAAAAGAAAAAAATATGATATCGGTAGAAAATAGTATTAATATAGGTACTATATATTTTCAAATTTACCTGATTCACACTCAATCACAATATCATTAAAAATATACAAGTGACTTTCTTACGATACCTATTAATTTTAATTTGAAGTGGGAATGTTCTCAACACCAAACTGACATTTTTACAAACATATTTGTGATGTTTATTACATTGAGAATGTGACAATATAGTTTTACAAAAAATGTAGAAGCTAAAAAATTAAATAGAACAAAAAAGGAATTATTTAAATTAGTAGCTACATAAAATAGTAAGTATAATCATTGATTATATTTATTGTATTTCGAATCAATGGTATTATATTAAAAATATTCATCAGCTAGTGATATAGGTACTTATCATATGTCATATATAAAAATAAAATATGTTTTTTTTTCACATTAAAAATCCATCAATATATTTCACACAAAGCCTTTTGGTATGCCGTTACCTATATGTAAATATGTATGTAATAAATTACTATTATTTTATATTTATTATTATTATTATGAGTTTTTATTCATGTACTTACCTAATAATTCATTGATATCTTGTATTGTAATTTCAAATTCTGTAGATCAAAAACTTCAAATCACAAATGTAATAAATAACATTAATTGAGATTAGAATTTATAATATTAAAAATCATGATTTATGTATAATTATTAATTATGATGTATATTTTAAAATAATGATATTATAAAATTGTCAATTTCAAATATTGATCACTAGAGCGCTAGTTAGTTTATGGATTAAATTTATAAGATTTCACTTGGCCGTTTATTACTACAGCGCATCATATTCCGTCGCGCAACCATTCTATCTACAGCCATGGTACTAATTTGTAACAATAACAAACTGTTACTTAGAAGAAAATATAACCGTTTTTTTTTTAGGACTATCATAATCGATCTAATGGTTATTGGTTGTTTTCCAATTTCAATTACAGCTACCGTCAGAAAAACAATATTTTCACCACAAATGTTATAAATTATCAGTTGTCATTGTGTTTAATATTGATTTAATCTATTCGAACGTTTTAATTTATACGCTGTTGAATGAGTAAAACTAATATTACTATATTCAATACTGTAAAGATAAGATTTTTTTCGTTTTTAAATTTTGGTGTTTAAACTTGCCGTTCCCGGGAACAAACTTTATAACTTTTTAGACAGAAGCCATGCTCGTTGGATCCACCCGTTTCGACGAGACCTACTCGCCGCCAGCCGACTGATGCCACCCCGGGTTTAGAGTCTGTAACGTATAATAATATTTTAACAGCTAGTAATAGTTATTTTCACCGTTTTTTTTTTTTTTGTGACAATAACAATTGATAACAGTTATGCATTTCTATGACAATTCAGTATGAATAGTCGCATAATAAACGCTAATGAGCATTAGGTCACTTTATCGATGGGTAGGGGGTGTCCATCGGAAATTTCGAAAAATTTCTCGAACGCGTTGAGTTCAACGTCTCACGCCTTTGCATTGCGTCAACTACTCGTTTATACAAAATGATGAAGCCACAGATGGCTTCTTTTTTTAGCGTTTTTGAAAGACAGCTGAACACATAGCACGAAAGCTGGACGTATGGCGTCATCTTACACCAATTCTGTAATAATTTGGCCGCGTGCGAAACAAACCGCTTATGAATAAATCACGCCGAGTAATAATAATAATAATAATAATAATAATAATAGTAAGTATTAAATAAGTAAAGTGAGTTGTTCTTTTTGAAATTTATAATATCTTCTTATACGTTTTTATTTGCAGCGAATCATTTGGTCGTTTATAATTTCTCTTCTTTTTCTCACCGCGTTGTCGCGCGAATACGAACCGGAATAGATTACAAAATTCTTTGACGTAAATACAATTTTTCTTACGTTTTTACGCGCCGACTCGTTAAATCGTCGAACGGCCCAAAATTGTTAGCGTTCACAATTCAAACGCGTTTCGCATAATATTAAATTCCCACTGGAATTCTTCTGGAAATTTTTCTGTCTATACTACGCGTAATTCCGTATATTTTATAATCGCGTGTTTTTATTTTTAGAACTTAACTGTTAGCCTATTATTAACTTTTTTAACTTAATTATAAGTAATAATAATAAAAAAAAAAAATTGTCGAATTGCTCACCTACATAATACCTGATATATATACGAGTATAATATATACAATGTGGTTATGCTGCTACACGAAAATTGTTACATTCCGGTTTAGTCGATCTCGTTGTCAGACGTCGTTATTACAATACACCTCTATTATTATTATTATTATTATTATTACTAATATTATTACGTTTTTATTAATGTGAGGATATTTCAGTCGACGCGAACCATCTCGAAACAACGATGGGAACACGCTCGTATACAAAATATTATTTTTGGGTTGAAAAAAAAAATAAATAAAGAACAAAATCATCCGTTTCTACCCCGTGTAAATCGGCGGAACGGATTCGAACAACCTCGTTTTTCCGTACCCGCGGGCTCGGAACTAATGGATGCGTTCCGACACGTTTTGACTTATTGATTTTCAAAACACCGTTTAGATTGAACGAATTCCTGAGCACCGGACGTGTAATCGAATAGCCTCGTATACATGCGATGTGTGGTGTGCGTATGTAAAAAGACGAGCACGTAAAATCACAATGAAAATTTTCCTTTTAGTTTTGTCCGAGAGACAGAGAAATTACCGATACTGCTATATACGTATAGTATTTGGAATATTATTTCAACGCGCGAAATTTAACAAAAAAAAAAAACGTTTTTCAACAGCTGTGCTGTGCGGTAGGTGATTGAATTGCCAAACGGTTCCTTCGAATTTCCATTGCTGCCGAGAACCGACTGGAAATTTCACTTGTCGACCTCAGAGATCGTGGTAGAGAATTCACATTTTCGTTCTTTGCGTAAAGAACGGCACAGCCAATTGAGGTCGGTGTTATATATATATTTACGTCGTATTGTATATAGTCACAGAAAAATATTTTCGAAATAATATGGACCGACACGGAAAGTATTTCTTTCTTATTTTTTTTTTTTAACGAGATGATATCGAGATCGGTCACCGAGAAAACCGCGGCGGCGGAAGAATCTGAAAATTCGGGTTTGGTCGTTAATGTGTTAATATAGTGATGATCGACGTCTTTCTGGAAAATCGTCTATGGACACACATGCACACACTCCTCGGGCCACCCAACCAACATCATTTTCGTTACGATTCCCCGGTGTCATAATAATCCGCCGAAGAATAAGACGGGGGGAGAATTTTTTTTTCGAAATGAAATCTCGTGAGACGATTCCCCTCCACCCTACGGATTTCTCTCTGGTCTTTTGTAAAATATCATTATACGCTATCGCTGTCTGTACAGTCGGACGCGGCGGTCTCGTTTAAACACACACACGAGAATACAATACACACGTACACATTATAATATATTTACACGTATCCGTAAATTTTCGTAAATAACCCTCTTCCGTTTTGTTTGCGGATTAATTCCGGGGTCGGTTTATCAGGATTTACATAGTCCTCCGCGTTCCGCCCTGCGCGCGCGCACACCGCGAGACCACCGGCGGCGGCGGCGGCGGCGGCGCGTTAATCCTCCGAATCACATTCGAGACCTCACTTCGCGCGAGTAGCAGTTGCATCACGTCGCCCGATTCGATATTCTTCCCGACGCCGTTGCCGTCGTCCCCAAAAAGTTTGCACGGTCCTCGAATGGCGTTCCCCGTTTCGAGTATTTTACACATCGTAAAACGACGTATCGTCGTCTGTTTCGGACGCGCGTATCGAAAACCGCGGGTGTGTGCTCAACGGAATCGCGTGCGGGTCTTTCTACTCGACGGTGTATTACCGCAATACGGACGTAGTAGTAGGGGGAGGAGATAGAAAGAACATTGTTCGATGTATTCGTTGGTTTGGAGGTGGGGAAGGATATTAATTTTTAATATAAAAATCGAATTTTATTGTATTTTCGTCGAGACACACGCGCGATGTTTTATCGCGACGAGAATTTTTTTTATTCTATTACGTTCCAATGAGGTTTAAAGTCCTGTACAAGAGTATGGTACGACCAACTGTACGTTGTACGGTTTAGAGAGAGAGAGAGAGAGAGAGAACAAGAAAATAGAGCAGAGAATGAGTGTAACAGAAATGCTGTTAGATGGACTAATGGGGTGACGAGAGAAAATAGGAAAAGAAATGAATATGCGTGAGGAAGCACGGGAGTAGTGTCGTTCGTGGAGAAGATGAGAGAGTTAGTGGGTGGTTTGGTCACGTTATGCGAAGGGAAGATGCGGAAGCGGTGAGTACGGTTGTGGAGAATACGGAAGGAAGGAAGAATAGGAAGAGGATGACCGAAGAAGAAGTGGTTGAAGTGTGATTGAGTGTGATGCGAGGGACTGTTGGTGTTTGTGCGTGGGACATGTGAGAGATCGCGTCAAGTGGAGGTTTAGGACAAAGGTGGCCGACACCAAGTGGTTAGAATGGAGGCGAGGGAGAAGAAGAAGAGTTTATATACGCATTAAATCACTTTTATTGTACACGAAAAAAATAAAATTAAACGCGTTGTCTTGAAAACGTATATAGTTAATGTATTACTTGAAAATTATACTACTTTAGTATGACTATTTAAAAGAATATTTTTTACGTTTTCGATACTTTTGAGAGCCATATGTATAATGTACCTTGAGAAATGCTTCTCGAATGAATTCTTAATCGATTTAAGAAAATTTGCGCTGTACACCGCAACAGCTGCAAACGTCACTGCAACATACTTCTGTATTGGAAAACTTTTTTTTTTTACAATTGTTGGCATTTCATTATTACGCGAAAACAAATATTGTAGTTTTAACGCTTTTTCAATGTATTTATTTTGTCGCCTTTTAACAACAAAAGAATAATAATAATTTATAATTTCTTTTATATAAATATATATATATATAATATATTTAATTTATATAATAATTAAATTTTAACTGGACACTGTCAGTGGTGTTCGTAACTTGTTGTCGGGGTCTTACCATATCGTCGCAGTGTAATTTCGTTCGTTTAGAGAAAAACTCCGATTTTAAAAATATTATATCGATTAGCGTCGAGTTTTATACAACACGTCGTATGATATATCCGCAGTACTCGTATATTGGCGTTTTCGACGACGGTCAAAGGATTTCGTCACGGAAGGGTGGGATGAGTGTGATTTTTCGACGTTGAATTTCGGATCGTTGAAAACGCGAGTCATAATCCGAAGAGAATATATACTTTTATTATTAATAAACGGTATATTGTTAAAAATAAAATATAATAATAAAAAGGCCACGGGAGAGGGAATCTATCCCTTTCATTCCTCCCTCGTTTCACTGTCACTCCAGTATCCTTTCTAATTTCATTTCCACGCGTACGTGCTCTGTGTGCCGTACACGCGGTGACCGACCAATCGCGCGCGCCATTCGGTTTCTCTCGCAAAATAAACAACTTTTCCGCGTTTCTCGAGTTATATACGTATATATATATAATACGTAATATGATTTTATTAGGAAAAAAAAAACGTTTTTCTTCTCAATACACACACACAAATGTAATATTCTGTCCGTGTATATATGTTTGCAAAGAAATAATTTCTTACTAAATCAATTTGAAAAAAAAAAATTGTTTTTTAAAAGTCCTCGGAATAAAATATTAATTCTCTAATATTTACTAAATAGATTTTTTTTTTTTTTATGTACATAAAACATTTCGTTTGATTTTCTTACGCGTTTATGCCTCTGCCCACGTATATTCGTGTCGGTCGCTGTTGCGTATCACATCGTAAACACAGTGTTTTAATTGTATTTTTTTTTTTTCAAAATATGTAAAACAGTAGACGACTTGCCGCGTACGGTTTGATTTATCGTCATGAAAAACAATAATTTTCGCGTTAAAAAATAATAATCATAAAAAAAACCGCGTGTATTTCAATTCCTACCGTTTAAAACGAATGAAATATGTCTTTCGAGAATTATAAATTTTATATTTCACGCTCGCGTTTTTAAAACGATATTTATTTTTAAACGTTATACGGGAATCGTATTATTTTCTCATGGCACATACATACGACGCAAGTAGCCGAAATCGTAGAACTAATTGAAAATAATACGAAAATTTTTTTTTTTTTTTTTTAAACGAGTTATACGTTACAAACATTATGTCGTATATGTGTACGTGTGCAGTGATATTACATTGGACACAGAAATGTACGAAAAACCGTTGTTACGGTATACTTTCAAATGATTTATTTAAAGACGACACAATATTATTCAATCGTCGTTTTGAACACGGTAATTTAGTTGAATTAATTGCAACCGTTATACAAAATGCGTATTTCACACGACCGCCACTCGGTTGTTTATTATTGGTGGGCGGGGGGAGAACTCCGTGAACGTGTCGCAATAAATTTACCGATAATGTTAATAAATTTTCATAACAACTTTTTATGTAATCGTGCGAGTACGTGTTATATACGTTTGACGAAATATCTATAGGCTCAACGTTTACGAAACGATAATATTGTTAACGGATATATGAGAAATTCGAAAAAACGAAAACGAATTCTTATATGCGTACGGGTCGGCGTAACGTTAAATTTTCTATAACAGAAATAAAAAAAAAAAAAACAAGCGCAAAAACTAATATATAAATAATAACAATAATAACGTGTATCGGAAACGTAATGGATGTATGGCGTATTTTGATCCAATTAGTTTATGATTTATGACGAATAAATGTTTTACTTTTTGCTGCCGTCAACCGGCGGTATTACAATGATGTCATAAAGAACATTTTACATTCATTTCTTTTCCCACCCCCCCCCCTTGTGTAATTTCTATACTTTTTTTTCCGTTTTCACGTCGTTGCGTTTCATTTTTTTTTTTTGTTTTCCATTCGTGTATTAATTTATTTTTTCAGTTTCGGTATGCGTACGCGAGCTGCCGAATTACGTATCGTAATAACACATCATATAATTGTCTCTTGTTTACCGGCGTTATTTTAACAGGTCCGTAACGGATACTCGAAAATATGTTTTATAACACTTTTTTTTTATAGAGTCTATCCGCTAATATTTTTTCCTCGTCGTATCGGCCCGAAATTATTGTACGATCAGTCTGAACATAACATTCCGGATAAATTGTATTTATTATTCTCCGTACGCGAGTATTATTTTATTTAATACTCTGTGCCGCGGAGAAATAATGCGAGATCGAAAATTTTATCAAGAAAAAAAAAAATATGTCATTTTCGTTTGAGTAGGGTACGTGTTAAATGTGTTATAGGGAAAAAAAAAAGAAAAAAAGTAAATTATTTACAAAACCGGTTTTCACAATACGTTTTCATACCGATTCGGTCGTTGACGAAATCGAACAATCTCGAACGGGAAAGATGAAAAAAAGAAATGAAAAAAATGAAGGCCTCGTCTTAATCGTATATTACGCGTAGTATTGCGGCGAACACGGTTTTCAAGTCGACCGACGTCAAACAGGCAGACTAGCAGGACGACGAACGGATTCGCCAGAGCACGAAAAGGATGTGCGCTTCAGTCGAATTTCAAACCCCCCTCCCCCCCATCGATATAAAATATCAATTAGTCAATCGCGGTTTTCATTATAACATTTGAAATTCCGAGCGAAACGAGAACATTTTATCCGTGTGTACGAATTCTCGACTAGAAAGAATACTGGCTTTGAGATGATCCAATGTCATGCGCGTTACGTCGTCATCCGGTAACAAACTGTATCCACTCGGTACATTAATCGAATCGTTTTTTTTACCCATTTTCACCAGTGATTCGTCGTGCGCGCGATTTGAAAACAACCGGAAACTAATTTCTCGATAGTTTTCAAAACGGAAAAGAAAAAGTATCAAAACAAACGCTATGCCCCGTGGCGTCTTGACATTTTACACCGCGAATGTACTCGTATATTCGCAACAATACGAAGACATTTTTCGATAACTTTCTTCTAATTTTGGACTATTTATAGCAATTGTCGTTAGACGTTGAGCAGCTATTTAAAGTCATAAAAACGGGGATAATTTTCGACCACATATCCCACGTTACTTCAACTCGTATATTCAATGAAAAAAATGAATGTTGTAAATCACGAGTCAACATTTTTATTTCCGACAGATTACACCGAAGCTCCGAAGTTCACTGTCGTTTTCGAATACGCATTAATAAGAAAACCCTCAAACGTTATCCTGAGTACATCTCACTTGATCCGGACATCCACAACACCTAACCGCGTTTATCACTCTCTCTTTCTCTCTGTCTCTTATTTATTATTTAATATAATGTAGTGAACGCGGATTGTGTAGTCCCCGGCGAAGACCGCCATATACGTATCACTGCGCGGTAATATTACTGTGCACGAGAATTTATTGGTTAACGGATATCCGAAAAAGGCGGAGTCCGAGTGGCGATTTGTTGGCCATCGGCCAGTAACGCTGCCCACGGACAGTGCAAAAGCTGCTAACGGCATGTGTCGGCGGGCACGTCGAACGAAAACACGTCGGATTTGGCGTATAAATCGTCGGACGCTCCCTAAAAAACAATCGTACCTACGCGGTACGGCATGTCATCGTCATTAATAATAATAATAATTATACATTTTTCGAGGTGTATGGATTTATTTGCAAAACAAATGATTTTTATGTGTACACGACGCTAGTCAGAGTTCAAAACCATAATTTTCCCATTTTTTTTTTTTTTTTTTTATAAATATTGTATTATATTTTTCTTCGGTTGCCAACGCGAAAAACGTCCGTTTCTGACAGTATTATCGTGATAAATGGAAGGTTTAATATATTATTATTATTATTATTCGCGTAATTACGTCGTACAGAAACGATTATTGTGCACTCGGTCGATACGACGACGTCCGTTAACATTACAATGATGTTTATATAAACGCATAACAAGTCTGAGGACCCGAAATCCGTGCGATCCTTCCCTATATCGCGCATAATCCTTACGGCTCCTGTCCGAGACGACGAGGTACGAATCGAACTTGTCGTCCACGCCGTGTACGCTTTACTGCGAAGAAGAAACGACCGAGATGAACCGAAATAACGGGTTCATTACCTAACCGGACAAGACAATTTTCTCCCGTCATATTTTTTGTAAAAAATGACCGATTAAATTTATATATCAGTGCTAGCGACTCTACGGCTTTTGCTGATAAAAATAGCCGTGTAAAATATAAATGTTTGTTTCACGCGTCCAACGTAGGATTCCTGCAAGTATGAAATCCTATATCGCGTGTTTCAAACTTTTTTTTGTTTTTTTTTTATATATATTATATTATGACGCAAATGTATTATTATGCCGATAATACGCGATCGAATTATATTTCCGGATAGAGTCGCCGCCATAAAAATAGGTCGCCTTCTTAAATAATCATCTCGTAACGTATTATTATAAAATCGATATGATATGTAAATCTCGCCGGAAGACGTATTGCGGAGACGTGGAAATCACACGCGCGCAGAAGACATGACGTTATATATAGTTTGATTTCTCCCGCCCACCGTGTTTGCACGGCGTCGTATTACAATATACGAAATAATATACGAGTTATTCGGCCTATACTACGTATATTATGATATTGTGTACACGACTATATACATTTTGTGTACGCGTGTGTTCAAGCACACTGTACGGCGTGATTTATAACGCGAAACACAACGACGAGTTCGAGACACGACGGCCGGGTCATCTGTGCGAGTCCCGCGCGGACCAGTAGACCGAGTAAAAGCGACCGGGAGCGAGGAGAAATAAATGAAAAAAAAAAAAAAAAATAGAAAAAAAAAGATTTCAGACTGCAGTAAGGTCGTGTGTTACATATAATACGGACTCGCGACAAGAAGTACAATAGCGTTACTCACTATATACTTTACTCGAGTATATATGACAACAATATTATATAGAGGGTTAAAACGTGTTTTGCTTTTGATACGAAACCGTGTCACTTCCCCTCTCACCACGCAGCCCTTACGTACACACGAGTAACACGTCGCCGAGTTCAACGACCTAAAAATATAAAAATAAAACATTTTTTTTTCGTATACTATATATAAAATCGAGCAAAAAAAAAAAAAAGGATAAAGAAATCTTTAGGAGTTAAGGAAATTTCTTTATTTTTATACTATGGGTTTGGAGGACCATATAGTGAAATATATTTTATCAATATGAAATCGAGACGAAAAATAAAAAAAAATAAATGAAGAAATATTTAGGTGTTGAGGAATTTAGATTTGTGCGTTTATTTATACTACGGGTTTCGACGACAAAAAATGCCGTCATCGAAATATTAAAAAAAAAAAAAATAAAAATTTAACGACAAAATAATAATAACGAAAACACACGTAGAGAAAATTGTGGAAATTACAACGAATATACATTGAGTTAAAAAAAAAATAAAATAAAAAACAGCGAAGATTTTGTATATATATATATACGTAGTGAATTAAATTATTTAAAAAAAAAAACAACTACGTTAAAACATTACTTTTTAAAATATGTTTGATTTATCTTTGTCAAACTGAATGTATAAATATTACGTTGTATATTTAAAATTTCTAAGTTAGCAAATTCGAATTCGATTTAGGGGTTTTTTTTTCAAATATTTCGTTGCACTCGTTCTAAAACTCCTTCTTCCGTTTTACTTTTTATGATTTTATTCATTTTTTATTTTTTACACCGTTGTTGTATTTTTCTTTTTCGCTTATAATACCCGATGACGCGATTCTTCGTCAAAACTGATAGTAAATAAACACATTTAATACAACAACTAATTAGATACTTCTTTGTTTTTGTTTTTTTTTTTTTTGTAATAACCACACACATATAAATACAAATTTATTATTTACGAAATATAAATTTTTTATTTCCGATTATTTCACATATTTTTTAAATTCTTTTATTTATTTCATTTTTCGCTTTTACTATTTTATTACGTAAAATACAATAAATAAATAAAAATACAATCACGAGAAAATGGTAAACACGAAAATATATTTTTATACGTATTTCCTTTTTGTAACTTCACCCGTTTATCTTAACGACGTTTATGAGACTTTTTTTATTAGGTAGTCACTTTGCGTGCTTACTTCGGACAGGTCCTTATAAAAAAAACATCAGTATTTTGCTTTGCACATCTGTTTTTCAATTTTTACTGATAGGTATATGTATGTTATTGAAATATATACCTACACGTTCTTCATATTGACGAGGGGTAAAAGACACTTGGAAAGACTAAACGGAAAGATTCTGTCACGTCATAAAGCTGCATGATTTGTAGTTGAATATAACGAGAGAGAATAAGGTGTATTGTAGAATGATAGCGTTGGGTCTCGCAACATATGATGTAGATGACGAAATGTATTTACTTACTCGTATTTTTAATTTTTAGGTCATATTTGAAGTTTTTTTTCCGTAAAAAACTTAATACCATTTTATAGTACAAATATTTGATTTAAACGAAAATCTATTTTGTATGATAATAGAATTTTTAATTAAAACATATTTTTTTTAAGTAATCATTTTAAAATCATCATTTATTATTGCAAAATAAATGTTGCTGCAGTACTGGTGGCTCGCAACGACCAGGACGAATTCCTGTCTAAACCTTAAGAAAAAAATAAAATATGATTGTATTTTTACACATACTCGTAATTACGTAACTATAATAAATGAAATAATAATATAAAATAAATGTTAAAATTGTATATTCAGTCGAATTATAATTGCGTCATCACTCGTGCATATATCAAACGAAAGTGCATAAATTTTTTTTTTTTAAACGTTTAATTCAATTATTATTTTTTTGGCATCTAATAATATATTTAAATATATTTTTCTCGGTGAATTCACTGTCCTAAATTCCAATAACTATATTACAGGTATTGTTCGTATTATGTCGTTTTGTTATATTATACATACAATTATAATATTTTCGAAATTTAACGTGATCCTACAGAATTTCATTTAAATAATAATAATAATAATAATAATAATAATGATAAAAATACAACAACAATAAGATATAATTTAATTATAAAATATGAAAATGTATAAGTGTAGATGTTTCGAAAATAATATTTCTCAAATAAAAATATTTACAAAATATCTTTTAACCTCTCTTAATCGATTTATTTTTAATATTTTTATTTTTTCAAATTAAAAACTAAATAAACATCAAATCAAATATTTTCGTCGACTGTATAGAGCTGGTCAGATATTTTTAAATTATATTTGTATTGTTTTTACGTTCGTCGAAATGACTACGCGGACACGTGCATAATATTATTATGTATGGCATTCCTCTCCACTCGTTGTAATACATTTATTTGGTTATAATAAAATCGTATTCCAAGCATTGTCTCTTGTATTTATTCTTCGACTCGCTCGTGTGTATTCGTCTGTATACTGTGTATATTATTATTATTATTATTATATCGAATCACCCACGCAGTTCGGAAAATAAAAAATTCATTGTGACGCCGCGTATTATTATTATTTTTTCAGAGTCTTGCTGACGCTTAAAACAGACAGGTTATCAACCCGCCGGCCGCAGCAACACTACATTGTTCGACACGACGTTTTCGGCGTCCTGACATAAATAATCGGACGGGTTTAAATAATAAAAATAATATCGCTAACCGACCTCGTGTAACGCGTATATTTCGGATAAAATAATTAATAATAGTAATAATAATAATAATAATAATAAAAAACATCAGACTTAACACGCCGTGATAGTCGAGATCGTAATACGCGTTATATACTATGCGAGTATAATGCCATTGTGTCTGGGCTATACAACGCGTAAAGGTGGTACTGATGTCGAGATTACGACTAATATAAAACGCTAATATTAAGCGATGAAAGAATTTTTCTTTTTTTTTCCTATTACGATCGTATTATAATAAATACTTGTAATTTTTCATTACATTATATGTCGTGTTATCGATCCGTCTATAAACGCGCGGTATGTCACTAACCGTTCCGCGCTATCCAAAATCATATTTTTCTACTTTGATAGTTCCACTAGCAATCTATAATTTTTGATCATACGATGCATTGTACTGAGCATTTTCATTAGGTCACGCCAAAGTATATCAAAATCTTTTCACATCCAAAAGAAAAAATTATAATATTAACGACTCCAAATCAATTCACTTTTTTACCAACGTAATGGAAGGGCTTAAATTAATAACACACATCGAGGCTTTGTTTTTTTCTTTATTTGATAGTTTTAAAATGTTTAGATATAATTCATAAATTACGACGAATATAAAATAAATATATGACAATTATGACTTTTTTTTTTTTAACGCACAAATTGATATGACAACCTTGTTTTTAAATTAAAAATTTATGTGCAGACATATTTGTGTTTAAATACACTTTTTGCTATGACCGATGCCCTGTCGTCATTAGATCGATTTCCACTGGCCTGGTTCGTATAGTTTCGCTTATGGTCTTGATTTTCCACTCGGAATAAGAAGAATTTCGAAATATTCGGAATTAAGCACTTAGTCGTTTATAACGAATATTAAAATTTTACTCGAGTAAAATAAACAGGGATCCCGGCAGTTCTGAAAGTGATTAAATATTTATTTTTATAAAATGATTCCAAAACATAACGATTTTGCGGCTGCTCCATGTTTTGTCGAGACGAACGACACGCGGCAAAACAAGTGTACGGGAGGGAAACAACGTTTTTTCGATTACATTGTATTTCGGTTATTTTCTTATTCTCTTCTCAAAAAATGTATTTGTCTTCTGGAAAATAAACGACGTCTACTGTTAATAATATAACGTTACATTTTTAAGTACATATGACGTATATATATATTATACACAGCAGGCCGCGATGCAGAATCCATCAATGACATTGTATAATATATTATGTGTTCGCTCGCGTATTATTAGGTTGAGAACAGCACTCCAACTTCGCGTAACGTCTGGTCCATTTATATTGCGGGGGGGGCTTAAAAGGCATAATCCGGCACGCTTTGTTTAAAACACCATTAACGACTCGAAAATCCATTTAAACACTGTTTTTCACTGAAAATTTCACGAAATTCTCGTAAAATCTCGGTCAAAAAACGTCTGAGAAACGTATTCGTCTTGCTTTTTATTTTTATCTGAGCCTCGATCAAAAAGGTTATTAGCTTACAAGAAGACGATTTTAACAATATTTACAAAGAATTTAGTAAACAATAATTAACTAAGACACGGATTTCACATGCATTACCACGACGAGTTCATCATGCAAGTTCATTCCTTTGACTGTACACGATAGACTGAGGTGTGCGGATAAAAATCATGCAATGGGAGATCGGTCACAATTATCTCGCAGATTCCGAGTTCATCGATCGGCGGCGACAAGATAATAGCCGTGATTAATGCGCAATATAAAATTTTAGAATAACTTATTTAATAGGACCAATTTACGTAAAGTCGTCAGTCAGTCGTTCACGGACAGTGTGGTATGTATAAAAGTAAATACTATAATATTGAAACGAAAAGTTTTTGTGGTTCTTTAAAAACGGTAAACATTTTTTTGTAAATTGTAACTTTTAGCTTTTCCAACGAAAAGGGTTGCCGACCATTGGTTTAGTCTCTTTCAAAACCAAACGTAACTTTCACTCAAAATAAAAATAGATATTTTATTGGTCGAAGTGCTGCGAAGCAATTTAAATATATCTGCGGGACATTTGTAATTCTGCATAATTTTCTTCGCTATGATTTAAATTCTCCACCGTCTTTCATAATCCTTTTTTTCTTCTTCTACTTTTGGTTCTGGAGAAGGTTATCCAGTGTCACTGCGTAAATACGCCATTGGACCCGTTAATTAATCACAGTAAACCGATTGCCGCTCTCCGACATTGACGATTATAGCGAGTTTAAGTATTTATTCGGCCGTAGGACTTGTTTTCACCGATTTATCTCCAGTCCGATTCCACGTATCTCTTACCAAACTAGATGTGCGTAATAAAACGTTCTTTGGCGCGTTTGTTCTATGCGTGCGCGTACAGAGGCGCGACGGACACAACAGGAGCGTAATATTATAATAATATACGTGCTCCCGGTACAGTATAAATAACGTGTAAATACGGCCGACAGAAGTGGATTTTTTAAGTAGGAATATTAAAACTAAAAAAAAAAAAAAGAAATCGATTTGACGAAATAAGCGCACTCGAATCAATATTTCGGATATATAGACGTATATATATATATATATATATATGTGTGTGTGTGTGTGTAAAAGTCCAATTATCCGGAAGCCTATTATATTTTATAACGAAACTCACCACGTCCGTGTTTCGTATACGAACCGATAATCGTAAAATCGAAGCAGCACATACGAACAATCTAATACGTAATATAGTAAAACGCCCGCAATAAATTCGGTAATTGGTCCAGTCTGCTGCGTATAATAATAATAATAATAATAATAATAATATAATATTTATGGTTATCTGCCATTCGAGCGGAATAGAAAATAAATATATTCGATATTTTACGGTTTTTAAGTGCCGTATGTGTGCGGCAACGGTCGGATTTCTTTTAATTTGTTATTATTATTGTTATTATTATTATTATTATTATTATTATTATTATTATTATTGGCGGCGAGAGGTCATTATTATTTGTTCGAAAATTGTGTGTTTATATAAACGTCACGAGTTTGAAAATATCGAAAGTTCAAATAAAAATATGTTATCGATCGACATTTTTTTTTTTTTTTACTACACTCGTCTCGTGTACACATGACGCACATATGTATTGTAAAACATTTTTATCAATTTATGATATTATTCGCGCGTGAACAGAGGGGCTGCAGCTAGTGTGAAATTTAAGGATAATTTTAATAATGCTTTCAATATTATATAACTGGTATTCTTCAGTTGTTTTTACTAATTTATGAGTTTATCGAGCAAGTATGAAAAATGATCAGCCTAAACCTGTCTCCATTCCCCTAAAATAGAAATCTTCGCTACGGCCACTGTCGTAAAACCTAGCATTTTTTTTTTTTAATGAAATATAGAAATATAGAAACTATATATGAAAAGGGATTTTATTTCGTTGAACCGGAAAAATCTGCGCAACAATCGTGCGAAATACGCAGTTTGTCGCTCATTCTATTTCTGCCAATGGGCGCAAGATACGTTTCAAACTGCGTCCTACAAAACGTGCGAATTACTCTGGAAGTAAAAAAAAATATCAAGAGAACCGCATTATAAATCGCCTTATAAAGCGATTTTTATTACTTTTCTTTTTTTGTATAATACGAGAATACAATATATATATATATTATAACAGTTATATCATATAAAACACACTGTATAACGTGTGTATTATTTATAAAATAAGTTAAAAAATAATAATAATAATAATTCGGCGGCTGTGATGGCCGTGCGGGTTAAGGTGCCGGCCGAAAACCGGAAAACCGTTGGGCCGGCCGCCGCCGCGGTCGTGGCTCCCGGAGCGAAACGATCTCATCGCTGGTGCCGCGGCTCGTTATATTCACGGCGGGTCTCCCATTAAACGGCTGAGCCCAGCGGTTTGTTTGTTTTTCCCCGCTCTTATAAAATAATATACATTATTATTATTATTATTATTATTATATATATATTTCTCTCTCTCTCTCTTCTTCGCATAGTTCCCTCTCTTTTCGTACGTATTTATTTATTTATATATAATTTTTTTTTTTCGTTTTTTTTTCCCCTTACAATTTAATTACAGTAATCAGAGCAA
Organism: Chaetogeoica ovagalla; assembly: GCA_032441825.1. Taxonomy (NCBI): domain Eukaryota; kingdom Metazoa; phylum Arthropoda; class Insecta; order Hemiptera; family Aphididae; genus Chaetogeoica; species Chaetogeoica ovagalla. Next base: position 1,114,965 of record CM063724.1, on the reverse strand, counting down.
GGCACTTTAAACGTATATATATATATGTACGTGTAATAGGTGTACACGGACACGTGGTGCCGGATCTCGTGTCCGGTGACGTCACGCATATAATAAGACCTCAGGGCCCCGGGACCACCCAATGATATTATTTTCCTCCTCCTCCTCCTCCTCCTCTACCTCCTGTTTTAACTCGTCGTCTCATCATCGTCGTTCGGTACGAGAAAAAAAGCAAAAAATAAATAATAATAATAATAATTTCTCTTCTTCTTTCTCTTCGGTCTTTGGGCTCCGACTCCACCCACCACCACCACCACCACCCCCCCTTTAATAAGTGTGGGCCCGTCACGACCCGCAGTGTGTAAATACCGCATTGTGCGTCTTCCCGGGCTCGTTGGCTCCGGGAAGGCGCCATACGTACACGCCGGGCATTCCGACGACGGCCGTTCGCGTCGCCGCGGAAGTGTGTGTAATTGCGCGCGGTGTTCTGCCGGAATAATCACCCGTACTCGTACTCGTTCGTGTACACTTCGTCCATAACAAATGCGTGGAAACGCAGGCGATTTCTTAATTATTATTTGTTTATCATTCTCAGTGAAACGAGGAGAACGCATTGGTTTTACAATGTAATTCGTCGGCTCTATTTTTTCTACGTCTATTTACACGAAAATTATACGGGGGGAACGAGCATTTCGCATTCATATTCCGATACCGAATCGTAGTGTTTAATCGGTGAGAGAGAGAGAGAGAGAGATGGGGGAGAGGAGTCGTTTTTCAAACCCTCTCTCAATACTTTTTTTTCAAACTTCAGAAGAAAAAAAAAGAAAGAATTACCGACGAATTTACTTATAAAAACGCGATTTCGTCGAAATCCAAGTATAATTTTATTCCCGTAATTTCCAAACCAATGCGTCGTTAACGTGTAGTGATTTGAAATATTCACCGGATTTCGTGTCTTTATATCGTATTGTATATTTTCGAAAAAATCTCTTTCGATTTTGAAGTATTTAATTCATTAAAAGACGCAATTCACTCGGTTTTATGGCTTACACATTTAATACGATATCAATACAAAATTATATTCTAGAGAAAAATCTCGAAAATTATGCACTCTGTACACGTTACATTAATAATAAATAATATTACACCGGAGTTCCGCACAGAATCGTTTTATCTAAATACAACGCGATTTATCGAATAAAACTCTTAAATCTTTATTCAAGTAATTCACTTAAGCGCGACGTCCAAAAAAAAAAAAAAAACTCGCTGCTCGTTACTCCCTTTTTTTTTTTTAATATGTCCGCGTTAACGCGCGTATCATCGCAAAAAAAAACCGCACACGAACTTCCAGCCAATAAACGTATTTTATATTCGTCTCGCATCGGTTATTGTTGCGAGCGGTTTTTTTCTTCTGTTTTCATATGTATATATATAATATGACGTGTAACTGGTAACGCTAAACAGTATATGAAGTGAAAAAAAAAACAGGAAAAAGAAAAAAATTTCGTCGTTTGGCCATAACAATGAACGTGAAACGAAACTGAAAGAAAATAACGTATTTATTAGTATTCTGTTCTTTTTTTTTTAACTGACCACCTTCTGTAATCGATTCCACCACTTTATTAGACTGTTATGTACACCTTATTAACTCTACTTATTACTAATAACACGAAGGGGTTCTTAACAAAACGATACGATTTTACGCAATAATACACATAATTACGTACGAAATCGAAAGGTTTAAGTGGTAGTTTTACATTTGTAAAATTGATTTTAATTTTTTATACTATATAACGTAATAACGTTTTATGTAATAAAACAAGGCGTTTTATATTTAAGACAATCAGCGATTTTTCGATTCGTAATTTATACGAAACGGTTTACCGAGCTTTTGAAATAAAATCTTCTTTTGTAATAATTGTAATTTTTTTTTTTAAATCGATTTTGAGAATTCTATAAAAAAAAGTGTTCATAAAAATTTCATACCCATATGATATAGTGAAAATATATTTTTATACCTAATATACTCGTGAAGCGTTTTATTTTTTTTCAATTAAATATTATTTAATTTAAAGATAGAAGAATTCGCACACGCATTTTTTTTTCGTTATAAAACCATCGAGCATGTTCTGTAATGGCAAAAGTGTTGGTTAACGATGCTATATAGTTTAAGTCGAATCCATTTTTAAACTGTATCGTTTTTATTAATATATTTTCTATTGCAGTTTTACAATGATGTGTTCTTTTAATTTTTTATAAGTCTGTATCCAAAAATTCTATTAGAAAGAGTGCTCCGACCTTTACGTATAACATTATTTTTCGGTTGAAAATTACATCTATTTGGTACTTTAGAAAGGTCATTTTTTGATTTTTCTCAATGTTTTTTTTAAACGTAAAAAAAACGCCATCGAAAAATTACATAAAGACTGTAAAAAACGTCAAAATCGATTATCGTTATTTCTTCGACATTTTGAAACCAATGGTCATAGAAACATGGAATTTTCACCAATATTGTGTACAGCATTGGACTGTATTAACGACAAAAATTTTTCAAAACATTTCTTTTAATTTTGGGATATTTATAACAATATTGTATATTTCTAGATATTTCATATTTATAAAAGAAGGCGATTTTTGGTTTTAAGGTTTAAAATTTTAAAACAATTTCAGTCGTTTGAACTATATTAAGAAAAAAATCTTAAAAATCAATAAGTCACAATTTATTTTTTATAATCGTTTTAAAAATTTTTCGACAAAGAGTATTTACACCGAATTCTACAAAATCGTATTATCGGACGTAAATGATTTATCATTGTTTTATAAATTCACAATAATAATAAAATCTTTATCATCGTCTATGACACCCCGTGGCTCGTTACATATATTTTTTTTTTTTAATTAAATTTTCTATAGTTCTATAAAGTACATTTAAGTTCAGCCGTAATATAACTGCTGCACGCGTACGAATCAAATAACGTGAAAGGGATGGCTTAGAGCGTGTAATCCGAATACATATTCGTCCCTTCGTGTATACAAATTTTTCTGATATAAATTACAGTGTCCGCAGACGTAGGCCGTGGACGGCAAGAGGCGCCGTCTGTTCTTTTGGTGAAATACGCGCCAAACCGCGCGCTGCCAAACGATCGCGAGAGGAAATAATGAAAAAAAATCTCGCGACACACACACACACAAATTCAATCTTTGTCGCGATTTACCCTAATTAAATTAACAGTCTGTTCTTTCTCTCTTTGTTCTACGTTACATGCATTCGCCGAGTCGTAGTACTGAAGGGAAGGTTTTTTTTTTTTTTTGCATTACGTTTTTCAACGGAGTAGAGGAAAAAAAATTTTATCGTTACCCGGTGGTGCCAACCGAACCGAAAGGAAATTAACTGGCGGCTAATTTATGTGCGTGTGCGGTGTGTATATGCGCGAGAGAGAGAGGGTGAAAAGAGGAAACGAAAAAAATATATTCGCGGCGAAAACGTGTCGCGCAGAAAGGATAATCCCGAGAAAAATCCAGTGCTCGAATTGTGGGAGGAGGGAAGAGGATGCTGCGCAGGAGAACGAAGATCTTTTTTATTTTTGTCTGCGCGTACCGACCATTGCTGTTTTTACTGGAACAGGGAGGCGATAAGGGGATTTTTACCGTGTGAAAGTGGTGAGATTATTGGAGTAATTTCTTTTGTAGAACGCTCGTTTTTTTTTCTATTAGCAGAGCTCAAAAATCTTCTCGGTTCTACAGCACTGACGGCGTGTAAGCCGCCGTTTTTCAGAACAGATGATTTTTCAACGGAAGAATTTATCGCCGAAAACGACAACGTTCCGCGGACGACGGAATAGCCGACACGCGAGTTCCATCGCCGTCGTCGTATTCGCAGTCCGTTCGCGCATCGACGTGACGTTCGCTGTACGGTCGGGATTATAACGCGCTATTATTACTACTGCAGACGTTTTTACGGCCCGACGTTTAGAACGACAACTAGTCGGTTAGAGTTTTGTTTTTTTATAGTCATTTATTTATTTTTTCGATTATTACGCCCACGACGAGAGCCTGTACGAAACGTGGCGCGTATTTGTTGTCAACCAGCACGTGTTCTATAAAAACGAACGCGCGACCCTCTAAAACGTGCAGCAGCGTGTGAACGACAACGACGACGATTACTGGCGGCGTATTATTATTATTATTATTATTATTATTATTATCATTATTTGTGTATGGTTTTGACGGGCGTGAAAACGTTGCTAAATGCGATAGTATAACGCGCAGTGTATTAAAGAGATCGGCCACTAGAAAACTGTATAAAAACTACGTAAAGAAAAAAAAAACAAATAGAAAACTATAGAAGATTTTATAAATTTCATCGCGTTTTATTCGAATTGTTTTATTCGGTTTTTCGAAAACGTTTTATTTATTTCCCTTGTTTTTAGCCGAGACACGTGCCGAAACGCGCACCGATCGAACGAATACATTTCAAATGGGGCGCCGGAACAGAAACGAAAAATAAACCGATTTTCAAACCGAGAAATCGTCATTTTTCGCGATTTTTATTTCCGAAAACCGCTCAAACGATATTCGGATGCACAGGTTTCCCTCCAATCCCAGTCATTTTTTTGTCTTTCATGATGTATCTATTTTCTTATATTAAAATAATTACGAGCTCCGAAAAGTTTAATTTTTTTTCTGCATACGTACAATTATCTTTAATTTTCACCGAATTATTTACTTATGTATTTTTTTAATATTTTCGAATTCGTGGGATAATTCAACGGTTGGTGAATTCATAAATGAATAATAATAATAATAAACGAACACGATTAATTACGTTAACAATTTAAACGTTATATTCGAGTTTAATAAGTAATTAAATGATGTTGTTTTTCTTTTCGTATTCACATAATATACATATATTTATTTACTTTTAATTTATACGAATATTTACCAAATATTTGTTTACACTCGTATACGAGAGTTGAACAGTTGGAGAAACGTTTATATCTTTATTTATTATTTTTTTTTTTTTTGGAACAATAATGAAAAATAGATAACTCAGTGTATGAAATTACACGCGTATTTTGTTCAAACTCGAAGTACAAAATAATTTTAAAAAATTAATTGTTTTTATTATAATAGGTATTGATTAGATTCTTAAATAGGTGTATTAACAGTCGGAAATATTTTGTCAGGTAAAACGCGACGGTTTTTTATTTCTTTTAAAGTGTTACATTTTTTATTTTTTTTGTAATTTAAAAATCGATGGAAATTTCACAACAGAACTTTGGCAACTACAGACCACCCGAGATAAGTCCACGGAGTCGCGGGAACTACCGGTATAAAGTCACAATAAAAATATTGTGCATTGGTTTTTTTCACTTGTAAAACGCGCAGCAAACCAACACGAATACTTACAAACGTGTTATAATTCAATAACGTATCAGCCTTTGATAACCGATTACTATACATTGACCGAATCCCGTTGCAGAGTAACTGACAATGATATTATTATTTTTTTAATAACAATAATATATTATCGTTTAAAGCCTAAACTCCTGTGTTTTATGTACTCGTATAGTCGGTATTATTACCGCGAACCGTCCGACCGAAATCGTTCTATTCTCTTACGAGCACATACGCGTATAATATTTTATTCAGAATAACGGAGTGGATTTCGACTCGTTTATTATATCGTATACACGTTTTTTTCTCCATCTCTTACACTCGCGGTATCCCTTAGGATTTTTTCCTCCTCTCCAGCTGCATCTCCCCATCTCCTCCTCTCGCCGAATAAAAATCTCCCGTCGTTCCCGCCGTTTCTCTGTCTCTACAACCCAACAGTACGGCAGAGTATACGCGTATTATATTATTATTATTATAATAATAAGTTTCGCGTCATATATTGTTATTGCTCGTCGTTTTACGTACGCCCATCATGTCAAACGGCCGCGTTTATATAATATATTATACGGAGAGAGAGAGAGAGAGAGCGAACGCAATTTTTACAACGCGAACCGTCTCTATATCCGAGTCCGGGCCGGAGCCTGCGTTGAAAATAAGCCACGTCGGATTTCCAAAACGTAATCTCGTCGTCATCGCAGCCGCCATCCACACACCCGGTACTGGGTGTATAGTAATCATATCGACGCCGTTTTTCCCCGCGGAGATGGCAATCTTTCGCGTACACACGCGTAACACAGAAAATGAAATCTATAAATCCGAGCCGTATACTTTGACGCGAAATTTTTCTTCCTTTTTTTTAATCTTATTTCCCCAAGCCCCTCTCTCCACCCGGGAGATTGAAAATTCGATCGGCCGCTGATGCTGCTACATCATGACGCCTATATATATATATATTATTAACCTGTATAAACGAAAAATTTTCAATTTGTCACACCCGCTTACCGCGTTCCCGTTTTGCAAAACGTCTTTAAAACGTATTTATAAATCAACGAGCAGCAATTAATTTAAATGCCGAATCGTACGTTAAATAATAGTGTCCGAATATTGAATACATTTTTCTTTTAATAATTTTTCCAAATTTACAATACGTGAAATATTGTATATATATATATAATCGTTCTTATATTACTCCGTGTAATTTTTTTTTAAGTCGGCGAATGCTTTCATGAAATTATGAAAAAATATTTTTAAAAATCTGAAAATATATATTTGTATAAAAAAAAATACATTTTTTCTGCTTATATATTTAAATTATGTTATACTAAAGAGCGTATATTGTTTTGAAAATGTTTTATTTCACGTTAAACGTGTTTTAACACCGAACGTTCAATTATACTGAAGGCAGTATATAGAAAAAAATTGACTTTATAATTTGATAAAATCCACAGAATAATATTAGAAAAAAGTTGTTTGACGTATATACGAACGGACTTTCGCAAATTTGGAAATAGCGTACTCGCGCAATTTCGTATTAATATAATACGTTGTAGAGCACACGAGACGAAAAAGTATTTTTAATTCGTTAGTCGATTACCTGATGTACAAGGAGATTACTGGAAGATAACATATAAGCGATCGCCTCTCCTCTCACTGTAAGTATATACGCATTTTATAATGTGTAGCGTATGTTCTCCTTTTATTTTACAAAATTCGACAAAATACGCAGAGATACGCGATTGAAAATTTCGTTTTCAAACTCGCCATTGTAAAATATGACATGCCTTTTTCAGCTTTGTCCGCTATATAAATCCATTGATACACTGTACAAAACGGAAGAATACAGAAAAACACGCGAATATCTCACGATTTCCTGAATTCAATAATTGTTGAATAATGTATCTCCTCCGATCGACTATAAGAAAATAAATAATATCCAATTATTTAAGCGATTAGGATGATTCGATGTAGAATGAAAACAATTTATGAGAACACAACACAACTGCATGTTGTTATGTGTACAAAGTATGTATTATTATATAACGTGAAGAAAAAATGACCGGTGTCAAATATACTTCGAGTCGGCGAGCAAACGCAGCACGTACGCTGCGGCGGTTCATCGTCGTTTTACATACACACGTACACGCGCGGTACGAAACAATGGAAATTTAAATTATTATTACCGCTCTAGATAATAATGTATTTAAATATTTTACATGTACACACAAAAAAAAAAAAAGTAAAGACACTGAAAACGTTGTACAAAACAGGCGAAATTCCTCGAGACCAGACGTGACGTTATTATTTTAGAATTACAATCAGGACTCCGGATTTTATAGAATTCGTTAAATATTATTGAATAAAAAAATAAAAACCCCCCGTTGGCGAGCCGCTGATGTTTTGTACTTGTCGGATTTTTACTTAAATACATTTTTAGAATTTCGTTATTAATAATGCGAATTTGAAAGCGGAGATTCGATAAAACGATACTTCAATGATTCAGATTACTTGAAACTGATACGGAGCTCAATAACGGTGTAAACTATAAATTCGTTTTACGCGTATTATCAAGGATTCCTACGAGTAAAATTATACTATATCGCATATTTTATACGTTTCAGATTAAAACGTTCACGTTAAACGTAATTTATTTCGTGTTTTTCATAAAACTCCTGACCTTAAGAAAGCCAGAAAAATACTCGCACGCCGTTTCGCTAGTCGTTTCGTACTATCGTAATTTATTTTTAAGTATTAATAATTATCGCGATATCGTGGCAGTACGAGCTGATCTTCATTACAATACTCGTAAATCAAATAAATATTTATTTTTTTTTTCACAATTTTTACTATTTTTTTTTGACACGTTTTCAGATATTTTCGTTCATATTATAGCGCATATTTCAGTGGTATTTAGCGTTATAAAATCCGAGCCCTGTTCGTAATAAATTATAAGTGACAACGGTGTTTTCTGTGTATTTTATTATTTTTCGATACTACATACGTATATGCGATAAATTATATGTTTGAGTCCAATTATGTTTTATATACGAGGTGTGTAAATCGCGTGATTGCCTATATGATTACAATACGTTTATGAAATTTTACCGGAAAATCGAATACACTCACAACTGGTGTAGTGCCAAAAAAAGAAAAAAGAAATATATTATTAACACTGGACGAACATGTGTGCATGTACACGGTGTAACATTTTTTTTTTTTTTGGTTAGAGGGTTGACAATATTTTTGGTTTTTATTAATTTTAACGCGATATGCGTGTAATGTTGTAATATATTTTTAAAATAAATAAGTTGATTTTATTCCGCAGATAATTCATATAATGAATTTGACCGCGACACCGGCGGAAAACAACGATTGAACGATTGCGGCATTTAAATGAATAAAATATTTCACACAGTTATTATTACTGTTGAGCGTTATTCTAAAACGTATACATGAATAATCGGCAATTATTTTTCGATCGATTACGCGCATTCAGCGAATCAAAGGAATTCGACGGGATCCGAACGGTTAAATGAAATTTGTTACAAAAAAAAAAAAAAGAAAAATCATTATTATAAGTAGCTGAAAATTACTTTTATTTATTTATTGTTTTTTTGTTTAAACGCGTGTTAAATCGATTCGATAAATACGCGTAGACGAACGATAATAATTTTCTTTATATATTTTGTAAACAAATTCGCGATTGCAAATTCTTTTCTCTTCAATTGTCTCGTACATTTTTACATTTTGCATATTATTATTATTTTTTGTTTATAAACGTAACTTTCTAAAGTCAATTCGATAATTTTTTTTAATGTTTCGTTCTTTGACATTTTCGTTTCATTAATTTTTTCGTAGGGTTTTTCTTATTTTATCAATTTTTCACTGCCTACGTCTTTTCGAATGTTTCGCATAGTCGCATTTACGTGTAATATTGTGTTATAAAGTATTTGTCCACAAATTTTACGCGGATAATATTTAACGAAAGATTCTGTAAATAATTTTCCAAAACACACGTATGCGATAATTTCCGTTTAACGCGATATAAAAGTATAGAGACTCGGTCGAAAATAAAAAGAATTCTTCGAAATTTGAAAATTAAAAAATTACGTTTTTCGAGTGCATTATAATATCGTAAATCGTTTAAAACCGTATTAATATATTACAATATTATTCGTTTTCGTTTGTTATTGTTTCCGCCGTTTCATTGCAGCCGCCGCTCGAGCACCGTCACGTATACGGTGATTGTGTGTAATTTATATTTTAATTAGACACAACAAAGGCGTTTTACACAGATTACTCGCATACGCGCTCGTATTATATTTATGTATCGTACGAAATAATTATTATTATTTTTGTACAACGTCTGTGTAATTAATTAACACGTATAATAATATGGTAGCGCCGATCAAATGAGTTTCGCGATTGTTCTGTAAAACATCGTGAGAATATATATTTATATTAAATCGTTCACGATCCTCGCAATCGTATAAAACACTCATCAACGAATTCTGCGGACATACGCGCGGACGATATAATCCGCGGTGGTTATAGTTATTATAAGAAGAAAAAAAAATGGTAAAACAGTTGAGTAATAATGAAATACGGCAAATGTAAAGAGATCCGCGTATGACGAGTTAATAACCGCGCGTTGATGATTGAAAACCTGCTGCCTGTTCAAATCTCCGTGTCGCGACGCTGCTATCGCGCGCGGGTTCCACGACGAGTAGGTCGTTCACTAGAGACGCGCGTGTGCCTTGCCCTTCTCGTTTTTTTTTCCTTCTCCACGCGTATAAAAAAAAATAATATTATTATTATTATATAAAATATTCCGGTTTAATTCGAGTCTTTTAACCTATCAAAATTAATGCTCCGTCGTATTTAAACGCTGTATATATTATAATCGTACGGCTATTATAATATATATAGAAACGAACTTGCGCTACCGTAATCATATATATATATATCCGAACGTTTCTGTACATCTCGTATTGCCGCGGTGTATTTACAAAAACGTGATTATTATCGATGGGATTTTAAATTGAAGCGATTATGTCAAAAACGCGTATTTAAAGTACCCCATTGCCCATTTAAATATATTCACTTACGTCGAGATTAAAATAGAATATATCGTAAAACTGTTTTTTTTTTTTTAAACCTATTCAATGATAAAAGAAAAAAAAACGAATACACGCGCGCGTTCGCACGGACGCTTCTGTTACTATTTTAAGTGTTTATTGTATAATCGCTCGTTGCGGTCCATCTGCGGGATTTATTTTCGAATTAAATAGTTAAAGGATTCGATATATATATATATGTACTTTCGTATAATTTAGACCGACTTTAGAAAACTTAACGATTTAAAAGTGTGCGAGAGCTCAATCTCGGCTGATTAACTCGTTTTCGTACACTCTATGAACACTGAAGTATTCGAAGAAAAAAAAAACTTTCGGAGCCGCGGCACGAAAAAACTTTTTTTCTTCGTAATAATAACAAAACGCGCGGTGCGTGCAACGATTTGCTTATAGGGGTTATTCAAAAAAAATTATACGTATACAAGTAAATATTTCGTTATTTTTACACGGGGGGATGGGGGAGGAATTAATAAAAATATTACTGTAACTGAGTTATCCGGTTACAGTTTAATTTATTGCGGGTATAAATTGTATTTAATAATAAAATATAGCTGCTCTCGTTGTCCGAATTATTTATACGAAACAAACAATCTTAACTATATAGGTACTGAATTATTCTTTTTTTTCGTGTTTAAAATGTTTTTACAATAGTATTTGGAGTTTTCTTTTTTTACGCGAACAAATCGTACCGAGATTATAATAATTCCACGACAATACGACGACCAACACCGATAATAATCATCTTACGATCAATAAATTGCGGGGAAAAATCTTCGAAAAAAAAAAAAAGACGTCAAACCTTTAGTCGACCGATGTATTACAAAAACAAAATTATTCGGACGAACCACAGGAAATTGTCTGTTGCTAGACAGCGACACATTTTTTCGCGTACGTTAAACGTTTAAAAACAGTAATCGTCGACCGGAAAATCAATAACGTGTTGCCTCGGGGTGAAACACTTTTCATGAATTTATCCCGTCACGCGGATACTTTTTCAAACTGCCTAAAACGAATCCGCGTGAATTACATATATATTATATAAAAAAAAAAAAACAAACAAACCTAATCGCGATTCTATATATAAATGTATATACATTTTTCTGCGTTCATTTTAGCGCAGTGCGAAATCACATTCCAAACACAAATGACACGGGTGTAGTATACATTTCGGTCGCTAAACGAGAAGGAATTTTTTTTTATATATATGTATATATATATATTTTTTTTTGAAACGATGAGTTGGCACTTGGCAAGAGTTTTCGAGTATATTATGTAAAACAGCCGTTTTTTAACAGTTCAAATATATTATATATACTCGGGTGATTTGCAGTTTATTTTGCGCGTAAACGAGATTCGCGTATTCGAGTTGCCGATAAAACTGTTCCGCGTACGTACAACTCCTCTGTATTATAATACGCGTATGTTTATATATACATATAAAAAAAAAAAATGTCTTTCTCCTTTCTTTTTAAACAGTAAACGATGCGCGTATTATTATAAAATACAGTGACGTGTAAGAAACGTCGCCGTTACCGCTATAAAGGTATACGTATTCGTATACGAGAATACAAATTCCGCAGAGAAAAACGAAATATAATATACGCGCAGTTGTAACGGATACGTACGATTTGTATACGCGTTTGTTTTTTCTCTTCGCATTCATACGAATAACAGAGAACGAACAGATGAATTAACGTCTATTACGTATATAGGCATGCCGGAAGAAAAATCCGTATTAATTTATTACTATAAAAAAAAATCAATAATAATGTATAATAACAACCGCGGCGACACCGTCAACATAGTATAATGTATAAATACGGAATAATTATAATAATATATTATAGGTGTTTTTACGTGGCGGCCGCCAATGAACTCTTATAATATATTCTTGACACTCACAAGAAATCCTCGTATATCGTTCTCCTTTCGTTGCTTTTTTTTTTCTATGAATTTGTCCCTGAATAGCGTCAGATGTTTATTTATTTTCCATTCGTTTAGACGACGAATCCGAACGTCGGATAATTTAGTACTGCGAGCCTGCACTGGTAAAACGAAGTTTACCATTCTCTTCCCTTTCAAAAAAAAAAAAAAATTGCACGATTTACTTACATGTCCCTCTCGTACATATTACGTGGTGTTAACATGTGTAACAAACGGTAATAAAAGGCGAGCGTGTTACGACGTTGTAATATTATATTGACTGCTGCTGCTGCTATAATACGAGTAGTCGTTATACACGTCCGAGGGATATTCGTTTTGCTGGCGTTTAATTGACGCGATATATTATAAGTATAAAAACCGTTTTGGTAAACGCGCGTGTACGTGACGGGCCGAGGAGAGAATATCGCCCCGTAGATTTTTTTTTTTTTTAATATAAACGAATATTGCGGGGACTGTGCTTTTCGTGCACATAAGAGGGACGTGTTACGTATCACATTTGTTATCGTAAAATATTGAGCTCTCGGTTTCCCGATACGCGCACCCGCGCACGCCATATCACGCGAAAGTGTCGACGACCACGACGAGAGAGTTCGGGGGACGAAATCTAATATAAATCGAAATGACAACGCTATTTATAATAATAATAATAATATATACGTATGGCCGACCGACCACGGTTTATTTTTGTTTAGTTTTAATCCTCTGCCCGCCGCGACCGGACACGGATTCTTCGGCTGGTCCATAACGGTCGTGTTTGAATGTGTATAACGTCGAATATCGATCGAATGAATAACAACAGTCCCCGGATATTCGAGTTGACACTGGGTAAATACGGGTGTTGAGTAGCTTTTTTTTATTCAATAAATTAGCCGATATATATATATTTTTTAACGAAATCGTAGTAAAATTTTACTTTTTTTACTGGAACGGAGGCAACGCTGTTGTACTAGGACTTAAAATAAGGGATTTTTACTATGTGAAAGCGGCGATTAAAGGAACAGGAGGGAGACAGTGTAGTCCTCACATCATAACTGAGTAACTTTTTTCGTAAAACGCTCATTTTCTTTTTATTTTTTTTTAATTTTCCCAATTCGAGCACTGCCGAAATGTAAAACACAAAACACCCGAAACGATGAATGTGTGTAACTTACGGTAGGGCGTCGAGAGCGGAGAAAAAAAATATGACGCGGGACTCGCGGTTTTCGCGTGGTGTAAATATTATAATGTTTTTCTCCCGCGGGCAACGGCAAACTCTTTACGTTGAGTCGTCCGCCGAACGAGCTAACAATAATTTGTCTGTATTCTAAATAAGAAAAAAAAACACACACATACGATATAAGCGCGCACGTGGAAAGAGCAGTGGCGTTATATCGTGTAGACAAACACAGGAATGGGTGGCGGCGGTGGTGGACGAGTGGAATAAAAAACGAAAAACGTCCCCGGGAGAGTCGTCGAAATCCGACGTGCTGCGTAGGTATAAAAACCACTAGTGGAAAAGCTGTACCGCGGTGCCATCGTTTATTCTCGTTTTGGCCGCCTACCAATGCGCCGCGTTTTTATGCATTGCACGAAACGACGAATAGGTAATTTTATTCATCTCTACGAGTCTACGCCGCACAAAAAGAGAGGAAAAAAAGAACGGTCGACGACGTCTTTATTTCGGCGTGTGTCCATACACACACACACACACACACACGAGAAGGACGCGCTTATAATAATAATAATAATAATAATAATAATAATGTACAGCGCGTTTCACACGTTGCTCACGTATTACGACGGATCAAAGCCCGTGTTCGTCTTAAATATAATAATATTATAATACGAGCGCATAAATATATTATAACGGGCAGATAAATCCGCGGCAGCCACTGACGCGCGGGATTTAAACGTCCGCGAGATAATTTTTCAATGGCGAACGTCCAAAAACGGGGGAGGAGAGGGACAAAAAAATAGTATTTAGCGTACACTAGTCCCGTGTACCGGCACGTGTTAGATAATATGGTTTTTTTTTTTTTGTAGAGACTGGTCGCGCACCGCTATAAGGGGATGGGAGTCTGTGTGAGCGTATAATTTTTAACGGTGTTATGTAACATTTCTTTGTTTTTTTTTTTTTCGTAAATCCATTATGAACATAATATGCGTAAGATGATCAGAAAGGAGAGACGAAACCGCCGGTCGACACGTTCAGAAGAGATTTATATTTATTTAAATAAGTCAAATTAACAATTTTTTTGTCACGACGACGACCTTTTAGATATTTCGACAAAACTTTATTGTAACTCGCGATAGTAGTGGACACGAAGTAATTTGCTTAAACATTAATTAATATTGAACGTTCATTAGTGATTTTTTTATTATTATTATTATTATTTTAGTAATGATGGACGTAAGAACGTTTACCAGCCATCGCCGTTAGCGCCTCTTGTCTAATAAAATGAACGTAAAATGGACAATTAGGAAGACGAAATTGCAGTGGAAAATACAAAGCCGTAGCGCGTGCGTGCGGTGAACGTACAAGAAATGCTGTGAGGGAGACGGTGCTTCGGAGGTGCCGCCGAGGACATGGAGCGTATACGTTTTGGTACCGCCGCCGCTGTCGATATTACCGCGCGATTTGTTCGTCGGTAATAACCTGCGACGATCGTATTATTGTTTATTGTACCGGCGGCAGATCGGCCCTGTGTAGATATTATTATTATTATTATTATTATTATTATTATTATAATAATATAAAATGATATAATATCCCGGGCACGGGGACGCACAAAATACGACGACGAATAACAACGCAGACGACAATAATAATAATAATCGCTCGTTAGTCGCCGCGGCTGCAGAGTGGACGGGGGTCGCGGTGGTACACGGAGGAGTGTGCGTTGTTTTGTCAGTTACGCACGAGAATCAGCGCCGCCTATTTATATTATTATAAGTAGTCTTCTTCGCGTACAATGTGTAACGCATAATGTTATTAATAATATTATAACGTACGATGAGCGTCTCCGATCTCCGCGTTACAGGTACGATACAAGTAGCGTATCACACGGACAAAAATGCGAAGAAAAAAAAAAAAACGAGAAACGAAAAAAAAAACCGTCGAGATCGTTTGGTAAATAACAATGCGTAATACGTGTGTACCGTGTTTACGGTGTATAACGTAACCGCGTTCAAACCCGTCCGCGTGGCCGCGAAAAACCCGCGGAAATATAACACGAGAAAACACGCGTTTAAAATATTGGAAAAACGACAATTTTATTCGATTTCGATACAGGGGAAAAAAATAATTATATCTGTCTGAATTAATCGCCTTAACGAATTTTTCATTGCTGCGAATCGGAAGAGAAAAAAGCGAGTGTATGCGATTGTGAACGCGAAATGAAATCGGTGTTGTTTTTTTTATAAGAGAGATATGTAAATCGTGCACATTTCTTATCAGATTTCAAACGACTCATTCCAATAAGTGTACAAATTTACATTTGTAAATCCGTTCCCTATATATAGTTATGAGTCGTTATAACAGTTAACTCGCCGTGTGCGTATTTATCTTCGGCGATGTTATCGGACCCGCGCGCTGCAAAACAACGCGGTCCATATTGCGGGCTACAGCATTCAACCGGATCGTTTGCCGATTTCCAATTGCTTCTATCATAAAATATTATTTCGTTATTTTTCAACTAGAACGCGAAACAAATACTCGTGCCCGTGCTCGAATATCATCCGTTATATTACGAAAAATCATTTCGGTTATTATAGTTCATGACCCATGTTTGTGTACATAACATATGAATCGCGCGTTTCCACAAAATTAGCCGAGTGTTGGAACTACGAAATCACTTATATATTTATTTATTTTTTTTTTTTTTCTGCGCTAGGCGTTCTCTTCATCGACGTCTTTTTGAACATTAACGCGTATTTATTATTTTTCTTTTGAGACCGTCGTTGTTATTAACGTTACAATAAATATAGGACACGTCGGATTTTTCGTCTCCATCAATCCGATCGTCGGATGGAAGAAAATCCCGAGCGGTCCTTGGCTTATATAAATAATATTTTCATAACGAAATTTTTATTTTCATAAAATACGATTCAAAAGTCCTCCGCACTGAACACACCTGCGCGCGCGTATGGGTATAATTTGTTTTTTTTTCTACTCTTATTATATCATAAATACACCGTGTGTGTGTGTGTGCGAATATAAAATATATTATATCGAGTGGCGGGCCGCCACTGGAAATCGTGATGAAATCACACTGGTTTTTGTTACAGAGATCGCTCGACTTGTCGTTCCTACACGATTCTTCTTTTTGTCCCGTATAATGGATTTTTATTTTTGCGCTCGTCATCGCTAGCTGGCATATTTATTGTGCGGAACATTTCATACGGAAACTCACCTTTCACCGCGAACAACAGCTGAGATTCGGTGTGTGTGTGTGTATAAGAAGAACGGTCCTTATGAAAAATAAATAAATACAATCCGCCGGATTACAACGGGAGCTTTTTCATCGGAATTGACACGTAATCTAACGTGGCTTTCATTTTCCGTGCTTTTTTTTTATGCTGCGCTGCGAACCTTGTTACCAACGGGTTCGACTAGAGTGTTTTGCGCACGCCCGACGAAAAATAAAGACGAAACCATTTCGGTATTGATATAATTTTTTGTAAAAACTGATTTATTTCGAAATTTCATTGAACAATAATATCCCTCCGACTTTTTTTTGTTTTCCTGCGGAATTAAGCGAAATTCGATTCGTTTAACCGGAATGGTGAGACCGTTGTGACCGATAATTTTTTTTTTCGCACGTTCAGTCGAATTTCGAATTGTATTGTTAAACGCGCAGAATATAGAATATTTTATTATTCTCTGTATATACCAGCCGAGTTATATTCCGCACAGTTTCGACGACAACGGTCAGCGCCATAGAGAACTGTTTTCTATACTATTGCGATCTGGCGAGCCAGGCGCATTCCTTCGGCTCTACAACGCATGTACGAGAGATCGACTTGTATTTACATACACGCGCGCGTCGGTCCTTTTAAGTCGTTGTCGTATTTTGTCCCCTGAGAAATCTCAGGCCTAGTCTCGCCGAGAAAGATAAACGCCCATACACACATATACGTATACTCTCGTGTAATTATATTTAAAAATATTCGACGTGTTTTATACACACAATATATTATACGTGTACGCGTATTATAATTGTTTATTAGAAAGTCCGGTGTACTATAACGGTACAGAAATATTCGAAAACGATATATTATTATTATTATTATTATTAGTATTATTATTAGTATTATCGTGTGTTTCCGTTCTAAAGCTTTAAGCGACGTTTCTTCTGCAATTTTTTTTTTCTACTTTTCGAAAGGAATTTGTTGTCTTGTCGTCTGAAATCACGTTGTATACACGCAAACCGCGACGCATTCAGAGAGTGCTAACCGATAATGTAATATCGAATTCAGTGTGCGTAATACGTTTTCGAGACATTTTTTTTTTTTCAAATAAAAATTACGTATCGAAACATACTTTAAATTGTTCGACGTTAATCTCTAGTATACCGTACAGTATAGATATAACGGCATGTATCTCGAAACACTCGATTTGAAAATATTATTATTTTGACATAGGTATTACAAGAACACAACGTTAAAAAATCGAAATTATCGTAGGAAATTAAAAAGGAAAAAATTCGTTTAAATACTTATTATTATTAGTT
This sequence comes from Chaetogeoica ovagalla, assembly GCA_032441825.1. NCBI lineage: Eukaryota > Metazoa > Arthropoda > Insecta > Hemiptera > Aphididae > Chaetogeoica > Chaetogeoica ovagalla. Next base: position 1,096,802 of record CM063724.1, on the reverse strand, counting down.
ATTACGATTAATCTGTGTAATGATCGAGATATTTTTCGGGGCGGAATTCACAAGTACCGCTTTTTTATTTTCAAATCTTTTGGAATTTTCATTTTTTTCGTACGGAATTTATTTACGCCCTTTCATGACGTATTCTCTCTTTCTTTTTTTTTTTTGTTGAAATAAACGGTTAAGAGGATTATCGCGCATTGACAATATTTAAATATTACGCGTAAAACGCGTTTTTTTTTTCTGTCGAAGAGGGTCGTATTAAAACCGTATTATATATATACCGGTAAATTCGGAATTGATTGAAATAATTCGTTCTCGTAAACGCGTATATAATAATATAATATAAGCGAAACCGTGTGACCTTTTTGCCACCGACTGAAATCGTTTAGTCATCAACGTATGTCTCTACCGCTTATAACTATCGCGCGCACTTCAATTTGTGTGAATCCATTAGGAGCCATTACGGATTACGAGCCTTTTCTTACATTTTTTTTCTTTTTACACAGCGGTGTTTTTTTTACTATTATTATTAACATAACACGCGTATACAGAAACCGTTTTAGATGGGAGATATCGAATATGAAATATAAAATGTACGTCATAAATAAAAAAAGAAACCAACCGTTGTTGTGGCACGTTATTAATATTATTCAACGTTATCGGAATAAAATATTGTTTAAAATCCGTTTGTAAATATTTTCAAATTTGTTTGCGCACGTTTAACCTCTTTAATACATGTATTAACGATTTAATGTACATTTAACTCCTTCGCTGTTTATTTATTTTTTATTCCCTTTGTATTTTTACTGACATATTCGTTACGCTATTAATGTTTATTAATTCATTCTGTTGTTCTATTTCTCTTTTTCGCTCAATACCCGAGGTAATGATGAGTTTTCGTCGAGACCGGCAATAAACAAAAACAAATTTAATACAACGACTCCGATCTACTAGTATATATTTCTTTGTTTCTCATAATACATAATATATTTGCGTTGATCGTATATACTCATATAAACATGTACACACTGAAATTTAATATCATATTGGGTATACAGGTTCATATTATATTTGTGCACACTATAAAAAGTACAATATATACGAAATTATTTTAAACGCGAACGATAACGTATTTTAGAATTAAAATTCTTTCGAAACATCGGCTACGCTTCACGAACAATTCATATATAGAAAACAAAAAACGGGATTCATTAATTTTTTTCTTTTTTTTTTTTTCGAAACTTTCCGACCCGTCCTATGGATTTATCACACGAAAAACGCGTCGATTGTTATACGCACTGCGAATATTAATATAATAAAATATTGTATTTATATATAATATAAAAAAAGCACGTATCGCACGTCTCGTTTAAACATTATTTTATTCGTCGATTTATGTTGAAAATTGTCACGTATGTAAGTACGACCAGTTAAATTAAGAATCAACTAAGATTCGTTGAGATACGATCGACTTTTAACGAAGTGTCGAATGTCACGAATTTAAAATTTTAGTTGTTAAAATACCAATTTTCAACTCGATGAAAACATTATTGAATGCTTGATAAAAAAATAAATGAATAAAATAATGAATAATTTTTGTTGTTATTGTAACGTCTAAACCAAATAATGTTACCTCTGAAAATGAAACTTTTTTTTTTTTTTTTTTTAAAACATTTTTCATTAACGAAGTAATATGGCGGCATCGTGAAGCAGTAGAAAACGGTGTAAATGGTTATATTTTTATTTTCAAAACATTCAACCAACAATAACTTTCTACGCCATTAAAAGTTGTCGAATTCATAGTTTTGTGTACCTACTTGTGGAACGTATAATTTTCTGATAAACGGTATATGGACAAATTATAAAGAATAATAGACTTGGTATATAAAAATGGCGGAAGTTTCTTCTATTATAAGAATAAACTTTAATCGTTGAAATCGTAATGAATTTTACGATCAAAACAAAACTTTGTTATGAAAGAGTTCATGCGTCAACCGTATATTTGACAAAATCCACAGGAAAAGATGCAGAAAACCGTGGATTCGGGAAAATTTCAAAAATTACATATACATTTAATTTTCGACCGTACACACGTACAAATAATAATTCAAAATGTAATTTTATGTAAAAAAGAAAAAAAAATAATAATAAGTACATTTTCTTAATTTCGAATAATGTACTCGTATATTCGCAGCGTACACGATTAATAATAAAAAAAAAACGGTAAAAAACGAATTTTTATTTATTTTAGTATAATTCTTGCAAAAGAATTACAATTTTTTCTTAGGCTTTACCGGCCATTTCGGTGCTCGGCCACCAAAACTATGTCCTTTCATCGTACACCTGTTCCTAGTTTAATTTCTTCTACTAGAATTCCCTGACACTGTCCTTCCTGATCTTCTTCCTATTGATCTCTTTCCCCTCATCATATCTGTCAATGCTCCAATCAGCCACACGAGGCCTGCCCGAATCAACCCTTGTCCTTTCCGTCTCAATTAAAACACATCTTCTCTTTCGTATAACTTGTATGATTGGGCGCGTTAATTCTTATTTCCCATTTCTCGTCCAGAAACGAAAACGTTTATTTGTACGATGTAAAAAAATAAAACGTACGTTTCGATGCGATTCACTCGTGTTTTGTTACGGTCCTCCCTGTAACGCGCGGGCTCCACGCACAGACGAGGAACGCGTTTTGTTATGTATTTTATACATTCAAACCGTAACGCGTATTATCTCATACACTCGCTCACGGAAGGGAAAAAACAAGCGGAAAACCAAGTAAAATTTTTAATTGAAAAATTAAACAATAAGACCATTTGCAGTTTACACACAGCGTACATAGTTAATATATGCGTATGTGTGCACACAATCTGTCTAATCATAATTATCGTGCGCGTATTCTCGAGCCGTGGGCGTGTGTGATCGGGCGAGCGGAAAGCTTTTTTATTATTTCGGTGAGAGGCGTATTTATGAGAGAAGGGGGGGGGAGGAGGAGCGGTGGACAGGGTTTTAAACTCTTTCCTTCATGATCAGAAAAAAAAACATTGGTGTTTTTGGCCGTTCGAACAGTACTATACAGGAGAGTACGCCATTCATTGTTTCAATTTTCATTTCTAATCTAAAAAAATAACAATTATTTCGTTATCATCGTAATGTTTCGGCGAGGAACAAATATGATAACTCCCACACGGTGTTAATTAAAACAATATCAACACATCGGTCGGCGGAAGGAACGCGTTTCGCTTTTAATATTGTATTTGATTACTTTCCTGCCTGTAAACGGTCTGGCGCTATTCGCATCGGAACATGCACTTATTGCCGATGTCGATTAAACGTATCGACGAATCGAGTCATGCGGGAAATTAGATTATATAACGTATATAAATTTAAAAGGAATTTTTTTTTACATTAATTTCATTGTATAAACCTTTTTTAACGTACTTACGTCATAAGTGATTCTATAAAATTATGATAAAAATATAAAAAATATTTCGCAATTTTTTTTGTTTGATAAAACGATTATTCCGTTGTTATTATTATAATATAGGCAGATGGTGGCGATAGCGCTCCTTCACGATATTGTAAAGCCGCCTAATACTCCCGTTCCTTTCAAAATTTCTAAATTCACTAGAAAAAAATGAAATCGTCAAAAAGTCGAGGGCTCTTGTCTTTTTCAAAACGGTACTTGTACTAAAAAAAAGAACCGCCGCGCCTCGCGTATACGGTATGCTCGTTTTTCGACTCGACCACGTTCGAGTTGAGGTAATAAACTTGCACGGGTTTCGATTACGATTTTTCAGCAGCAATATTTTTCCTTCCCCTATTAATTATATTTTGTTTTCACGCCGTTCAACTTTGTTCGGAACGTTTTAAACGATGCACCGTCCGTTACACGAGTGGTGATGCTGTAAATCATACCGCGGCGCTTTACTCAAAAACTTATTCCCACTTTTCGGCATTTTCTTTTGAACGATATTGCACGCACTTATATACAACACAATAAATCGCAGGGAAGACAACAATACGATTACGCGGCGAACACATTGCGCACAGTATCCCTTTCCCATAATACCTGCTCATGTATTCACAGCACAGGACATTGCAGGGTTCGTCGAAAACTAATGTAAAAACGAAAAACTCGGGTTTTCTCATCGAAACCAAACATTCCGAAATATCTATAAAAAAATACAAGTTTTTATTTTAGTTTTTACTCATTATGTTTAAATTATATTTCGCTTTTTAATACATTTTTTTTTCTAAATTAATTTTATGTCGTTTTTATTCTAAAATAAGGACTTGTATGTTGACTTCGTCGACATACTTCAAGTTATCTATTTCGTTTAATATATGATGTCTGTGCGTTTATATTGCTAAAAATGTCCTCGATGTCTCCGGTGTAATTTCCACAGCGTTTCTAATCGCATCTATTTACATAAATTTTTCGTATAGTAGCTTAGAAACAGACGCGTCGTTTTTCTTTTTCGATTATTATTCTACAAAAAAAAAAATAGGAGGACGTGGTTTTATCACATGATAACTTTTTCCCCTCCGAATCCGTTAATACAGAAATCTCAAAATTCTCGACTTCGGACGTTTTTCGCGGGACAACGAATGCGTTTGTGACGAAGAAAGAAGGACGGGTCGACGGACATGACTTTTTTCTTTTTATTCTTCACAATCGAGAGGCATTCATTGCGGTGCGGCGAGACTCGACGTTGGACTACACTCGGAATATAACAATTGTGTAGTATTAGATGTGTATACAACCGCGCTAATCATCCGGAATTGTGGTTAGATAACCGATGTGTAAAGACACATCGGCTATCTAACCACAATTCCGGATGATTAGCGACTTTTTCGTTTAAGTTTCATTCGAAAAAAAATCGAAAAACCGTCTCTTTAAAGTACAACCAAACAAAATTTGCTACCGCGGAGAACGAGTACGCGTGCAATGTAATTATCTGAGACACTCTTTCGCACTCGAGAAGCTGTACACGGAAAAATCGTTGTAAAACCAATATAGGTTTATTAAAATCATCGCTCAAAAGTTAAGAAAAATAAAAACGGACAAATCATAAACGTATAAACGGAGCGCGCCCCAGCATCCGACCAGAGTGAGTGTACAGATGGTATTATTGCGAATACAATACATAATGACAATATTAATCTGTCCGGAGCATCTCGAAGTGTGTTTATTTTATTTTATTATTTTTTATACATTTTCGAGTACGTTTCGTAAGATAATATTCGGTTACTGTAGTATACATTTGATGTGCGACAATATACCAATAGCAGTAAAACGGTAAACACAAAAATAAGAAACGTCCATTGTACGAATGCTCGTGCGTGCGTATGTATATATATATATATATAACCGAATGCTACGCGAGAATAATATAAAAATACAGTTGCACAATAATTCGAAAATCGTTATGCCGTCCTCCTCTCCACCGCCTCCGGTGGTACACGAAACGACAAATCGCGTTATCTCGCTCGGCACCGGTGTAGATCACATCTCGACCGCGTGTTTATTTTACACACCGCGTGGCGTTCTTCGAGAGCACTTTTCACCCGATTATTATTATTATTATTTCCTGCAGCGAACAGCTGCCGCGAGACGACGAATACAAATATTATACTCAAAACGGGCGCGGAGATTAGGAGAGAAAAGGACAAAAAGAAAAAAATGTCCTTCAAACAATCTCTCGTCGTCTGTAGCAAAGTGAACGACGCGCTGCGTCGCGTATACCGAGCCCTCGTGTCTTCGGAAAACGGGTACGGAGCCGCACAATAAATCGCGATCTATAAAAAGGGGTCGGCCGAGTAATCGCGTTCTGTATACGAAAATGCCTGCGGAGTGTACTCGTATTGTGTTCACCTGTTGGTGCGCGAAATCGATGCCTCCGCGCGCTACAATGAATTCCGCATATTTGCCTGTGAATGTATTATAAACCGCTTTTTCGTACTCCGTTCAATTGCCGAATATTGTATTTAATTGAATTTAATACAAAATAATATATATATATTGCACCGATAAACGAACTCTGCACGTGGCCGCCGGGCGTGTTTACACAGATATTAACACGAAACGCGTGTCTCGATAACAGGAGAAAAACCCTCTCGTTTGTCTCCGTCGTCGGTGAAAATCCGAATTCTGCGTTTCGTTTTCGCGCAGGGACAATTCCCGCAGCTGGAATTTTAACGAGTTTCAATAATTTCACTCTTGTAACGCGTCCAGTTCCGTCCCATCATGTTTTTTAAGTAAGGATCGACTTTTTTTCCGTGCAATCGACAAAAAAAAAAAAAATGGATGGATGGATAGATAGCCGCGGGCGTTTGTAAGTGAATTGGGTACTGTAAATTCGATAGCGTTTCAATAATTACGATTCTGTTTCGGTGTAAATACGCACATTGTCGGAAAAATTACAAACGGTAATAAATAAATAAAAAAAAATTGTGAAGTAAAGCTCTGAAAATTTTACCGTTAAAATCAAGTTTCGAAACCGCGTGAAATCGCCGAAACATTGCGAGTCCGAAACGCTACGACGCTTAATGATTTCGAATACTCGTCGAAGCTCGATGATCAAAAACAGATGTCTATTGAACGCGACACCATTCTTCGCGTTAAATATATGTATAAAATTTAAATTTTATGTATAATAAAAATAATTATTAAACGTTCGCGTGTTTTTGCGTACGTGTCTATGTGATTTGTGATATTATTAAAAAAAATATATATTTATATATATTACTTATAACGAGAGATATATTGTATCGGAAGAAAATCGTGGTAAAGGATCCGCGGCTTAAAAATGTTCTTCATCACGGATCCGCGTACTGAAAAAATTATAAGAATCGCTGTTGTACTCACTGTGCGGACACAAATGTTCGCTCAAATATTATCCAATACGGTCTACCATCGAAAAAGCGTTCGTCTTCCAGCTAAAAATAATATAATATTATGTGCGAGATAAAAACAGCGTCTGTGTAATATTTTGCGGGCAATGTAGACAATTCGGACATTGTGACATTAATATACGCGATGTCCCGGCGTTGTCTATAGAATTCCTAAGCCATATCGGCCAATATAAATTTATGACGCTGTAATTGTAATCTGAAGAACAATTTAAACGGCTTGAAAAGGTATTTTTATTAAGGATTTTTTTTTTTTCATTTTCTCTGTGCACACGAATATTCGACTAGAAGAATGCTCGAATGCGTTGTTACGTTTTGCCGGGTGAGCAAATGGCGTATCTGACGTATTATTTGAAACGTTTATTACCCGACTTTCTCTTTAGTTTCCTAGTGCGTAATTCAAAAGAACACGTAAAAATTGAAAGAAAAATATGAGGTTTTTAAACGTGGTAAAAAAAAAAAACAAAAAATTGTAATTAAAAAAACGGCAATTTTTATTTGAAAATGCATTATTATATACATGTATTAAGCATACATTAATATTCATACACTGAAGCTTCGCTCAGAATCGTTTTTACTAAACCCAAAATGATTATTTTTATTGTTATCAAATTTACCTATATAATTCACTTAAGCAACATCCGCTGTTCATTACTCTTTTTAACATTTTTTTTTTTTTTATATTATGACTTCATATATAAATCAATTAGCCTTCTCTAGCTCTAATAGGGTTAGAACCCTGTATAATAGAAGTAACGTGCTTGATTGTACAATAATAAACGATACAAAAGAGAGAAAATAAAAGATAAATTATATAAAATTAAAACATTTATTTTTTTTTGAAAAAAACGATGTGAGTTCTGCTGCTATTATAAAACTAATTATGGATGCTTCTCGTCTAGAGCCTTTTTTTAAGTGATTATTATATTTTTTATTATAACTATACGAGAAATGAGTAAAATATAATATAACAATATTAGAAACACTTGAAATACAACTACAATAAATATTATTATTTTAACGACTGCATTTCTTTTCATAATATCCTATTCTTTTAAACGTTTATATATATAGATAAAATCAAAGGTTAAATAATGTTATTAAAATCGATCTTTATAGTATACCGAACCCCGAAAAAATTTTCGATTTAATCGTATTTTGATACATGCAGAATTTATTTTCGATGTAAAAAAGAAGAGATGTTTAATTTATTCCAATAAACGTCTTTATTGTAAAATGACAAATATCACACAATTATTTGCATATCGTCCGCGATATACCTCTGATGTTTTATAAAATTTTCTCAACATCCTCGGCCTTACCTATTATTATTATTATTATTATTATTATTATTATTACGAGACGATTGTTATACATTGATAGTCCAAAATTTGAATCCGACTCTGTGCTCTCGAGTGGAATGGAATCGGATTTTTGTACCGAAAATCCGGGATAATAATGATTTTTCGAATTTCTATTGTATAACGTTGGACAAAACGAAAACCGAACGAACCGACGTTATTTTAACCTCGATTTATTATGTAAATCTCTCTCTTATTGAACGTACACGCAGCAGCATCGCGTCGGGACGACGTTCGTGCGTACTCGTATATATATATATATATATATTTATTTATTTATATATATTATAGTCGCGCGCCGGTCCGGGTGACAGGTTAAAATGACTATAGATTTTTAAGAAAACGAGTAATAATACTACATGTATATTATAATGAAAACACTAAAGATTTATAATACAAATCGACCGTTAAGTGTGTTATTATTAATGCCGTGCATTTGTTTAATTCGAATTCCACAACAATTTCTTATGTGTGTGTGTGTATTTATGTATTTTTTTTTGACGTATTATACTGCACACGAACGCCTTATATATGTATAAATATATATACCGCGAACAGTTTACACAAGGAGTAATAAATATAACGCCGCTCGTTTTATTATATCATACTATTGATTTTATTTACATCGAAACGTGGCCTATTTTCAAGTAAACAACAACGGATATATACTATATACAATGTGCTGAATACCTTATACTCATCCAAGTCGTCGTTTTTATGATATATAAATATATATATATATATATATATATATTATATATAGAACGTACTGCGTATAAAATAATAATAGATTATCGTTTTATATTAAATATCAATAGCGTGTGTACACAAAGCTCAAAAGGTGGCATTTTTTGTTATTCAAAATCTCTATGAAAAAAAAATAAAAATATTTAATGATTAACCAAAATTCAGTGTTCGAATTAGTGGAGTGCGCAGGACGACAGAGTTCCTCGACTATTTTCGCTTTTTATCTGCGTACCACAACTATTTTTTTTTCTACTGGACAGAGACTACTCACATTGCATTGAAATAAATGTGTTTGTAGAACGGCCAATTTTTTTTTTATTATTATTTATTTTATTAGTAGAGCTCTTCTTCTTTGAATTTTCCCAAATTCGAACACTGCCAAAATGTATTATTTATATTAAATTTTCAAACCCGCACAACATAATATATTATGCTCGTCCGAGAGAAACGCGCGTTTGTTCCCGCAATATAGAAAAAGTTCGAATAGTCTCATGTTTTTTTTTTCCTTTTTTCTTTTAGTGTATAATGTACACGTTGCGTTAATTGGACGACGCGTCAGCCGCGAGTCGTGAGATAAATTTAAATTTAAACGATAATTATATACATCGCACGATGATATTGTTTTCAACGGGTCATAAAATATTTGCATTTTAAAACATTTACGTACACACATTTCGTTCTTGTGTCTAATCACGAAATCGTTACTCAGCGCTAACGATATTATATTACGTTAGGCTCGAATCAATTTCTATACTCCTTTGGATTATTGTTACAATAACGCACTAAAAAAAAACACACACACAATTACTTGGCAACAGTGCTATTTTAAATATTGTATTTTTACACGATTATCTACTCGTATTCTATTCTTGAAAAAAAATAACGTTCAAATCGATTTTTCGTCGTTTTAAAAACTCAAAAAAAAAAAAAAAAAATACGATTAAATATTATATTTTTATTATTGTTTAATTATAGTAACAGTTTTAAACAGTTCTTTCATATTATATATAGAAACCATGTCGTTTACGTTATACAAACAAAACACTATAGTCTGCAATTTCTCTTGACACACCTCCACTCTTGTAAACGTTTGAAACTTTTTAAATTATCTTTTCTATTTTCATTTTCTTTTGCAGAATATTTTATTTATATATGTATTGACTACCGCTAAATGTTATAAGGTATATATTTGTGTACACGAAAAGAAAACAGGTATTTGAATACGAGTATTCAGATAAACGCATAATTATTTGAGAACCAAACTGCTTATTCGAACGACTTAATTTGGTTTTCGGACTATTTTTTTTTTTTTACAATATTAAAAATGTTTTATGACATTCTATTGGAAAATGTATTATTCCGATTACTCGTATATTAAAAACAAGCTGGAATATTTATTTTGGGAATTTATTTTACCCGCGAGTATATAAATATACGTATGCGCCAATATAATGGTAATATATGCACAAAAACGCGCGTCATTTATAACGATTTGATAATATTTTCCAACTTTTACCGTTGTTTTACGGATTACCAATTCATATACCTTCTGTAGTTGTGAATAAAATATAAATTATAATATCAGCGCGAGAAGTCTTATTATATTATATTACCTATTCGAATATCCGAATTTTCCAAATCGAATAAAAAAGTTTTCCGCTACTAAATTTCAATTTATTATAAAAACTTTCAACATAAACTCATCGCGTGTAGCGTTTTCGTTGAAAACGTTCTGTGTACTATTATAATTCGATTTGAAACTGCAGGATATTCATCATTCGCCAACAACACTGGATTGATTGATCCGATGACGATGAAAACGATTAAAAAACAATTATACCAACTTATAATATATGGCTTATAGAGCGAATTTCTCGAATTATCTTTTTAAATATACGATGTGTACGTGCTTTTTTTCCATTCGTTTGATAACTTATAACGTCGTAAAAAAAAAAAATCGTTATTAACACGAATTATAAAAATTGCAATGGTCATTGAAAATAAAAGTAATACGCTTAAAATGTATTTTGTATTGAAAAAACAACAAAAGCAAAACTTGATTTTACACTAAGAAAAAGTATACTGTATAAAACACCTATCAGTGAGATAGTTGTGTTTCGTGATGTTTCAGAGCCATTTAACGATATGCGTTCGATATTTGTTAGATGAAGGAATTCTTTTTTCCAATCGATTCACCTCTTTTTTTGTAACTTCACTAACTTTTTTGTCCAGGGCAAAAGATCGAAGACGAAATTCCACCAGCCAATCCAATTAACTCCTAAGCTTAAATCTTGTGATTAGTTGGAAAGTTCTACGGATTATTTTTGAATCTTATCCTCTGCAGTGTTCAACGGATGAATGGCTCAGTACTTTTTAGACCAGGCCACGCGAAGCCTTTAATACGAAAATATCGCTCCCCTACAGATCAAATCTAATTAGGCGACCCCTCAACACACTCTTCCATGGCCAATATCAGTTTAAGGCAAAATCGTTGTAATCGTTTAAAAAAAAAAAAAAATCGAAATCGTATTCTGTGTGCTTATTTGAATAGAATTTTCATCCGTCGGTGGCGGGCGGTGTTAGAGATCCCGTTCGGCAAAATAAGCGTCAATGAAAAAACGCTTTTTTATAAAATTTTTGGTACCTGAATTTGAATAATAAGCGGATTTATACACAAAATAGACTCGTCGAGCGCGTTCATTATCCGACGTGAATCGTCCGTTATTATTTTCCGGAGATTTTCGTCGTCTTCGTTCCGCGCAAAACGTTCTAGTTTTTTATTTTTTTTTATATACACCTGATGCGGTATGTAACACACGAGTTTTATATGTAAACGAAAATGAATATACTAACGATCATATTAGTAGAAAAAAAAACGTAGCGATCCGCGAAGAGTTGTGGATGTCGTTTAAGCGAATTACTCGGATATTTATTAATAATACGGTGTGTGTATAGAGCAAATAATTTACGATCAACAGTACATCGTTTCAATACAATTTTAATAAACCTGTAGTGGATAGCTAAAAACTTTTGATTTCAATTGTCCTTTTCCATCGAAATAGCACACTTTGTCGAAAAACATAAAAAGCGTAGCGATCCACGGGGTTTTGCGTGGATGTCGCTCAACTCAAACGACTTAAAAATTAGATAAAGATTTTGTTGTCACTATAAATTTGAAAGCAGTGCGATAAATCATTTTAAAATTAAAAAAATTTGAAGACTGTGGGCTCATTAGTTTTGAAAAGAGTAGAAAAAACGTAATTTTCCACAAAAAATAAATTGTCGAATAACTTGAAAAATATATATAAATGGAAATTTTAACAAACGATTTTCAACATTATTTTGAATACAGTTGAAGCGCAACGTACGCGTCTGACATTGTATTTAAGTCTAAAGCCTCAAAAACCATAAATTACTTTTTTTTTTTCGTGAATTAAATATAATACTTTAAAATCAAAACGGCACAGAATCGGAATAAATTGTTTTCTCCGATACAATGTAAAGTTCGGGTAAAATTAATCAAGGGAAAGTAAAGTGACGCTTTTGAGGAAATTTGAAAAATGATCTGTCGGCAAATTATTATCGACTAAATCTGCTAGCGAAAACAGACTTATGATATTCTAAAGTACTGGAGCAGCACTCGTTCCGGTGAACTTTTTTGGGAACGGACATTAGGAAAAAAATAATAAATAAACGCACTCATCATTGTGAAACCAATACATTCGCTCTCGCTCCGCTCGGAATCTAAAACGAGTATACGTCGACTCGCACACATGTACACGACGTAACGGGTTTCCGAAAAATAAATAAATAAATTTTAAGAAACCGTGTCGTCCCTCAGTTGGAAGCGCGACCGTCGGTATTATTATTATTATTATTTTTTTTTAATACGAACACGGCAATATATTACGCGATCGTTATATTATTGCCTCGTACAACGGGACGACAGAGAGAAACGTTTAAATTGATTAAAAAAAAATAATATAAAAAACGTAATGGAAAAAAAAGAAGAGAGAAACACAAAAACAGGATTTATGGCTAAATCTTTTTTTTTTCTAATATCTATTAAAAAAAATAACTTACGCTTTTGATTTTTGTTTTGTCTCCATCTCACACAGTGCACACACAATATATATATATATTACACTATCGTTCGTACGTACAAATAATATAAATAATATTTAATAACGCTCGCCAGTCTTATATGAATAATAATAATAATAATTGAAACGCGTCTTGTGCCCATGCCCACGCTCAGCGGGGACACCCAAAGGTTATAACACTCGGACGGTGTACAAAATACACACACACACACATTTTATTAATATATATAATTTAATAAATAAATAATAAACGCTTTACAATCACTCGTAGTCGTCTTCGTCGTAAATATCGACGGAAACGATAATATTCCGTTTGTATTATAATAATCGTATACGTGTCGATATTGTTATTGTCATTGTTATTATTATTATTATTATTATATTAATTCGTAGCGTCGGACGACTTCGTCGTCTTCGTCACACGTGCGAGTGGTTGCAGTGGCGTGAAATGATTGCAGCAATGGCGTAATTATGAGGAGAGGCTGGACGATAAGAATAGAGTTTTACGCGTGATAACAATCAATCGATCGTTTCGATTATTCGATAGAATCCCACCGGGCCCCCCTCGCAACTGTCGCGAGTCAGTTGTGTAGGAAAAACAAAAAATGACGCTCAAACTAACGGTCGGTCAAATACCTGACGCCAATGCGGGTCGCGCGTGTCTCCATAACGACTTTTTCCACATCGTACATCGATCGCGAACTGTATAGTCGACTGTCATCTGTGTCCGCGACCGTTTCACACTGCCCACGGTTTTCACCGACGTTCGCACACCGTGCACGAAAGTAAAATGTTGCGCCTCGAAAGTGAAACGGCCAACGCAAGAAATAAAATCGTCTGATGTGAAAACACATGCGTTCGGTCGCACCGGGCTTATATCCGGCGGTGGCCGTCGGTTGCGCCGGAGGACGGCATTTCGCCGTGACCGTTATAGTGTAAAAAAAAAAAAAGAAAAAAAAGAGCTCACTAGCTGTATTAGTGAATAATAATATCTCGCCGTACGGTCGAAATCGTATGGTGCGAAACGGGCCGGAAAAAGTTCACGCGAACGTAACACGCGCATAATAATAAACGATTTTCTTTTTATATAACGTATATAATAATCGTCCGCGATATAATACGCACCGCCGCTGCGGCCACGGCATGCGACGCGGTGTCGTGGGCGTTTTTCGGTATTTCTTTCCTCTCCGACCGTCGCCGTCGACCTAACACCGATGATCTTCGCCGGTCGTATAACAATAATAATAATAATAATAATAATATTGTTATATGTATACGCACTCAGGTAGGTGTACACTAGCTCTCGGGATTGCAGCAGTCTCTCTCTCGCTCTCTCTCTCTCTCTCCTCACACGACCCTCCCCTTATAATCCCACGCGCGCGGGCCGTCCCGTTTATAGCGTTGTTGTTGTTGTTGTTATTATTATTATTATAACCATTATCACAATGGGCAATCAATCTCTTTTTCCCCGGTGCGTACGTACGTAACACTCCCCCGACCGCGCCACGAGTGTTTCGCCGCCACGGCCCGGTCGTTGTAACACAAATAATAATAAAAAAATAAACGTTCAAGTTCATTAACACCGACTACGAAAAAAAGAAAAAAAAACCACGCGATATTCACGCGTGCAATGCTCGTGCACACGCGCGCGATGACCGCGTATCGAAACTAGGCGGCTCGTGTGTGTGGTGACATCGCCGTGAAACCTAATGAACCTAACCGCAAGAACGACGCGCATCGCACACACCGTTGAGGAGAAATATTATATATTTATAAAATACCGCGCGCGAGCCGATAATAATACTTTGCAGTCGACGTGCTCGACGATAATAAATCATCGCGTTTTATATCATACGTTATACGAACCGCCGTACACGGTGTGTGTGTGTGTAGAGAGAGAGAGACCTTTTTGCGCGCCGACTACGCCGATTAGCGTTCCCGACTTGTTATACCGCGCCAGCGTTAACGTCCAAACACGGAGACTACCGCTCGTTCGCGAATAATAATAATAATAATTTATCACCGTTTTTTATTTTTCTTATACACCACTAAGTACCGTCGAAAACTGTTGGTTTTCAATTTGTCCGATAGACGAGGTGCGCACGGCAGTGTGTTTATTGCGGAGAGGGGAAGGTGTGGTGGATCGGGTTTGAGGTCTCCCCTCCGTGACGTAAAAAAAAAAAAAAATAAAAATATATTTATATTATAATTTACGCCGTTTGTAAAATATTATATTTTTATTCTTCTTCCCTTTTTATCATATTTTTTTTTCTTCGGTAATGTTATACGGCGTATATTGGGGCGACTGGTGAAAACAAGCATAAAAAAAAAAAAAAAAAAACACGTATAAACTCATCTGCTTTTGTGGTGAGGTTATTTCGAATGGACTGTGATAATTTGATTTCGCGGCGTGTACAATAATATAATATATAATATACAATAAAATAATATAATATAATATACAATAAAATAATATAATGTTTTCAACGGTAAACCGTCGGCACTGTGCGATTGCTTTCGTCGTGTTTGTCCCGTTCTTATTGCCCGGCCGAAGAGACGCTCGCTCTGGGTCGTTTCTAATCGACGTGATGGACTCCGTCGGTAATTATTCAACTCGGATAAATTCACAAAAAAGACATCGTATAATGTCGAGAATTCTTCTCCAATTATTATCATCGACTATTGAATTTCACATTGTGTTTATGTGCGCAGACGCGTCGAGAGAGAATAATCGGTACATTGGAATATTTCACTCTTTACGTATGGTGGTGGGGGGGGGAGGAGGACGTGTTTTTCGACGCGCACGCACACCTCTCGGAACGTCGTACGACGAATTTTAATTTACCGACAACGAAAAAAATAATACGCCGATTCGTCCGCATAATTTACCGTCGACGTAGTTTTTCTCCCGTCGTTATATTAATTTCAATATTTTTCATTTGGTACACTCCAGAGGACGTTATGCACACTCTTGTGACTACGATTTTCATCGAAACAATTGCTTCGCTAACGCGATAAAAAAAAAAAAAAAAAAACTCTGAAGTTCAGAGTCTGAACGTAGCTACGCAGCCGCCGCTCTATTTTAGACACCGGATTTTTCACGCACAGAACGAATTTCACAATAACACGTAGACATTTTTTTCTCTTTTAATTCTTAAAAAGTTTATAAGCGTTTTCTATTATTTTTTTTTAAATCTCGTAAGAATTCCGATATAAAAAAAAAAAACCCGGCTCTGTTATTTTGCGCATTGATAATCGTGTAATTTATTTCACGTGAAGTCAAATCTGTGGTTTTTATATGCGATTCATTCCCCCCGCCCCCCCCCCCAGAAATCGTAAACGTTTTAATTTCTAAACAATCTCTGTATATTTGCACCTAAACACCTAAAACAACGCGTTCTCTCGGGGGCTTTGCAGAAACGAGCAATTCGAACGATTCGTTGACAATTTCTTTTTTCTTTTTTTTTGTGTGTATTAAACGAATTAGGTAAATTATTTTATTTCTGATCGATATTTAAACGCTGAATGTAATTAAAACACAATTTTAGCTTTAATAACGTATAATTGAATAAAACTCGTGCATTATGAAAATGCGCCTAAAAGATGTACTTACATACCTAATTACTGAATTTATTACTAAGCATCCCGATCCGAGCACTATATCGTTTTATAGAATTTATTGACAATTTTCGCAAAATTATTTTAAATTTACTTAATTTTATTTGTTACATTATTTATATATTATTTTCGAGCGCAGTTTTTTTTTTTTTTTGAAAAAGTCTGGATGACATTCAATCTCCCGGCTCGGATTTATTCGCCACTCCGTCCCTATACGATAAATGTATGTATTATTGAAATGCGGATTAAGAAGAGAAAAAGCGGTTGTTTTATTCAACCGTTATTATTATTATGAATTAGCGCGTTCCTGTTGAGATCTTCACCGCGATCGCATTGTATTACTAAAAAAAAAAATCGGATTAAAAATTGTCGAAAACGTGTTGTTAATCGTTAACGGGGAATAGCGAAAGAAAAAAAATCTCTCTCTCACACACACACACAAAATGATCAAATTATCCGCGAGAACGAAGGAGCGTCTGTGTGCCGGAGCTTGTTCGAATCATCGCCAACGCGATACGTCGCACAATAAATACAAAAAAATAAAATAAAAATCACCTGGCCCGGTCGGGTCGAGTGGCGCGCGTTCACAACACGCCGAAATGAATCTCCGAGTGCCGTTTATTATTATTATTATTATTATTTTTTTTTTGTATAAGAAATCCGGCGCGCTATACACATACTCTCCCCCAATGTACACGGATACTCACTCGGTGAGCGGTAGTACATCGCGTAGATTGTTTTCAATTGAAACTTTACCGTGTGGTTGGACGAGGACAACGCAGACGCGCAAAGAACGTCGTCGTTGTTGCAGACGTACACACAATACGGTTTATTTATTTATTTATTATAAACGGGTTAAAACCCTGTATAAGTAGAAGTACAGTAATTTTAACTTAAACAAAATATCAGAAATAATAAGTATAACATAAAACTAAAACTAAAATAAGAAAAACAATATTGAGAATAGAAAAAAAGTGATAATAGTATGTGAAATAAACAATAAACAATTAAATACAATAAAAAATAATACTAATAATAAATAATGGTTAACATGAAAAATAAAACATAAATAATAATGGTATAGATTCAAATAACAACTTGACTCAAAGCGGAATATACACCTTTTTTAAATATATTCCGTGACATGAAAAAAAAATCCACATGATCAATAATAAGGTTGGCTAATGATAAAGCTCTAGGAAAAAATAAAGCAGAACTATAGTTGTTTTTATAAAATGGAACAAAAAATAATTTTAGATTTTCTTAAACAGCGATTGGGTATATTAAAATGAATCATAGAAAGTAATAACGGGGAATCAGTATTTATATTAAGTACGGAGACGGGCGTGGAGAGAGTATTTTGTGGGTCCCGACCGGACGGTATAAAGGCGAAAGACACTGCGGAGTTGTTCTCAAGACGTAATATTATGTTTTACTTTTTTCCAAAGAATTTCTTTCTTTTTTTTTGCGGTTTAAACTTCCGCCGCTTCCTGTACAAAATTCCGAGAGTGTTCGACGACGCGATAATTATAATACACGCGTACCCGCCGCGCGTGTAGGAAACGATTTTATTTTTGTACCAAACCGACGACGAGTAAATTTCGGTAATTTCAGTTCACTTCTTTTTTCTCAAACGCAGCCGTCAAACGAGATCCAGACCGATTTTCTCTAACCTCGTTTTGTACGATTTTTTTTATTGTGAACGAGTAATCGAATAAAGTACTGCGCTAAATCGCTATATGCACTAAACGCGCGGAAACGGAAATTAAACGAAATGTTCCAAAGCGTGTGTGTGTGTGTGTGTGACCAATTAACTTTTAAATATCCGAAAATTATTTATTTTTTTTTTTTTATCGTTGTCTATACTATATTATGTGTTAGTTATTAGTGAACATCGTTTATACGTAATTTATGATTGATAGATGAATTTGAAAAATCCGACGAGCGTATGCGTTTTCTCGCGTGTCCGTTGCTTATACGCTAATATGCGCCATAAATACATTTATGGAAGCGAAAAGAGTAACAAAAAAATAAATAAATAAATAAAACACAAACTCCTTATGTTCTTAACGATTTTAATTTTGAAAACTTCGATTTCGTTAACGTCCACGGATCCGTGTAGTTTTTGTACGAAACATATCCCGAATTGTATTTTTTTTTTTATTTATTTATTTAATCGTAGTCGGTTGCGAGATTTTATTTAAAAGTGCTTAAATTGAACTGTGGTAAAACGAATGTTTTAAAGTATAGAGAATTCCGTCAAACCCGTATACGGTCTAATGTTCCGATTAATAGGAATATTATTGTTATTGATTTTTGACTCGAAAAAAAAAATTATATCCTCCCTCAGAACAAATTCGTAATCACGTCTCATTGGTATATAATATTTAGTATATGGTACGCTTCACGGTGTAATACAAATGTACGTAACGCTAACGCATTTTTCGATTTAGGCTCTTGGTGTTTTCCTTTTTTTTATTATTATTTAACATTTCGACTGTGGGCGGCTGGCCGACGATAATTAAAACTCACATCATTTGTTAGCCGTCCGTGTATAATTTATACTTATCGGCCGGGGTGGTCGTCGGTCGCCGCCCGCGAGAGGGTCGCCGACTGCCACCAGCCAGTCAGTCAGCCAGCAGAAGACAATGGTGGTGTAGTGGATATGGAGAGAATAAAAATTTGTCTTATAAAAGCGAGCGTGTTATTATTTATAATAATAATAATAATAATGACCGAGCGATTATTACATACCTCCGGCAGCAACTGGTTAGATCGATAATTAAGATTATACGAAATTCATTAAGAACGTGCGTAGTATTATTTATTCGTACGAAAATAGTATTTTATTCGTTTCGATCGCATCGCATAGAGAAGTTTTACGATGTGTGTATGCCCGCCCCCCTCCCCCCCGAAAGTAAACGGTACTCACTTTTTTATTCATCATAAATATTAAAAGAGTTCATTCGATAAATCGCATTGATTATACGATACGGGTTAGGGGCGGCATCTCCTTCGAAGTACGATCCGTACGGAAAGTAAACTCTGTGGCAGCGTGTCAATCGTTGCAGGACACGTTTTTTTTGCCAGACATCTTTGTAAAAACGGAGGTAAAAACATTTTTCGCACAATTATAGGTTTGATCCTTTGAAATTAAACACTATATATTTCTGGATATCAGCAGATAATTTAGATTTTTTTTTTTTTTTTTTTGTTTAATTTCACAACAATTTTTAAATCGCGTACACTGCAACGCCCATAATAAATTACCGGACTTATTTCAACAGGTTTGATCGCAGGCCGTCTGTACAATTGTTTTGTGAATGCGTCGATATGAAACACGGTAACGACGTGACGCTGTGCCGAATTTTCGTTCGGAGGAAATTTCCATACTTAAACGTCCCGAGTTCGGTCCCGGTCGTGAAATTCGCACGACGAGAAGAACACGTCGTCGTTGTCTCCGTAGAATTAATCCTTTGCCATAGGGGGAGCGACGCTTGCGGTGTTCGTCGAACCCGACAGGCGGCTACTGATCGTATCGCATGAGAATTGTATCCATCAATCTGGATTTACATACCGTAATGGATCGGCGCAATAGGGACGATTTTTGACGATACTTTTTTTTTCTTCTTATTCTTCTTCTACCTGGTGACGAAGACGGAAAAGACGCGATTTCGCATCGTCGGTGAGAGACGAGTAGACGTAGAGACGCGCAGTAAAGGGGAAGGGAGGTTATAAAATGTTATTCGAAAAAGGTGATATTGAAAAAAACAAATAGTGAAAAATGTAATAATTATACAATCGAATTAGATAATAATATGGAAGCCGCCGTAGGTTTTCGCGCAAAATGTTCAATAACGCGTCGTCTACGAATCTGATTTCGGTATTGTCTTCTGTGTACATACGCACTCGTCGTGCACAATCCAGACAGCCGATCGCTGAGTCACGCCGATTGCTTTAGCAAACGAATGGATTCATAAATCTAATTACTCAATATAGATCCCAATAACGGTTTTCAGTTGTATAAATTCCTTCCCGCTCATTTCAAACCGTACACTATTGCTTCGATTAATAAAAGTTCGACAACGGAATTGTCCGAAAAACGCAAGTGGATCGGAAAAGAGATATTAATCTGAAAACAAACACGTGATCGGGACGGGATAGCGGGAGGAGAGGGAAGAAAGAACGTTTTTTTTTTTTTTTTTTTGACCTCGGAAACAATAAAGTACAAACGATGAGATGCGAGATAACCACGACGAAATTAGTTAGAGGGGCGGGCATCGGTGTGTTATTAGTGTGTGGATGAGATGTGCTCGGGCGGATCTCCTCGAAGACGTACTCGCGCGTACGCAGCCGGTTTGGATAATGCGCGCTCGCGTTATATTTATTCGGATCAGTAGCTTCGTGGGTGGTAATATGTACCGGGGAAAAATGAGATTACCGACTGGGAAACGGTTTGAATTTGATTTTCGTTCCCGCGCGTTATCACGTATATGCATATACGGTTCGACCGCCGTTGCGCGATTATTATTATTATTATTATTATTATTATTATTATTATTATTATTATTATTATTATTATTATTATTATTATTATTATTATTGAACAGTTTTACCGAAAACGACGAGCGGTAAGACCGAGGGGGGAAAAAAAAGAAACGTTTATCACGACGACGGCGGTGAGGAAAAGAATAACGAAAAATTACCAACCGGCCGTGTACTATTATTATTTTGATAACTCGTGTTTTACATTGCATACAATATAATGTACAACGTCTTTGTCAGACTTCTCCAACGATTCCCCGTGATCTTATTTATAGATCAGTACAATAAAATCTGTTTCACTTGGAAACGCGTCGGAAACACTTGCAGGAGAGCGCGTTTTTTTTTAGAATTTTGTTTTTTCGGTTCTTTAGATTTAGATTTTTTCTTTTTTTTTTTACACATTCTAAGCGAATCGAAGAGAATCTATTGGTATTTTTCAAATAGCGTTTATTCATTTTTGTTTTTTTCTGTGTATAGTTTT
Organism: Chaetogeoica ovagalla; assembly: GCA_032441825.1. Classification (NCBI taxonomy): domain Eukaryota; kingdom Metazoa; phylum Arthropoda; class Insecta; order Hemiptera; family Aphididae; genus Chaetogeoica; species Chaetogeoica ovagalla. The sequence continues at coordinate 1,075,041 of CM063724.1, read as the reverse complement.
TTTTTTTTTTTTTACCAATTTTAATTTTCCGACAAAGCGTATTAAACGCCGAGAAATAACGGGACCGTTTGAATGCAGCATTAATCGCTTTCAAATTTATAGCATCAGCAAAACATTAAAAACTTTTTGTGTGTTTAGAAAATACCGAAACCCGATTGATTTTACGTGTGTGTGTGTGCAATTCATACGTTTTGGTCTCGTCATCTCATCACCTGTTGGCTACGCTGCGTTGCTGATCTCGTCGTCGTATTCCATTCCCCGCGGCGGTCAGACACGCGTGTCTGAGTTAAGCCCCACGTCGTCCACATTAGCGAACCGTTTTCGATACCGCATAGTTGTTCTCTCGTCCACCGACCGAGTCGCTAATCACGTCCGTTCGACAAATAGTTTTTTATTGTAACATAAATCCGAAAAAAATCCGTTAAAAATGGTCTAAAAAAGAAAAAAATTGGAAGCAAAAAATAAAAGTACACGAAGATTATGAACTCGTCGTCGGTCTACAGCGTCGGTTCGTATTATTAGGCCGGGCGTACACACTGAAAGAGCAAAACTGCTCCGAGTTGCTCGGAACATTTTGTCCTAAACAGCTCGGAACAAATTCCATTCACACTGACAAAACAGAACAGAACAAGACACATTAATTCTGGATTAATTTTTGTAAAATTATAAACAATTAATCGTTTCCATTTCTTTGCTAATTTCATTCCATAATCTGTCTTGTATCAATTCATTGCTATGATCTTTATCTGTATAATCGTAAACAGATATTTTCTTAAAAATACTACAGTTATTAATTTTTCTGGATCGCATGCCATTTGAAATTAATACAATACAATTTTCGTATTAAAATTAAAAAAATTACAATAAAATAACGATATAATAAGGATAAAATAACGTGTTCACACGAAGTTCGGTGTTGTACTATTGGTAAAATAAACCAGTGACATTGGTTTTCGTATTTTGATCGGAGCAAAAATAGAACCGGACCGATCACGAGCGATCATGTTTTGTCCTGTCTTGCCGTGTTTTGATGTTGACTGATTAGTGTGCGCGCGTCAATTGCTTTACACGTGTTAGGCCCAACGCACACCAAAAGAGCAAAACTGCTTTAAACAGTGTTAGTCAGCCTAACACAGTTTTGTTAAAAATAGAACATAGGGAATAACGTTGCATACGCACATTGATATGACAAAAACAAAACGAAAACATTTTTGCTTTAAACACCATCAGTCATGACTAATACTGTCTGTAGTGTTTACATTTTTCTTTAGTCATAATTAGTCAAGGTTGAGCTACTATATTCGTAATATTATTATTATATTATTAATCATACATAAAGTTAATTATTATATTATTACAATGGCTTGTGATGGTGAAATTTTAGTAAGTTTAATAGAAAAAAGGCCATCAATTTACGATTCTAATAATAAAGATTACAGTAGTAGGACGGTCCAAGACAAACTGTGGGAGGAAATCAGCAAGGAAATGAATGTCAATGGTACGTTTAAATATTTTTTTACTTTTTATTAGTAATTACGCGTCATAAAAGATTTACAAATAGAATGCACATTCCGATGGGTTAATAATAATTTTGGTAGTTTTTTTATAGTAGATCGAATTAAGAAGTGATACTTATATCTTTGGGTTACATATGCTAACTATAGTATCGTCTGATCGTAATTCACATATAAATGATACAATTAAGTTGTGAGTGATACGCTTTTTATTAAATGGATGTACCCATAACTTTTCTCCCCGGTCTTCTAAATTGAGTAGAGTGTACCACATACAAATCACAACTTCTTCGTCTTCTTCAGATGACATTTTGGTAACTTATTGATAATAATAGTTTAATAACAATAATTTTAGTAACTAATAATCAGGGCCGTAGCTAGAGCCTTGGGGGCCCTGGGGCAACAAGTAAATTTGGGGCCCTGTTTCTTTCAGGACCAAAAAAGTGGTCGACGAGAAGGGGCCCCTTCTCGTCGGGGGCCCCGCCTGCCCCATGCTCGCTACGGCCCTGCTAATAATATATAATAAGAGGTAAACTAAAACGAACTAAACATGCACGCACAGAAAAGAATTGTGGAATTTGAAGTACGCAAAACACGAGTGATGGCGACTTGTTTTGTCTTGTTTTGCCTTTACTTGACTAACTGGTGTGCGCACATATAAAACAAATTATTTTTAGTTGACTAAAACAAAAATGACTAATAATGACTAACACAGTTTTGCTCTTTTGGTGTGCGTTGGGCCTTATAATTGACTTCAAACAGCTCCGAGCTGATCCGAGCAGCTCGGAGCAGTATTGCTCTTTCAGTGTGCGCCCGGCCTTAAACGTGCTTAAAAACCGTTTATAAACCTTTTTTTTTTTTTACTTCTTGTGTTAGTAATTGATTTTGCATTTTTTTTTTTTTTTTATCATACCAGGTTAAAGTGTTCTCTGTTATAATAGTTTTCGAACTGTAAAGTAGTTTTAACTGAAAGTAAATAAAAAAAATTATTATTAAATACACATTATTATAATAAATATATATTTAAAACGTAGTAATAAACGGTAATTTCGATCGCGACGCGGTGTGTACGCGTCAGTGGTGTTGACGGGCGCGTTAACGATTTTCTACTGCCAAACCAGTTCGGTCCGTCGCCGCCGCCGCCACAGACGCCGCGGCGGTATTTCGCACACGCGTTTCGATTTCGTCTAATATTTCCACCTTCCCCGATCGCGTTTTATTTATCATAAATATTTTTTAATTTTTTTCTCGGTTTTTTTTTTTTTGTATTTTTTACGATCCGAACGTAATGGAATAATGGCCGCCGACGGGTAACAGCAATAATACGGTACAGCGCACGCATTAAGAAAAAAGCTATTCGGCGAACGGAGAAGTAAAAAAAACAACAACAATTCAATTTACTCAAAGCCAACGATTGTCACGTCGTCGACCACCGATGTGTGTACACGCCGTACACAGAAATCGGACGAGAAAAGAAGGGAGACTTGTCGTAAACGTTTCCCCTCATAATAATAAATACAATCGTTTATACGTGTATCGTAATATATTCATTATTCTTATTATAATTTTTTTTTTTTTTTTTTTTTTACTACTTACAAACGTGTCCTGTTGTTTTTCTCGATATATTTTTATATATTGTATTATTATATTCGCAGGCGCGAACGTTCGTAACACGCACACACACACACACACACACATTGCAGTCCGCGTAATTCGTAATGACTAGGGCAGAGGACTTGTAGCATTTGCATATTTTTTTTGCACGGTCACAAAAATAGCAGAGTGCGAAACAAATACGTTTTATGCTTCCACAAAGCTAGTTTTGAAATTTGATTGTGCATATAAATGCATATTTTGCGTTTTTTTGGTTTTTAGGGCATATTTCTTCCATTTTATACTTTTAGATGCATATTTTAAATAATTTATCATTTTCAATTATTTTTACGTCGACGTTTTTATTTATTTATTTATACAACCAAAATAACGTCGAATTTTCCAGACGCATGTTTTTTCTAGAAACACGTCTCGAGAGTTGTCGATTAGAATGATTGTCGGGTTATTAATTGTATTTATAAACCGATAAGATAATATTGTACCCGAATCAAGTACCCGGGAATCAAGTACCCGGTACAGTGGGAAAAATGATTCAAGAAAAATAAATGATGTTTTAGAGAAAAATAAAGGTTACCAAACATTAGCTCAAATTTCAAAAATTTTATCTGGAGAAGAAACTTCAATGGTCAGAATACCTGAAAACTTAAGCCTTGGCGATTTAGCATATTTTAAATATGCTCCTATAAATTCCGTTGATGTTGAACGTTCTTTTTCAATGTTTAGAGTGCTATTAGCTGACAATAGAAAAAGTTTTCAGTTTGAAAATTTGAAAAAACATTTTATTGTTCAATGCAGCTTCCAAGGTAAAAATATGTGTTAATCTTAAATATTTGAAACTAAAATATTTTATCAATTGTTTTTTAGTAGTTGAAGAAGTTGAAAGTTTTGAAGGAGTATCCAGATAAGAAAACCCTTAAAATAAACCCAAATAATTCTAATAATTAATTGTAACTTGTAAGTTGTTAAATAAAGTTGTAAATAAAATTTATTCATTAAAATAATAGGTACCAACAGAAAAATTCTTTTTTTTGTTCAAAAATATTCATTTTAAAATGCATATTTTGTATATTTAAATGCATATTTTTAATGCATATTTTGTATATCTAAGTGCATATTTGGTGATTTTTTAGAGCTACAAGTCCTCTGCCCTAGTAATGACATTGCGAGTGTTTTTCTCTTCGGACGTCATCAAGCCTTAGGTCCTACTACGCGACGCTGTACAGCTGCTGGAAAACCGTTGAATGCGATATCTCGGAGTTTTTAACCTCCCCGGGGCTACTGTACACGACTGTATAAAATACATAGAAAAAAAAAAAATGAAAAAACGGCATTTTCTTTTGAAAACACTATTATTTACATAATATATCATCCCCGGGTCCGTTGTTTACAGCGCAGATCCGCCCCCGTCTCTATGCCGATCATAATACGCGGTTGTCGGCGTTCGCACGTTTCGCCTCGAGCACGTCCGAAAGACACTCGTTGAAAAACATTTTTATTTTCGAGTTTTAAAACGTTTGGACTCGCGCGCACATTATCGCGGTGTCGTCCAGGATTTTCAAACCGAGTGTCTCGAGAGGCGAAACGTCGTCCCGGATTTTAAATTCTAGTCGTTGAAATATCGATTTATAATCCGGTGGAAAAAAATCGTCGTCGCGTAATTTTTTTTTTTTTTTTCTTGAACAAAACGAAAATGAAATTGTAGTGAAAAAATCAGTGACGTCTAAATGGTTTTCTTAGCGAAATAATAACACACAACGGAAATTCAAACGAATTTCTAAATCACCACTCGACTTTTTAACATCGCGCAATATGTGCAATATACATTGAAGTACGTGTATGGTAAAAAAAAAAAATGGAAATGGAAATGGAAATGATAGTGTTTCGTAAGAAGAGAAAAGTTGAAAATTGTAATTTGCCTATCCAAATTACAAATATAACTCGTGCGTATATGAATAACTGTAATATTATAAAATATTACGTTTGGATTTCTTACCGAGTTCCCGTCGAACTGTAGAACACAGACGCCGAAATTAAAGAAAGACCGTTTCGAGATTCAAACGGAATAATTACAGAGGACGTGGAATTGATGAATTAGTTCATTTCAAATATATTTCACATCACAGCCGTAGACGATTTTTCAAAGCTAACCAAACCACAACAATTCCACGGCTTTTATTTGTCATACGACCGAAATCCCTATCCGTATATCTGCAGTGTTACGTCGGACCGTGTTTAAAACTCCCTCGTTATATTATATTATACGATCATCGCAGAACGTGACGTCTTTTGCAACACACACACAGATTTCGTTTTCGGATATACTGAATTCAGAACGGTCAATATTCAAATTCAAAATAAACGTCCATTTACTTTCACAATACACACGTTCTATTATAATACGGTAGAGATAATAATAATAATAATAATAATAATAAAATTAATTTCTAATCACTTTTCACTGTAAGCCAATAGGTTTGACAAAAAAAAAATAATAATCTATTGTAACGAGGTCGGTTGATAAACGCCGTGGTTGGCTTACATTTGTCGGTTGGTAAAAATTTAAAGAAAACGTATTCGGAAATGTTTTGCGTAACGTTCACTGCGTCTATAGGAGGAGGCTGTAACAATAATAATAATAATAATATAATACAATCCGTTCGTTCCGGTACTGAAGCGTGTGTTCCATGCACAAATTATTATTATATGGACGTCGGACGGCGTTTCTTTTTTTGGTGCGCGGAACAATAGTTGTAATTTATCGAATAAATATAATAATATATACGCGAGAAATATTCGAAATAATAATAATAATAATAATAACAAGAGTACACTTCTTCGAGTTCTAAGTTTGGACAATGAGCCGCGATGACCACCTATACGCATATAATAAATATATATTTAACGAACTGCGATAGTACTATTATTATAATATTTTTTTATACGTTACAGTAACAAAAAAAAAAAAAAATGTTTTGTGCTTATACCTCACTATATAAATATATATTTATATATACACATACGCCGTATGTGTACCGCGCTAATGCCATTAGACTAATGGACGCTTTCGGGCGTATTAAACACTCAATTGTTTTATATATACTTTTTTTTCCACGTCCGTATTATTATTTCCTTTTTTTTCCCCCATTCTATTCAATCATTTTTCTTAATTTTTTCCCGGTTTTTTGCCCGTTTTCGCTTTATTTTTTTTTTTTTTTTTTTGTTCTACCGTCAAACGTCGCGCATCAGTCGTTTTAAGATCAGATTTTTTTTCACCATATAACTCGTACGGTGACCGTTTAAAGCGGAGCTATTAACTGCAACGCGATAATGAACTCAACTACATATTATACAAAATTATAGTCGCAAATAGGTTTTTTTTTTGCTCTATATCGTATACCTAATAATGTAACGGTAAAACATATTATTTTTTTCTTTTTAGTAATTTTTATTATTTCTAAATCGGGTTTTATACGCGCAATTAGTCCGCGTCCAGGAGTAGAATGAGAAAAAAATAAATAGTGTCAGAATTCCCGAAGAGATTTTTGCAGCAGACGAGTGTATGCCATCCTTCGAGTGCCATCACTACGTGGTTAAAACGCTGCGCAATTTAGTAGGTACGCAATTATGTATATTTTTTTTTTTTTTTGCTCGCATACCGCGAAATATATGTGGTGTGTGAGTTTTTAAATGAAATTCGTTTTGTAAGTACTTGGCGATTTTAATTTAAAAAGAGAAAAAACTTTTATTATATATTATAAAGTACTCTTTTTTCTTTGCAATACGTATTCTTATATTCTTATTATTCTGAAGACGCGCTCTTCTTAGTGTTACCTCATACCCTAATCAAATAAAACTATATCGTATTAAACAATATTATTAATCAAAAATTATACATATATTAACACCTATTTAAATAGATATCATCCGGCGACAAGATCGGTAACGATAAATTATTGTAAAGTAAAAAAAAATAATAAAATTATATTCTCCACTCGCCCACGACGCCAAGAATTAAGATTGATTTCATTACACGGACTTTCCGTCATAAGCGTACGGTATTGTAACCGTTGCAATGAGTCGTAACGCGTATTATACGATTTGAATTTAAACAAACCGAGTTTGAATCGGAATTGTATTCCATTCTTTTACAATGATATTGGAATCCATTCTACTTTGAACTTTGATTGCCGTATTATTACTACCGTCAATAAAGCTCTCAGTGTTGGGTTTTAGTAAAATTCGGAATACTAAAATGTTTACTTCCGTCAATCGGCCACGTATACTCTGCCCTTGGTTCGGTCCACATTTGGAATATGCCGCAGTTATTTGGAACTCGTATCGGATTGATCCGTCAATTACCGTGTCTTCAGAACAAACCATCCACGTCACGATTACACACTCATCCGATCAAACGTGAACATACCAATTGCTCTCATCTCGCCGATCTTAAATCCATCGCATCCATTCTCAACGGCAGACGTATCATAAATTTTGTCTAGCATTAATTTCCTTGTTCCTCTTTTTCATCATTCCACGAAAACAATATCTATTTCCTCGTTTCATCTCGTTCTACTCCTCATAGCCATACAATATGATCCTTCTTTACACCGGAACGCTACGCTCCATTGTTACTCGTACATAAACCCTCGCATCCTCAGATTTTGATAATATTGGTAACCTAATATTATACGTAATCGTACATTCAAATCTAAATCGTTGCATTTTGTTTTTTTTTTTTTTTTTGCGTGACCACTTATAAAATTGACGTTTCGCGTAAAACGAAAGAATAAAAACGTACTTCCTTTGGTCGTCATCAAAAAAAATCGTCGTATACTGCAGAGCTAGTGGTATTCGTGCGTGCGTTCACAATAGCTACAGTGTATACATACGCATAATAATATATATATATTTACTCGCTTATACTGCATATATGGCATATATTATGGTCTATTAAGGAGCTGACTATATTATACGTAGTACACCACGCGTATACGTATTTATAAGCATTTCAATATCCAATATTCAACTATTGTAATTTAATATACCGCATACGATAAACCGGATAATGAAATACAATCGTGTTTTGAAATATCAATATTCTAGGCGTATACATATTATATCGGTATTATAACAGTATAGAATTATTACGACAAACAGTATATATATATAGAAAAGAAAAAAATGCAAAAGGTCTCGGTGGAAGAGAGAGAGAGAGAGAGAGAGAGAAAAAAGAAGAATATAAAAATTTATATACACGAGTATATATATATATATATATATATAATTTATATGATATTACGACGATTATATAATCGAATACCACTAAATTGTATTATAATATATACGGTTTTTATTACATTATTAATTCCAGCGTATTCTCGATAAATGATAAACGCGTGTGTATATAATATATTATATGGATTATATATCGATATAGTCGGTGCGCGCGGTGTATAGAATATTTAATAACGATAATGTCTTTTATTTAAACAAAAAAAAAAAACGTTTATTAACATAGGCCGATGTGTATTAAAACGTATATAATTACAAAAAAGAAAAAAAATTGTTATCACGAAAAACACGCGTTTTGCTCTCACTATATAATATTGAAACGTCGAACAATCTCGTTTCTCCGTAGCCGGTTCATTAATTTTTACAAACGTAAAAACACGCGTCAAAATTAAACGGAAATTTATATTTTAAAAAAAAAAAAAAAATAACCTACATTACAATACACAAGGACTATTTTCTATAATTTATACGTATTGATAAGAAAGTATACATGTAAATCATAGACATATATAAGTCGATTTAAAGTAAATTATCTTATATAGACGTTAAACGTTTTAATTTGTATTTTAAATTTTAAAGTATTATTAATTATCGATTTCGAACATTTAATTCGAACTAATGAGATTAAAAAAAAAAGAACTATATAAATAACGAGGATTTAACGAAATATTAGTATCGATTATTTTAACACGTATGCCACGGAATAATAATTTTATTCATATTCTCGTGTATTTATGACGAGTTGGCCATCATAAAAATTATAAATTGAACACAATCGTATATGCGTTAATATACGGTTGGCCGTGAGGTCCCACGTCTCTCTCTCTCATTGTATGTACTTCGCTCGAGGTGTGATTGAAACTCGTATACCGAAGTAGCTCAAAGTCGTATATTACACGCATATATTGTTTATTCGCGGAGTCTGTGAAAATCGCCTCCAGATTAAACAAAACGTATTGAGTTCATTGACATGTTTCAGTCTCGTTCGTGTTCCAATGGTTCTATATCAGCTGTGCAAAGTTTTCTCGTACCGACATTAAGATTTAAACAAATAAACGGATTTTATAAAGTGATTTTTTTCCTTAACTCTGAATGCAGCGAGGAAAATATTGGTTTTACAACGTCATTTATTATTCTTTTTTTTTTTTATTTTTACTAGAAAAAAGGCTTGGAAGGAAAACTATTTTCTCGATAGTTTTTAAACACGTTAAAAAAAAAACTATACCAAGAAATCTTTTTAGTTATTTTATTGCAATATTATTACATGTCGAGCTATGTGAATAATAAAATCGATAATTTTTTATTTCAATTGCTGATCATTTTATATACATAAACAGGTCTTACGCTGTTTAAACTGTATTCGAAAAATCTTGACAATCCTGTCCAATCCGCAATATTTGAATATCGCTTTCGAATTCATAGTGTGATAACATGAATTCTTGGTAGCACATCTTTTGAAAAATGTAAATAATTATTATGAAGAATTGAACGTAAACGAAGCGATAGAAATGTCAACAAATAATAATGACTTGTTAAAACTGCTGAGATATTTAAAATATTAATTATTATTCATTTAATGTAAACCAGATGGCGGCAGCATAGACTCGTGTGGTGGGCGTGGTCGTTGACTCACGACCAACCGACGCGGCCGGTTTGTGGTGACGTCATCGGAGAAATAAACTGTGGAAACACGGATGTATATTATAGTGTACAACCGATTAGTGGTAGTCGGTCCGCGCTGAATACGAAACGAGTAACACAATATTTCGTCGGCACACGAGAATTACGATTCAAAAATTGCCGTTTTCGAGATTATTGTAAAAACGTTACAGCGAAATACCCATATTATAGTGTGCAAGAACGACATATTTGATAATCATAAAAATAAACCGTAAGATAGCTATCGTGTAGTTCTTCCCTTAACGCACAATCGCTAGTTTGTTATCATTCAATTGTCGTTCCGACAATGAGAGCGACAAAACATCATTATTAATTTTCGGCTAAAATGACTCGAATGAAAATGTGTCAGTTATATCGAATATAATTAAAAACGTAATTTGCAACACTGACACGAGTCACATTAAAAGACTTGGTAATATTACCATTATAAAATGTATGAAATTGTTTCAAAAGAATTTTCGCAAAGTATTCTTAAACACAAATTAGGAATATTATTGTTTCGAAATCATTGGAATACGTATTCCGAATAATTTTTTTGTCGGTTATTTTAAAAAAAAAAAAAACTATTTTTCGACGAGAGGAGAATAAACAAAACAAAATACATATATATATATTTTTTTCTGTCTATGTTTTTTCGTTGACTTTATCCGTTTCTTTTTATCCTCGCATATGCGCGCACGTGTTCTACCCCGGGTTTCGTTCCCGACGACAATGGCAGCAACAGCGTCAGAAGGGCACTCCAGACGAGTCTCGTATAACATTTCCGCGACCGCGGAACGATAACCCCGTCCGCGTCCTCTGTACCATGTATGCCGTATCGGTCGGTGTTTTTTATTTCAATTCTTTTTTTTTTTTCCAAAACGCCAGAACATCATCACGCGACCGACACACACTGTCATTAACATAATAATACCGTACTTTTTTTTTTCCGTCCGTTTCGTTTCTGTCCAGTTTATCGTATTAATTAAATTTCTTCTTTTTTTTTCGTTCGTTACGCGCGCGTTCTTTTCTCATTTTTTTTCGAATATATATATATTATTATTATTATTATTACAACACACACGTTTTTCCATCGTAGGCCGGTGTGTTTCCATTCGGACACGCCGCGCGATACGACCGTGTCGTATATAATATATTATAACCACGTCATATACAATTTACATAATGTGTGTCTTTGTGTACGCGACGCGATTGTACGCCGAAGAAATACAGTAGCGAACACGTCTCGTTATTATTAATTTTCCGATTATTCGTGTGGTATTTGCATGCCGAACGGACGGAGTAGCGTCTGCTGCAGACGGGCGCTACCGTTCTAAACATTAGTAGGCCTCGGACTAAAATGAGAAAAACAAATTTATAACGAATTCTGGTAAAGAATAAAAAAAAAGAATCCCTCCCGAAATTCGGCTCGCTTTTTAAATTTCGGGGTAGTGGCTACTGACGTTTTTTTTACCATCATCTGTAAAACACTGTAAGTCGTGCTACGCCACTGCAGGGCACTGTCATTGTACTGGAAACAAACGAGTTATTTTTTTGTTTTTTTTTTTTGCCGTATTGAAAATTCCAGACAGGGCCCGTATAAAAATATGCGTATTAAAAATAAAAACGAATTGAAATATGCAGTATTAGTTGCAAGAAAATGTTACGACAATTCCCGCAATTTTCTTGATGAATATACGATTTTCGATTGGAAAAAATTGAAAAAAAGATCTACTGCGTTTTTTTTTTTTGTTAAGCCGATTTGAATATAGTTGGCTAGACTCCTTCCGGTTCGCTTCCGAGGAGTTCAAAACGACTGCGGTCCTGTTAACAAAACAAAAAAAAAAACGTATATATTTCATAAATAACGCCGAGTCGTGTTAATGTAAAAAAAAAAGACGGGAAAAATGCGTTTTCTTTATATCGGCGAGATTAAAATTCCCATTTTAAATATTGTTTCGTGTTTGTTCTCCCGACCACGTTCCGTTGAATATAATATTCGACGTTTTCTCACCCGACTTTTCACAACTCGATTCGATTATTTCTTTTCGAAAAAATATTTTATAAACGCGTGCAATATTCTGTGACTCGTACACGACTCGGCAGACTGTCTTTCGTACCTTGTCATAACCTGCAATCGTGCGGTCGACGAGAGAATATTTTATATTTCGTTATCCTGCAACGTTGTACTACTATATTATGAGTCAGACGTGTAAGTATAATGTTTAATTGTACGGTAAATTCAATTTAAAATTTAAAAAAATTAATATATGTCTTACCTATAAATTTACGTATGTAAATTATAATAATATATGCGATACGAAACGAGTACGTACGTATAATATTGATAAATTGAATAATAATAAAAAATGTTTCCACGCATTAGTAGTTGGCGAACCGCGAATACCGAAACGCGGTTTTTTCTTTTCTATTTCGTTCGTAGTGCTGCGCACATCTACGCACAACAGCTACTGAATATTTCCAATCGCACGCATTGAATTACTCTTCGGGACACGTATGTGACGCTTTTACCGACTGAAATCGGACCAAAACGGTTCGTAAAAGTCTACATCGCCGTCGTAGCGACGATCTCACGTATACACGATGATCGTATAAATATATTCATCTCGATGCTGGCGGCGGTTATCTCCACGTATACGAAGCAATTTAAAAAGGACATTCGTGTAGTGAGGTCTCTTCTTGCGCGTACCTATACATAATCCGATGAAGATATTACGGTATTGGATTTCCGACTTCTTTCCCCGTACTTATATACACACATGCACACACGCAGACAGACACGCGCGCGCCAGCGTATAATATCGATTGGTACACGGGACGTTAAAAGGGGCGGGATGCTGTGCGTCGCAGCACGCAAAGCCGACCGTATAGTGCGTATACAAATCAGCCGCCGGGCGGGACGGACGGAGTAAAACAAACAACGGAGACGACGTTTTTCTCTTTTTTTTTTTGCTCTCTCTCTCTCTCTCTCTCTATCTTTCTCCACAGATTTATTTGATCACGTCGATTTATAGATAATAATTACGGGGTCCGAGCGCCCGGGCCCGGCCATTAAGCACATGAGATAGAGTAGGAGTACACCTAGGGCGAAACCCGAGATCCCGCGAGTCGCCGCAGCATCCGAAAACCCTCCTTTTGCGCCCGAATTCCGAACGAATGATTCATAATAATACGTGCGCATCATATGAACACAGTACCTCCGCTTGTCGTCGGGTTCCTGCGTCGAAAATATTTCGGGAACTTTCACGGGAGAAAGGATTTTCGTCGACAACGCCGTTAACCTCTTCCCCGCACTATTCGTAATACAAATGACGTAGTTACAAGGTAAATAGAAAGGAGGAGAATAAAAAAATTGTATTTAAATATTTCTTTTATTATAATACACCAGCTATTATTTAAACTCGCGTTACGGCGTTTACGTGGAATACGGTATAAAACGCGTTGTTATGCGTGTGTTACCACACCAGTCGCATATAACAGTTAATCGATCGTAATATTAAAGAGGAAAATGTAAAACAAATGTTTCAAAGTCTAAAATCCTCCCTCCCAAAACGGAGGTAACGTGTTGTGGACGTCGCTACGATGAATTACTCTTGGATAAATTTTTATATACTTTTGTTATTAATAAAAAATCATAAATGGGGCGACATATCATTGCATTCGATAAAAACGATTCTGTAACACACTTTGTCGGAAAAATTTAAAGTGGTACGGAAAGAAAATTTTGCCCCTTGTTTTATCATTTTAATTGTTCAAAATCTGAGTAATAAAAATAAACGCTATTTAAAACTTTTGTTTTAAGGGGGTATTGTGCAACGTTATTTAAATAACAGTTAGTGAATAATATCACGACGAATGATTGTAGTCATAGAACGTCTCTACTGATTACATGACGTGAACGGAGCACACACGCGGAGTGCGATATGCCAATTCGAATTGACCATATCAGCGGTCGAGTGTGGCGTATTTTGAGAGTGGAACTCTCATCGGCTCTTGCCCAAATTCCTAACCCTTGAAAAGTTAAACTCGATATCACATACGTTTGATAATAAGTAGGTGCGATACGGATAAATGACTTTAAAAAATAATTATAACGCAGTTACTTCGTTTTATCGAAACATAATAATTGTAACAAAACAACGACTTTATTTTACAACAAATAACGATAGTAACTAAAACTTAGTTACGCGAAGTCGACGCTATGTACAATGTTAAACACAAACACCGTTCGGATAAATCATACTCGGACTTGTTAGAATTTGTTGTTCACGAGAGTTATTCGAGTTTAACGTTTGTAATACCTACGGACTACACAACGAACCTGCTGCAATAACCATAAAACAACTGAAAAATTTAATAAAATATAAGTTTTAATAACTGACAGGCAACAACCGAAAACTTTGAAAAACGGGCCGAACGAATTCACTTTAATGTACTCAGACGCGAAATAAATGTCAAAACAAATTTTTTTTGAATAAAATATAAGAGCCGATTTTTATGCCAGCAGTACATTTCCCCGTGACCGTTAGACAGAAATTTAATTTATCAAAAAATATATTACGTTTGCTTGGTAGTATACCAAAGTCAATACGTTGAACTAGTTAGTAGTCCAAACATAACATATGTCCTTTTAAGAAATTAGTTTTTTGATTTCCGTGCGACGGTTACGGACGGGGGCAAAATAAAAAGAGATAAAGTGCTGTCCATATGCGCGGTACCACTACTAGACCTTCGTGGCAGCAAAGCAAATAATTTAATCCAAGCCGGCGATCGCCTTGTCACCCCTTCAAACTACTATTGTAAAACATATAAAAAGAAATATAAATTTATGAGGGAAACAAGTATCCGTTGGAGGGAGGCAGCTACATATTCTGTTCCTCTCTTCACTTCTGTAAATAGGGTGCTGGCATAAAAATCGGTTTTCGTTGTATTTAAAAGAAAAAAAAATACTTAATCACTTTTTTTCCATCCAAGTATGTCAAAGTCAGAACTTCTTTTCGAGGTTTTGGATTATTCAAACACATATTTTGTGTAAATTATTGTGTTTTTTTTTTTTTAATAAAAGTTGTCGGAATGGTTTTTAGAAAGTTGTGTTAACATAAGTAACATTTTAGTACCAGTTTCGCGCATCGCATAAAGTCACCTACCAAAATAAATAAATAAATTAAATAATAATTTGAATTATTTGTTTCCGCGGTTTATAAGATGTAAAGTGCAAATTAAAAAAAAATATATATATTTTAAATGATTGCTGTCTATTGCCAAAGTTCTTGTTTCCGCAAAAATAAAAAAAATGATAATGGTTAGCAACATTATAGATTTTTCGTTTCTACGAAAAACAAAAATAAAATTTTCTATTTTTATAATTTATTTTATATATATAATAAAACGATAATTTCTGGTCTTTGTAACGAAATAACATTACTAATTTAAAAAAAATGTAACATTGAAATGAAAATATTTCATTGCACTTGCCGTTAGGTCTTTGCACCATCGAGTGTTTTTTATTCGGTTTTCAGGTTTTTTTCTCTTCATATATATTCGAGTGTTTAAAACCCCCACGATTATGGTTTTTTTTTTAAATATTTATAAGGATTTTCGAAACACTTTGTATTCGGATTACTTAAGGATAACGGGAAAAAAAATGCAATAATGTTATTCATTGTGAATTTGTATAGGTAACCACGGGTTACTGTGTGAGGTATACAAACGCGATAGACATTTATTGTAGAAAAAAAACAAATTTTAAAACTTATAAATAATAAAATTAATAACAATTCAAAACGCAAATTTATATGATTAAATTTTAAACGATCTACGCGTTTTTAAAAATAAATTTAAAATCCGGTGATAATTTAGAGATCATATACTGTTCAATGATCAGACAGATCAATACTGTTTTGTGTTCGATTGAATGGATCTTATAGACAAAATAACAATGAATTGTAAATAAACAAAAAAACAAAAAGAAAAAAACCTCTACCGATCGTGCGAACAAACAGGTGAAACGTTCAACGTCAAACGTGCAACTTCAAAAATGTAACGAATCGTTTTTTGTTAAAAAAAAAAAATTATTCGCTTTTTTAATTAAAAACAATATTGTTTGTTAATAAGAAACTAAATTTATTTATTTTTAAAAGTATTATCGTCTCTTACATCATCGACAATTTCGTTTTCAACCGGATTTCTTCAACTGATTCGATGGTGATGTAAGAAGTAGTCGGTAGACGAGATCTCTAATTATTAGTAGTTAGTGGTTGAGGTTTATTTTTAAGAACTCTTCAACCAATGCATTCGTTCTTCGAAGTGGTGGAACGGGGCGATTTAAAATTTGTTTTAGAAATCTGTACACGCGTTATTATATGACGTGTACAGCTGCGACAATGACACGCTGCTAATGATATGTTTACGTAAACGAATCGTTGGAAAAGAAAGAAAAAAAATCGCTTTTAAACGCGTGAGTGCATTAAAATCTCGTTGGATTAGCGATTTTATTTTCCTATAACAAGAAAATTCAAATTCCGTTTCGTGATAAATAACTTTACAAAAATCGTTTCCCCGTTCGGGCACTCGCGAATCCATTTCATTCGAATTGAAGTAAAACGTACGCATTCCATTCTGCACGAATTTTTTCCTATGAAATTCCGTTTGCCAAATGGACATTTCCGATTTTATTCAACGCGTATATACTCAGAATAAGCTCGTTATATTCTTTCGTTAATTCTCAATTTCGTTTAATTTTTTTGTATAAATCGTCTGACGTATATACGAGTAAAACGTCAAATAATAATGTATTATTTGACGTTTTATATGATCTGCAGGCTGTGTATGTATTTTATAATACTTACACGGTGTCATAACTTTTGAAATGATAATTCGTCGAATTTCGAAATTGCTTTTAAAAAGAAATAAAATAAAAAAATTGTAAAATAAAATACATTTGTATTACTCGCGCGCTATGAAAATCATTACGTAAACAGTCACAATCGTCTACTACGGCACTAGAATATTTTTCGTCTCATAATTTCTATAAAACGTTTTTTTCTCTTTGCATTTAACAAGTCTTTAAGACCTTTTTCAAGTTTATCGTCGTCCATATGACGATTCCTCGTCAATTCTATTTTCCTCTAGCGTGTGTTTAACCGGTCCGTCGTTGACGAGGTTTCCTCCTTTTCGGCCGAGTGAATTCGCTCACCAAACACGAATTTTCTGATTGTTTTAGAATACTCTCCAATTTTTGGTTTGTCTTTCAAAGTCAATGCCTTTTCGATTCAGGTTTTCTCCGTTCACGTTTTTATGGGTCAATAAAATTGTCTTTCGAATTTAAGTTTTAAGTTTTAATTTAAGTTTTCTTCGTTCCGTCGAATGCCGGACCGAGTTTCGCACGCGTGCTAAACACAATTGAGTAGTTTAGTGTGTTTTTCTCTTGTGGTTTCTAACAGCATCAGAACTGGAGTTTCTATTTGCGCCGCACTCGTCCTTGAATTGTTGTATCTCGTCGTGCACATTATTATTTTTATCGTTAACTCCCGGTCGTTTAAAGACGTCCACTTGCTCAGAACGATACGCGCCTACGTAAAAAAAAAAAACTGAAAATCCAAAGAAATTTTGTAAAAAATTTGATCGGAAATGTACGAGAGATTTTTGCAATAATTTCATTGAAAACCGATAAATGGCCGTTGCGAAGAGAAAAAACGCGCGAACCGAAACTTCGGTAGAAAACGGTTACCGCGCCGTGTGCAGTGTTTGTAGACGAACGTCGTCGCGGCCGTTATCGCGCACAATAATCGCAGCAGCGGAAGGCGGTCGAGAGCGCAAATGGCTTCGAGCGGTGCGTTAGTTTTTTCCTTCTTCTTCTTACCACACTATAATAAAAAATAATAATATTAGATACGCGTTTAATTTACGAGCCCGTTTTTAAAAAAATAATAATAATAAAACGTATAAGTATACACACACACATTATTATAATATATCGACGTTTTTTTCTCTATATATAATAACAATAACAGCCGGTGGTGCAACAAGGGCGACGGTGAAAAAAAAAATATATAAAAAAATTCTCGTTATAATGTCGTTAATAATATTTCTATACGTATTCCGCCGCGTGTTTATCTATGATAGCCAATATAGTTGCCCACGGACGATCTTAAAAAAAAAAAAAATAAAAAGAAAAAAAGAAATCACGAGTAGGAGGATGACGAGGAGAAGGCGCGGAATGTGCCATAAATACCGATTATATTTTATCAATTTATTTGTACTCGAACAGTGTACACAAGCGTTAAAAGAAAAAAGAAAAAAATTTATTGGACATTTTCGATGTTTGTAATTATTTTACTTAACTGGCGCGTTTAGTAATTGCGAAAAAAAAATCTAAGCCCGAAAACGAAACGCGCGAATTGATTAACGTGATGGTTTTCCAGAAATATTTGATAATCTATAAAAACCGTGTTGTCGAGTGTTTGATGAAGAAAAAAAAATGAATCGATTTTCCTAACCGTGCTATATGCACGCCGCAATACGTTATTTCAATGATATTAAACCGCGGTGATTACCTCAGGTAATATAAGTTACATCGGCAAAACAGTAGCGGATCGGTATAGACTCCGGTAACTTATTAAAAAAAAAAAAAAATGAATGATACACAATTACGTTATAAAATAATATTTAAGTCGTGTAAATGTATTCCTAAATATACGTTCAATTGCTAGAATTCGTTGTATCCGTTTTTCTTTTTATATCGTAACAAGTGTTTGATTAAATTCATTTATTTAAAACGAAACACGAGTTTGGCTCGTTTTTAAATTTAAGGTTTCTGTATCGAACCGACAACGGCATCCGTTTCGATTTCTGTTCGTTTCAATAACGATGTCTCGTTCTTTGTTAACAACCACACTGCAAACGCAGATTTTTCACGCGGCTCGTTTTTTTTTCTTTTTTTTGACAAAAATAATCATCAACATTACTACTTGATCGATCGAAAGCGTTCATTTGATTTTTTCCGAAATTCCATTTCACTAATAAAAAAAAACAAAATTTCGGCACTCCACATTCCCTCCGTGATCGCTGAATTATTTAAACACACAAACACAAAGGCATAAACGAGTTGTGGGGGAGGGACAGTTGAATTAAAACTTTCAGACCTTCGTACAGTAGAAATTTTCACCAACAAATCCCGTTCGAATTGTATTTTTAAACTACTCTGTGTGAATTTGTATAAGACCGTATTCTAAGAAGACGAGATTGGTTTATTCGATGAATATCAATTGCGCAAAAAAAAAAAAGTTGCATCTAATTCAGTCAGTTTGCTAGAACATCAGTGATAATTTCCGAGTATTATTGGCTGCGTACTTCAACGAATTCATACCGCCAATGATTTGAATGATCGGCGGCACACGTGTGTGTCGCGTGCTCGACAACGTTACGGACACTCAGGAGGCTCAAGAACCGCTGTTGTACCGTCCGCGCGGCGAGGAATAAAAACCCTACGGAAACGAATAACAACAATAATAAAAGAAACGCCGCCGGGCGTCGAAAATCCAATTGAAATCGAAAACGCGAACCGTGTGACGTGACGGCGATTTCTTCGCATCGACGTGATTTTCCTCGAGCGAATACGTTGTAAACGACACACAGAAGTCGGACGGAACGAGTGAAAATAATAATAACGATAAATAACCCGAACCGGGTTCCAATTAAAATACTTTTCATTTCTTCGCGCGCGAGCGTCTCGTAAAATATTTATTTTTTTTACGGAACTCGTACGAGTGGACGTGTATATATGTATCGTTTCGGGGTGTCGTGCGGTTGCAGCCGTCGCGGAATACCATCACCACCACTCGTTTCGTCTATCTGCCCGATCGGTCGTTTTTACACCCGTACGCTGTGTGCGTGTGCATGTAATAATAATAATAATAATAATCGGTCCGAATTAATAGTCCGTGTTAAAAATTTAAACGAGTCCGATTAAAATAAAAAAAAAAGTGTTGTTCGAAAAAAATACACACGAGCGTAATAATGTATTACTTTGAACGTCGTATTCCGGCAGTGTGTGTGCGCGCGCTTGTATTATTATCGAAAACCGGTTGAGGAGGACGGGTGTCGTCGACGATTGTCGCGCGCGCGCGCACGCGTAAACGGCATCTATAAAAATGGTTCTGGAAACGAACTGATTGACCGTCTGAATCGTATCAAATCTCATAATCGATAGCCACACAAACGGCTCGGGATCCGGGGAATCAAATAAGATCCTTTGTTGTCCATCATCATCATCATCACCACACACGCACGTGTGATGTGACGATACAATGGACACGATATACACGACGGTAGAAATTCAATAATAAAATATAGTACTTTATCCACACGCGCTATATATGAATAAGAATAGTAATATGTTTTGCACGCGCGGTGGTGGCGTAAAACGTTCGCTGTGCACAATCACAGCGCCGCGCCCGATGACACTACACACTAACAGTCTGAATAATAATCAGTGCCGAGGCGAATGCTGCTTCGTCCCATGAGCGGACTGTCCGATAGGGAGTTTCGTCGGACCGATGAAACAGTCAAGTCGCGGGGCTCCCTCCGAACGCGCGGCTATCCATATTTATTGATACGCGCGTTTTTTTCCCCCGTTCCCGCCGAACTTTTCAATCACGATTTCTCGTCATTGCTATCCTCCACTTCTCTAGCGTGTTTATGACCGCTCCGTCGTTGACGAGATCTGCTCCTTCTCGATCACGTCTTCTCGCCCGTTCCGATCGTTTTGTAACGCTTTCCAGTGTTCGCGATTCGCTGTAGAGCCATTCCCCGAGTTCATTTCCTTTTTCGTATTCTCAATTTGCGAATCCATAAATTTCTCGTCAGCAGCTTCTCGGATGGTGGACCGAGTCCCCCGGAAGTTTACGCGTTGCTTTATTAATTACCGCATTACCCCCCCCCCACGCACTTCACTATACAATAACTGAAAAATCGACAAATAATATAATAATTAACGATAACAGCACGTCTCGCTTTCGATAATTGACAACGACGAAACGACGTTGGGCTATGCCACGTGAGGTGATCCGCCGAGGTGGTCCGAGAGAGTCAAAACGTTTTACGGTTCAATCGTCCTGTTGTAATATTATTATTATTATTATTTAGTTACGGTGTGTTGGCGTGGAAATATTCGATAAAATGAGGCGGATATTAATTTTCCTCAGTAGTCCTCGTAAGTCCATCGTGCATTTCATAATGCCAAACGACAAAACGTTATATCGACAATAAAAGTAGTTTTTTTTTTAATTTCGACGATTGAGTTCGCAAAAAACCTTATTTCACTATAACGTATTAGCTACTTTTATAACGTGTTCGGTTGAAACGGTCGTGGATGATACGGTCTCATTGCGGCCGTATACTTTTTACCATCACTCGAAAACACGTTTA
Source organism: Chaetogeoica ovagalla (assembly GCA_032441825.1). NCBI lineage: Eukaryota > Metazoa > Arthropoda > Insecta > Hemiptera > Aphididae > Chaetogeoica > Chaetogeoica ovagalla. The sequence goes on along the minus strand of CM063724.1, from coordinate 1,053,514 downwards.
TTGCTATAGTTTTTTCTACTCCCTTCCAAAAAATTTATGTCAAGTGTTTTCATATTCAAATGTATGGTTAGTTTCTTCTTTTGTCGATAAAACTGTTAAAATAATAATAATAATAATAATAAAGCCGTTCGAATTTTCGTATCCGTCGCGGATACGGATAATAAAACTCTGTTCCATAAAAAAAAAAAAAAAAAAAATGTTATTTACGAAATATTTGCCTCGAGCCATTTAAATACAGAACCCCGGTTATGAGATCGCACCTGTTGCGGTATACGCGGTTAAACGCGGTATGCGTTATACGCCTAATATCGGATTACGGTAATTTGTTCAATTGCGGTAAGGCCACCGCAAAAAGAAAAAGAAACCCTTAAAAACACTCGTGTAATCGAGTCGAAAGAGATTTTTATTGGAAAAATGACGAGCGCGACATTTTAGCTGTATAAATTCGACTCGGATCTCACGTAAGTTCGTTGGTGACATGGAAAAAAAAAGAAATGATTTAACTCGTTCAGAATTCCTTTTTTATTTTTTTTTTTTTGTATTAACACTAGATAAAAGACTACGAGACGAATATTACTGTTTCGTACAATCCAATACAATCAGTGGTGGGTGCAGGTGTGCTTCAGTAGAATATGCGTTTATTAGTTTTCAGCTTGTTAAACTGGTTTCCCCGAATTCCGTTTTCTTCACTCCGACCGACGTTCATTTTCGTGCGCGTTTCTACAATTATTTTACTGCAGTCGTATAAGTCTAAAAGAAAAATTATAACCATTTCGGTGGAATTGAATTAATCGTCACGGCAATTGGTGCCGTTTACGATACATTAAATACGAAATACTATAAAATATCACAATTTCAATTTTCTCTTCAAACACACGCGGTAATATATATATATATATATGTTTATGGTGGAGAAAATGTCGTAAATAATTTTTTTTTTATAATAATTAAAAACTCGAAGAATTTAGTACATTTTTTTATTTTCGTAAAATTTTGTACTTACAAGTATATACAATGGTATTTTTTCGTGCGGAGCGGGTGGATCATGGTAAATAGCTAAAGGGAGAGCGATTTTAAAAATGGATTGGACTCACGAAAATGATGAAAATAAAACTAAGCATTAAGGGACAACACCTTCTACACTTTTGTAACATTAATTGCCGTGTCCGGAATTTCATTATTATTTACCAGTACCGTGTAGTTATGAGAAAAACTCTTTAACTGCGATAAAGAAGACGCTTGTCGGTCATTTTCCAACCGGACACTCGATTAGGTCATAACAACAAATAAATTTAGACATGGACTCCCAGATATCGACTTTCTTGGTTTTCAAGTTTTTTCTTGGTTTTTTTTAGATTGCCCCGATCACTTCTTCCCTCGATCTCCGCCCTCGGCTCGTATTGTTGCACGTTCGGTAATCGCGGCGGTGGATTGAAAAACGAATCGTATCGGTTTTGCGTTCATAAAATATATTATAAATTATACCGAACGGTGGAATACACAACAACGCGTACGCGTCGCGTTGACGGGATAAGAACGAAAACACATCTGGCGACCACGGCCGTGGCTGTCGAAACACGACGATTAACGCGATACGTTTGACCGAATTTCACCATAAAACCATTCTCGCCGATAAAACGACGATAAATTCGCCGCGATAATTCCTCAGACGCATCGTAATTATTATTATCGAATTTTACAAAAAAAAAAAAAAACACGTGGTTCTCGTATTATCCGGTAAATTACACGGTTTTAAAACGCCACAATATTGTGTGAGATACGCGCCAACACCGATGATAACGCTGCTGCGAGGTCGAGTAAAAATATTTTATAATTTTTATTATTCGCAGTGTCACAAGTGTTTTCCATCACTTGTGCGAGTATGTATCAAACGATAACGCGTGTGTAAAGAAAAATAATATTGCGCTACTAGTAAAACAATATTAAGTATTTCTATTGCAGTGGAAATGCGAACGAATTTTTACCATGGAATCACTTTCTCGCATTTATTATTATTTTTTCCTTTCCATAAATCCTTAAAAATTTACTCGAACAAATTTAAAATCAAAAAAAAAAAAAATTGCTAATAATTAATTCTTGAAAAACTGTAAAACTCCGTTTTGTAGTAAAAATCCGCGACGAATTCAGAATCTTTATCGCGTCACTAGGTCCAACGTGCCGTTGGAAGTACGGAAACGTTCGTTTTACCATGATTCGTGTGTGCAAGACGAAGATAGAAAATAATCCATTTGAACGAAAATGAAAACTAAAACAATTCGAAAAATAACATAATTATTTAAAATATATTTATTATGTAATTTATCATTTATATTATTGTTACGGTTCCAATACTGCTGAATTTATATAAATATTACGATGTATATTTCGAATTTTCAAGTGTATATTTTAATATAACGGGTTTTCTTTTTCTAAAACACTTCTCGAACAATTCGGAATAGCTTATTTTAATTTTATTTCACTCTATATTGTTTTATTTTAAAATCTCTGCTCGCTTTACCGCGAGATAAAATTTATTACAAATGTACATTTTAAGTTTGTAAATTCTCGAGACAATTAAATTTGTTGTAAAATCGTTTTATTTTATATAACAATGCGTATTTGCTCTGTTAAATTGTTATTAAACGCGCGATTTTAATATTGTTTACAATTTTATTTAATATATTATACACTTTACAATAATTAATTATATTATTTTTTCGTTAAGGAATTGAAAAAGATAAACAAATATTTTCCTTAATTTTTCATATATCATACGCATAATTTTTTTCCCAAAAAAACCCCGATTTATAAGTTTTTTTTTTTTAAATCGCTATTTGTATTAATATTTTAAATCAGTTCGATTCTTTTGGAAAAACTCTTGTCTACTACTACCATTATTATATTACTTTACTCACGATTTTCTTCGTGTCGACACAGTCCAGTGCACACGGTCTCACCTTACGCGTATACGCGTAGCACACCTTAAGTCTGAAGTGGACGACGCCTCGCGCAGAAAATATAAGATAAAAAAAGTGACTTCGTAGTTTCATTGATTTTATTATATTTAATGATATATGATTCCAATAGGTATTACTGCACTCGACCAGAGGAACACGATTTAAAGATATGTAGAAAGGACGTGAAATTCTGCAAATGAAAAAGAGGATTTTTCTTAAATATCGTTTACAAAAACAAAAAAAATACAGCTTATTCGATTTTAGTTGACACGTTGACTATTCGTGAATTCGGTTTCCGCTACACATACGTGTAATTTCTCTATTTTCTATAGATTTTAAAATCCAATCGCTTATATATTATCAGAACAACGAATACAATATAATACAATTCGTTTCAACGACGGGCCACTCGTGAAATTAGTTATCATCGCGAGTCAGTGTCGAGGCGGTGATGATGATTTATTGAGTTAGTGTTATAGTTTTGCGAAAACGAAAACGTTTGCTTGATACGTCGTCTCAACGATAATTCTCGGACGGCGTTTTCACACAATCCGCGCATTATTCACCATATACACGCGTGCGTGTAATGCATTAAACGGATAAGTAAAAATTCCATTAGAAATCATACAAGATTGATCGCAATTTTCTCAGAATCCTTCATCAGCAAGAAGAACACAGAATCCTAAATGGACGGAAGAGATGAAATTCTGTTAGAAAACGAAAACCTTTTGTGTCAAGCAGGGCGAGCAGAAGACGTACGTAAAGAATCGAAACTATCTGATTGGCTCAAACGATCCTGTTCTATTATTGTATAGAAATCATGCGCCGTAGTCGGTGGCGTTATGCGTTTACGAACGTCTCCGCCGTATTTTAGAGATGTTCAGTCACATCGTTGCGGTGAAGAAGGACGCGTGATCAATTATTACGTGTCGAATTCGCGATTGCTTCATAGAGTATAGCGTATTGTAATTAATGTGTCTAACCGCAATGGTTAAACGCGTTGTTCCGACTCGAACCAAACAATGTAATATTAACGTTATCGAGTATATGGAAATTTTCAAAAATATAAAAAACCTGAAAACATTTATAAAATTTATGAGATTTTTCTTCAAGAAACATTTCAATTTATTTCGTACAACACGCGCGAAGTAAAATATTAACAAATTTCAAAGTTGAAAAAAGCGTATTTCATTTTTTTTTTTTTTTATTGTTATTAATGAAATTTTTGTTTTAAAATTATTTTCCGCGCGAAAGTAACCAACTTTTTACATAAAATATTTAACAATCTATAAAAGGGCAATGCTACTGTTCTTTTGGCAACAAAAATACGTTTTTTTTCGTCCGTTCGTCTCGTGTCAGTCGGTATAAATTCCTTTTTTTTCGTCCAAAACTCAAATACTCCTGTCAATCCGTTATGATTCTACAAGACTCGTCGAGTGCGCAATCTTTGGCTAACCACGGAAAATCGTATTCGGTAGCCTAATACAGCTCATCTGTATCGCATAGATTCTCGAGGTATTTTCATCAGTTATAAACAACTGGTGTTTGCTAGTTTCCGCAGTACGTTTTTTTTTTTTTTTTAGAAATCGAATATTCTCTAACAGTGTTTCTTGAAAATCATAGATGTGTCCGCGTATATATTTTTGTGGAATTCGCATGTACGCTCCAATTTTATTCGTTTAACAATATGTCTGTAGCTTTTTATCCGTATTTATTACATGGAAACCATACAAGTTTGCTTATTGTGTCCGGACCTCAGTCGGTTTTCGATATAATATTTATATTTTTTTTTTATAATATACATCTATTGTAATGATAAATCGTCGTCAACGTCCAGCCGAAATTTCATAAAACAGTAACATTTTGGGCTGTTTCCAGCGCGGAAAGGACTTTTTTTCTCAATAACAACTAAATAACACGAATTGTCTTTAAACCATTCCGTTCATCTTGTTATACTGTAATATTTTTAGTCTTACAAACCCTTTAATAGCGTACGTTCTACTGTAGTATAAGCGACGTAATATAATAATAACAACATTATTATTACGTCGTGCTCAAGGGACGTCACCGCACATATCGTCGTTATACTTATAACAGTACATAATAATAATAAAAAAAAAAAATATTCATTTTTTCTTTTTTTTTCGTGAACTCGGTAGCGTATAGTCATCGCTGCGCAACAGCACGATGAGGATTTTGCACGTTATGTAGAAAATACAAACATGTCAATTTAATGCCGAGCTGCTGCTGAGCGAATATATACATACACTACGAGTAACATGACACGGCGTCGGCTATAAGGAAACATATTATTATTATTACTATTATTGAGTCGTGTGTGTATTTGTAACATCGTGACTTGGTAGTTTCTAGCCGAAGGCAAGAACAAAAAAGAGAAAAAAAAATAGAAAGAAAAAAAAATTGTACGTTTATGTATCGAATTATGTGGTGTACAGCGGGGTCCACCTGCAGCGTTCGTCTCTTGCCAACAACGTATAGAATGCTCCTGGTTTATGAGATCACGACGAAGACGACGACTGCGGCGGTATAGAGGAGACAGACACGACGAGGTGCAGCAGCAGCAGCAACAGAAATGTATAATATGTAAATAATGGTATAGTTGTAAGTCGGAAACTGTGACTGGCTAGCATAATGCGTACAATATATACGTTTATTATTATTATTATTATAAAATCTTATTTATATTTTATACCCAACCGCCTGATCTGATCGGAAAACTCTACGTTCGTACACGTTCAGAATTGCGACTGTTGCGGTAAAGGAGAAAGAGAGAGAGAGAGAGAGAGAGAGAGTTTTGTTTTTACGCGATTTTAAATTTAAAAAAAAAACGGCCTTTGATTACAGAAATTTGAACTCTGTTTATAAGTTTCGATTTTGATGAATCCTTTGCAGACAGCGTCAAAAAGTTTCCATTCGGTAGCGAATGACTCGTAATCGCAACGATGTCACTCTACAATAACCACTAATGCGGTACCTATTCGTTTTGTCTTTACTCGTGTCTATATACGAACTGTAATTCGTAATTACCTTTTTCGTTAAATTATTTCCGTTCACAACGCTAAAATTATTATATTAGTATAATACGAGAGAAACGATAATCGATAATTTCACATTCGAATCGAATGGAAACCACAAATTTGGTTTTCATATTTTCGACAATACGCGCGCATATATATATATATATAGTATACAGTCATTCCAGACAGCTGGACGATGTGTGTTTGACAAGTACATTTGCAGCGCAACGATACAAAATAATTTCTTATTATATCGTCGTTTACGGTTTACACGAGGGAAATATATAAAATTAAAAATATACTATCGTCTCTGAAATCGTAGAGAGAATGAATAAAAAATATCATTTTCCAACAAATACTTTCACGGAACACAGTGACATTACAATAATAATCGACCGTTCGGATTAATTTTTTGTTCGGTAAAAAGGCGTGCGCGCGATATTCGGGAAAACAGCGAAACGCATTGTGAATCGATTCGTACGTTATAGAACGTTAAAAATGTTATTTTCTCCGTCTCTACGCCAGCGAATCCCGCGATCGATTGTGATATCGTAAAATCTCGTATTTACGCGAAATCTCACTCGAATTAAAACCCGACAGTGATATGTTTTCGTAAATTCGTAATATTTTATAACGCTGTGATAACACAAAAAAAAAAAAAAAATTACACGAGTTTCTTCTATATATGCATATTTACGATAGAACGTCGTCTCCGTTTCGTAATTTATTCGTATAAAATGACACTTTTTTTTTCTTCTCTCGTCGTCGTCGTTTATTCCTCGTTACTATACGAATTTCCGTTTAACACAACACGGCCCATGAATATGTCAATTTAACGTTAAAAACTCGTAAAATGTAAAACGTTTTGCTGCTATATGCATATATATATATATATAATATGTTCGATAAACGCGAAGAACGCGTGTGTTGGGTTTACTTTTTCGTCGTCGTTTTGTCGAAATACTACGCGCGTATATTATATAATATATTATTATAAATTATTATGGAAAGGATAATAATCGTTTACACATCAGTCGAACGCGAACGAACACGGATATATTGTCTCAAAAGACGTTTTTTTCCGTACTGAATTCGAATAAAAAAAATAAATAAATAAATAGTAGTAGTAATAAACGAAATCGAAGGAATGTGTATATTTCCGAGAGAATTATAATGAAATATATATAAATATATAGCGAGTTCGACCAGTCTGTCTCGCACCGTGTGTGTAATGTGTTTTTTTTCTCGATCGGAATATATTTATGTATAAATACACTGTGCGCGCGGATGACCGATTGAATTTATAATCGGCCTATCTCACACGTCCGTTTAAGTATAAACGCGTTTACGCCTCCGTAACCGAACGTAAAGGTTAAAAAAAAACACTGTGTAGAGTGGGAGACTGCAGAGAGAGAGAGAGAGGACAAAAAAAAAAAAAACGAAAATTATTCGTATATAATACTTCATATTATAATATTACGTGTTCGAGTAAAGAGTATCAAATGTCTATTTCGATCGAAAAGGTGTTACTTTTTTTTCGTCCGTCCGACGTTTTTAATTTTATTATTAACAGACGAAAAATAATATAGAGAAACGCATCGGTCTCCAGTACCGCAGAACACCCAGGTGTTAAAAAATCGAAAAAAGAAAAAAAAATTAAATACCGACCAAGCGAGTAAATTATTATAATTCGTTGCCCCGCGCGGCGTGAAATAACGCGCGCATCACGTCAAAACGACTTCTCGCGTTTTTCTACTTTATTTAATATAATTTACAATCGATTCCGCCGACGAGTCCGTGACGGTCCGGAAAAGATTTCGAGTATTACTTACTAGAAAAATCGAGCTAGAAAAAAAAAACGTTATTTTCCTATGGTATTTACAAAGACGACGACGCTACACTCAATACTCCTAAGGATTTCCATAGAAATTCTGTGAACGTTACGCAGTCATATTTTAAGTACACCGAATAAACTACGATTATTACCTATGTACAATGACATAACCATTTTTTTAATATCGCTTTAAATTCTATAAAAATTATAAGCGATTAAAAAATCTCGTAACATTTTAAGAATTTAGAAATATTCTTTTAAAAGAAAAAGAGCTCCTCTGTGTATTGTGTAATATTGTAATTTATTAATTTGGTGTCTTAACTAGAGTCGTTTTAATGTTATGTACGGCCCAAGGACCCAACATATTTGGAGCCCTTTGAACGCTTAATTTATCCTATATTCATATACATATATATTATTTTTTTTTTTTTAAACACATAATGTATTAGCTATTAAAAATTATATTTGATAAAAACTATAATGCCGAATTTTTTATTAGAATCTCTGTAACTTAATTGTTTATTATGATAATTTCAAAATTCAAATATTTTTTTATCATTCGAGATTCATTATTAAATATCTAAGTAAAAAATTAATATACGTTTTTTTGTAAATAAGTTGGGAACCTTTGGAATTCGGGAGGCCCGGTCTTAGGCCCGCGCCTTGAGGCGGCACTACTTACTCGTCATTTTATTATTAAAGAATTGGAAAAAGATTTATTGTTTATCAAATACATTTTTTATTAATTTTTATTCTCTAAACAAACCTAACCATCGTTGTTCTCAATACGTTTACGCGTAAGATTTCTATAGCACGTCTTCAGATCTTCCTTCATCATCTATACGACGTCTAATACATACGTATTCGGAGATTTGTTCTCTACAAATATCTAAATCGCTATCGACATTGACGATTCAAAATTGCATACATCATTAAGAGATTTATTGTTCCTGCTGTTAGTCGATCCAATTTGTCGTTGTTATTACCAGAAATGTACGATTCGTAAGGATTGATTCGAAGTTCTAAAACCCGGTTTTACTGATTGTTTTTTCTTTATTTTTTTCTCTTTCCTTTCAACCGTTCCAAAACGATTTACCGAGCGGAAAGCCAATGATTTTCTGCCCGATTTCCATCATTTCATGCTCGCATTGGTCAAATAAATTCGTAAATAAAATTTCGTTTAACAATCGCGTTTAATCACAAATCACGGACGATCAAACTATTGCCCCACTGTCATAAATGTAATATAAGAACAAATGGTCATCATGAAGTTCTGATTTTTTTGCGATCGGATTACAGTCTCATTGTCTCATAGAAAAGTATATATGTACGCAGCGGAAAATAAATTGACATTATTATTTTTAATTCAACGGTCGTTAATAAAAAATAAAAATACATTACACACATGAAGCGGAGATTGGTATTTAAACGAAACACTAAAAAAAAAAATCTTCCCGTTCATTCGTTTTCGCTATTTTTTCACGATTATTACATGAAAATTATCGTCCGCGTGTCCCAAATATTCCCGATCGATTCACCACGAAAAATTATATACTCGATTTCTTTTACGTATTTATATAATTTTTACTGTGTCTACAGAAACTTTTTCTCATAAATATTATACACCACATTGTAAAAAATCGATATATTTCGTCGACGCAAAGTTTACGATATAGTTTGTGTAAATAACGTTAAAAAGAAAAACAGTTATTAAATATTATGTAATTATATATATAAGGTACAATTTGATTAACTATCGAAGTCGAAAGACCAATAAAGAAATAAAATTTCAAAAAAAAAAGACAAAATGCTTTTTCAAATACAAATATTAATTATTTATTTTCATAATTAACGTGAACGGCCAACGTACATTATTATATTTTCATATATATTTGTTTTAAACTAGTCGTATATTTCGTTTGTTTATGTGTATAAGTTGATGTAAAACGTTTGTATAGCAAGTGAAATTCTTTGGTTATATCGACGATTTTGATTTCTCGGCTTTCCGGGTCGCTGAAGCTTTTCCATCGTGAGTTTTCAGTGACGCGTTTTTAACGTTGACCATAACGAACGAAAACACTATGAAATCGAATAACGAATAGACCACTACACTAATCGATAACAATAACAACGAATGAGTTGAAAAGATTTTTTTTTTACCGATATCGAAAAATATATATATCGGGGAATTCATCGTTTCAACAATAAAAATTATACCGTCCGAAATAAACAGGAATTTTTTTGTTTTAGTCGTTTTAATATAAGAACGTCTAGGGAAAATCGACGATTTCGAATTCGACTGAAATTTTAAACGATGACGTGTAATGAAAGACTGCAATTTTTCGCAACAATTTAAAAAAAATTTATCAAACCGATTATACGGAACGAGTGTTGTACTGCGCGCTTATATGAGCGCCAACGACGACAGTTCGTTTGTGTGTCAACGATTATGTGTCTCAAGTGTTTTGTGTACAATGTTATATTTCAATAATATCGTAAACGGATTGATGAGCAACGCGATATTTGACCAAACCCCGCGTTCGTATATTCGTAATTAAAAGTCCAGGAAAATGAAACGTTATTTTTCTTCTTTCATTTCGTCGTAATATCAAAAAAAAAAAAAAAAAATTAAAAATTTCCACGCGAATGAACTCGCCGTAAACACGGAAACATACGAAACATTCTATACATTAGGCGTATTCGTATATCGTAAGACGAAAAATACGCGTTTTGAAAATAACGGGATACAAAGATTTTTCAAATGCGTTTTTAATGTCAAACACACAGTTTTAAAACAGAAAATACTTTTCTTTCGTCATCACATCACGTGTAATACGTTAAAAATTCGACTGGGATTCGATTAAAAAATGTGCTTTTAAAACAAAACACTCCGCCTAAAAAGATCTTTAATACCTCACACGAGATATATTTATTTTTTTTTAATGAAGGACTAAAATTTTCATACATACATATAAATATATTTTTAACCATCTTAAACAAAAAGTAAGTTATAAATTCTTCACGAGACATACTCTCTAGTAGACAGTGCATTACGAAAGATTACCGAGAAAAAAAACATTTTAATTACCACGACGTTCTTTTCGTAACGATATCTATGACTTTGGAAGATAGTTAAAAATCATGTTAAACACGCTTTAAATTGTTCGCGATAAATAATTTATTACGACCCCGTGCAGTGGCGAAACGAAACGTATACAAGGAATACGAGACAAAAAATTAAAAATACGTTTTATTAATATCGAACGGAATATTTAAGAAATTACTATTAACTTTAAGAGTTGAAATTCGCGGAAAATTATAAATAAAAAATTTTTTAAAAAAATATGTGACTTTCGTATTATTATAACATCGGATTATATTAGAGACGCGATTTAAAAAGATGTTCTATAAATGTTTGACGAATTTAGATATTAATTTATTTTCTTCAAATATCGTAGAAAATAAAAAACTTATTACAGTTCATTCGATTTTTCAGTAAGAGTACAAACCGCCGGGGGCTGTTGACTATTAAAAGTGTACTCGTATTTCTAAAATAATTGAACCGTATACGATTGGGAACTCCATATTATAACCTAGCCTAATAATCACATTATTTTTTTTGTTTTTGGAAGGTTTTAAATTTGGAGGAGAAACTGATATTAAATTTAAATATTTGTGTAAAAATATACTGGACGCAGCAGCTGCGTGTAGTACCAAATAAACTATTAATGTTTTTTTTTTCTCAACGGAGGGAAAGAAACCAAATCCGACGGACGTTTTAATAAAACCGCTTATTTGTCTATGAAATTATCATCAAAGTTTTATTTACGGTTGATAGGTGAAATACTCAGAAACGATTGACTGCGCACGCTATACAATAAATAAGACGCGTTTCGAGCTATAAGGAATAATATAAATCACACGGGTTGAAGATTCGTTGTCATACGAATATTCGAACACCAGCGGACGTTTGCGGTTCGCCGTAATCAGCTCCACGAAGTTTCCGTGTATGAACGTCAATATAAGAAAAGGCGATTTAAGTATCTGTTTTTTTTTTCTCGAAATATTCGAAAAATATCGCAGACACGTTCACGTCATTAGCCGGTAGTAAAATACTCGAACGCTTTAGGAATATCAAATGACGGAACAGTGAAATTCGTACGGGATATATTATGATATTACCTTGAGGTGTATAAATATATACGATGTGTAGGGGAAAGAAACCGCGGGAACGGAGAGCAGATGATCGATAATCGATCATTTGTGATTGAAGCGGAAGGAAAAAGCGAGTATAAAATGTCAGTAACAACGATGGTTTCGGAGAAAAATCAACATTCGTCAAATTTCTTAATTTAGGTTATTTTTAACGCGCGTCGAGTGTTTTTTTTTTTTTCCAAACGGATCGTTATAACGTCGTATAATATTATCGCGAGCTAAACGCGAAAACAACCGTATGAAATATTTTCAGAATATTATTATATCGCACGGCGCAGTGTTCGAGTGCGCGGAATTATTATTATACGACGATATATGTGACTTAATGTCTCTTAATCTATGACGAATAGTTTTTAGAAAACGTCGTAAACGCGACACGAAAACGTACGTATGTACATAATACATTTACCGAGTTTTTATTATAATTATCAACATCCTGTTTGTATAATTTATCATTCGAGTACTCAATACGCATTGCTGTAATAATAATAATAAAAAAATATATATCCGAACGCGCGTATAATTTCAAACTATAACAAAAAAAAAAAAAAACGAACGAAAAATCACTGTTTTCTCCTCCACCTTCCCCCCATACAGGATTCACGTTGATTTTCGACTACAGAATACGAGAATTTTATATTATGTCCTTCTCCAGCGCGGTGGCCAAAAGGCTTTCTCGGATATTTTATTGTTCCGGTGATTGTGGAGACCTGGTGTGATTTCACCATCAGCATTGGCGACGGCGTATATTATCATAATATGCTTATGAAATATTTATCAAATACTCGTAGTCGCTTAATTTTCACTTACGGTTTTGTTGATTTTTCCGTGATCACACGGACGAATCAACGGAGCGTGTAATCATATAATAAACCGCGATTTCACTATTAGACACGACGACGTGCAGTATTTCTTTAGTGGACTACGTTCTTATGTTTTTTTCTTCTCTATTTGAATAGAAAACGCTTTTATTTATTTATTTTTTTTTTTATCAACAGCTCGTTTGCTGCTAGAAAAACGTTTTTATTCGATTAAAACTTTTTCACACGTATTCTTATACGCGTACGTTTTAACGAAAATGAACACGTGTCAGATAATCGCATAAATATTTCTATACCGTTGAACGTTTGACGATTACGAATTCACTACACAGTCTTATACGAGTTTATATCGGATATAACAACGTGTTGCGATTATTGTAAAAATGAACAGTAGACCTACCAGCGAGCTACACGCACCTCAGTGTTAAAACTGAACGATTTGATTACGGTTTTATCTAAAAGATAAATCTGACGCGAAGAAATTACTTAGTTTTGAGAACTAAACAGTCGGTCGCAAATAAAATTGAGAATACCAATTGTTAAAACTACGCCGATTGAACTGTGCAGTTAAAATTGTGTGTAGCGAAACTGTTATTAGTTTCACTTTCGGTATAGTAAAATTATTTTAGTTTTTTTCTACGCTACGACTCGGAACAATTTTTTCTGACTGTTTAGTTAAATCGCTCAGTATTGATTGAAGGTGTGTGTAGTTCGCTTTAGTAGGCCTATAAAATAGATTAAGGTTGAGGGAACGAGAAAGACGAAGAAATAGTTTTAGACGTACAGAGTTAAGCTCGAATGTGGTGTTATTAAAGTTCAAATAATATTTTAGATTCAGTTATGCAAGGAAAACGGAGCAAATAGAATAAGACGAAGTGAGTAAAAGGAAAACTTTATAAAACTGCACCATAATTGTGCCTGCGATAGGGTATGGGGAACTGCTCAGTTGAGCATTAAATAAAAAAAAAGGACGAAAAGAATATATAAGTAGCAGTTATGAGAAAATTGTTAAGTTACGGGTATACGCGTCTTTTAACTGGAAAAATCGGAGAGAACGAGAGGCTGAGATGGTTGTTAAGGACGTGTTCGGAGAAAAGATTAATTGAGTAGTCAAGTGAATTAATAATAAGGGAAAAAGAGTGGTTAGACTTCGTCCACGAGGACATTGAAGCTTGTGAAACGGATAAATAGACAGATGATAACTAATTTCGAGAGTGACACATCATTCTCTCACACGGAACAATGGGCGACGATTATAAAAACGAATTATATATGTTGTCTTTGTAGTTGCGATACTGCGTTTGCTGTACCGGACTTGAATAATAATAATAAAAAAAAAAAACCGTGAAGAAAAAGAGAGAAGTCACGCGAACGTTTGGCGCAAAACGAATTTCGATATATATTTTATTGTTAGTAGTCAACCGGCTCGGCCAGTAAACGTATTCCAAAACTAAAACGGAATGTGTTTTTTTTCCCCACTACCGCGATATTTAATAAACTTGCGTTCGTCAAACGTTTTCAGAGTTTTTTCACCTTTTTACAATATTGTTTTTTCAAACGAAAATTACGCGCGCCAGTCAATTAAAACGCGCTTTTTTCACTAATAACATTCTTATACGGTCTCTTTTCCTGCGCGCATTATAATAATAATAATAATAATAATAATAATATGTACCTACACACGTTTCTTTATCGTACGCTGTAGCAGTTACTTTTCCCGCGATCGCTCTCATTACAATAATCGTCGTCGACGGACACTGCGGACGTTACGCATACGCATAAATAATCGAATCGCGCGCGTCCGACCATTGCTCGTATACATTATAATGTTATGTCGTGTGATACGTTTTTTTTTTTTTTAAACGATATATACGCACAATTAATTCGTCGTCGCGCAAAAGAAGAAGAAGAAAATAGCAAACGATTGAAAATGAAAACGTTTTCTTCTAATAAATGTATTCGTTAAAAGTTTTTAACGTTTCAACGCGCGTTTTGATTTACATTTATCTCAACCTTCTCCACGACTTGTTATATACCTACTATATATATAAGTATTAATCAATTTCGTATATGTATAAAAATAGGTAAAACGAGTTTTATATATAAAAAAAAACACACACACACACGAGTATTCTCATAAAATATACGTGATTCCCCTAATTTATTATTTCCATTCGTAAAACACCAGCTCCTCTCTCTCACTCGTATGCGGCGCGCGTAATTAATTAACGCGGGGTCGGTCTCGCATCCGACCAACCGACTCACACATAATATTAACGTCGAAGAATGCGCGTTTATATGTATATATATTTTTTTTTTTCTAAACTTTTTATATTATTTTTAACGTTAAATGCTTACGAACAATCAGTCTCGCTGCCGATTACAATATAATAATAATAATAATAATAATATACCAGAGTCATATAATAATATTACGGCGTAGGCGTACCGTCTGGGAAACGACCGGTCTCGACGACGACCATCATCATCACAAAAGACTACGATAATACAACCGTGGTACATGAAAATCTTTTACAGACTCAAAAGTTTTGTCAGTGGCGCCTATATCTATATAGGTACCGGACACCTACATCGTCACAAAGGGCGGCGGCGTGAATTCGATATGAATTATAAAGAAATAAAGATTTTTCTTACGTGAATGTACGTCTAACGTGAATTACAAAACGAATAAAGAGTAACGAGCCGCGGGTGTTTTACGGACGACATTCGAGTGAACTGCTTTCAGATAAAGTTTTAGAGTTTTGTTAGCACTATAAATTTGAAAAAATTGCCGATAAATCGTCTGAGCGGAGCTCCAGTGCATTTTATCGAAACAATTTAAAATAGTAATAAAAAATTAATTGTACCTTACATTTTTTTTATATATATAATAAAAATAACGAACCGTATACAATTTTCAGCTCTTAAAACAAAAAGATTTCTTCTTTTAAGACTCACATAGCTCGACATCTAATAACTGCTTTAAAGAATTACGAGACGTTTTTGAAAATTATTTTCCCACGTACAATGCGAAGTTACACATTCGATGTAAATTTCAAAAATTTATTTCCCGGATAACACTTTTACCCTTCAATGTCGGTTTATAATAATTAATCGTGACAGCTTAACAGTTTATACACGGTTTAAGAACTGTTAATTGAAAACAGTTGTAGTTCAATTTAAGTGTTTCGCTTCGAATTTTAACTCAGTTTTGAAAAAAAATACTTTATAGTTTTAAGTCAGCGCTTTCGAAACTGAACCATGCTGAAAACGTATGATCGCACCGATGGAAATTAAACGGTTCAGACAAAATGTTTGAGTACTATGTTTAGTTCAGAGCAGTGGTGATTATACATCAATATACACACACACGCGCGGTAAACTCGAACAACCTTGTTAGCTTTTGACCGCAGCAAAAACATCGTGTGATGTACATGTTTTTGCTGCGGTCAGAGGTGTACGAGATTGTTCGCATTTGCCCGTCGCGGCTACACTGAGCGATCCGCCGGTTTTGCACCGCTATTTATATGCGTCTTGCTGCTACGCCCTCTATGTTGTGTTGTAGCGCTATCTGGTGACTACTTTCGTTTCCTGTTTTATCGAGGTCGACTGACGCGATATGTCAGTATACGCGGGTTTTTAGTTTGACACAGACCGGGCGATCAATCGCATGCGTATTTGTCACATTTATTATTTTCTTTATTATTATTATTATTACTATTTCGCGTATTTCAATGAAACAAAATTAACGTAATGGTTTATCTATCCTCGTTGTCCACGGTTACTCGTTTATTTTACACTTTTTACTATTTTATTAATTTTTACTGGTTTACTCACATTTACACGCTTCCTGGACCGACCGAGTTTACATGAACTAGATTTCCACTGTACCTTGAATCATCATTTATTGATGATTTAAAACGACGTTTGCACCTAAAATGATAATCGGGTTTATTTTTTAAAATTCTAGACAAATACAATAATGACGAAATCGCGTTTTTACCGTATTTAAACGGTGAGTTTTAGGTGGTTTATTTTTTTTTCACTTTTCAAAACTATTGAGAAAATCGATTAATTTATTGCGTGTGCACGCCTATTCGCACATATCGGTTTTTCGAATTATATATTTTTTCTCCTCTTAAGAACTTTTTTTGCGTTGTACGGTGTGCTCCCATACACGAAATATTAACGTACGTATAATATTATTTTTGGAAATAATAATTATTCTTATGATACGGTTTCTACGGATGGGACGATTTTATTCATCTGTCTAAAACCAGAAAAAAAAAAACGAAAATATCATACGGAAAATATTATTATTGTTACATTTTATTTCAAGAATGACCCCCATAATGAATATTCAATTAATAGACGAGAGTTTTTTTTTTTACTAAAATACACTTTTTCCGACGTTTTAAATACGGCAAAAAGTTCTTGGAATTTACAACAGTACTTTTTCACCGTCGTATATATTTTCCACTTCGTCCTGCTGTACATTTCATTCGAAATTATTATTTCTTTTTTTTTTTTTAATATTTGTAACTACTCTTCTGGAACGTCATAGCACGTGCAGTAATACGCATACTTACACAACCGACCGAAACTTTCAAAACCTCTTTTTTTTTATTCTTCTGTCTTCATCAGCGATAAACAAAACAAACTCTCTGCGTATAACGACTCGAAAGTAAAAAAAAAAAAATGTATATATTAAATATTATCTCAACGAAACGATTTAATTTCCCCCCCGCCGATTAAAATTTCAAAATGTATATTCCTCGCGATTACCTTGAATAAAAAAATAAAAACAATAATAAACGGGACGTGTATTGCGGCACTTCGAGAGACATCGATAAAAAAAAAAATCCCCGGTGTCGTCTGAAATTTATCGGGACGCGATACTAAAAAAAAAAGCTATCCCGTTATAGGCGGTCATCTTACGCATACGATTTTTGATAACGCGAAATTTTGTTCGCGTATATAGAGAGAAGAAACTCTCCTGGTCCACGTTAAACAGCTGAACAACATAATATACTGCTCTCTGCGCGGTGAAGTATAGGCGCGTTTATCTTTATTTATTTTCATTATTATTATTATTATTCTTTTTCCGGTGTTCTATACGTATATTTATATATGTATACCGTCAAGGATAATTAAAAAAAAGGAGAAGAAAAAATTGTTTTTTTTCTTCTACTCCTTCGTTTAGCCTAAACGGACAACGCGCACACACACACAAAATGGGTTTTAATGACACCGGTGACGACGACGGGGAAACGTAATAGAAAAAAAGTCAACAGTTTAAAACTGTTTGCAGTGTATCGCGCGTTTTTCTGCGCGCACCGGAGGGCTTCGCGTCGTCGTTATTTCCTTAAGGACTCGCGGCCCCCGAGAGCAGATAAAGTCGCAATACCGTTTTATATATATATATATATAAATGTACGCGTTGTTTTTTCACTTTTTTTTCCTCCCCCTACACTTTTGTTTTGTCTTAACGGTAAATGACTGCCCGGGGATATATTATTATACGCGTATAACGAGATTTTTTTTTATATTTCATTCGTCGTCGGCACGGGGAAAAAGAAATTGGTACAATGAAATACGCGGGGAACGCTGTTACCAGGACGGTTAACAGATCCCTTCCCCGCTCGGGTTAACACACTTTTTTTTTTCGTTAAATTATTCATAATTTTTTTTTTTTTTCGTACACTACAAATAGAGTTGCCGCCGATGTTTATATTTGAATAAGTTTCGCTTGGACGACAACAGTTCGGATTTTCTGATGTCCGTCCAATGTAATGAGTTTCGACTGGACGGCCAAATGTGATTCACGAGATTGTCTCCACGAAGTCTCCCCCTCTGTATTCACGCGAAAACCGTAAGTACTAACTAACGCAGGCGTTTAGGAATCGTTAAAGCAGAAATTACGATAAATTTCTGTAATTACAGATAATTTTGCGATTTCTTGGAGAGGGTAGGATCAACGACTTATATAAAAGTTGCAAAAAGCGAGAGAGAAAAACGGACTTATTGTTGTTCGAATAACGTTTCGTTCGTTTATTTATTTGAAATATAGACATTTTTAATGTACATTCATTTATTATATTCTACAGTCATTATATAACTCAACAATATTGTATATCTTTAGTCTTAAAAATTATTCAAACATTTTTTTTTTTTTTAAACATTATTTTAACGATCTGTCCGTAAATTGTGTTTATTTCAGTTGAAATTTATAAAATGAAGCGATATTACATAATTACAGTTTTGAATCACAAATACCTTTTACGAATCATCAAACATATTTAATATAGCGGTATCCAAAACGAATTCCGTTTTCTTAAGTTAATTTTGAAAGGCCAACACGTCCAGAAGAATAAAATAATGTGCGGGGGGGGGCACGTCGCTGATCTGACCGTTGAATTTAATAAAGAAAACGCACAGTGTATATTATGACCTGTAACTAGACGCGCACTGGAGTACTATAGACGTTGAAAAATAAAATGAAATACTCGAATTGATAAATGACTAAAATATATTGTTATTTATGACGGTAAGTGAAATCACTACAAATCGTTGCAGTTACAATTGCGATAACAAACAGGTTTTGAAGTGATCGTTTAGTAAAATGATGTATTATTCCCCCTTGTACATTATAAACCGTATTAATCAATACAGAGATACGTTAAATATATAACTAAAAAAAAAAATATATATATACATATTTCTTTCTAATTGCAATTGCAGACACTGTTTTCTTTAAACTATTTAAATAAAATAACGTATTCGATGAAATTGGGAGCTAAATTTCATTATTATAAAGGCGAATACGGCGTCGACTCGAACAACTTGTATTTCGAAGACTTTCCAGGATTGTTCCGCGAATGGTGGAAATATAAAAAAAAAAAATTATTGTTTCCACTTTAATTTTTAGTATTAAAATGTATTCCGATGGTTTTTTTTTATTTGTCACACCACATGGTTGTGATTGAATTGTTCAATGTATTCTAGTGTATTTAATCATCGGAGCATGAGATTCTTCGGTTTGGCTCAATAACAAAGCAACATTAAAAATATATGCATATACTACTTTACATTATACTCTGGACAAATACGTGTTTTTAAATATTTCAACGACTAAAAACTTGCTCGTCATCCAAAAAATTAGATTTTCGAAATAAAAAATTTTGTTAAAAATACTTCTCTATTGCGAACAAAAGTTCTCGTGTCGAGCACGTATTTGTGAAGGGGAAGCCATAATAACCCATAGCCCATTACACCAAATTGGATGCTTAATTAGCATTTTATTATATTAAAACTGTATAATTATACGACTATAATAATACACCGACGTTTGGACTGAAAAATCATTCTCAACATTGAGAACATATTTGATATTTAAATTTGTTTCTTAATTCGAATTACGTTAATTATTGAAACGATTATTTTTAATTATAACGCGTATTTATTGACATTATCTCTTCACATTCAACTTAAATGTACTATTTGTCTTCGCTCGTACGTTTCCTTTTATGTTATTATTACTTTCTGCTTCGTTACGGATTAATGTTGAAGACGGGGCAAGAGTGTGGTTTAACATCGTCAAACGCTCTCAATCGTGTAACAGACATACCAGTAGGTTTTATAAAATGAGCGAAATTTCGTTAAAATGAAAAATTGACTTAAATTATGTAAAAAAAAAAAAAAAATTTTGTTCATAAACGAGTTTATTGTATATACGTTTTAACAGATATAAACGTATTACTTCACACGCGCACGCACACAAATTTTCGTTTCTAGAATATTCCCAAAGGAAAAAAAATTATAGCTGAAACGTTAACGGTCAAAAATACGTGCTCGACTCGCACAAATAATAAATAATTTTACGTATATCGCGGCTACGTATTTCACAATGACACATTTTTGCTGGTTTTTACCATACACGCCGCAGCATCCACATTATACACGGTACCGAAATCCTCTCGCCCAACGTGGTGTGCACATGTGCGTCGTCTCGTATAGATGACCTATGGTATGGTCGCGGAAGACCACCACACGGGTCGGTATATTTTTATATTTCTTTCTTCGTCGTCCTCGTCCTCGTTTAAAACGTACGGAATGATTAAAATAGTAACCGAAATCATTTCGCCTTCCCGCGTGTCTCGTTATTGTATATGTGCCATAAGCACCGTAAAAAAGAATCCACCGATATCGGGGACTCTCTCTTTCTTATCGGTTTTCATAGCCCATCATAGCACGCACATTATAAATATATCGATTTCATTCGTTCCGGTGTCGCATATACGTACAACACACGGTAGACAACAACAAGACTTAACATATTTATATTAGGTACGGTCGCGTTGCGTATTTTTCCGTCTCTATTTTATATTCGTATATGTAAAAAAAAACCTACCTACCACCGGGGGGACGTTTTGTGTAACGTCCAGAAAAACAGCATTTTGCACTTACTTCGCGCCATTCGAAATATGTTTCGTTATATGATGTCACGCGCGTGTGTGATGTTTAATCGTCTACAGCATAAAATACTCGAAAGACTGTATGTGTGTGCGTGTGTGTGTATAGGAAGCTTGTGCGTTTTTTTTTCTACTCATTTTTTTCGAAACTTACATTGTTTCCCAAGACGTAAAGCACCGACGCAGTGTATTCTCCATTCATATACTGCGCAGAGAAATATGGACTCAAGAAAACTCGTCCCGCGGCTCTCTCTCTCATACGCGTTCAAACAAATTTATGATAATGTTTTTTTTTTTTTCATTTTTGTCGGCAAATTTTACAAAATCCGCCAAACGCAATAAATACTTTCCCATACGTTATAAACTCCGAGTTTTACTGGTATTTGACCGCTTTGAATGCGCGTCGGTTCGACCGATTTACAATAGAGAGAAAGCGGAAGAAAAAATAACACAAAAGACAATTAGTCGTCAAACGACTGTAGAAGCGTAAAACAATCTCGTATCCGCGAAAATCTCGTTATTTTTTCTGATGAAAATATCGTTTCGAAAACGGAGATTCGATATATACACCGTCGTGACGATACAATAGATAATTTTTTTTCTCTTTGACACGACACTACCACTACTCGCCTCGTTTCGCTAAAAAAAACCGCACTACCGTATAACTGACCGACGTTCTTATACGACGATAAAGTGTAGATCGAGTTCTTGTACGTATAGGACGAAGGAAAGTTTATTGACTGAAAACTCCGTTTACATATCATTCGGTTTCCCGAATTATAAAAATGCATCGGGGACCCCGTTGTGCGACGTCACGGACACCGTGTACAAAGTTGTTTTTTCATTCTACAAATTCTCCGTTCGTCAAGGCTTCTGATGAAATATCAACGAGACTTTCGCGTAGTCGTGGTAAGTATAATTATTATTAATGTTGTGACACACAACGGCCACCGGCGGGAAAGCGGCAAATCTTTGCGTAGGTCTACGCGACGCGAACATCACTCGTGGCCGCGCGTTAACGAACCCGAAGAAGAATCAGTGAAAAAACACGTGTTAATATAATCATAACATTATAATATGCGTGCGTGTGCGTGTGTAATACGTGATAGTAGTGGAAGAGGGGGTCCGGTTGATAAATGACTCGAATGGTACCGCGCGCACGTATTTACGTGGACCGCGACGATCAGAGAGGAGAGACGCGCCGCGGTCAGAAAAATGAATAATAGTCGTGTGTGTTTGTGTCCCCGAACTCGGCACGTATAATTCGATATTTGTATAAAATATTCGTTGTACGCGCCGGTCTAAACGGCGGGGAATGGAAATTGTCCGTAAACTACTCTTGTATTAATTTACGAGAAAAAAAAAAAATCGTCTTTCGACAAATGCGCCCGTTCGACTGCTTCCTTGTAGAGAGATACGACTTCATAAGAAAACGTAACGTTCTAAAAAAAAAAAAAAAATGTCCGATAATAACCCACACTGTAGATAGCAGAGCCGTAGACAGGGTTTTCAGCCCCTTCCCCTCCCAAAATGTCATATATTTTTTTGATACTTACGCATTTATATTTGATTCCGAAAATAAATAAAAATAAATAAATAACGGATTTCGTTTACACTCGCTACATTACTCCATGAAGGTTCATTTTCACCGAACACTTCATCGTAAAATGTTAACGAAATTGGTTTGAAACGTGAAAATTTGGTTTTAATAATGGCCTTTTGTCATTGCCGCCTAAAGTAGCCCATGCGAGCCTATACTGTACGTTTCGTCGCGTTTTCTACTGTTCACATCTTTGAAACTTTTTTTTTATCTTCCGAGACGCGCGCGCGTATACTGCATGATTTCCGGATGAATCGTACGAGCGCCGATAGAAGCTGTTACTACGCGACACGGACTGAACTCGCTGCTAGAGCGTTTTCCCTTCGTCTGCCTGTGGCGGGGGACTTTTGAATAAACGTATTATTTTTTTTCGACGTACGACGGTCGTCTCGCAAACCGCCTGAGATATACCTCCTCCGACGGAGACGACGACGCGGTCAGATTGGTTTAAACGTAATGTAGACACGCGATCTCACATTTTCCTCCGGACGATTACCGCGATCTCCGTTTCGTATCGTATTAAGCCGTTCGTCGTACGTTGTGCGCGACCGGGGCCGGATCGGAAGTAATTCCGATTGTCCGATGTATATTGAATTTATCCGCCCGATCCAATCAATCCGGCCGGCTGTTTCATCCCTTTGTCTGCTGTATCCGCGACGCGATCCAATAACGCGTGGACAGTCCATATATTTTATAATACAGTCTCACCCACCCTCAGAGAAGTCGTCGTATTATTAGATATGCTAACGTATATATAAAACTCTCGGACTGCACTGTATCGTGGAGGACGGGGAGGGAGACAAATCGCTTCTGCCGCGTATAACGCGATTGTAGCGAAATCGTTTCAATAATAAAATTATTATAATATATCGCGCGTCGACGGTGTACATATAATGCACGTTTGCACAATAATATAATATAGAAATGCTCGTGTACAGCTATTCGCGTCCGTATTACCTTGTGAGACATATCGTAATCGATAATGGATCGCACGCGTCCTCTGACTGTTTCTCGTCGATATCGCTGTTTAAATCACACGAGCTCGTCACAGTATTTCTGTTGTCGCTTTAACAAATTTATATTAAACAAAAAGGTACGGCGAACCGGTTTCGCTTGGATGAAGATTTAAGAGTTTTATCATTACGAGATAAATCGCATTGCGTTCAATGAGCGAAGAGCTTCGGCGCGTAATATTATTGAACAAATGAAATTATTTGAAATGTTTATAAAAGAAAATCGTGACTGACGATTTCCAAGGGTTTTTTTTCTTAGTATATAGTTGAAATAAATATATTAAATGTTATATTAAATGTTTAAACTTTAAAACCGAAAATTACCTTTTTTTTATGAATACCTCGAAATAGCTCAAAATTATGTCTGCTGGATATTTCGATGTGGCCATTGATTACGAAGGAGGAATAACGCGATATTGGACGAAATCTCGTTTTTACCGTTTTTATGGCAGTCATTTTTCGATAGTCTATTTTTCTCCGCACACGGTTGAAATACAGTATTATTAGAAAATGATCAATTAGATGGACGATTTACAATATGAATGTAAAAATCGGAGCGCTCCTTCTGGTAGAATTTTCCAATAATGACATAATAAAAATACATCGTTGCAGTAATATCCTGCAATACATTCCGCTCAGAATCGAAAAAACTCTAAAATTGTATACGAGTAATTCACCGTAACGACATCCGCAACGCCCACGAATCGCTATAATTTTCTGTTTCTTTTTTTTTTCGATTATTTTTTTACTTCACGGTAGAGTACAAATTTAACGTTTACTGCAATATCGAATCGAGAACGAATTAAGTGGAGAAAATAAAAAAATATATATAACAATAAATAAATATATATACTTCGCTCGTATATTTGGAGCCCACGCCGGTAAACTTTCCGCCCGAATCCGACACAGACACCTATATGATTATAAATTCATCATAATATAATAAATAAACGTGGCGAGTACACAGTGGTATTTTACAACCTTGAACCTTTGTACAAAAAAAAAAATCAGCATGCGTTACTTACATCTATACGTTGAAAACTCGAATTTATAGCTTAAACGCTTGTATTTATAATACGAGCTGACGTCATACATACTGTGTTAGCGCAGCGATAATTATTATTTCTTTTCGAAAATGCCATTACCACCTATCGTTTGTACGCCACTACGTGCTGTAATGAACCAAAATTATATTCGACCATTTACAATAATGTATTATTTATTATCGTGTCTATATTTTATATGTATATAAATATTTGTTACGCGTACTGATTTACAAATTGAAAACGTTTATCGATTTGTTTTCTTTTCGTATAATTTGAAAAGTAATCATATAAATTATACGAATAAGTTAGATTCGAATCCCCTCCTTACCACCACACACACGTTCATTAAACACAAACGATTGCGTTGATTCAAGTGCACATGACGCATAAATCGCGTATATTATTATTATTATTATTATGTACAAAAATTCGTTTTTTGTCTAATTAAAATAACTATACATTTATATATACGACGTTATATTATATAAAATGTACTCGGTGGTTAAAAAAAATGGTGTCGTCCTATTTCCAGAGTGTGCATTAAAAAAAAACAAAACGACATTTAACTTTTATTTTATTTTTTATTAATAATTTAATTGGATAATATATTGCGTCCATACACGTATATTGCAGAGATAACGGGGGTTTTTTTTTTAAAGGAACTTTAGATCCCTATAAAGAGTTAAGGACAATTCCAGATACTTTATTCTCTCGCATTATTATGGTCGCCACTACCCGAATCGCTAGCCATCGTCATCAGCCTGTGATCCACGACAATGCGGGAAGAATACCGTCTTGTATGTCCTACAACCGCTTTTTTTTCCAATCTGAATTCCGATTAAATACTCCAGCTGGTCATCGAAGTATTCGGGTATT
The DNA here is from genome assembly GCA_032441825.1 of Chaetogeoica ovagalla. Taxonomy (NCBI): domain Eukaryota; kingdom Metazoa; phylum Arthropoda; class Insecta; order Hemiptera; family Aphididae; genus Chaetogeoica; species Chaetogeoica ovagalla. The sequence continues at coordinate 1,027,643 of CM063724.1, read as the reverse complement.
AAACGATTGTCTGGTATGTCGTTTTGGGCAACGAACGAGCGCACCGATCAGAAAATGATGTTGGCGGTGTCGTATCGGTAGGACCAAAGGTGTTAATTCGGTATTAAGGACAGCTGCTCTTCTAATATTAGAACGCAAATGAATTTTAATAGATTTTTACTGACGCTATTATTTCCCGTAACCCGCCTATGGATTTAAAACGCGTCACTTCGCGCTCTCTGTTTGCTAAAACATTCCGTTTCATTCGATTGAAATGAATTCATATTTTATTTCTCGTGGTTTATAATATCGGAACGTATTCCGCGACGACGCCCGATAAAACGTTTCAACGCGTTTAAAAAAAAAAAAACTTCCGTCGCTGTTCGAATCGCCGCGCACTAACCGGACTCTCGATACACGCACAGCTTCGTGTGTACGAAACACTGTTTTAAACGTTCGACTCGGCTCCGTAGACATATAATATTACCGTCGAAATAAAAAACCTGTGTAATTTTTTTCAATCGCGCGTTTTTACTTACCGCATTATTTGTAGAGCCAGCCTATAATATAACATTAATTATTATATATACGCGGGACAGTGGAAGCTGTTCCGATAATGTATATTGGCTAAAAGTTTTTCACTCCACTGTTATGGCGTGTAAGTAGTCCGAAAATATAAAATTATCGTGTTACGTTTACGTTAAAAAAATAAATAAATACCATTCTAACACCGCGTCGATATCTTAAATGAATATTAAATGTGACGTTTATACGGGCGCTCGCGCTCGTGTGTATAACATTTAAGTATAAAACGTAACCGAATTTACTAGAAAAACGAGACTATATAATAATACGTTCGCGGGCATAAATGCGAGTAGTTTTGACTACGTTATTCACTGTGAGTATGAAAATAAAACCCCCGCGGTAGAGGGGTTTGCTCGTAGACAGGAGCAAATAATAATAAAACGTATTTTTCTTTTAAATATTTTCCGTATGAAATTCGATTGAAAACAAAATTGTTTTCTATACTTACAAACCGTTCGACATTCGACACATAAATTACGGTCATTTAAACTTATAACGGAAATATAACTACTAGGGCGTTTTAAACGCGAACGTAAAAAAAAATGCCCGCGGATGGCTATTAAACAGATGCCGTATAAATACGCGTATTCCTATAGTTCAAATCGTGATCATAATATCGAACTGTTAAAACTCTAATCTGATTATTTGTAACGTGAATTTTTTTTTTTTTTTTTTTACATACTCGCGACGATCGGTTTTCTTTTGACACGTCGTCGCGTTTGCAAAACGATTTAAAACGCGGAGACGAAATAATAACAATAGTGAACTGTCGCATATTTATTAAAAAAACTCTCGAGTTAATTTTTTGCCCGTAACGCTTATACAATTTCGTTGATAGATGATTTTCTTTCAAAAAAATAACGAAGAAAAATCGAACAATATAGGGAGATTCAGGGCAAAACACGCGATCGCGCACGGAGATCGAATCCACAATCGCTCTGCAACATCGTAAAGTGCGCTAAATGTGTTTTGCGGATTTTGTTTTTTTGATTTTAACAGTCAAAATTAAGTCCGTCATCGGTAATAACGCCCGAGGTATGTGGGGGAGTAGTCGTCTCGAGGCCGAATTCAAACTGATTTCCGTAGGGGAAAAAAATTAACACATTTTTTTCCTCTCACACATTCTCTCTTTCTCTAACACGAGTTCGCAACCGTTTTATAACTAAATAATACATTCGATGGCGCAAAAGAGCGCGTTATTATTTTTCCCATTCGTCGTCACTCGTAAAGCCGTAATTATACGACGTTTGTATCGCGTTTAATTAATCGAAAAATGTAGGAAAAAAAAAAAAAAAGAACAAACGAACAATTAACCATTATTATACGACTAAATATTATTACGTGCGTACGGGGAAACGACGCGTGTAATAATAATATTATCAAATTAAATCTAGAAAACATCATCCGTATCCAACGGTTATAATATGACGGCGCAACAGGCGGGCGGGCACGGGATGAGCCAGCGAAAAATATTATATTTCTTTTTTTTTCCTCCCGATCTGGCCTTTGTTTTTCACACCGCTCACGACGTTTTGAACGCGTAATAGATTCGCCGTTGTTTTTGCGCAATTCACGTATAATATAATATAATATACAACCACCCCACACCCATCACACTCGAAATTCTGTTGATTATAAAAACTCGGCAGAAAACTTACTGAAATTACGTTACGTTTCCCCGATTTCCTCGACCGTAAATCACATTACGCGGCGCGTGTATATATACAAAAAAAAAACTATACTTAAATTTTTAAATCTACGAAAAAACAAAAAAAAATTTCCCCAGAGTGTTAACTATTATGCTCGTATTATGCAAAACGGTGCGCGTTTTTGTGAAAATTCTTTTACGGAATCGCGTTTTGATAGCGATAATCGTCGTCAACGACGATTTGCCAACACGTGACCAATTCGTTTCGAAAACGTATAAAATTCAGATTTTCAACAACGGTAACGGTAGTGTTTTAATTTTTTTTTTTTTTGTTGAAAATTCAATTACAAAATCATCGAATGATTTTAAGAGTAATACGATATTGCGAGACATTTCTACATTTCTTCATAATCATTAATCTAACGCGCTGTTTCTTCATAGAGTGTATAATATAATATTATATAGTATTTAACAAACGATTTCCCCGTACACGCAATACGTCGTCTATTTTTATTCGTATTCGTTTCTCAAATTAAAATCGTATTAATTTATCTTTTGCTCGTTATTATTATTATCATTATTATTGTTATTATTATTTTTGCCGGTCCTACAAAATTAACGTCGGACGACGTGTGTCCATTCTAAATATCGTCTTAATCACATTTTGCGTATACCTATCCGCGATATTAAAAATAACGTTAAAACGATTTTAGTATTATATTTATATATAAATATATTTAATTTCGCTTCGGATTCCATTTACCGTTCAGTCGTCCTTCTACAATCGACTACACTTGAAAATCCTGTGCGTGTCACGATAAATGTTCGGACACTCACAATTCCATTTCGGATTCCGTATTCGGAATATAAGTAAAAAATACTATTTGAAAACTCAAAAATATGTGTGCGTGTAAAAAAAAAAAAAAAAAAAAAAAGTACAAAATATAATACAGAAATATCAATGGTTCATCTCCTCCGACACTTGATCGCAATTAGCGCAATTATCTACACGCCATAGTAGGTATTTCGGAGGTGAGTGACCCACGAAGATTCGATCTTTAAAAACGGCTTTGTATCGACCGATGTGATTGTGCAAATTATTCGTCAAGTATTATATATTGTAATGAATAGACGATTCAGTTCGATTTCCCTCCCTCCCCCCCCCCCGACTAAAACGGTTTCATTAGTTTCTAAACGAGATTTGTATATTATGATATATGCACTGGGAATATTTTTTTCTTCGATCGTCACTGTTCGGAGGATAGATTCAGTTCGTCCAATCAAACATTCAATCGCGATAATTTCTCGTCTGCGTACTCGAGTACGCTATTTTCTTACCGGGGGATTTCTTCTTTCACGCGACCCGGGAACGTTTAAAAACGTATTTTTTCGACCCGTCCGTTTAGCGGAGAATTCAATTTTCATTCGGTTCAGCCGTCTTTGGGGCGGAGGAATGCGTTTTACGCGCGGCGACTTCTCCGTCGCCCGTTACGACCACCACGCGGTTTGCCGTCAAAAGAAATTTTCCTATTCCTTCCGGCCACAATATACATAATAAAAAAAAATCGTCCCGGGAGTTGTTTTTTTTTTAATCGCGTAAATTAATTTTAACCCGATAACTACAGTTACACCTATTCAGAAAAATGAATTTATCGTTCGCAGTTCGCCACGCGTGCAGCGCTAGTGCACGAGAATACGTCGTAAACGAGCAAACTTTTCAATAACTGTACAAGTAGACGACGGTTCGTTTTTTTCTCTCCGTCTATCCTCTGGCTTCCACCAAAAAAGAAAGAAAAACGCGTTTAATAATTGAAAACTTTGTAAACGGCGGCGTTTACAAAACGAGACTCCCGGAAACTTTTGGGCGAAATTCGTGTTTGTTTTCGATATGCGTGCCCGCCGCGGTGCTGTACACCTCGTCGTACGTATTTTTAATTACAAAACGGCATAACACTAATATTATATAAATATACGCACGCTTATATCGGTTTTAGTGATCTATTCTCGCGGGCGTATTCACCACGCGATTCGTTTCGAGTGCCCCGTCGTCTTCGTCGTCGTCGTCGTCCCGGAAATCGTTTTCCGAAACGATAGATCCGTCGTATCTTTTAATGGATCTCGGTAAAACGGCTATATTGAGCAGTACACTCACTTTTACCCCTTCGATAACCGTTTTATTCGTTCGCATATCGGTAGTGTTATTTTTTTTTTTCTATCATGTAGAACTCGTCGACTCAAACGTTTTACTATTTTATAATAGCTTAAAGTTACAAAGTTTTGTATTTATTAAAAAACGACGACTCGGAAGTGTATAATTGTACACGGCGTCCAGTGACGTGTAACCGATAAATATGTAACATTCGCATCGTCGGAAAATCTTTATACGTATTGCAGCAGAGGCGTATTTAAGAAATCTCACTAACCGGGATGGTATTTCGTCGATATTTGATGATACCAATAGCAATATAATTATTGCAAACAAAACGTAGTGAGTGCTTAATATCGCTGGTTATTTTATAGAAAAAATTTAACTCATCGTTTCTAACGTGATTTGAAATCGGAATTTCATTTTTAAAACATACAATAGATATTACATCGTAATCGCATTTTTATTTCTTTTTAATATCGTAAGCGGAAAAGAAAAAATTTTAACTGACAACAATTATAGTGTATAATTGTAATACGATGTACAAATATTAATTATTATTCTCGCGTATATTTTTAATTCATTTTAGACATTATATTTTACATTTTAGAAAATACGTTTTTACGTTACGCGAATTTACGAGGTCGTCGGTCGTTAACGAATTAATTAGTTAAAATTCCGTTATTTTTCCAAACTGTTGTGCTCAAAGTAAAACTCGTTACGATTTGCATTTTTACTTAAATGTACAACGTGAACTTAACGATGTATTATTTAAAATTATAAAATTACTTGGAAAAATTAACTTTCATTCGATGTATCACGATTAATACGGTGGAAATTTTTCCGTTTTCTTTGATAAAAACAAAAAAAAAACCATTTGCGTTGGACAACACAACTCGATAATACAGTCAGAATCGTCGACCGAGTTGACTATTAAATTTGTTTCGAATTTATTCGAAATAAAATAATAGATTCCGGGTATAAGTAGAGAGCAGATTTTTTTGGAGGATTTTTTTTTACATATTTTTTACCGTTTGTACGCATTTCGACGGGGGTGAAAAGAAAACGTGAACGATTTATTCGTAGAAAAAAATTTATTATTTAGCGTATTTTAGACGTTAGAGAATATTTTCCGAATATATTATAAATATTGCGCGTAAAAAGAGCATTTCCCTTCACCTCCTCTCCTCAGCATATTTCATCGGTTTTTTTAATGGAATATTAAGAGAGATCGTTCTCATCTGTGCGTCATGTTATATTATATTTTCCGACTTTTATAAAACGCGAAAATCCGCTCTCCGCGGTAATTACCAACAAATCCATCAACGATTAACGCGCGTATTATAACGCGGTACGCTAAAAAATTAAACACACACCGTTACGATATTCGTCAAACGATACGTGTTTTAATTTTCTTATTGAGGAGAAGAAGAAAAATAAAAACAGAATCATTTCCGTTGGTCTCTGATTATCGGATGGATCTATCGACATCGATTATTTAATCGATTCTAGAAATCTTATGGAGCCTTATTATCGCTTCGTTCAGTGACCGTATTCCATTTCCTCTCGTTTTATTCAAAAATTATTCATCGTTCTTGACAGTGCGTCTGTTTTTCGTGTCATTTTACGTATTACACACTTTTCAGTGACAAACATAACAACAGCGCAACGATCCGTCGCCGGTACACAAATCGAGCATTACATAATTTCGTACTACACGTAATGCGTATGCCGTGTTAAAAACACAAAAATGGGAGGCCCCGCTTCTTGGATTTTTTTTTTTTTTCATAATTTGTAGTCGTCATGTAAATTTTTTTTTTTTTTTTAGATAAATATCTTTTGAATCGTTTTTTCTTTCTCTTTATAAGAACTATTTTATTTTTTCCCAAAACGTTTAGTAAACGTCGTTCAATCGCGATAAAAAAGAAAAAAAAAATATATATATATGTATTTCATCGTCTCGCGCGTGATGGTCAATACAGTCCAATCAATAACTCCGTTTCGACACGATCGTTGTCGCAGCACATTTCGGCAATCCGATGAGAGCGGATAGAGGAGACACGCGGTTTTTACGCGGCCAGAGCGTTGGAACGGAAGTGCGGATTTTCCCGCCTTTGTCGGACGAGACGAGACAATACACACGCCCGGTACCGGGTATATCGAAGATTCAAAGGGTTGGGTACCGTGGGAGCTGTGCGTGTGGACCGACCGAGAGAATATTGTCCGACACGGTGTTTGCTTGCGGTACAATGCACGGGTGTACGCGCGCGTCCGTCATATAAGAGGACGATCCGCCGCACGTTGGCCGCGTGTGGTCGTCAAAACGCGCGCGCTACACAAAAAAAAAAACGTACTGAAAACGACCATTGTGTGTGCAATCACCGCCGATTCCGTGTTTTTAATGCGACACGGTCGATTATTATATACGTGTGTATTGTCCGGTGTGTTTTCTGTGTGTGTGTGTGTGCGTTTCACGGACATCGCTCGCGTTTCCTGCACCGCGGGCCCCACCCGGATCGTCGTAGCGTTTTCGCTCGCGCGTCGTGTAAAAACGGTTCGTCCCGGCCATGTCCCGTAACTCGTATTCCGTCGTTTGTGCGCAGCTCATCATCGCCGTAGATTACGTATTTCCCGAGCGCTTCGAACAGTGTAGAGAGAAGAGAGTGAGTGAGTGAGAAATAGAAAAACACCGAGCGACGGCGGGGCTTTGTACTCTAAAAAGCCAAGGAGAATTGTTTCATCGTGTTTTAATAAATTTATAAAAATTCGTATTTGCGTAATTGGTTTTTTTTTTTTTTATACGAACACATCCATAAAAATGGCGACAAAACATTCGACGGATATTCGAAAGAGTGGGTAAACCTATACGACGACCTATTATGTGTAAATCGTTACGTTTACAATACATTGCCGTTTACGTTTCGCAAAGGTTATAAATTCCGGGATTTGACAGCGCTGTGTATTAGACACAATAACCTTAGACGAAACCCGTCGTGCGCGTTATGTATAAAAATCCGATCAAATATACATCCCCGTACTCGGATATTCGTTAGAACGCGAATATTCCGATACGCGTGTTTTCGCGCTTATTACACGCCGAATATTAAATATTAACGGTTTCGAAAAAAAAAACAAAAAAAAAATTGTTTATATTTTGGTCAATTACGGCAATTTCTCGGCGACGAAATCGACTGATACACGCGCGAATGGAGAAAAAAAGAGGCGAACGAAAACTCGCAGTCAAAACGAGCTCTCTACATAATATGGCCGCCTTTGCGCCGCCGAGTATTGCGACGAGCGCTGTACACATAGAAAGATCCTTTGGAATCGCGATGTAAAAAGAGCGACTATAACGGAAAATCGTTTTAAACGGTAGAATTTTTTTATTCACGTACGTACAACAGTGCACACTCGATTATAGAGAATTTTTTAAAATGTCTCTTTACCTATTGCCTATATTGCAAAAGAAACCCGACAGATCCGTTTTTTAAGCACTACTCACCTTATTGTATAGCATGTAATAAGGTAAGAATACTATAAGGGGAACAATTCGTTTATATTTATTATTATTCACTTTAATATAATGTACATCCATAAAAAAAAAATAATCTAATTTAAAATGCATACGTATTTTTTGCAGTCATTTTACGTAAAATGTACACGGGAAATTTTTGTTCTTTGAAAGGGAACGAGTGAAATTTTAAACCGCGATTCGTCGGAAATCCAAAGCGACTTACGCATATCATTTTTAAGAGACGCACACAGGCGAGCAAATGAAACCGTAGAATGACGGAGAAAAATCGGTATTAGATGTACCGCGTAAATGCATAGAAAATGTTAAAAAAAAAAAAATCCGAGACGTTTTCGTTTATAAAACCGTTTTACCGAAGAAAGAATCTCGTACGAAGGCCACACATTTTTTTCTCACTTAAGACACCGAATTTTTACGCACGAAATAAATTACAATAATATATTTATACACGCAATAACAGAACTGCTTTTAATATTATAAAAAGTTACGAGATTTTAAAAAGCTTTTTAAGTAAATTAAAGATTTTTTTTTTTTAAAACAGATGCGTTATATTAAATTAATATTTTGTGTAAAAATTTTAGTATCTAAACCAGAGCGGTTCTTCTTTCGAGTTTTTGACGGACGCTGTGATAAAAAAAAAGGCGAGTATCGAATATGAAAACCAATGTGGAAAAAAAAATGAGAAAGTGTCTAATTTGATTCTTGGATTTGAAAAAAAAGTGCGCAGTAATTCCTCGCTCATCCGATTCAATTAAATTTTTTCTAATACAAATAATTCTATAGAACGTTTTATAATAAATATTATTTCCATATTAACCGTCACAATATTTTTCCGCGTTTTATTTACTTATTCCGTTCGCCGTGAGTTGAAAATGATTTAGTCAAAAATCAAAATTATGATTATATGTACACACTTCAGAATTCTTTCGCGTTCGCCAAGCAATATTAATTGTTCCGATGAGAATCGTATGTAGTAGCTGTTCTCATTAAATTCAAATGTTTCGTTATTATTTAATAATAATAATAATAATAATAATAATAATAATAATAATAATAATAATAACAATAATATATCGATACGCATTATACCTTAACGATTTGTAAATTAATATATGTTTTTTTTCCAATATCGCGGTTTGTCTTCCATCCGTCCACACACAGAAATAAAAAAAAAATCCCGAATACGCCCATATTCGCATGTTATATTTTTTATGGACTAATAATTTTATAGAATAACAACTGTGTACGTGTAACGCTATAAAATCCGTACGTTATTCGATATTATACGAATAAATTGTATATTATTAGTATATATCTCATATATTGGAAATAATCTATAAACATTAATTTCGTTTTTTTTCTTCTGATCTTATCTCCTTTTCCGTAAAAGTGAATTTATTATGTACAATTTATAAAGCGTTACGCTCTACGCGTTACGCATTAAAATAATAATAATAATAATAATAATAATAATAATAATAATAATAATAATAATAATAATAATAACAACACAAAATTATTCATTATTAAACGATTTTTATAGCGTTAGCACGCACACACTTTTGTGTTCCGGGCCGTATTACCATTTATTTTTATTGCGTTCCGTCTCGTAAAATTAAATACACCTACCCGAATGCCGGGGAATAATAAAATGCAAATTCTCGATGATTTAACTTTTACACAGTTTAAATATATTCGGTTTATCTAAATAAATAGTCCGTATGGCTCAGAGCAATGTATTATATCGTATTGTATAGTTAATTAATACGTCGTCGTCGTTGGAAAAAATAATAAAAATAAATAAATATATAAAATGAACCATCATCAGTCGGCGTCTGTGGACCGAGTCGTACTAAATTATTGGTGCTAGTGTCATTGATGGAAGAAAAAAAAACCAGTTTTCGTAATTTGACTGGTTGTTGTTACGATAACGAGTGAAGAAAACCGGCAGTGGATACACACACATTTTTTTTTTTTTTTTTGCCGTTTTCGATAAACGAATATTCAAACGAATTTCGCCACGAGCTGGCCAAAATTGTGTAAAATATTTAAAAAAAAAAAAAACGTTCTAAAAATATTTCAGATATAATGACAGAATCTTTTACGACGAACAAAATAATAATAATAATAATAAAAAAATCGCGTTTTTATATCGGAAATTAATATTTTCATTTCTAAATTGATTATATTAAAAAAAAATAATAATAATAATCGTTTCTTTTTAAATTAACACTTTTGTTATATATATATATATACAAAAAAATAGTCTTTTGAGACTCCGGTACGAGAATATTTATATCCGTCATAAGACGACGGATATTAAAACAAACTATACGCGTACAAGCGTATAGTTATATATATATATATATATATATATATATATATATTATGTAGAAAAATATATGGCTCGTAATAAATTTAAAAATTATAAATAGTCGTACGTGAAAAAAAAAGAAAACCAAAGAACCGCCGACCCACAAAAATAAGATGAACGGACGTCGCTTACATATTATATTGTATGTACAAATATATACGCAATTAAATATTCATTAAGACCATTAAGTATAGGTATAAAAATATAATATATAACTCATTCAAGGTCGCTATAAAGGAATACAAATACAGCTACTTGCAGCGTATAAACACGCTGTTTTTTTTTTTTTTTTTTTTTTTTGACTATTTTAGTAGCTCGCGTGCGCGCGTAAACATAATAATATTAAAAGAACGAAAAACAAAAAATTAAATTTATTAACACGTGAAAGAAATTTTGAAATTAAACGAAATCTAAAATTAACACTCGCGAGTAATATAAATTTGTGTTCTCATATACATATACGATTACAATACGATCGTTTACAGAAATATTTCCAATCGGTTTTTTAAGACACGAGAGTCGACGCACCAACCTATTTACAATAATTATGGGCCATTTACAAAGCCGTTGTTATCGTTTAATTATTATTAAAAACCAATCGGTTGTTTACGATGTCGGAACGAAATACAAATCGAATTCGCGATAAAAGGAAATTTAAAAAATATTATTATGAAAAAAAAAAAAAAAAAAAAGTGTAAAACGCGAGTGGAAAAACGCGTGTTCGAATATTATAATACGTGTGCCATAACGCGATTATTCGAAGTCGGATATTTTCCACGATTTTTTCGTTTTTCCGCATGCACAAGCGCGGTCGATATATTCGCCTATTACAACAACCTAAAGAAAAAACGTTTATTTTTCCGTTATAAGCGAAAAAAACGTCACCCCGGTCACGAGGTCCGCTAACGAAAATGTGGTAAATAATTTTTTTTCCTCGACCGGCTTTTAATTTTTTTTTTTCTTTTAACAACTGTTCGGGATAAATAACATTCGCGAACTGTTTCAAAACGGTTTTCGAAGACACCGCGTTGTGTTCGGGATGCATTCCGCCGTCTTTTTTCAGCGTGTCAACGACAAAGGAGAGAGAGAGAGAGAGAGAGGAGAGCGGGGATTTTGCGGAACGAAAAGAAAATCCGTTCTCTCGGTTTAGGCGCGAAAAAAAAAGAAAAAGCAAATCCGTTTTCCGACAATTTCGACAACACACATATACGCACCGGGGGTCGCGAGAAATATTATTGAAAGGCCGTAGTAAGTAGAAAAAAACAAGCTCTTTCCGCCGAATTCCCACAACGTTCGTTTGGTCTCCGGTGAAAAACGTCGGCGACGGCTTTAGGTCGATCGATACGAAGATCAAAGATCGATCCGCTGGAATTCGTTAGTACCGCGCGCGCGTCAACGCCACTGCCGCGGCGACGATTTTCGATTAGTTATTTTGACATTATTGACCCGCCGCGAGACTCACGGCGTACACACACGTTCGGCCCCTCCCCCCCCCCGTCACCGTCACTCTCTGGCTGTCCGTTTTTTTTTTTTTTTTTACCACGGGCGGCGGTCAAATATACGAACCGATTATTATTTTATATCCGTACGCACTATACACCACGAAATCGTGTTTAATCGCGAAAAAAAAAATTATCTTTATACACATATATATATTATATATCTCGTGTACACAGCGCGCGTTTATTTGGAAGGTAGTCCAAAAAAAAAAAAATAAATAAATAAATAAATAATAAAAAAACTTTGGGCACGATTTTGGTGTGGTGTACGTCTTCGTCATAGTCGTCGTCGTCGTAGTCGTCGTCGTCGTCGTCGTGCCCAGTGCAATTACCGGGCCCGGCTCTCGGTTATATATACGCGTACAGACCGCGAGGTACATTTTTTTATTATTATTATTATTCGTTATTCACTCTTTATTTTAAGGATCTCATTTCAGACGAGTAACGATAATAACAGGTCAGTGACGGGATAATATCTTCTACACATGACTACGGTTTGTTTGTGTGTGTGTGTGTGTATACACGTAATAAGCGCGAGCGCGCGCTCGTGTACACATGTACACATACCTTGTTAGCGTACCGCCCACAGCCGGTCAGGATTTTTAGGCCACACGTCGTCGTCTCGTTATACTATTTTTTTTTATTCTCTCCCGGTATATAATGATTACCTATATATATATATATATATATATATATGTGTATATACCCTGGTTAAGGTAACGTTCATCGCGTACTTAAATTGGTAAAGGTTTTTTTTTCGGTCCGTCGCCGTTGTTGTTTTTTCTAATAATAATTTTTTCCCCTCTCATTCTCCTCTCCCCGCCATTCATACTGTTTATCTTATTCGTACGATGTTATTATTATTACGATACGTACACGAAGGACACGTTTCGAATTCAATAACCGATTACTGCCGACGAAGTGGATTGAACGTATACCGCGTTTCGTATATACCGCGGGGTGTATATTATAGCGTTTTTAGACTGTCCGTATAAAAAGAAGAAAAAAACAATGAAAACGCGCGCGGGCCAACGGAACAGACGATATTTGCACGTTCCGGAGTAACGGCGTTCTTCGAAATTGAATTAACTACAAAATCAAAAAATTCGCCAATGTATTTCAAAACTACGGATAAATATACTTTTTTTTCTCGCAATAATAATAACGACAAACGAATGTTTATAAACCAGTGGTTCTCGATTGGTGATACGTAGCGCGTGAGATGTTTTTCCGTTCCGCTCTCACGCGGAATTTTTTCGAATGCGAAAAAACTTTTAACTTAAAAATTCAAAAAAACAAACAAACGATTGGGTCGCGTTTTAACTTGCAACGAACGAACGGACGTAGAGGAGAGTGACATTGGTCGCAGCGACAACAGCGTTTTCCAAGAATGCTACAAATGATTAAAGGAGTGCCAGCTAATAATAATAGTCATTGATTGAGTTAGTCTTTTTTTTTTTGCTACCGTAATAAGTCCGTAATATTTTTTTCTTTCTCGATTAGCCGCAATTCCGTATCTCACTCTTCAGAAGGGATTCGTGTTAAAACGATCAAAAAAAAAATTCCAGTTTTTACTCGCAAACTTTATAAAACGATTTACAGATTTTAACCGTTTACTGATTGTTCAGTTCGACGTCTCAGCACTATATGCGGTTTCGCGACTGTAGTATACGAGGAAATACATACAAGTACAAAATATAATTCGCACACAATAGCTGAACTACTGAAAAAGCTGAACTTTCTCAAGTGCGATTCGAAATAAGCTCTGATTATTATAATACACAAACGAACGTCCGTTTTGTACTCAGTATGATTGTTAAATCGATCTTCGACCATGATATGATATCGTCCGAACACGGTTGTATGACATTTTTTCTTTTTTTGCAAATCCATTTTTCGCCCGTGAAAAAATCACGGTAAAAATACACTATTGAAACGATCCTATTTGAACTTATAATTATTCATTCTATCACTATACGCGCCGCGTTATTAGATCGCGTTGTCAGTCCGACGATTGGCATTAGTATCGATAATTTGTCAGAAGGCGAAATCGGTTCCGAGTAGGAATAGACATTTTTAACTGATATGGGAAAATGACGAGCCAAGAGTGATTGCGTGTTACAGCAGTTGAATACGGGAGAGATAAATTTTCCATGAAATCATAAAATATACGACTATAAGACTGGAAGGACGGTTACAAAAACATATTGTTTTTCCGAATATGACGAATTTGTTGATAAAAAAAAAAAAAACTATTAACTTACTTCGGTCATAACATTAACAATTATAATTATTTTTTATATATCGTAATTTTAACAATAGTATTTATAATACACGATTTATTTTATAGTAATATTTATTTGCTTTTTGTGTGTAAAAAAATACAATGTGAAAACACGAATATGTCGATAAAAATTTTATGATTTCTTATACTGTCAGGATGGGGAAAACAGTGTCCGAACATCACATGTATTGTTGAAAAAAATTTAAATACGAATATAATATTTTATACAATTTTTTTATGTTGCGCCGGCCAATACGGTAAATATCGAATTGGGTTTTTATTCGATTTTTTTATTTTTTATTTGTATACGAGGGAGAACACGAGGTTTCGTTATTTTCCGAACGTTTACTATTCTGCAGAACGAGAGAGTAAATAAAATTTCTTTTTTTTTAAACTCTTATCAAATAAAGTATTATTTTTTACGGCGTAAATCGTCGTGCTGTGAGTAAATCCGTCGGCCGTCACCGTCGTCGTTTGCATAAAATTAGACGAGACATTGTATAATAAAAAAAAGACACTCGTCCGAATCGTTTAAAAAAAAAATAAATATATGCACGTATACGCGTTTGATTAAAATAATAATAATAATAAAATCGATAACTGGACACCACCACGCGTTTTATAAACGTTTCAAACGTTGTTCAATATAAATATTACGTTATTTAATTTTTTTTTTTTTGTTGTCGCGAGATTTCAACATTAAAACCGTTAACGTATATATATGACGTTATTATCATTTGTAAACCGCGCGTATTATAAACGTCAATTCACTCTAAACGCGATATTATTTTTAATACGTTTTTTTTTTTTAAAAATTTTTCTCGCAGCAAAGTGCCACGAGCCGCATGGACCGATTGGGAAACCTCAACGATCTCATCGATTTCTGGCTTCAGATCGGCTAATCTTCAAATGCTATCAAAACAAAAAAGTATAATAATAATAATAATAATCTATCGAACGGATTTCGATTAGAAGTCCAATCACTCGTCCGACTCTTGCAACGTACGAGCGTATTTGGATTTACGCTTACGGCTGGTCATTTAAATTTTATATGTATTTTTTTTGTTTCGTTTTTCAGAAACTTATTGGCGCGATCAATCGCGAAAAAACGTATTTTTCGTCCGTCAATATCGATTTTGTTTTTATTCTGTAATATTTTAGATACCCCGCCGCAGCGATAGGAACGTATTGGTTTTACAGCGAATTTTAGTTTTTATTATGCGCGTTTTTATATACTTAAAAGTTCTATTATGAGGAGTGCTTCGATAATTCAGTGGTAATTGACGACGCGTAATGCCGTGTCATTTGTAAACGTTGCGGGCAATATCCGGTGATATTTTATAAGTACCTGCGCTCGTTTTTTTTTTTTTTTTTTACTCACTAAATGTATTTTTCAATTATTTGATTTTTCAAACAGGTTCTCCTCCGCGTATCCATCTGTATAAACGGCATCACAGTGTACACACTTTGTAGTGTTTGTTCTGTAGACACGAGTCCGCGTTTCACACGCGTTGTCTAATTTACTGCTGACGCATTTCGTATTTATCACTTCGAGTCTTCCTTGTTAGGAAAAATTTCCTCGTGTTTCTTTTTTTTTTTTTTAACGTATTCCGACGTAGGTATACATTTTTAACGATATACAAACAACGACAGTTTAATCGAAAATATTCTAAATTTCCACTATTATTCGTCCAATAGATTAACACTAATCGGTTTTTTATTTTTCTCTCCAAAGGACTTTATAAAAACACTGCGGGTGTGTTCAAAAAAAAAAAAAAAATTCACCGACTACTCGATCGTCGGCTTTTTGTCCGTTTGGTCTGCGTAAGAGAAAAAATTGCCCGGGACTCGAAATACGCTGTCTCAGTCCGCCCCTGCGCGAAGATTGTGTTATCAGAGGCGAATTTTCGAAAGGTGGAGAGGGGCGAGAGATGAGATAGTTTTTCAATATTTGAATCATCGGGTGGTTTCGATTTCTCATCCCTCGGTCATGATATGTTATCGTCCACCCTTATCGTGTACCATTATTCTAAATAGAGTTCCTTCCTCGCCGTCCACTGCAGACCTACCAATGATTCATGATTCGAAATAGTTTTTAGATTATATATAATACGGGGTGAATGGTGATTAAGTGTACAAAATATCCGTCGGAAATTTTACATCTCAAATGCAACTAAAAAGTTCCTATTGACCACGAATGGATTCTCAAGTATAAAAGGTAGAAATTACTGTTTTTTCTTTTTCGGAAAAAAAAACATGATTTTTCTCCTGGAACCAGCCATATGTCTTGATTAGTCGTACAGTAAATTTTAAAACTCGGGAGCTCCCCTTCAACGTCAGATATAATTTTACAAACGGCAAAGAAAGGCCGTTTAAATTTTTTTTTTTTTTTTTTAGGCCAAGAGGGGTTTAAAACCAGGTCGACCTCCCAATAAATGTTCATTATAACCCCCACTGTGTATTATAACCGCGTTTATATAATTATTATATTATATGTGTATATACTTCTACTTATATACACAATATCCAACCCATTGAAGTGCTGTACGATTTAATAAGGAAACGGTTAGGTTCGATGTTACTTTCGATCGAAAACTGTCGGTTCTCGATGATATTGCTGCGAACAGATGCTCTCGTCTGCTGGGAACTTACCGCGGGAATCATTATTAAGTCATTAATACTATACGTACGTGCACCACGTAATAGTATACCATTATTATTATTATTATTATTATTACGACAGCCGGCATTGTGTATAATAACACAAACGCAATTGAAAACCCACCAAGAAGTATGGAGAATGTGTGTGTGTGTGTGTAACACGAATATCTAAAAAAATTCCGGAAAAAAAAATTGATAATAAACCGAAAAAAAAATAGTTTAAACAGGAAGAGGAAAGAAAACGGCCCTGCAGAAGACCGGAATAGAATCATAAACGGGAGCTTAAAAGAACCGTCATGAGCGACCGAGAGAAATGTGAAGAGAGAACGAAATTTAACCAATTTTACGATTGTAAAAAAAAAGAAAATATACGAAGAACAATAAGTGTGTAAATGAAAATTTTTTGGATATCGTATAAATAATCGAAAACGTAATACACATATGCGTAGATAGAGAAACTCTAATCGAACGGGATCGTTTCGGGTCTGAGATGAAAAAGAAGAAGGGGGCAAGAAATGAAATTATATACAAACGTATATGTGTACGGCGAACAGCAAGTTCAAGGTAACGAGTCAATTTCTGATCGCTAACGCGGGTGGTCATAATATCGTCGTCATTATATCCATTGGACGCGTAACTCGTTATTTAAAATAATTAAACTATAACCACTGATATTCGAGTACACGCTGCACGGTCAGCTCGACCCTAAAATTATCTACACTAGTTAATAAAATAAAAAAAAAACACCCAGATTTTGTTTATATATATATATAAATAATAATAATAATAATAAATAAGTCGCTATAAAATAAATCTTAGTCTTACGACTCGACGGCGAAAACCGCGTATAAAACAATATACACGTTAACGCTCTTTGCAGTCCCTTCGGATTTACCGGCGTTTCTGACACTTAATTCCGGGACGGGGGACGGGGCATTTAAAAACGCATTTGTCGTGGGGGAAAAAAAAAGGTAAAGTTGTTGTAGTGAATTACTTGGACAAAGATTTTAGAGTTTTGTTATATTATACGATATAAATCTGAAAGCAAATCATTTTAAATCAAAGCAAGAAATGTCAAGACTCTTGGATAAAACAAACGTAATTTTCCATAAAAAAAGAAAAATATGTATACGCGATGTCGAAAGATTGAAACGTTTATAGAAGAAAAATTGTGACTAACGATTTTCGAGATTTTTTCGAATACAGTCAAAATAACGCGTACGTCTGACATTGTATTGAATTGTCGAACCTTAAAACCATTGATTAACTGTTTTATTTTAATTAAATACCTCAACATGTATAATTTCTATCGAAATAGCTCAAAACTGAAAGAAATTTTTTCCCTTAATATAATACAAATAGTTACATATTCGGTGAATATTTCAAGTTTCTATTTTCAAAATATATAAAAAAAAAAAATAGTTTCGAAATCACGAAGAAATGATAATCGATTTTGACGAAATGTAATTTATCGGGTAATTTTCTCTTGACGCTTGACAAAAAAATATTGACAAAATCGAAAACTGACCTGTTTAAATTACCAATACCAAATACAATTTGCTACCTGAAACCAGGTATGACTCTAAAGATCGGAGCGCTCCTTCTGGTAGAATTTTTGAGTACAGACATAAAATGAGAAAAAAGAAACAAAAACATATCATTGTAAAACCAATACGTCTCGTTCCGCTCAGAATCTCACAAAAGAGGAATAATAATAATAAAAAAGAAAAAATTGTGTTTATTTAAACATTTAAAAGTTACGTATTATTATCGTAACGCGTCGTATGTTTATAGTGTTCGGAAATAAAAAAAAAAAGTTAATTATCTTTTTTCCAAAATCGATTCCGTGACAGAATCATGGCGATGCCGCACTGTGGATAATTCCGCGCGAAAATATTAATTTATTAATATAAACTGGAATTCGGGAGAAGAAAAAAACGACGGGAATTCGCTTTATACGTATTATTTATGTTATATAAAAGTGACAAACAACAAAAAGAAAAAGAACGAAAGATCCCCGAGGGAGATGAGCGGCGGCGTATAACGGTGCTCTTGTTCGGATTACGATATACGCTGCACGCTCCTCAGACGTCCGTGTGTCATCACCAGCTACTGGAAATCCACTACAATTTCCGTGTCAATATTTATTACGCGTTATTTGTACGACCGTTTTTCCGAAATCGTACGAGACATTGTGTTTGTACGACGAAAACACTGAAGACGGGCCGTATTATTATGTCTTCAGACCATGCACACCGTAGGTAAAAAAAAAAAAAAAAAAAAAAACGGAATTAATTTAAAAAAAAATAATAATAAACGAATACGTAACGTGGCCATCGTGTTCCGGTGTTCGTACGACATTATAAAAAGAAAAAGCGTTGAAAAAGACCAACCGGCCATATTTTATTGCGTTTAACAACGATAACACGTTAGGAGGTTTAAGAGTGGATAGTATTATAATTTTATCGCGTATACATAAGTTAGCGAATATTATATTTATTTCGGAAATTTATAACGCAGTAAAATCCGATGTACTGTATAATTTGCGTACGGCGCCGTGGTTCTTCTCGCGGAGGGGACATGCGAATATCGTCTGTCGTGTGTATGTGTGGGGGAAAGGGGAAGGACAAGTGTTATAGAGAGAGTTTATATTTCCTTAAACCGTGTGAGACACGTTGTGTGAACACGAAAATTATTGGTTTGGCTGATGTCCAGACGACGATCCCCAGTTCTAAACTTTTTACACACACACACTCTCTCTCTCTCTCTCACTCTCTCTCGTTCTGCTCCGCCGAGTCCGGAGCAGGAGGCGCTAAGAATTTACGATCTTTTATTGGCGGTGATTTTTTTTTTTTTTTTTTTTCGTTATCGTGGCAAACGAACTCGTATATTCGTATATTACACGAGAAATGAAATTTTAGGTACGAAAAAAAAAAATCAAAACAAATAACGTCGAAAGATTTCAAAAAACAAAAAAAAACCGCGTTAATTTTCGCATTTTTTTTTTCGAACGTATCGTTTATAATATAGGAAATTCGTTGAACGCGTATTGTACCCGAGTGCAAATAGTCACAGTCATATTACACGTAACTGTATAACATATCTGTACGAAATGTTTTATCTTATCTACTCGAATTCTTACAATATAATTACAAAACGTTTTTGAATACGTAGCGTAGAAAAAAATAAAATAAAAATATTACGTTACTTTTAAACGAGTAATTTCGATAATTGAAGTGTCAAATATTGTTAATCGTTTGAATTTGTTTTAAGTGGACGATAATGACATCGACGTATTTTTTGTTTGGCGTTATTTATGGCGTATTAGAATCCGATCGTTACGCGATATGAACAAAACCGGCTCGTACTGATAATTCGTTACGAAATTATTTCAATTTTTCGCACGTTTTCGCGGAGGAGATACATTTCCGACAATATCGTCGTCGTTGCCGCACAGAAATGATAAAACTGATAAAATTTTAAATCGAAAAAAATTACATAATCGTTAAAAAGTCCTGCAGATTCCAGACGGTAATGTCAAAATTTCTCCTTTTTCACCTTTAAATTTTACAGTACAAGGCTATTTTGCCACCACAATAACCGATAACGGTATCACTGGTTGACATTTTGATATAGATGTACACGAGTACGAGGCCCAGGGAGAAAATTTTAATATTTTTTTAGTTTTCACATAGTGTCTATATAGTGAAGTGTTCCTTTTTTTCTTTTTAAGTTATTGTATGTACTTAAACATCCACGCGCGTACGTGTATACAAAATATCTACTAAAACACTGATCACGTCGCGGTCAAATAGGAGTTTTAAAATTGAAAGTAATTTAACGTAAATTATTATTATTATTATTATTAATATACGCGCGTTATATACGGCCTCAAAAAAAAAAAAAAAAAAAATTTCTTAGAAACAATATCGTATATTAGACGTTTAATAATTATTATTTTCCTAACTCGTTTTCATATTCGCAATCAGCGCGGGGCTATAACTAATAACGTTATTACCCAAGGCATAAAACAAAAAAAAAAAATAATGCGTTAGTAATACAAATATGTAAATACGAAATATAAATCAAAACGTATGTTTTACAACTTTTACTAATATATTTAAAACGTATACGTTTATTATATTATTATTTATTTAATATTTTTTTGTCAGTAATAATACGTTTATGTAATACATCACTCTTGACGTTCTATGTTAGTTTAACAAATTGAAATAGGTATTTTAATATTTTTTCTAAAGTCATTAATTTTGTTGTTGTTCTTTTTTTTAATTTTAATTCGACAAATACGTAAAAAATAAAAATAAATATATTTTCGGCCCACTCTACCGAACACGGTTTTATTGTGAATAATAAATTGGACTAATAACAATTTTAACGTACACACACAAAGGATAAACGGATTACGTTTAAATTTTATAAACTATATACGAATAAAATATACATTTATATATATATATATATATATATTTATCAATATACATTTAATTCGAGTGCGTACTGCGTTAGTACTGCAGTGTGGGCGGTATGGACCGAGTTCCAAAAAGTCGACTTTTGAATTATTTATATATTAAAAATACGAGCTTAAGTTACCTAACGGCGAACAAAGTGCTTTGATACAAAACGTGCGATGTTTTATTTATTACGTTAAATTATCTCAGATTTTATAAAATAAAATATGCGCTATAATATTTGTCGTATACTCATCTCATTCGATACTGTTTAATCCTTTTACGACATCGCGTATCGCGTTTACACTCGAAGTTTCCGATTAATTCTAGTTTACGACGGACACGCGAATTACAACGGTGTTTACTTAATAAAATTATTTCATTTAAATATACGTGAATTTAATTCAATTTTTGTTTTTTTTTTTTTTTTTTTGTTGGTATTTACCGTTAAATAATTTACAAACTATACGGGGCCCCGAAAAATTGCGAAACACCACCGTTTGATCCGACGTTTTTCGCAGGTTCTTTATTTGGAAAAAAAACACGGATAATTTTGAAAAATACAAAATCGACTGCTATTAATAAACGGGTTTTTAGTCAATACATAATATTATGGCTTGTGTGTGCAAACAATATGCCGTACATTAAATATCTTAAGAATCTTCTCGACACTGCGCAACGCGGAGAGTTGTTCGTCCGTTCGGACATCACATATAATATATAGTCGTTAAATTTCCGTTTCGCCAAACGCCCATTACTCATATCATACTCAAAGCTTTGTAACGTTAATATTTCTCCCTTTTGAACGACAAAAACGATTGTAAATTTTCGTAAAATCGTATATAACGTACGCGCGGTTTCGATATATAACACGCGAGTATTATTTTTTTATTATTATTATTATTATTATTATTGTTCTAAAACAACACGTCGATTTCCAGCGATCCGGTGTACGTATATAAATGATATATACGGACGCGTATAGAGATTTAACGAAAAAGGAAAAAAAAAACCGATAGACTTCATAGTCGTTGTCTATACTATACTTTGATTGATTACACATCGATGCCCTTCAAAAAAACTAAACCGATCCGTATACGTTCGTATAGAGAGAGTGATCGTAATGCAAAGAACAGCATTTGGAACGCTATCACGGCGATAACGGATTATAATTAATACTTTTCCCCCCGTCGTTTACATATTATATTAATATTATCGTTTTTCCAAACCAGCATTTATCGCTTCTCTTCGTTCCTAGACCGTATACGAGTCGTGTGCGAACGCACACATTAATATTTCAACGTTTTTTTTTATTGCGTAGAAAAAAAAACGCCCCTCACTCTATTCCATATTATATTGTATAGCGTTACACGCGCATATAATTATTAAATATTAAACCAACGTTCTATTTCCAAATAGAATTTTTCTAGTTTATTTTTTTATAATTTTACCTAGACACTTCGAGAGAAAGGAGGAAAAAAGCCGATTGTTATACTAAAACGTACGTACTGTACGACTGTCGACGTGTGCTAAAGTGATCAGATTCAGAGGCTGCGCGATATTTCGAGTTATTTAAATATCTCCGACGATATTTCTTAAACGTTTTGGATTTAAATACGTTTTTTTGTCCTCCTCCCTCATCCCGGTAACTAACCGATAGATAGTTCGTTTCTGTTTTCTACCCCGGTTCTTAAAAAAAAAAAACATTTCGTCGGAAATAAAAAAAAAACATTTTTCTCTCTCTCTCTTTCTCTCCGAAACAATTTACGGTAGAACATTAAGACCATATCATTCGTTAAATATACGCGTTTCTTAAGGATTCAAATGTCGACCTATATAGTTTTTAGACGTGTCGTCACCCAAAACTTAAAATATTATGCACAGTTAATCGCTAGTTGAAATTATTCCGTTTGGTCGCTAACGTATGAATCTTTTTCGAATATTTAATTATTTCCCATCGTCTGGTCATATTGTTAAAAAGTGTTGTGTATATTTATCCGTTTATATATGTTTGTAACACGAATAATATTATATGTACATAATATGCTCGTATATATTTTAACGAATACGCGTGTCGTCTCGTCCAATGATTTCTACGAAATGTTTATTTTGTAATATTCCGATAATTATTCGAGTATTCTTTGACCTCGTATATTATATATGTATATATATATTTTTTTTTTTATTTAACGACCGATTAGAAAACGCGTTATTGTCGTACTACTCGTACCGCTGTAGTGAAAACGACGCCGATTCGTTTTTGATTACATTTTTTTACAATATATTTCAATAATATTATAGCGTTCCTCGTCTGTGGAGCAATGTACGTCTGCGACGATAAACGTTTTTTTTCCTTTTATGCGTTTCTCCACATTTATTATAATATTATACGCGTTTGCAAAAAGAAAAAACAAAGTCGTGTTAATAATAATATCGTTTTCATTGCGTCAAAACTGAATATTAAATACAAACGAACGTTTATAATTTCGATTAAAAACATTTCGCCAGTCGCGTACCAAGTGTGGGGTGAACACTATTCGACTATTATCCAAACAGTTTTTTTTTTTTTACGGAATGTCACTGATAATGTGTTTCACGTTTTCGCCACAACCTGTCGTCGTATTGTTTCCAAACAAAATATTTTCCCCTATTTTCGAAAATATAAATATATTATAACGTGTAATTTATAAATATATACTATAAACACTATGCTATGAGGATAATAATCACGCGTATGTACGATAGACTGCAGTGTATATCGTATAATTATATAATACGTAAACGAACGCGATGATGTATAGATATCGTCGTTTAAACTGGGCTTTCGTGTCGTGCCATCAATTATAATATGTATGGTATAATAGTGTACGACGGCGTACACGTACACAGAGTGTGTTATCCCTACAGGACGATCCATTAATTTATCAGTGAATAATAAAGATTTTTAAATGCCTATATATATATATATATTTTTTAGTTTAAAAAATAAGTGAAAAAAATTTTAAAAATAATTTTGATGTTTTATTGGAAAACGTTTGATTTTCGAGAATTTCGTCGAGATTTTTAGTGGTGAATATTTTTCGTTTATTTAAATCGATATCGGTTTTTTCCCCTTCCCCTCCCCGTATTAACTGTTCTTAACGATAAAGTACGAATTTATACGATAAATTGTACACGTGAAAAAAAAAATGCTTAAATAAATTTGAAATGTATGAGGAGAAAAGCGATTCCGCGGGATCCGCGGCTCGTGCAGGTATTATCGTTCACTTCTACAATACAATGTACAAGGACAATACACCGAAAATCCGTATGACGCGAGGACGATCCCTGCAGGATGCTGCGACGGGTACGATATCTCATATAAATATTATGATAAATACCGAGTCTTATATTGTGTAATAATGGCATGTCATAAAACACGGTGTACGACGGGATCGATAGGTATACGGTTGAAAACGTCAAAAAATACGTGATTGATAATGAATAATCGACGCTGCTACGGTATAAAAAAAAAAATCCGTTTGGCGAATATAAACTCGTGTATGGAAAAAAAAATTGTCTCTCTCTCTCTCTCTCTATTCGTATTTCGATGTCCAGCAGTAAATATATCATTCAAATACGTATTGGATACAGTCATATATATATATATATATTATATATATACCGGAGTTTATTATAATATTTTCTCCTTTTGCTCCCCCGGGCGACACGCGCGCACGCTGCAGTCGTAAAAAACCGACGCTCGTCGCCGCGACGTGTTCCCGCCGACAATGGCTGCAATAGCGGCGAACGCAATAACGACGAGCCGTTTGTTATTTTCCCCGAAAATAACGGGTGAACGATTTTTCATTTTATTTGTACGCGTTAGCGTGTGTGCGCGTGTGTGTATAACGCACGGCGAAAGAAAAAAAAAACGTCGCGCGCGTAACCCGGTGTAAAATATTGCCGTTTTCCGAATAGTAATTTGTACGACACGACGATACGATGCGTGTGGTGTGTGCGAATGGAGAGACGACGACAAATCGTTAGGAGAAAACGGAAACACTACAACGATACATCCAATACGATGGATCGTGCAACGACGGAACGGCGAGGTGTAACATTTCGTCAGTGCGGCCCAGCGTTTAAAGGCCGTTTCAATCGGTACGTCAATTTGATCTGGTTTTAGAGATCGCGCGATTCTCGGGACATTACGCCAGTGTTCTCGTGCCCGAAATGAACGGCTAACAAAATGCCAACGTGTCCGGCGGACGTACGCTGTGTGAATGTCAACTGCCGGATTTTGGATGATGTGCCGCGTAGATCTGCCAAAGCGTCGCTTTCTCGGTGACGATTCAATCGACACTCCGACGGACGAGGAGATCAGAACGCGGTCTCTGAATACGCCGTCCCGTACTTAGACGGACACACTGGATCGTCGTCTCACGGGCGATTGAGATGATGCAAACGCGTTTCCGAACCGTCAATACGCCTTAGTTAAAGAAATAACGCCGAAGGCAAATTGAAATGTAATTACCGTGCGTATGCGGACAAGCCTGCAGCAGTAAACTGTCTCCTACTCATCCCCCCCTCCCCAATTGCCGATCGTATTTATTAAAACAAACGATGGCTCTCTACAACGGGACGGTTGTACTCGTATAATGTACCACGCGATGTTGTCGGTCAGAATATTAAAAATCGAAATCCTAATGTGTTTAAAATCTACCCCCATCGAGTTGTAGTGAAAATAAAATAGGCAAATTACCGGTGAACGGTGTGATATTGTTAAATATCAACTCGCCTATTAAATTTACTACAATATTTATTAATTTTAGAAGATTAACTCGGGACCACGAGTTCGAGAATCTTAATGTCGCAGTATATGTTTTTTTTAATTATAATACATTGATTATTTCTTACCTGATGTATCCGATATGTTTATTCATTTTCAGGCGATATAGGTATTTGAAATAAAATAATTAAAAAATAACTGAGTGAATTTCTTTAATTTATATTTATAACATTTTAACTTTATGACGATTTAAAAAAACTATTGGATTACTCGAGGGTTCAAAAAGGAGTGTGGTTTTAGACGCGGGCGACGGACCGAGAGATGTCCGTCGTCGATATTATATTAATTATTTTTTTATCAAAATGTCAATAATGATAGACACTCTGTTATTTACAATTTATAATAAATACAACGGAATTTAACACAGAGTGGCCATCATTACAGAGTAAAACAAAACGTGAGAAAAAAAATTGTTATTCTATCATTAACCCATACACATAGGTCAGATAAGACTTAGAAGTGTTAGAATTATATCGTCAGAGGCGACTGATGAATTACAACTTTTCCCGCAACTCAAACTCACCGTCCTAATTATACATTAATTATTATATTAATTTTCAAATTTAAACAAATTCCATTTAAATCTTAACATTCCCATAACCTTGGAATCTTTTAATATATAATAACTAACAAGTTCCGTTAAAAAAATCAATTAAATAATAACTTTTTATTATTATTATTATTATTATTATTATATTTTAATCGTCAAATATCATTGGGTAAATTGCACGATATAAAATATTATACACAGTGATAATATAGCTGGTTAGGTAAGTAAACGAGATCGTGTCTTGTAGGACTAGGTGTAGGACTTAGGATGGTCGATCTCACAGAGTCAGTAGTGTATAGGGAGAAGATTTATCACATAATAAATTGGTGGTGCTAAACAATATGTGCGCCAATACGTTCGTTTTACCGCGCGCCCGCGTCATATATTTTATCGTTACTTTCGATTTCGCGTATTTTTTCCTTTTTTAATTTGCGTTCGCATTTAATTTTTTTCAATTAACAACATTCGTGTAAATTACAGAGAAGTGGACGTTTTTCGCATCGAGTGCCAACATTTCGCAATCGAATTCTTTGAAAATGTGTTCGCGTACATACGTACACTATATATTATTTACTAAGGGAATTCTACTAAACAAGGAATATGTTTTGGCGATCCTTCAAAAAAATCATCATCGTCGATTTCGTGAGACCACTTCCGCTACGATTTCCAAATACCGCGTTGATAATACAAATTTTTTTTTTTGATTTTATCTTAAATCCAAAAACACACACACAACAATCAAAACTACAAACTATTATTATTTGTTATATATACTCATAAATAATGATTTTTTTTGTATTTTTAAAAAAAATATTTATTAAAATAAACTCTATATAAACATTGGCTCGAATAACGGAAAGGGGGGGATTGCCCTTACACCGGTTCCCCCTTCGGATAACGTCTATACAAATATAATACACAATTTTGAAAACACACGACGCGTTCGAAACACCGTTCGGATTTGCGTGTTTTGTTTCCCGACACGACATTTTAATAATTTTATCGTCTCGATCGTTAACACATTTCCCCGTATGCGGAGCGACGTGTTGTTTGTACTCGTACTACAGTACGTAATAATAATAATAATAAAAATATATTGTCCAGTCGTTCGTAAAATATTTATATATCGCAACATCGGACTGTACGCACATAATAATAATAATAATAATAATAATAATAATAATAATAATAATAATAATAATAATAATAATAATAATAATAACAATAATAATAACAATGTGGCGGTGTACGCGAACGCGTTAAAACAAACATATCGTTAGGAGAATATTTTGACGGATTCGAAAATTCGTTGTTGTTATTATTATTATTATTATTCAAACGATTTTAAACTTATCGCGTTTTATTTTTCCTTTCTTTTTCGTTCTTTCGTTAACGATACGGTGTTCGACGTTACTAATAAATAATTTACGTAAAAATGACAATATTCGCGTTAACAACGCGTCGTCATTCATGAGTTTGAAATTTCGAACGTAATGGAAAAAAAAAAAAAAACGAAAACAAACAAAAAATGTACGCGCGAGTTCTTATAATACGACTAAAAAGGTGTTGAGTAGTAGATATAAGGGGTAGGAAAAAAAACACTTTATCAGTCGTGTATATACGAACGAATACAAGACAAGCGTTTTTTGCTTTTTTATACATAGGTTACATCGTGTTGACATTGTCGTCGATGGTCGTCACACGGACGCTATTTATATACACGAATATATTATTTCAGTATACGTTCGTTAAAATATATACGTACATATAAATTATGACACCTCGGTGTAAAATTGGCAATAGAACGAAATAATTTTTATAGAAAGTAATAAAAACCAAAATCACTGTCCGAAATATCTGGTCTAAATTGTCCTAACGCGAAGGCTTCAAAACCCGATAAAAAAAAAAACCGTATTAAATTTTTTAATAATACAATTCGACGTCAATGAGAATTTCGCGTTTTTTCCATCTTTAGAACGTCTAAGGTAATGTTTTTCTAGCTAGAATTGTAACTAAGCGAAAATACTACGGCAAAAACGCGTCCACGCCAATGACATCGAGTGTGACTTAATTGCAAAGAAATTTTATTCTACAACGGTACAATACGAGATAAACTGTATATTATACACGAAATCTATTAAATCAAATTTTTCGCCGTACATTTAATATAAGCGATGTTTAAAAAAAAAAAAATAATAATAATTGTTTTTACTCCCCTCGCAGGAAACTAGGAGGGCGTACGTCACTGATTATTATTTGTTTTTACACACGAGTATTACACACGCGTACGAGCGTCGTAATTGACGTATATTCGTCACCGCGTTTGTTGGCTAAACAAAAAAAACCGAAAACGAAACGATTTAACTTGCACACCGTATTGATTGCGAGGGGAACATTTGGCCGAACTTTTCGGCGCAGACAGGGCAAATTACAAGTATTTTCACCCCGAGAACAATCACAGGTGTTCGTATTATCGTACAATATATGTTATTAATATTTTGTTTAAGATATCGGTAAAACGAAAATAATAAGCGTTTAGAAGAAAACACCGAATGCGTGTCTAAATGTGAATATTTAAAAATTGCCTTCGGTAAATTTTCCGTAATAATTTTTCCCACGGATTAATTCTTGCAGTACTTTAAGAAAATAGTAAAAAAAAAAAAACATATATCGAAAAAACTCGTCGTTAGTAGGACGTAACTTATAAATATTTTTTTGCCGGGTTATAAGACTATAATATGGGAAGAAACAACCGATAATAAACGAAAGCAAAAATCCTGTTTTGTGTGTGTGTGTGTGTGTGTGTGAAACGTCGCGCGTCTGCGTTGATCTCGTTTTAGCTTCGGATAAAAAATGTCTTCTTCTCCGGAATTCGCCGGCGCTTGAATTCGCATCGACAATCATTAAATAATAAAAATTGCTAAAGAAAGAGAAAAAAACGTTCGCGCTTTAACTTAATTAAAAAAAAAAAAAAACTGCAAGTGATAAATTTAACGTGATAATAACGACGTGTTGTAATTATTTCTTTTCGTCTCCGCACGTATTCGTTTTTATTCTTTTTTTTTTTTTTACTGACGACTACATTAAAATATGGTCGAAACCGCGATAGTAAAAATAAATATAAATCCAATACAACTCTTATACACGTTTTTATTCGTGTACGGAAAAGAAAATTATTGAATACCACCCACTGTTGTTCTTTTCTCTGTTATTTTTATATTAACATTTTTTCTAAATCGTACATTCACAACCATTGCAGTAGACTCAAATCCCGATGGTTTTTTTATTATTATTTCTTTTTCGCCTTAACGGACTCTGTGTGAATAATAGTTGTAATTTTAAAACTAATCCGGAGAAACCGAACACGTTTATGAGGGAATATAATAAATATTATTATTGATTCCGTTGTGTTTTCATCGCGTTCCGAAACGATATCATGATATGTAAATTTATGTTAAATTCGAATTCAACGTTTCCTCCAGTGCGAAATATTATTGTATATTATTTGCACTTACACGATCTCCTCGCGGGTAGGTCAACGACTGCAGTTATTGTATTTCAAAAGAAAAAAATTCATACTTATACATTTTTTTCCTCCGTCATCATTACTATCAATTACGGTGGCATCTACATAAGAAGAAGAAGAAGAAGAAGAAAAAAAAACGTATTTAATAATAATGTGAGAATTAAAGAATTCCGTTGGTTCCGCAGTTTATTGAATAACCGACGACGACTATATAAGAACGATTAAGTGACGTCGAACGTCACGACACGGCATGAGAACCTCGAAACGGCGCGCGCGTTTATGATTTTTCTTTTTCCAATATCCAAAGGAATTGTGCGGTACTGTTTTTTTGTATATATATATTAATTCGGAAAATCGAAGAATTCACAAGATTAAACGACGAGATATTATATTTAATTGCATATACTATACGCGTTTCCGTGTATATTACACGACGAACATAAAAATAACAGTGGAAAATGAAAAACAAAGAAAAGAGTTGACGAGAAAATTAGTTTATAATATATATATATATATAATAATAATTGAAAACGACTTTTTTTTTTTTTATATATATATATAAACTAATGACAATTACGATTTTTTCCATTATGATTACCGATTATTAAAAATATCATCATTTTATTGTGCTCGTCGGCGGCGGACGTCCGTCAAAGACATGCTTTACAATTTTACGATACGAGTCGAGTACGGAATACAAAAAATAAATATCTATTCTCTTAACCACAGTCTATATACGTATAAATTATTATGTCATAAATCGCCTGTGGTACGACGTTATTGAAGTAAAATAATACTTTAGGAGAAATAATACGCGGTATTATACATATGGATGGATGGAAGAACGTCGTCCATCCGAACGTTTCGACAATATCCGAACGGTGGTTTTTTTTTTCTAAAGGATCTCCAAATCGCTGTTCGGAACGTTCACCATATTTTTCATCCGTTTCGCGCGGGGGACCAAAAATCAATTTCGAATAATCAAATTCGTTATTTATCGGCTAATAAATACGACCGAAACGACGCATACTAATCGGTTCATTACAAACGCCTTGTCGCGCGATGCGCCGCCGATATTACGAATGAGAAAATGTCGTTATTACGTTCGGTTTTTTACGATTTTTCATTATTTTTTTCCCCCCATCGGAAAATTCGCCGTGCGCAGTTATAACGCCGCGGTACGGCATTAGAACACCGAAACCAGTCATTATATTGTATTGTACACCATAATGACAACAATCTTAACCTTTCCAGTTAATTCGAATTCCGTTCGCTCATTAATAGTATGAATATATACGAAACATTGGTGTTTTTTTTTTTTTTTACGTCCAACACAAGCGTATAATAATTATTATAATACTTAGCGAAAAATTATTATCGTTATATTCGAAACACGGTAACAAACGACAGTGTATAATTACGACGTGAATATATAAATTCACTATCTAAACTATGTACTAAATGAGCCGCGCTCGGGGTCAGGGCAGTGCAAATATATGGAACTCGCCGTACACAATATTATCGCTGAAAAAATATTAAAAAGAAAAAAAAATGATACGGCTCGTTTCCGAACATGACTGCTTTACGCAATATATAATAATGATTATACTGTACGTATCAGTTTCTACTGTTGAAAGATCGTTCTCCAGATTAAAATCTATTAAGTTATCCTAATAATACGAGCATCGTGTCACGAACGAGATTAGCTGGATTCGCCGGTAAAATGTCCGTCGAAAAAAAAATTCCGGCCATTAACTGTATACGACGATTATAAATGATTTTGCAAGAGAGAAGGCGCGAGTGGAAAAAAGAACAATTCTTAGCTAATTTATATATTATTATTATTATTGTATACATTTATTCGAACAACCGTTATTTAAACAAATATTGTTATCTTTGATAAAATATGTTGAAATACGTTTGAAACGAAAAGCAAAGAATAATAAATAGTGGAATTACTTACCTGCAAAATAATTGCTACGCGTATTATTTTGTTCAGTGGTGGTGTAACTAAAATATTACCTGACTAGAATAAAAATATATTTCACTTGAGTCACACAAATGTTATATATTTGGGAAATGGCTGATCTGCACTGTTATTTATGAAAACGACATTTTTTTTCATATATATATATATATATATATACACCGTTTCTACTTACTGTAAGACTTAATAATAATTAAGTTATAATAATATAGTTAATAATATATAAGTTATAATAATTATAACGATTTTCGATGTTCCAGAAAAGGTAAGGAATTATAAATAGCGTTCTGACAAAACTATTTTGTACGGCGTCTACCAAATTCATAGCACTGACATCGAATGAGCGTATTGTACACATATGATATGGGTTTTCGCGTTGTACTATAAATGTTTGTGTGGTTGTGTTAAAAGAACGCTGTCGCTTATCGACATATTATAATGTTAAGCGAATGGAAAAAATCAGTTACCCTAAATGCGTTCAGTTAAAAGTTAACCAAAATTAATAATTTTAATCGAGTTAAAAAAAAAGTTGATTTTATTTTTTTTAATCATTCAAAAACGAATTATTTACTTTTATTATTAAGACAGTTTGTCTTTTCGAGAGAAGAAGAATTGCCCAAAGGCTGGCATGTTAGACTAAAATTAAAATCGAATATACATTATTTGAATAGACAAAATCGTTTTTCGCACATATTTGTGCACTGCGCGTACACGTCTCTTAACCGAACGGTTATGAAAATTAAAACGATCGAAAACGGAGTTCAAAAGCCAATACGACAATTTAAACTACAATATAGTTTTTTATAGTTCACTCGAACTGTAACGAATCAGTCCGAGAGGTATTTCCAGAGGGTTGGTGGTCCAGATAAACAATCGTTGCGACACGTCGTGCTCGATTAGAAAAATATTCTAAAAAATTCGGTGGTCGTCTTCTTTTCGGCGCGTCGAAAAAACGACGACGACGACCTTAATTCGTCTGCTGTACGCGTTACGAAACGCCCGAGCACCGCGAGGACAGAGACTCGTACAATGAACGAAGGAAAAAAAAGTATAATAATAATAATAATAATTGATAATAATATAACAAATCAAACACTGTCGTCGAAACGATTATTGCTTTTTTTTCTTATTGTAATCCGTTACGCGCGTATTGTTATTACAGATGCGGATTAGGTGGCGAGTCTGCGACGACAAAAAAAAAAAAAAAATTGTTAATTACGCGCCGATCGCGCTCGCGGGGTCGTATCTATTGAAAAATTTATATTATTATAAACCCGAAAGAATATCGTTATTGCATTTATTATTATTATTATTATTATTAATGCCGGCGTGTTAATTCGGCCGGAGGCTGGGGCTGACTTCTCGGACAACAATGACGCAGCAATAATAATAATTCTCTGGCCGCTCTGTGTGTGTGTGTGCGTTCACCTATAGGTCTCTCTCTCCTTCTATAGGTGTAAAGAAACAAAAAAAAAATAATAAATAATAATAATAATAAAACGCCCGGGAGCCGACGGACGATTGTGGTATTGTAAAACGTTCTGGTCCGAACGAGAAGCCGAGGGAGTTATACGTATATATACGCGCGACGAATGATCGTTTTTGTTTTGTTTTTTTTTCCCCGTCTCTCTTTCGTAATGTCACGGACGCGCATTTATAATAATCGAAAAGTATTTTTATTTTTTTTTTTTAATCTCAACCGTTGCGACCGGCGGTTATTATCGAATTTCTTCGCCCTTACACCACTGCGGGTAGAACACCGTTTCATTACTACTACTACTACAAAAAAATAAATAAATAAAAATACCGGGAGAAATAAAAAAATCTAGAAAGAGGTAAAAAAAAAAAAAATAAAAAACAAAAAATTCAAACACCATTTTTGAGCATTATAAATTATGACTTTTTTATTAAAGCTATACGTTTTTTTTTTCTTTTTACATACATCATCATACATTATACATCGTTAAACGCGCCTATATAATAACATATAATAATAATAATATACAAAATAAATCACATGACGACTATAAAACACTTACGATATACAATATAACGGTGTGATGGGGGAGAGGGGGAGGGCACGGGAAAAAGTTTTTAACACGAGAGGAGAATATAAACATCCCGTATATCTGTTACACGGAGCGTACGAGTTTTTTTTTTCAAGTACACGCCGCGCGAGCTTATGGGTTAGTTAAAAAACGAAAATTTTTTTATAAAATAAAAATTCCGTAACGGTAAAAATTATTAAAAAAAAGTACGGCGTACGTTCTCATAGAGATGAAAGGTTGTGTTTTTTTTTTTTTTTTTTTTTTACTAAAATGCTATTAATTGTTTTTTGTGATACAATAATAAACGGCGCGTTTCGTTTAAACAGAGATATATTTCGTAAAAGAAATTAAAATTACAGGAACTTTTTGACGCCGCGGCCGACCGATCGCATATTAATAAATAAATATATATATATAAATACGTTTTTTAAAAAAAAATAATAATATAACAGACCAACGGGATAATCGGAAATTCAACTGGCGATCAACACAATACGCGTGTAACGGTCCAGCGCGTATATTATCGCGTTATATTGTTATTGATAAAAGCTAACGATTTTTTTTTTTTTTTTATAATATTACAAAATACAAAGAGAGAGAGAGAGAGAAAAAGAGGAGAAAAAAGATAATGTCCTCCCCCCCGTCGACGAATGTATTGTACGCGTTATAGTTTTGTTTTATTTTTTACATTTTTTTCCTCAGCCTCTTACGTCCGTCCGTCCCCTCATCATCGGTTATAAAAATATGGCTTTTTATTAGCTATACACACAAGGAAAAATGAAACCCCTCGAGGCCACTTCAGTCTTTTAAAAAATTTCTAGCCTGTAATGTTATATATTTTCTCAAGGAAGGGCGAAAAACATTTAATGTATATATATATACTTTTTTTTTTTTTGACGAAAAATACGCTTTTAAAATCTAAATATATATGTGTGTATAAAATTAAAACAAAACGCGTATAAATAAAAATAACAACGGAGATTATTTACAAAATAAATTCGATTTACACAAAATATTATAATTACACATACATACACCGCGCGCGTATTTATATCGTTTAAATTATTATTTTATTACAGACAAGAAGAAGCAGATGACGTCGCGCGCCGGGCGCAGCAACGCAGTCCCGCGGCGTGACGACGACGACGACGACGACGACCGGTGATTTTCTTCACGCGTCATCCTGTACACAATGATCTAAAAAAACAAAAAAAATTCGATCGTTATTAGTATGATTATTATGGATTTCAAGTATATTAACACACATCTATCAAAAAAAGAAGAAAAAACGCTGTTTTTACATTTCGTTATAACAGTAATTAATGATTGCGATTCGTACGGGAAACGAGGGGGGACCTGGCGCTTGCCAGGAGCACAGAATTATACACAAGAATAGTATAAGGTGTACACCCAAAATATATGGAAACGGTGAGCGTTTTTTTTTTATATAAATATATAAATAATGCCTGTTACACCAACTGATGCAGCAGAGAGCCTGTTTGCAAGCGAGAAGTTTTAACGAATTAAACATCGTCAAAAACCGTATCTCCTTTCCGGCACGTTAATTGATTAATCGAATTCATACTCTCGCGTTAAACGTGAATTACACAGTTATCTGTTATTAAAGAGTTTTCCGGGAGGCAAACAAAAAAAATAATAACTTTACGTAACTATAATTTTAATGACTCGTGTTCTCTCAATAACATGAATACGAATAAACACAAAAAGCGTTTTGGCAAATAATTCGAATAATTTTTTTAAGAAACGAGTAGTTTTTACTCTTTTAAGCCCGTACAATTTTGTTACAGACATATTTCTTTGTTGTCCACAACGTTTTACGATGAGAGGTCCTTGACACGAGCGCGAAATAATATATTTTATAGCGTTTTATAGCCAATTTAAGGAATTCGGTTTAAAAAAAATAAATAAATAATTATTATTTTAACGCGGTCATTGAGACGATACGGTCTGCAGCCGCACAAGCGCGTTAAACACTATAATATCAGCTATTATTACGTAAGTATACAAAATTATAATGTATATAATGACTTCTGCAGCGTTTGTACGATGTTATAACGATGTACGCGGGATGGTGTGGCTGCTGCTGTTGAAGACGGGGAGAATATTTTTGAAATTGCCAAGACGCCGCGGTATATTCGTATTAATAATAAATTCCCGTCGGGTATTCGAGAGGCGGAAAAAGCGGTTTTCTTCTGGGGAACGACGACGACGACGACGACGACGACGGAGGGTAGCGGACAATGATGAGACGATTTGTATGAAAAACACAACGACGACGCGCGCAAAATCGCGGTATATATCCATAAAAAAAAAATCCCCTTTCCCACCTTCCTTCCACGTCTCTTCTACACTCTCCGCATAAATATTTAAATATATCGACACCGTCCGGGGACACACCCTTTCCGTGCCGGATAGAAAGAAGTGCACATTTATAATACGACGCGCGTGCGATGGCCAAAAACAAATAACCACAACGGCGAACAGAAATACTATAAGGTGATATATAATAAATCCGTGTGTGCGCGCGCGCGTAGGTTTTCATCTTTTTTTTTTTGATAATATTATACGCCGAGGGGATCGTGTACGCATATAGACGACAGTGGCCGGAATATGGGTGTGGGCAGCCCCTCATCCGTTCGCTATTTAGCGGTGTTTGCAGGAAATGAATTTTTTTTGTTCTCTTAAATTTTTCGACAAAAACATTACTTTGGACGTTTCGAAGACACGCCGTTAATATATTATGTGGGGGGATAAAAAATCGTATTTATTGCATACGTATATGGTATATAAAATAACGTTGTACGCTATTTTTGTAACGTGTCCAGAAACTCGATCATTTTTACTTGTTAACGAGTATACATTACAGTTAACAATTATTATAATATTATCCGATAATTTTGACGGACTGACTAAAAGGGAAAAATTTGAAAGCCTCTAAAATCACTCGAATTCAGTCGGACTCATGATCGTGTATTAATCGTCGAGAGTCCTATTATTATTATTATTGAACACTGGAGATGCTCCTATAACCCCGAATCCGAGGTCCACGGGCCCTCGCGGGTTTCTTTGAATCATTTTATAATCATGAAACGGAGACAAAATTATATTATACGAGACCGTCTCGTATATAAAACGCGCGCGGTTTATCCATTATACGCGATAGAGTCCGCTGGAAGCTGCGCGTTTCCTTCCACCTACAATGGATCAACAACTACTTGAAAAACTAGCCGGTCAACGTGTTTTCAAATTCTCTTGTCTTCCCTCTAAATCTCACAGAAATCGGCTGTAAGACGTTTTCATTTCAAATAATAATAACGATAATATCCCCTATTTCAGTGATACTTACTGATAATATGCGTATACGAGTTTCCTTCGCTTTTATTTTTTAATTTTCCACAAAAAAAAAATTCGTTTTCCCTATCAAATTTACTACGCGAAGTTTACGTACGTATACGTACAATAATCGGCTCTTTATTATTTCTTTTTTCGATAAAAAAAAAAACGGGAAAAAAAATTAAAATAAAAGGTGGTGGCAGCCGGTACGCACCTGCGGGGCAACGGTTAGAAGATGGGGGGGGGGCTACGCCGGCAATACACGGCGGCCATAACCGGACTTCCGGTCGGTACACCATTGGCGGACACCATTTTGCCGTCGTGGAAACGATTAAAAGAATGGGGAGGGGGGAAACCGGAAATTTCGTTTTTTTTTTTTCCGATGTTAATAATATGCGATATGGACGGAGGAAGGTGGTGTGTGTTGCGAAAACGAGTCGAAGAGTTTCCCGTTTTCCGCGACACTGGTTGTAAAATAGAATAAAAAGTTTGTTCGCCGAATATACGTATATATGTAATTACGCGTTGCGAGCGACAAAAATACAAATCTCAAAAATTTAACGGTTCGCGTTAGTTTTCTTTTTTTTCCGTGTGTGTGTGTGTTAAACGCACTACAATAATATTATCCAAAAAAATTTGTTCTCTCTTACATTTCATTTATACGTTTGCACAATTCGTATGGGTTTGACTTTACGGACATATTATGACGTATAACCAATACCGGTTGATAACATGCGTAAACGATACACGTCATAGCAAATACGTTTTTATGCACAATTCCGGTTTGTGTTGCGAAAGACGGATTATTTAAAACTCTGCAACGGATACAAGCAGGGCCGGGGATTAAGGTTTTTGCCGCCCATAGGCTGAAATAAATTTACCGCCTAATTTATATAGGTGGGGGTCGTACCGAAAAAAAAATTTGCCGCCCTAGGCTTTAGCCTACGCAGCCCCTAAGCGGTAATACGGCCCTGGATACAAAGTCCACAGAATTATTGTACAACGTTTATATAACACGGATATACGCACACGCGAGACACGAACGACGGTTCAATTGGAATAATTTCATATCGTAATCGTGAGAAGGTGTGTACAATTCGCACACACAAGCGAATTAATATGGAAATGATTTTTCGACAATTTTAATAATGCGTGTAATTTCTTTCATTTTTTTTTTTTATTTACGTAGTACATATTAATTTCTTTTCTTACGAGCCAATTTTTTTCCTCGTCGTGCGTTTCGTTGCCCGTAAAAATGCCACTTATTATTTATACGATTCAAAAAAATGTGCTCGATCCGTTATCGAATATATATATATATATACGGTGGTACCGTAAGGACGTTTAAGCACTTTTGTTTTTTTTTTTTTTTAAGAAAAAAGAAAAATTTGATTTTTATTCAATTTTCAACACAATAATTATTAAATTTTGCACATTTCATCGCGTTTAACTTAAATTAATGGTTTTTATTCATTCGTTTTATAAAATCTTACGGAAAAACAAATAAGTTAATATTGGGTTAATTTATTTTTATCCATATAACTGCTTGCCAAATGCGTCTAATCGACTTTTAACGCAAACATCTCTATTCCCTATTTTTAATTCTTACACCTTTTTTTTTAGCTCTATAAAGTCGATCTACGAATAAAAACTTCACCGACTTATTTCATCATTAACTGAGACGTTGTCGATATTGTCGACCCACCGCGAACTATAACTTCGTTTTCGCTTAACGTTCGTTCAGGCGCTTTTTTTTTTTTTTACTTTTTCCTCGGCTCCTGAGGGTCGTACACGTAAGCGTGATGTTAAATAGTCTATAATCTTTCTCGAGAATAGGGCAAAAAGGAAATGCAAAAAGAATTTTTCAAATTCGACCACCGGTAGTTCCAGAGATTAGCACGCTCGAACAAAAAGAGAAAAAAAAACTGTTTAGCTTTATTATATTGGTATACTTATACGACTTCGAAAGCGCCAACGGAATAATACAATATTATAATTCGACTAATGTATTATAAAAATACAAGAAAACTATAGTTACGCGTATAATAATATTATGTGCGTGTACACGCACCGTCGTAGTAAACTATAGCGTTCAATATAATAGGATAACAGTGCGCGTATTAAATCTCTACGCAGCATTGACGTGTGTATGTACCTTAATACCGAGAGATTTTTTTTTCTTTTTTTAACCTCGACGATTGCGCGTGTATATTTTATACTAATAAATATATATTACGCGTAGATAATATAATATTATGTACACGCGAACGGTCGACGACGAGTTGATAAATCGAACGTTTCGATTTTTTTTTTCCGCGAGCGGCATATTAGGTGGTTACGAGCGCGTACGTTTTCTTTTTATATATGTATACACATAGAGAAAGAAAGAGAGAGAGAGATTAAGTCTCTTTATATATATATATAAAATATTATTATTACGTTAAAATATACACGTTTAGGTGGTTCACGGCAACACAACTGTATAATAAATATATATATAACGTTTATTCTTTAAGGCCCTGTACCGCCTTCGCGTTCGTTATATTATAACTGAAGAGACTGCTGGAGTATTATAATATAATATAGAGACGTCGATAAAAACGACAATATTATTATATTATTTTAAACCTCCGACGGATGCGTTTATATATATATTTCTCCCGGTTTTTCCTCTCATTTTTTTTACCGTATAAAAGATCGTAAAAAATAATAATAATAAACTCAGTTAAACGTATACACGTGTACATTATAATAATATACTGATACCAATATATTGTATAATAATAGTCCCTGAAATATACTCGCATATATATATTATATATAATCGTTAGAAAATCGAATGAGTATATACGGACAGACTTTCGCCCGAAATCGAATACACCACAATTCGAAAATATAATCATTTTTTTTTTTTTTTTGATCTCACGGTATGGACCGTGGTGCACACGCTTTCTGCTGTAGTGACCAACCACCCACAAAGGTCGATTAATCCTCGTCGGAGTATTAAAAAAAAAACACACACAATCGACGTAAGAGTCTGTACAAAGTGATAAGAATAAATAAAAAAACGATCTTTAACGGGAATTATAATATTTCTCAGACAATATATCGTATCCCGATGGTACGCGAATCTATTTATCTCGCTGCATGACGAATTTCCATATCGGGACCATGAAATTTTCCATTAAAAAAAAAACGCGTTTCCATTTAACGAACTAATTTTTTTTCTCTTTCCATATTAATTTAGGAAATTCTCGAATAAATTTTAAACTATTGTAATATTTATATGTACGCACTCCGTCCAATCCGACATACCTCGTTGAATTTCACTACACCTATATAATGTCGTATCGATAACAATAACAAAAAAAAAAGAAAAGCGCTCTGTATTATTACATTGCCGCCGCCGTTCATTAGTCTATCAATAAACTTTTTATAATTCGCGTAATTTCGTAGAGCAAAAAAAAAAAAACAAAAAAAATGCCGTTTTTTCACCGAACGAAATATTTTTCTATTAAAAAAAAACGAATTTTTCTTTTCCGTCTTCGAGTTCGTTACACCGCAGAGTAATGTATACATCACGACACAGTCCGAAACCGAATTCAAAATGAGTCCGCTTTGTGTGTGAGACGTTCATCAGGATGAGATGATCACGACAGATTTCGATAAAAGATCGAAACTCTCGCGCACGATGACGTCGCGTATTCGGAATTCGGACGGCCGAGAGCAGGGGAAAGAAAAAAAACGCGCAATACGGTTTTTTAACGCGCGCTCGCGGTATTTTTCCACGTCGATTTTCTATTTTTTTTCCCCCTTTTCTTTATAAATAATTTTCTCGAATACGCGCGCGCGGTGTGTGTGAATCCGGTAACGCGGAGAAAAATATTATCGAGGGAAACAAAAAAAAAATCATATTTATACGAAGGACGTGGCCATTCGGAATTATATTATTTTTATATTATAATATTTCAATGTCTCGTATACTTATATATATATATATTATTCGTGGCGGAGGATGCACGGTATAATGCGATAATTGCGAATTATACTACGGCGTATTTTTCAATAAAAAAAATAATAAATACATACTATATACGTTTTATTATTATTTTTTTCTTATATTTATTATTATAATTTAACATCCGTTGCCGCCGCCACCGCTGGTGTCCCGAAGATATTATATTCTCGTGTAATTTTCTATATATATACTTATGGTCTTTTTTATATTCAATTTTTTTTTCAATACACGACAAATACAACAGAAACTCCGTCTACATAATTTTCAATTGCAATATCTAGTCGCGCGCGCGTTTCACACTAAAATCAGTTATCAGAGGAATCGTTTATTTTTTTTTCTCACGAATACACGCGTTACTACACACACACACACACACACCAGAGGCGTTTTCAAGTTCAATTTTATGGGGGACGGGGGCGATTTTCCCGATGGAAGTTTTGAGATTTGTTACAAATACTGACATTACTGCTTATTATTTGTGCGGTATTATACAGGCAGGCGGATACAATGTAATTTAAAATTATTCATTTTGTTTGGGTGTACAGAAAAATGAGTACATATTATTATATACTTAGAAAATTATATCCAAAGAATAGCGATGGATATAGATGTAATAAAACGAGAGACTCGGAGAAATTAGGGATAACAAATTGGAACAAAATAGTGCATAATCGAGAAGAGTGGTAGGAAGTGTCGGTGACGCGGCAACAACAATGATCAAAGAAAAAATCGCGATGCTAAGAAGAAGAAGAAGAAGATATTATTAAAAAACAATATGTAAAAAGAAAGATGTGCCTAGACTCTAGAGTATTCAAAAAAAAAAAAATTACACTATTGAATTAAACGTTTACGATGAGATATTATCGTGTTAAAATTGTGGACTATATGTCGTTATGTTGTTATTATGAGTGTTAGAAAAACATTGTGAAATATTTTAATAGTACTTTTTTTTTTCATAGTGTCCATTGACCACCGACAATTGTGAACGCCCTCTCTCATTCAATAAAAAAGACGCGCCTGACACGTACACGTTATTATAATAATATTCATCGTCGGGGAAAAAGCGATCGGATCGTTGACGAATGCTGCGACTCTCAAAATCCACTAAAACTGCTGTGCACTAATTATAGACTTGGTAAGCCCTGCAGCAGTTCTTTGCTGATAGTGACGCACGATCGACCACGTGTTTGACACGGTACAAAATTCGGAAAAATATTCGTGTTAACGTCGTGTTTATACGTAACTTGTCACGCAATAAAAGAAAAAAAAAAGAGGATAAATGACATGAACGAATTTTCTTCGTTATATTGTTAAATTTTTTTTAATCGGTTACAACGTATATCCGACCGATTGTTTTAAATGTCAACCCCCTGTAAATCGAACTTAAAATTCTAAATTCCAATTCTAGTCCTTGCTACACAGGTCACAATTTAATTAATTAATTAGGTTGCAATTTCATATATTATAGTATCGTACCGGTCTTCTGTAGATGCGTATTTTATTTTCCATCTGATAAATTCTCGACAAAAATCGTATTGTAAAATTTATTTTTGACATAGAGACGTGTCTTATGGTCGGAGGATCGTTCGAAAAAATTTTTTTTATTCCGACACCGAGAACAACGACGTCTTGACCGGAATAAAGATAATTGTATTCAAATAACTTCGAATCGAGTATCTATTTAAATCAAAGTGTCAATATACACTCAAACACATCCATGTACCGGATCCGTACGCAGTGTAGACACATTTTTTTTTTATATATATACTTATTTATTGAAACTGATCCGAACGGTCTATGTGCAACAGTCGTGTCGTTTAGAAAAAAAAAAATAATAAATAAATAAAAATCTCCGCGTTGTTCGCAAAATACGCGGTACGCGACGAAGAAAAAAAATCCGTTTTGGCACGTATAAATCACACTGACAACCGCCGTCGTCAATACGTATAATTCGTATTTTTACGAAATGTTTCGAAAACGTGTGAGATACCCCCGAAAAAATCTCACGAATAACAGCACACAAGCGCATTTCATGACGTAATCAATAATAATTATTATACACACATACTATAATAAGTGCTTTGAACGGCGCGGAAATCACTTTAGAAACGAAACACTATTATTATTATTATTATTATTATTCGTCGGTTCTACGTATGGAATTATACCTGTGCGCGTATAATAATATTTTAGACAAACACTGTTTGGCAGCGGCTGCGGCGTTGTTATGCGCGCGTTTCGGTGTCCGCTGTTAATGAGCGCTGCGGTGTACGATGCGCGCGCGCTCGCGTACAATAATCCCGTTTTAACGAACCTCAGCGCGCGTCGAAATCGCACACGCACAACACAAACATTCTGGTGTGGAGAAGAAACCGAGCAACTTACAGCGGGCCAATCGCCGTGAAAAATCACGAGAACATAATAATAATATACGTTCGTTCTCTCGTCTCTGTAATATATTGAAATATGTAATAAATTCGGAAATAATAACCGTTTTTTTTTTTTTTAACGGTGCGGCGGCGAGAGTGTTACGGGAAAAAAAACGTGTGTGTGTGTGTGTTGCGCGCAA
This sequence comes from Chaetogeoica ovagalla, assembly GCA_032441825.1. NCBI lineage: Eukaryota > Metazoa > Arthropoda > Insecta > Hemiptera > Aphididae > Chaetogeoica > Chaetogeoica ovagalla. The sequence continues at coordinate 983,583 of CM063724.1, read as the reverse complement.
CGGTGCGCGAAAATCGTACGAAATCATAAGAAATTCGACTGTTACAATAACGCTATCGGGTCGATTAAAGCCCGAGATACGCACACTTTCGTCGTCGTATTGCTCGTATTATTATAAGAGCGGGAAGGACGGAACAGGAGGAGAAAAAAACAATTTTTTTTTTTATCGAAAAATCATCGCCCCACACATTGTTGTTAAAAAGCGCACAATTTATGGGAAATCGCGAAAAAAAAAGTAACGCGCAACGGACGACGACCGCGCGTTTATCTTTGTAATTCGATAACGCCGAGTCATACCAGTGTCTTGCTTTAAATAGGACGTTTGCAGAGAAGCTTTTGTTCTCAACGCGTTTTTCAATTATTTCTTTTCAACGATACATTCGTGCGTTGATACGCGTTCGGTTTTTGGACATTTTAATGATTTTTTAACAAGTGAGATATTCAATACATTTTACTCCTCCACCTCATCAAAAAGAAAAAAAGCATTTCGAGTGTAACTGGACATACACACACTACACGTGTTTTCTCATTATTATCGATTGTCGGGCGTGAAAATCTAAATGAGTATTTATTAATTTTCATTTTTCGTACTTTTAAAACGATTTTCCTTAATCACGAGACCTTGTGAAATCAAAAAAAAAAAAAAAACGACCGAAAACAGACCGCACTAAAATCAACACCGCAAGTAGTCTCTCTCTCTCTCTCTATCTCTCTGTCTTTCCGTCCCGGAGGCGACAAGAGCCGCCGCCGTGTGGTTTGCCGCAGCAGCAGCGTAACCTCATCACTGATGACGCGCGCGCGGCTACCTAACGAGCAAACCGACTGACCATCGGCCGCCAACGGATATTATATTTATTTTTTATTCTCTGTACACGAGAGGGCAATAACACACGCTATGTGTACGAGCGCGTTTTTTTTTTTCATTTATACATTTTGTTTTGATTTGCAGTAGAAAATTACAGGCTTCGAGGCCGAGGGGGTCGAAAAAAAATCGTATTTCTATACTAAAGACAAGGCTTCTCTTCGCGTATCCGGTCCTCCTCGCCGTGTACGCCGCGTTTTTCACTGGTTTTTTTTTTTTCTACACGCAACGACTTTATACGCGCTAACATAACACACAAACAGCACAACGGCTTGCGAAACCGGAGGTTTCCCCTCTGGGGGTCAGTTAAAAAGCCGTATTAAACCAGTGACGCGGCCGGCGTATATTTTTTGTTCAAAAATTACATTTTTTTTTTTCTGAAATATACACGAACTCCTCGCGAAACATAATACACGGGTCGGCTTATGCGAAGAACTAACGAAAATAATCGCGAACGTATGCATTTTGCAATATCCTCTGTATTCGTGTAGTATCTCGGCATAGAGAGTCAGTCGTAAGATAGTGTAGGATCGACCGACTGTTCAGATGAAACCATCGATACGCGGAAAACACCATAGATCGGGTGCGCAGTGATTTGACGGGAAAAAGAAAATTCGAATTTACTCTTAAAAAAAAAAAAAAAATCGTATTTTGTTGCGTGTAACTCTTTTTTTTTTATTAAGTAACGTTAACGATTTTATTTGAGTTTCGAGAGTAAATAGTTTTTTTTTTTTTTTTTTACTCCTCACAAACAGCGCAAACGAAAGAAACGGTTCGCATTTTACGTTTTAAACGATATTTTGTAAATATATATAATATTTGGTTTATTTTCAATTCGATAATTAACGTTTTTTTTTCTTTATGTAATGTTTCTTAAAAAAAAGAAATGTAAAATACCGGGCTATAAAAAACGGTGAAATATACGCGTTTTATTTTTAAAAATAAGCAAAAGAAAAAAAACGATTCTATCAAAACTTTACGTAAAAAAAAAATAGAAATTATACGAATTCAACGAGTCTCGTTGTAAACATTTTTTTTCAGCACCAAAATTGACCGGGAGGAATTAATAATAATTAACGATTAATGCGATACCTATGAACAATTTTCTTTTCTTTTTTTTTTTTTGGTGCGTTAAAATGTATTAACGACTTTTCGAATTCGTATGATTTTCTCGCGACGAGAAATATAATATATACGTTATATTATAGTTAATTAAATGCGTTCGGATAATTGGATTTTGAAAATTTTTAAAAAGAAATATACTTATAAATAACAATTAGTTCGTTGTAATTATTTTTAAATGTTCGAAAAAAAAAACCATCAAATTTACGTAACGCATTCAATTGAACTAATAATATTCTTATTCGCTCGGGATACGCGTTAAACCGGAGCAATTTTTTTTGTAAATCACGTAAAAAAAAAATGTTTTTTTCTCTCTAATAAAAAGCGTATTAAAAACGCGCGCGCACTTATTGTCTCTCTCCGGGTGTTTTATAAAAATTCCACGCGTACACACGTATCATCGTCAGTCGTGGTCGGTGTGGGCGGACGGGCGACTCGGCGACACGCGCGTTCCTATCGTACACACACACCTCTATGACCGCCGCGCCGCGTTTAATTATCTCGATTTATACACCGCCGCCGCCGCCGCGATAATTTATTTTTTTTTAATTTTTATATATACGATTATAGACGGGAAATATAATATAATTAGGGAGAGAAATGATACCGGGAGTTCGTTATATACTATACACGAAACGGAGAAGGGAAGAATAATAATTACACGTGTCTTTCTCTCATTGTTCTTGCGTACGCGAGAAACGACGACGACGACGACGACGACGCAGACGATCGCCGCACGTATTGTTTTAATTTCTCTCGTTTACGCCCGTGCGTCTATAATAATATATGCAAATCGTTTTTTTCCCGTTTTGGAGGCGTCCCAAAAAAAAAAAAAAAAAATGAATTTATTTATTATTATCGGATCTCTCGATATATGCACACTATATACACAATGCAGCAGAGCAACAGCAACAGTGGACGAGCGCTCGTCGTATACGAAACGAATAATAAAAATATCATTTACGGACGACGCGTGTGAAAATGATTTTTTTCCTTCAAAATGTACCGATGAAACAAACCCTCGCGGCAAACCGATACGAAAATTTTTTTGAGAAATTCAAAAAAATGAAAACGTGACAAATAATAATCGTTAGTTTTCGATATACGTACGCGTAACACACCCCGCTGTTGTTGCATATTAGTCCATTGTCAACGGCGTCGTGGACTTAAAAAAAAAACACTAAAAAAGCGAACAATGCGTACTCCAGAGGTGATTTTAGTTGTTTTTTTTTTCTGTGGGGGAGAGTAGAAATAATATAACAAGTATTTTCCGATACGACAAACGTTGCACACACAGACTATTTGGGCAAGCAAACAACACGCGCACAACAATATTGAAAGTAAATGTAAATACTACAGACGTTTTCGACCTCCTCCCTCGAATCGAAACGCAGAAACGTCTTAAAAACGCGATTCGCTACGCCACCGCGGCGACTGCACAGATTCGTTAACAGTACACATTACGATAATCCGCAGTGGCAAAGCGCGGAAGTATAATAATGCGCATTTCCAGCGCGGAGTACAAGAGAGTTTTCCAATTTCCTATTGTGTACATTACGTGTAACGCAACGCATACGAATCTTCCGGGTATAACAATAATAATAATAATAATATACAGGTAACAATATAACAATATACCGTCGTACTAATACGGAACGCGATACGAACTGCGCGCGTCGTGTGTGTACGTTCTTATCCGGCATAATCGCGGTGAACTGCATTGCAGTGGGCGTACGATGTGTGTGTGTCACAGTAGCTTGTGCTGTTCGTCTATCTTGTACAATAGGGCCCCCTAGTCCGACAACCACCCACCTCGCCCTGCCGCGTCCAAACAACCCAGTTCCGGTCAAGTGAAATAAATATCGTAATACGCGCGTGACACGGAGAGAGCAACAATGAGTTTTTTTTTTTTATTATTATTATTTCGTTATTTTCTCGAATTACCAACACACTACGCAGTCTCGTTTTTTACCCACCCGGCGCGTTCGTTTAACACACACACCGTTGTTACGGTACGACGTAGTAATAGTAGCAGTACTACCACTGTGTCGGAGACATAAGGTTAGCGCGCACGGTTATTGTCTCTAAACACGTTATTATTATTATTATTATTATTATTATTATTATTATTATTATTATTATTATAACAATTTTACTGCTTTTCGATTAGAACACGCCCTGTGTAGGGAAGACGGAGTGTGTGAGAAAGAGACGCGCGTGTCGTGTCCGCCGACCTTGTGCAGATTGTTGCGTTGTATGCGTCGCGCAGTTTATCTAACACAAGAGAGTGAGAGAGAAAAATGTTGTAAAAAAAAAACGAGAAATATAAAAATATTTTTTTCGTAAAATCGTCCGATAAATAATAATAACAAATTTTTTTTTTTTTGTCCCATCAGGTAAAATAGGCGAACCTTATAAATACTTTTTACACTGATTTTAAATCTGTTTTTAGAATTTTTCTATCAGGCACGGTTTAAGAGAAACAAAACATTATAATTTCGAAAAAGTATATATTAATAAATGAAGTTGTACGGAGTGATATATTTACTTAAAAAATGTACAGATTTATAATTTTCGACTGTAATTTGTATCGTAAACATCTTTCTTAAGCGTACCTCTTGCCCGCGCTGTAAGAAGCCTCGCACACGTGACACAGCAAATACGGAGAGCCCAACTTTTGTCTTGATCACCTATTTTACACTTAAAATAGTGCTCATAGTGCATTTTTTCAAAGTAAATGTAAAAGATCGTTTTTGACGTTTGAACGATGTAGCAAAAATAATTCGGGTGATTTACAGAGTTTCTTGGCATTTTTTAATGTGAACCCGGTAATCAAAGTTTTATTATAACAGTTATAAACACAATACAGCACAACAATTTTTTAAAACTTAAATAACAATGTATTTGATAGATTTACATATATAAACTCGAGTTGGCAAAAACGATTTGCTGCTTAGGAATGGGCACTGCTTACAGGACTCGTCGTGTCTAGACACGTCCATGAACTGTTTACGTAGGTATACGTGTATTATATTAGTGTATACCAATTAGGTCTGATCACGTCAAAACCTGTCTGAACTTTTCATGTACGCGCATAATCTATGAGTGACTGGTGACTTATTTTATTGATTTATTATTCTTTACATTTATTATAAAGTAAATAAAAATAAAATACAGTGAATCTTTTTTTGTTATGGTTTATATTTTTATTATTGTTGCTATAAATAATTCTTTTAAACACTCGAAAAAATCGAAAAGTGATAAAAATGGATTCCACCAAAACGGTAGGTGATGGGGAAAGTGGGAGTCAAATTCGGACTAAGGAGGTTATTTCCCATCATGAGAATCAGCAGGAATCGTGCCAGGGACAATTTTCATGTTGACCGGTGTAATTTTCTTGATTATTACGTATTAAGTACGCAAACGCGACGAACAGAAAACTACGTAAAATAACGGAAGGAGAAAGAAAACACCACCCGAAAGACGATTGAAAACAAAAAAAAAACGATACGTAAATAATAATTAGTGCGCGATAATAAAAACACCGCGACGGGGGCAATTTACATCGGAAACGACTCTGGTTTTAATAAAGCGCGTTTAGAAGATATACGTACTCTTATCCGGGGATATTTTCCAACTAAATTCATCTAAACAATTCCAGTAAAATAAATTAGATTTTTCTTTTCGTCTACGATGGTACGCGTTACGCCGCGCGCAGAGGCCTTCCCCGTTCAAATTTAAAGACAATTCGAGCGGTTCTTTCGGTTAGGTTAGTCAAACGATTAAAAGAAAACAAAAAAATACAATAACCGCTCGCCGCACACCGTGTCCGTATATCCGTTTAAACGCGTTTTGCCAAATGCCGGTCGTAGTGTTATTTATATTTCGAAAAAACGCAGTGCAGTTATTTAAATTTTCAAAGCGTTAATTTAATTTTTAACCCCTCGAAAATAAGTCCGAATAAAAAAAGAAAAACGGTCTACCAAATACCCGTAGAAAAACGGGAAAAAAAAATATATAACGCTATGTTTTATAGAAATAAATTTTTTTTTATTATAATACGCGGAGATATTTTCATTATTATTTTATTTCTTTTTTTTTTTTTTTTTTTGTACTTTTCAGACGAAACGCGCATACATAATGAAATCGACCGAAAGATTTTAAAAAAAAAAAAAAAAAAAAACGTACGATATACGACGATATAAATATATATAACTCGTATATTTTGATGTTGTCTGACGTGCAGAAAAGAATGGAAAAAAACCGTTTCCGACGACGATTCTCCACGCACCGCGTACAATACGACCGTTATTTTTCCATTAAAAATTCAATATCGATCGATCGATCGTTTTTTTTTTTTTTTAGTTAGTGTAAAAAAAAACGCGGATTTTTATGCGAACGAAATCGGCGGAGATTTTTTTTCTATTTTCTTCACGGTTGCCCCGGCGGCGTCACGCCACGTAAAACCCATTGGCCGTTACGATTCATAAAATAATTTAATAATAATTATTTTATAATTACTTTATTTACAGGCGGCGACAGCGGCTGATGATACACCGGTCGCGTACGTATTAATCGCGCGGCGCACGAACGCGTGCAATTGACTCGAATCGGCGCGGGCGTAACCGACTGCCGCCGCCGCCGCCGCCGGGAATTTCTCGGTTCCTCCGAAACGCTAAAAAAAAAAACCGACGGCGGCAAAGCGCGTGTGTACATATAATATAGCGGAGTGATGTAATGTGTTATATTGAAGTGCGCCATTGTAATTCGACAAAATGCCTCGCCTTTTTCAGTATATTATACGAGAATATTGTCGCGGCGTTTCAACCGTAACTCGATAACGACGAATTTTCAAAAAAAAAAAAAAATCGATATTATTTAAAAACATTTGATAGAAAAAAAAAATAATAATAATAATAACGCACGGTACAGAGCGTTTTATTACGGTGAAATTTATCGTTATACCGAATACTAAATATTTCAAATCGATTTCCATGTTAAACGCCGCCTCTCTCTTTTCAACGCACGTTTGAATGACGAGATAGGGAACGCCGCTATGGTGTGTGTGTGTCGTATATTGCGCGTAATATTTTTCGCGTTACGAACCTAAACCGCAGAACGGCGAAATCAAAAGCGTTTAAGATGGTTTTATTCGTTTTTTTCTTCTATTCGATGCCGATCGCGCACAATACAGTGACGGTGCCGTTTGGGAGGTTTTGACATGGCGCGACCGCGTCTTTTTTTCCCCCTTACCTTCGGCTGACTATAAAAAAAGAAAAATTCGTTCCGATACAACTAATTTCAAAATACATTATACATAATATTCATCAATAAATACATATTAAAAATAATAATCGATTTTAGTGAAAATCGTTATTTGTTATACGATTGAATCGTTCAATGTCCATACGAACGCAGCGTGTTAGGTAGACACTTTTTTTTTTGTCGAGGACGCTTATAATACACTCGTCGCGCGGTCTTACGAATTCTAGAATTTCTGTGTGTACATGTTCATATCGATGAATTAAATTTCGATTCGCGCGCGGTCGTCAAAAAGGATAAAAAATTATGCGAGTGATATAGAAATCATATGACGAGGCAGTTATATTAAAACGTAATTTGACCGGTTTCTTCTCCCCGGTTATTATTAAAAAGTTACTAAGAATATAACATTTTAAACGTATTTCCGCGTTTAATATCTGTGTAGATAAAGGAGAAAAAACCGATAAATTCCGAAATATATTTAATTTTCTTTTACGAGTTGTTTCCGAAGAACTTATAAGAAAAAAAAATTTTGTAGGTAATTTATAAAATATATGATTTTGCGGTATATGCCGCGGCGACACGTCATCGTTACATTATGTGACAAAAATAATTGCCCGAAAACGTGGCGGCCAGCCCTATTATTAATATAATAAAAACCGAAATGGCGCAATACACACAGCAATATACGCGCGGCGTTGTGCGCGCGCAACGACGTCTCATCCAGCCCCTCCCCGTGCGTACTCGAGAAATACACGCGCGGGCTCGCACAAAAGACCTATTCTCGGTCGCGTACTTATACGCACCACGACGCGCCTTTTTATACGCGCACAAACGGAACAATCGGCGTATCGGTGAAAAAGAGTATATTGTGCGTGCGAATATTCCGCGTGCGAGCGCGTGTAAAAAGGCGAAGGGGGGAAGACAGTGAGGAAAAAAAGAAAAAAAGAAAGAAATCCGTACAAATTATTATTATTATTATTTATTCGTCGCCGCGGCAATTGCGCGTACGCAGTCATCCGAGATACACGGGGCTCGCGACCGACTTATATGCGTCGCCGCCGTTACAGTCTCTCGCCGCTGTCCGTCCGTAATGCATTGACAGAGACTACCCCACCGTCGAATGTGAAAAACACTCGCGGCGCGACGGCCTAAGCAAAAGAAGAAGAAGAGGAGAGGCGATCGGGCGGCCCGTAGAGGGTCCGATTACCTTTACCGGTGCGCACACACACACACTTATAATAATGCGCGGTCAGCCGCACCGCGGTCCACACACACCTTATACGAATCATCATATTTCACTGGAAACACCTCGGTCGAATATAAAACACCCTCCTCCGTCGCCCCCATACCAAATACGCGATAATTGTGACCGCGACGGTAACCGAAAACCAATACACACACACACTACAGCCAGCAGCAACGTCGTTACTACGTCGGCAGTGTTGTCGTAACAGCAGCAGCAGCAGCAGTACGACAACCAGTTTTTTTTTTCTTCTTCTATACATTACGCCCCATAAATGCCGTACGGAAAACGCGAATAAAACGACGTGCGCGCGCTAACATTTCATTGGAAAGGGCATCTTGTAATAACGCGCTCGTTACGTATTATTATGATCAGGACATATATTATTTTTGTGCGGGAATTGAGATTTGAGAAATAGACGTGTGCGTCTATATAATTGACCGCCGTGCGTTACGTTACGTATTAAAAAGAACGATGACAGACGAGGGCGTATTTTCGAATGTTTTAATATTCCGCGGGACAACCATAAGAAAACAAAATTCCAGTCAAACGAATTTCAACGACGTTGTTGTCAATTAATCGAAAATTAACGCGCGTTTTTTTTTTCCCGACAATTCGTATAACAAACACCGAATCCGTTTATTACACGCTTAAAACGATAACCGCTCGTATTTACATGTACTCGTATGTGGAAATATTCGAATGTTATATGATAATTTTTCTCGCAGTTTTTTTCTTTTTTCCCTCCCCCTCCTCTGACGGCCGTAACTGTTTTCTGCGTAATTATTTCCAACAGTCGGATATATTATTAATATTATTATTATTATAGTGTGGTCTTGTGTTTGTTTACAACGAGTTTGTATAAAACACTGAACGGCTCGTTAATTCGGACCCGCGAGATAATTACGTGCGTGCAGCAGCCCGGGGTTTGTACGGGCGTGCAAACAACGAACGTCGTCGTAGTAGTAGTAGTAGTAATAATGGTGAGGAGTGTGTGTATTGTAAATAAATACACGGAAATAATATGTTAAGAGGATACGCCGCCGACGGGCATGGTTTCTCGCGAACGGTATTTACAAGTTTTCTTTAGAAAAGTCAAAAATTTCACGTATTACGAAATTCAGAAGAACCTACGCGAGAACAACAACGGGTTTGTACGGCGTTTATAAAAGAAAATAGTATCGAGCGTCGTTTTTTTCCCCCCCCCTTATTTTGCCGAAATTCGACAAAATCGTATCGAAAAATAACCTTCAGAGATTTACGTATACAACGCGCAGACACGATCGTCTATGTCCCAGCACGACGTCGCGAAAAAGAAAGTATCGAAAAATTAAAAACAAATTAGTCGCGGGAATTTATTTTTTATAACGCACTGTGCGGCGCGCGGCGGTATCGTTCGATTTCATTTCTTTTTCTCTCCTTCCGCTCGATCCGGACGAATGTTTAAATGTTTTTTTTTTCTTATTATCAACATTACTCTACAGACTCAATACTCAAGAAGCATTGAGAAACTTGAAACTCCTTTCAGAGAAGATGACGTCTCGGATTAGCTTAGAGTGAATTTTGAACTGATGGGTTATGATGTTATTATTAGTTACGGCGGTTAGAATTCGATTGGGCGCTGTTTCATTTTTACGCCGTAGACTACGCAGGGTTTAGTTTTTTTTTTTTTGTGACATTTTTGGAACGTGCGGAGACAAGTCCGTAGAGGTGGAGATTGAGGTTTTAAGCTGCCCGCTGCGGTTTCGACGAACTAGCGTCGATGATGGTGTGTAGATTTTCTTACGGTTAGATTGCCCATACGCAGCACGGAAGGTTGGTATTATTTGTCCTGGTGTGGGTTATATAAAATAGTTTTTTTTTTTAACGGTCCGTGAGAATATACGAATTACGCGACCATAACGAAAAAAAGTATTTAAAAAAAAAAAAAAAATCGCACGCGCACGTTCATATCGAATTACAACATTCGCATTAGTAATTTTTTTTTTCCGTCGCGGCTTTATACAGACCTACGCACGCGAAAACTCGTCGACAAATTTTAATATTTTATTTATCAACTTTTCGAAACGAATAACGCGCGCTCGATTACATTATACGGGACGTAAGCGTACAGTGTTCGTTACACAATATTGTAATATTGTACATATATGGAAATAATAAAAAAAAAAAACGATACAGTGAAAAACGGTTTAATCGGTTTTGTATTTTATCATACGCGCTGACCTCAATCAATTTTATGGTCCCGACGACGTCCGCGCGTAAAAAGTATTGAATAAATGTGTCGATTTCCCCCCCCCCCTCGACGATTTTGAAAAATAATATATTAAATATATACAGCTGGTAATATAATATATATATTATATTTACTTATAAATATCAGTTTTCCCGTTTTATTACATAATTTCCGTATATATATATATACTGTTAACAATATGTATATATTTAAATCAATGTAAAATGTGATAAGTATTATCGCGCGTCACGATTTAAAACGAAAAATTAATCAATTAATTTTTTTGTAAGAAAATTTTCAAATTAATTCTAATTATAAGCGAAAAAGAGTTAATTTCTAATGAACATATAAGTAGTATATTTTATTGTCTATTCATACATTTTTTTCTCCAATAATTTCCATGCACTATAAACATCGATAAATTCGTAAAAAACGTCAATTATTTATATTTCACGGTTTTAATCATTATAATCGTTTTTTCAACACTACGAAAACAATAATAATAATAATAATAATAACAACAGTAACCTCGTGTAATGTAAAGAAAAAGTGTTAAGATTCGTATTACGTTATTTAGGGAGGATTAGACCCCCCTCCCCTTCATCGCGTTTATATATTAAACCCCCCTCCCCGTGCAGGAGGGTTTATAATATTCTGGCCACTGACACATTTCATACAAAATATAATATCCTGCACTAGTGGCGCACCCAAAGGGATGGACTCCGGGTCCGGACCCCCCCCCTTGACTAGTGCAATAGTATTACATTTATAGATGAAAATCTAAATTCTGATACAACTTTCATATTTTTCTGTTAAAATTTCGCATACGATATAGATAACACCAGGTGTTAACAATTTATTGATTATATTATATTATTATAATATATAATCTATTTTTATTATCTATTAAAAGTTTTGTTTTTCATAATGTAGTTTTTTAGACCCCCCCCCCTTGAAAAAATCCCGGGTGCGTTACTGTCCTGCACGCATATGCTACGTACAGTTCAATAGGTGTGCAGCAAGTGCGGTTATCTCGGCGATTGTGTAATATTATATTATAGAGACTTTAACGCGGCAGCGGCGACAAAATGAAAACCAATGCACGCACCACGATCTCGCGGAAATCGCGGATGATAATATCATCGGCTAACTGTGTAAAAAAAAAAACACACCGAGGAATGTATTCGAAGATTTCACGGTTATAACCTATAACGTGCTTCGATCGTTGTCCGCGATAAAAGCGGATATCAATGTATACGGTGGGAGGAGGGAGAGAAGGAGGATGAACGGAGTGCGGGTAACAATAATAATTACGTCGAGCGCGTATGTGCAGGAAAAAGCACGAAAACACGAGCGATCGTTTAAAAAAAAAAAAAAAAAAAATAAAATATAAAATAGCCCTGCACAAGTCTCTGCATTGTTTCGCCGCTCGCGATAGAAATCGACTTCTGCGAAAAACCTTGGGGCGCGCGCAGTGTGATGAGCACACCTCATTAGTGCCCTGTTCAGGATCACGACTAACGTCCCCGTGTGTATATATGTATTTAATATAACGGGAGAAAACGAGTCTCAAATTGACATATCAATTAAGCCGGTAGTAGTAGTAGTAGAAATAGTAATATAGCGGCGCGGTAGCCTCGCAGTGGATCTAATGACACACACACACACACACATCGCCAATGTCCTTATAATTGCGAAATGTCGGTATACGCACGCACCTGTATACGCGCGGCGGTGCAGGATAATGGAAGAGGATAAATTACTATACAGGACGAAGTAAACGGAGAAAGAAATAAAAAAAAAAAAGAGAAGATAGACCAAAAATATGTGTATAGGACGCGATCGAAGAGGGGGGCGGACGAGGGAAACTGTTAATTTTAACATCGGCGGGACGTTAACGAGACGTTAAAAAGATACGAGAACATAATAATAATTACACGCGTATACCCTTCTTTTCCCTCTCGGCGGCATCCCCTGCACCGGCGCTCGCGCTCACCTTATAAATAAACTACTACTACTACTACTGGCGCTCGTCTCGCTCATACGCTGCGTGCTGTGTACGCGCGTCCATACCGCAGTCACGGTTTCGAGAACACAATTTTTTTGTTTTTACGGTTTTTTTTTTTTGGTCTGTTTGTTTTGTTTTTGCCTGCACGGACGGGCCAACAACGGCGGTTAGGTGGTGGTGCTAATTGCAGGGAGAAGAAGACCGTTATTATATATATATTGCTACAGCGTTCTTTTTTTCTCTCTCTCTTCTTCTTTCCGTCAGAAATTAGTCAGTTTCTTCTTTTGTTTTTTCTTTCTCTCCCTCCCGGTCGATCACCCCCGCGTCGTACGTAATATGCGCGCGCGTACGTCATACATCACGCAACGGCGTTATTTAATATATATATTTATTTTTTTTTTTTAATACTCTCCGAGTCGAGCCCACACGCGCGCGCGCGCGCAATTCGTACGTATAAACCCGGCGTAGTCAAATCGAATTTGCCCCCCGGGTCCCCTCCCACGCGAAATTTCCAATTAACCGGTGACAGGGGGGGGGGGAGCGGAAACAATCCATTTCGATCTTATCCGATTGTGCGTGCTGCTGCTGCTGCGCACGTTACACGAACCAAATAAAAAATATGTACGCATAATAATTATGACGGTATTACTATTGTAACAAAGCACTGGAATATATTAGAACGTAGTTTAACAACAAACTCATAATTAAATTCATTTAAGATTTATCTAAGAAAAGAATACACCAGTTCCCATATGAAATCTTGTCGACGACACAAAAGTACTCGACAACACTTTACACATTCTGACACTGTACAAATCTAACGCGCACACATAACTGCCCACAATAAATTACTAACGATTTCGTTGTTAAAACCATAATATTATAATAATAATCTATTATCGACCGGCAGTGGCAATTATTACAGTGACTCCGACACGAGAAGACACACACCGTGTCCATCCATCTGCAACGTTTTATTTTTTATTGAATATTTCAATGAAAATTCGAATTGAGTGCTTCGTTAAACCCTTTAACGCATAGACGGTAAGATTTTGAAACGATTTCGCGTACAGTTTTGTTGTAGAGTTTGTAATAATCAAAGGAATGAAAAACGCCGAGTCTTAAAAAAAAAAAAAAAACGTACGTTTGGACCACGAGTTAATCCGGACGAATAGTTCGCGAATTTTTTATGATTGCTGCAGTGTCATTTTCTCGCGACAATACAACACGAAAGAAGAACCCGCTTAAAACGATCGTGTGCCGAAGACGTTAATATTAACTCAATTTTTTTTTTCTGATGATTTACGAGCAAATGCGGTTTTTATTTTCTCCTATACGCGCTACGAGAGTGGCGTATTCTTAAATCGATTTTACTTAACCGTTGCGAGCGTGCAAACAAATCAAAAAGAAAAAGAAATTAAATTTTTTTGTTCATTTCCGCGCTAGCATTTACCGAAATCGATTTCGGCCGGTTTTTTTTTTTTTTTTTTTAATAAATCAGGTATGCGTGAGGCCGTGTGCAGTGTGTGTTCATCTCTCGCGATTAATTTACTACAACGAGCTCGTTAAAAATATCGCCGCGCCGTACACGACAGCAGCCGAATTTTGTGTATTTATACTGGGCGCGCGCGGGCGAGTATTAAAATATTTTTCTATATAAAACGCGAACTCGTTATGTAAAATAATATACACACGCGCGTGCGTATATAACAACAGACGCGTTTTTGGGAGTGCTTAACTAACACAATCCGGTCAAAAATTTCTCGTTAAGTATACACACACACACACACTTAAATACGTATACACAAAATTAAAAATAAGACGGTATAAACTACAGTATATAATAATAATAATAATATTACAAGACACCGAGACGACTAGAAGGCCCCCCGGGAGGGGAAGTTAATAAAAATTACACGGTCGAGAAAGTAGCGTGGAAATCCGGTGTTTTTTTTTTTATTTATTTATTATTATTATTATTATTTTTTTTTTTTTTATTCCATTTAGTTCGGATACTGACAAGCCCACTTAAAGTAAGCGTATCCGAGGGCCCGAGGGCGACCGGTATGTACGCTGTAGTTATAGCGTACCTCCTGATCATAATTCGTGCGTTGTTATACGCAGTTCGCGAAGAGAACGAAATCGAAATCTCGCGACGTATCACTCTAATGGCCCTTACAAACCAAACACTCTGTATTCCGATTTGCATATTATATACGTATTGCAGTAGGAGAGCAAAAAATTGATCTCTCGTATCTGCATCACTCCGGAATCCGCCATTCGGAAACTATGTATGAAAACGCACTCCTTCGTCTCAAAAAAAAAAAAAAAAAAAAAAACAGACTACGGTATCGCCGAGGTGATCTTTTAAAATCGATTCCTCCGTTGAAAATGAACGATTTCTCTTCTGTTATTTACCGTCAAAATCATTCTTATTGTACAGAATATTGTACGGATTGTGTACGTGTGTCTTATGTGGAAAATAAAAATCCACGGCGACGAGAGAGAAGCAGCAGCGTCGATAGATGAAAAGAGGAGGAAAGAGAAAAAAAAATTTTTCACGGTTAAAAGAACATTTTTTTTTTTTTATACGTACGCGACGTCGTTGCCCCAACCGCCCATTAATTCTATACGGTATTTGTTTAATTCGACGATTCCTTTTAAATGTCAAATAATTTTCTGTGGAATTTTTTTTTTCTGTTTCGTTTACGTTAGATAAATAAAATCGGTTAGTATAATTTCAGTTTTCATAGTGAGAATAATGACCATTTTTTTTTTACATTCTCGTTATATAAAAAACAAAAAAAAATTAACAATAAATTTGTTTTAAAAAAATTTAATCGTATCGATTTTCGATTTATAACTTTTTTTTTTTTTGTACTTTTTATACAGAGAGGGTGTGTTAAAAAAAAAAAAATATCATTTTTCTGTTAGCCCCTCGTTGGAATATTTCTGCGGGTGGCATTGCTCGCCGCGCCACCGCGCGTTTTGTACGGAAGAAAAGAAAGAACATTATGAACGGTGTGGGGGGGAGATCAAAAAAAAAATGCCTTTATCGTAAAATAGGTAGCGACGGCCGTGTGTGTGTGAGCGCACACGCACTACACCGCGATGCGCACACAACAACACAACGACGCATCACCGTTACTAATCGTCCGTCAGTCGTATACACATATAATAATATAATAACAGTAATTTTCGATATACATATATAAACCCGAATTGGAAACCGATTCGGCCGCCGGCCATACACGCACGACGAAAAAATATACGAATGAAAAAAATTAATAATAATAAGAAGAAGAAGAAAAACTATTTATATATATATAAGGAGAAAACGTAATATTTGTACACGTTCCGCGTTTGCGGGGACAGGGAAGGGGCTACCACAGGCCTATTATGAACGCTAACGAGACGGTGTTGCAGTGCGCCGAGTACGGAGGAAAAACAGCTGTAAACGGGGCCGGGCGGTGAAAAAGAATTATATACATAACGCGGTGGTCGTCGCGAAGGACTAAACCGCCGGCGAGCGGCCGAGCGTTTTTCAAAAATCACACTACGCATTACGTGTGCGCGTATCGGATTCGAATACGACGTTTCTCCCACGTGCGCCGCGATTGTTATTCGTGGTGGCACGCGCGTAGAAAAAAGTAATTTCACAAAACAAACGTGCAAATAAAAAAAAAAAACCGACGTGTTTACGGCGCAAAAAAAGAAAAAGACGATGGATTTTTGTTAAAAAAAAAAAAAAAAACGATAACTTATAATTTCTCGCGCGACGATTTCGATTTTATTTATTTTTTTTTCGCCAAAATTGTTTTCAACGAATTCGTCGAATACCACCGCGTCATCGATATAAACCATTCGCAATGAATATACCATTAAACATTACTCGTTTATAGGGTAAAAATAATAATAATAATAATACGCGCATATTATATAACTGCGTGAGAGATACCAAACACCAAACTCGTGTATATTTCTATGTTACATAATAATATTGTAAAAAGAATGTTTAGGAAGAGAAAACGAAAATCTCTTTACCGAGAGGCCGTTGAAATTCCGATCTCCGGCGTAACACACACACACACGTCGCGGAACAAAAATGCGAATTTTGGGTTTCGGGTAGACAAGAAGAAAAAAACCCCCCCCGGTACAAAATTCATATACGTTTAAGCGCGCGCAATAGTATTACATAATAATAACGCGTTTGTTTTTCTTTTATTATCGTTGTAATAATAAAACGTTTGAAACGCTCGTTACAATCGGCGGGGGTCATCATCGCGCGCTACGGGGGAGTGGTGTGTGTTCTCAGCACGTCTATTTTTCTTTTTTCTTTTTTTCGTTATTATTATTTTGTACGCGAGAGAGAAAAAAAAATGAAAAAAACGAGAGCGATTTTCGACAAATCGGTCTGCGTGATACTAGCGCGCGACATCCGATTTATACGCGGCGTTTGAAATCCTAAAAACAATACGTGCTCTTATACAATATCGTCGAAATACAATCGTTTGTACGCGCGCGCAAATATTTATTAATTTTTTATTGAAAACGTATAATTAAAAAAACGTATTGAACACAGAAAAAACAAAACAATTTATAAAAATCATAAGACGATTAGTAATTAAAAAAAAAAAAAAAATACATTCACTTAAAGAGCCACACTTAAACGAGTATATTATACTCATCGGTTATGTGTGGCGTACATTTATTGAGCGTGCGATACGCGTAAAAATAAAATAAGTTTTCCATACATTTTTAAACCGGAATAAAAGCAGTATATTCTGTGTTAGGAGCTGAAAGCAACCGCGCTAAATAATAATACGGATATATCGCGGGAGTTTTTTTTTTTTTTTTAATATATAAACCATTACGTTTATTCGTGAAATGTTCAAATGTTAAACCTCGATATATCCACGAAACATTACGTTTTTTTTTTTTTTTGTATGCGCTGAAAAACGTATTCGCAAGAAAACGAATCGTCGTCGATAATGCCATCGAATTGCGAGCTGCAATACTCTCATCAGTACAAAAAAAAAAAAAAATTAAAAATCTTGTCTCTAATAATATAATAATACGTTTTTAGCGAATATCATCGCGTTTATATACCACCGAATCATCTCGCCAGCGACAACAATAAATTTTATGTACACTACAAGTATAAATAATATTATGTGTGCGTATAGGAGACAGAGAGTGGTGAAGAGGGTGACGAATATCGCCCGAATACACACGCGCGTATATTTTTATTTTTAAATTAATATTTGATCAGAGAGAACGGTCTGAGTAATCGGTATATATAATATATGTATAATTTATATATAAAAACAGGATCGGGGCAATTAACGTTGGGCGTATATCGTTAAAAAAAATAAAATAACGATCGGTACGCGCGCGCGCGGGCAGAAGCGAAATTTCCGAAGCACGAGAAGAAGGATGAAAAAAAAAATGGTGGTGAAGAAAGAAGGAAAAAAAAAAATAACACGTACGTATTTATAAAAAGAGCCGAGAAACCGGTTCGACGTAAAACCAATAATTTCCAAACTATGTGCCGCAGCCGCCGCCGCCGCCGTTGTCGATACGTGTCGTATATATATAAAATATAAACGCGAACTGTATATTATAAACTGTTGTGTAGATATTCGGGATTAGTCCGGTGTTGGTTTTTTTCTTCTTTTTTTTGTTTTTTTATCTCCGTTGTTTTCGTTCGGGCGGGCCACCATCACAAAATACGCCGCCACGCACATTTTTTTTATTCGTTTCGATTTTTGTCGCTCGTTCATCCGATCGTTATAAGAATCGCGCGCGCGCGCGCCCGCGACAACTTACAGTGTGCGCGCGTGTAAACGGCATTGTCGTCGTGATGTATTTATTTTTTTTATTATTATTAACACCGACTATCCTTTACGATATTATTAAGCGCGTATAGAAACGATAAAAAAAATTGTATTATTATAAAAATAATACAATTTTAATTTTTAAATACAATACAAACACGATCGGTTACTTCGATTTAAAACCAATAACCGGTTGGGCGTACGAAACGCCGTGGAATCGTAGAGCCGGCGGCAAGTTTAATACCCCACGAAATAGAATGCAATTGAAAATGGCAAGAAAAAAGAAAAACTTAACACGCCTAAATTATTATTGTAATTATTATTAAAAATTATTAATTTATTTTTTATTAGTTATTATTAAATTTATTAAAAATTATAATTATATATATATTGTAAACGCGAACCCAAACCATATTATTATTATTATTATTTCACGGAGATTTGATAAAATACGCTAACAATAATTCTGTCCTAATCGTCATGATACTCTTTTACAGCTCTTTATATAATAAAAAATTATAATATTAATTGAAAATTTTCGAAAATCGCGAATTTTATTAATTTTTTTTGAAAATGTGTGACGCTATGGTATTGTTTTATTAATCGTTAATTTTCTACGATTTTTTGAAATTCGCGAACACGTCGAATACTTTATTATGTGCGAGAGAACCGCATACAGTCAGCAAAATAATGCAAATGACTAGTTTAGCTGAAAAAAAAAGATATTTTCGTAAATTTCGGGAAATTGTAGGGAATTAACGGCTAATCATTAATAAACGTTTTTAGCACAAAAAAAATTTTTGAAAAAATATATAATAGATACTTTCTCCTAACAAAAAAAAAAACTAAATTAAGTATACATTTTTAATTAATAAAAAAACAAAATTTTACAGCGTTTCCATAAGCGCGTGCACAAAAGTATTTGGAAAATAATGCGAAATCATCAAATAAGGCATTAGTGCGTGTTCTTTAAGAAATTCTTCTTGTTATTATATTCCTGCAGCAATTCACCGAGGAAACACTGTTTTTCAAATGAATTATTACGAACAAAAATAAAAGTAGAAGTGATTTTCAAATACTTATTTTATATTTAAAAAGCATAAATATCATCCAACACGAGTCACAGGCCATAATATCAGTCATAAAATACGAATTCGATACGCAGAGATATCAACGTATAACTCACGTATCGGATACGTTTTTACGGAGTACAAACTACAAATTATTATTAGTTCACAGCGCTGACTTCAGACCGCACGGCTATTTGTCAAATTTCCGTGAGACACACTGTGCATATAGATTTATGCATACAGATTTATATAGTACATTTATACGTATATGGACAACACCTTATACATTGTAATAATTATACACACGAGTAATTATTATATTAATAATAATAATAATAATCGAAAGTAAATAAAAGTAAATAGGAACACTCACCCGCGGTGACATAATAACGTTATATACGCATAGGTACACACGATTGCTGTGGATCCTAAACGAAATATGTCCTGCCTCCGGCCTGGTTGTATATCGGGTCCGGTATACTGCTGTACACGTGGTGCAGCTTGTGCCTCTGCTGATAGTCGATGGACACGTAACTGTGATTGGATGGGTCCTCGTCCTCGTCCGTGGTCCGCTGCGACGATTCCTCGGACACGCACGAGCTCTGCGTGGCCGCCTGCGACTGCGTCACCGAGGCCGGGCTCATACGTATCCACGCTTCGAGAGACGTGGGTGCGGCCGTGTATCTGGCCACGGGCCGCCCGTCGCATATCACTTTCTTCAATTCGCCGCCTGCGCTGGCCATCGGCTTCGGATCGGGCATCAGGTACCGGAGTCGGTCCCAGAACCGTTTCTCGCCCCACGTGACCGCGTCGCTTGACTTCAACAGCGCTTGTAACTCCCGGTCCGGCGTGATCGTCGTGGTCAGCAACACGACCACCGATTGTTTTCTCGTCTTGGCCCGTTCCAGGCACGCCTGGAACGCGGTCCGGAACACCGGTTTCTCCCATTCGTTCTGCAAGAACGACAACGACAGCACGACGACGATCCGCTTGGACGCGTCCGACGCGCCCAAAAAGCTGTCCATCAGGTACGCCGGGCTGATGACGTGTATGTCGCGGTAGTGCAGGCACAGGCTGTACCCGAACCGTTCCAGGCTCGTCGACAATATGTGGTTGACGAACTCCTCGTCCTTCACGCTGTACACCACGTACGCGTCGTACAGTTTGTCCGTCTCGCCGGAACACGCGGACTTGCACACGCGCACGCCGTACCGGGAATGCGCCCACAGGCACAGGTCGTCCCGGAACACTAGGGCCAGCGCGACCAGCACCACGGACACGACGACGAACAACGCCAGGCTGGCGGCCGCGACCGGCACGTAGTCGGTGCCGAGCACGGACGTGTTGTAGAACGGCCGGTGAATGCTGGGCCCGGTGTCGCGCTCGGACTGGCACTTTTGCACGGCCGCGGCCACGGGCGTGGACTTGTCCGAACACAGCATCGTGGACGGCGGATAGTCGTTGTTCTTGAGCCAACCGTCGAGGCCCGCGATCACGTCGCAATCGCACAGCCACGTGTTGCCGGCCAGCGACACGGACGTCAGAGTGTTGGCCGCGCTCAGCTGTTGCCACGGCCTGAACTCGTCGATTCGATTGTTCTCCAGATGAAGCACTTGCAGCGACTTGAGCGGCGCGAACGACCTGTTCGCCACGCTCGTGATCCGGTTGTCGTTCAGGTACAGCTCGGTGAGCTTCGGCAACGTCTCGAATTCGACGCCGTTCAGTCGGTCCAGCCGGTTGTTCTCGATGTGCAGCACCCGCAAATCGGGCACGCCGTTAAACGTCTTGTTGTGCAACGACACCACGTTGCTGTTGTTCATGTACAACACCTGCAGCTTCTTTTTCCCGAGAAACACGTGACCGGACAATTCGCCCAGATCGTTGCCGTCCAGATAGATCTCTGTGGCATCCATCGGGATCCGGGCCGGCACGGACTTGTACCCGGCGTTCGAGCAGTCCACGATGTTGGACGACCACACGTGGTCGTGATAACACGTACAATTGTCCGGGCACGTCATCTCGCAGTCGCACGCGTCAAAATCACAGCACTCGCACACGGAAAAACAGTGCGACTCGTACTCGCACAGGAACTGCGACGGTTTCAAATCCAACAGCGGCTTGTATTTTTCCGTTTTCGAGTGCACCAGACGGCACATGATTGAGTCCATGTCCATGATGCGGGGATGTTGACGCTGCACGCTCAGCTGGTTGATGCGCTGCAGCCATTCGGTGGTGCAGTCGCACTTGAGTGGATTGTCGCCGACGTAGAACTGCGGCAGCTCCTTGTGCTCCGGCACCGGGTCCAGGCGCAGGCTGGCTATGTCGATGTACTCCATTTTGTTGGCGTACAACACGACGCGGGACAGGTTGGCCTTGCGCAGGAACGTGTTGATCTTTATTTTGTGTATCAGGTTGTTGTTGAGGAACACGTTCTCCACGCTGTCCGGTATCGACGTGTCCGTGATCTCGACAAGCCGGTTGAAACTGGCGTCCAACATTTTAATCTGGATCGCTTCGCGCTGCACGTAGTAATTGCCCAGGTCACCGACGGAGTTCTTGTGCATGTCCAGCCACTCAACGCTGGACGGCAGGTACGAGTAATCGAAATCGGCGATCCGGTTGTCGGACACGTTAAGCCACACCAGTTTGGACAGACCGTCGAACATGCCGTTGATTTCGGATAACGCGTTACCGTCCAGCCGGATGGCGTGCAGCTTGTTGGACGTGCCGAACGCCCGTCGGTCGACGTGCGTCAACCGGTTGAAGGCCAGGTTCAACACTTGGAGCAAAGGCATCGTGGAGAACGTG
This sequence comes from Chaetogeoica ovagalla, assembly GCA_032441825.1. NCBI lineage: Eukaryota > Metazoa > Arthropoda > Insecta > Hemiptera > Aphididae > Chaetogeoica > Chaetogeoica ovagalla. The sequence continues at coordinate 961,136 of CM063724.1, read as the reverse complement.
TACGCGGTCAGGTTACTGATCTCGTTGTTGGACAGTATCAGGTTGTACAGGAGGTCGAGACCGTCGAACGACGAGTTCCTCACGTGCCTGATGACGTTGCCGCCCAAGTCCAGCGTCTTCAGCATGTGCAGTTTGGACAGGGCGGCTGGGACCTGACGCAGCGCGTTACCGTACAGGCCCAAATCGTGCAGGTTCGTACAGTTCTGGAACGCGTTCTCGTCCACCGATTCGATGCGGTTCCTGTCCAAAAACAGCTGATTGATCACGTACAAGCCGGAGAAGTGTAACGGTTCGATGCGCTTTAGCTTGTTGAACGACAACGTGAGCGCGTGCAGATTGCTGAGCGCCGAGAACGCCTGGTCGGCCAGAGTTTCCACGTCGTTGTGCTCGAGGTTCAATATCTGTAAGCTGTACAGGTCCTGGAACACGTGCGAGTCGATTTTCGTCAGCTGATTATGGCCGAGGTTGAGGACGACGAGTCGGACGAGGCCGGAGAACGTGTCCCGGTTCACCCACGTGCTGGTCAGCTCGTTGTGCGACATGTCCAATACGAGCAGTTGGTCCAGGCCCTCGAGCAGGCCGGGCGCCAGCACATTAATGGAGTTGTTGTGCAGGTAAACCTCGCGCAAGTACCTGGTCGAGTGAAACAGTTCAGGCGGTAGACCGGACAGCCGATTGCTGGACGCGTTCAGCACGTTTAGTGACGTGAGCCCGACGAACGCGCGGTCTGCGATCTGGTTAATCTGGTTGTCCTGTATGTAGAGTTTTTTCAACGCCCTCAGACTGGTCAGCCCGTTGTCGGGCAACGATATAATATCGTTGTTGGCCAAGTTCAACTCTTCCAACGCCGTGTTGCACGTCTTGCCGGGCGCCGTGGGCCCGTTGCCCCAGTCCGAAAAGCCCAGCTCGAACACGTCTTGGAGCCGGTTCTTGGTCAGGTTCAGGTTGGTGAGACCGATCAGCGGACAAAACAGCTCCTTGGGCAGGTTCCAGATGTTGTTGTCGGACAAGTCGAGTTCCCGGAGCTGGCTGAGGCCGCGCAAGCTGTCCGAATGAAAGTCCATGGTCATAGCAGACCAATCGGTGTTGTGCGTACGGATGCGCAATTTTTTCAGTTCCCTGGACGTGCTGAGCACCGCGGGCGGCACGTACTTGATCTTACAGTACTCTAGGTCCAGGTGGTTGAGCCGCCGCAGTTGCGTGAGAAAACTGTTTTCCAGACTACTCTCGAAAAATATCACATCGCTGCACTTGAGCGTCAGGCTGGTGATCATGTCCATTTGGGCGGACGTCAGGTTGGATATAACGCTGTCCGCGTTGTTTATGGTGCGCAACGAGCATTTGAGCACGACGCGCAACGGTTGCGCCTCGTCCGCCGCCATCACGCGCTGCCAGTCGCACACCGGGTCACCGTTGTTCGCGGACGCGGTGCCGGACAACAGCAGCAACAACAGTAGCAGCGGGCCGGCGGTGAATCGTCCACGGTACGTCATCGCGATCGGCCGGCGTGTGTACACACACACACACACACACGCGCACACACAGTTATCAAACGGTAAAAGGACGCGCCGCCGCACACGCACTCGGTCGACGGGGGTTGGGACGACAGAGAATAAAAAAAAAAAAAAAAAAAAATTTACTCGCAAAACCGTCACCGGACGCACATGACCACGCGAGTGAAAAAAATCGCGTTTTATTTCTATAGCCGTACCATAAAAAAAAAAAAAAAACAAAAACAAAAAAAAAAAAAAAGAAAGAAAGAGAATTATTCGATTTCGGCGTCAGCGCACATAAACGCGCGGTGATAGTCGACCGGAAACGCAAAATAAAATATAACACCGAACACTCGCGGATACAAACACATATACACACGTATGAGAGCGCGCGCGCGAGACAGAGTCGGACGAATCGTACGTGTTCCACAGACCGTTCGGTACGGTCGCCGGCGAGAAACTGCCGCCGCTGCTGTCGACGGCGATCGTGTGCGTGTGGTGTCCGGTCGCGCGACGTCGCGCGTTTCGGCCGCCAGAGAACGCGTCGGGCCGTCCGTGCGCAGCCGACGTCGCCGCCTGGCGATGGCGCGCGAAGTGCAACACACAACCACTTGTTTGTCGGCGGGCCACCCCCCACCGGGTTCGGGCGGCTTCTGTGTGTACGAGCGACTGCCGCCGCCGCCGACACGGGGTTCGGTACGACCCAAGAGAAGACCCAAAGAACAACGATCCCGCGTGTTTTTTTTTTCCCTTCTTCTTTCCCTCTTCGTTGTTCGAGAAAAATACGTGTCGCCCCGCGTGGACCGACGACAATAATAATAATAATAATAATAGACTGCTGCGATTGTACCGTCGGCGGCTGCAGGGTAACCATCACCACAATGGGCTGCTTTCGGTTAACATTCATGCGCGTGTTTCTTTTTCTGATATTACGCGTATCGGCCGACGACGTTACACCCGTTGTATGTATTGACCACCTGATTTCGTGTACACGCATTTGTGCGCATAACGTACCGCCGAAATAACAATAATATTATTGTGTTTCTTTTTTATCGAAAAAAAAAAACATTTATTCGATTTCTTTTTGTATTATTTTTATCCATCGAATTATCCCACAGTGCACATCACGGACCGTATCATCGTGTTACACTGTCGCGTTATACAATGTTTGTTACGTTTTACTAGTATTGGGTTATAGAATTCCGTTGACAACCGAATTTCCGGAACGTTTACTTTTCCCCGTCGTGTGCCTGTGTCGCGCGCGTAAAATGTAAAGAAAAAGAGAATTATTAAACGGGAGAAAAATCGCGTTGCGAGGAAATATCTTGTAAAATCGTGGAAAAGAATTGTGTATGTTTATATTTTAAATAATCGCCAATGTCCACAATAATAATAATATGATTCTGCGAATGATCTTGTTTTATGGACAGTCTAAATTCATTATAATAGCCGACTGCAACGTATACGTTCAGAAATCAGAGCGCTTCGTCTTATCGGTTTTCGCATTTAACTGGCGCACTCGCAAAATTCGTTATGAAATTTCCAAAAGAAAAAAAACGTTCGATATCGCATGTTCGCGAACGAGCGTTATATTATTTAATCACCGAGGTACATACAAAAATTAATTGGATTTAAAAAAAGAAAAAAATTGTCGTTCTAGTCTTTTACGAATACGAACGGCGTTTTGTTCCTAAACGTTTGGGATTCGTTTTGCCGGTAAAAAAATATAATAATAATTATCGTATAGTAATAATAATAATATATTCCAATACGCAATCGTTTGACATTCCGAATTCACACATATTAATATTATTTATTAATCATAATATTAACGATACACGTTTTAAAAATATATATATATATATATATAAATAAAATATAAAAATATAAACGTTATTTTTTTTTGTTTTTTTTATTTTTTTTTGGTGTCCGCCGGTCGTTAAAGCTATAACCTTACAAAAACCGTTGTCCTAGGACCCGGGGAGGCGTTCATGCTATACACGCGAGTCGATATATTTATTATTTGACGTTAAACCGCGACATACGGGATTCGCGTGCGAGTTCCTTATAGTCTACGATCACGCAACCAAACGTGCGCGCGGGCACCGTCAAATTTCGAACGGTACGCGCCGCTACCGCACAAAACCAAAAAACAAAAAACTTTTAACCGTAATCCGCCCGCGATAGAAAAGTCTATTGAAAAATCCTATTAATCGGTCGTAAAGCAGCGCGTTTCGTCGCGGGACGTACAGTACAAAATCCGGCCGTTTTACACCGCGTTTACACAATAATATTGAATCGAAATTCAACAATACCAAATCCCTGTACAGACATTTTCAGTGTAAACCCACGTCGTAACTTTTTATATAAACGGAATAAACATTTGTATTCGGCCGAACGGGTTTGAATTACACTAGGTTTGAAAATCGTATACACATATATATGTACAGACCAGTAGTTCCCAACCCCGGTGGAACACTGCTACGGACGAATGTGGTGGTAATGATGAAATAACGAGAATTTCGTTGTTAAAATAACTATGACATTTTACAATCAGTTAAATTGAAGCGAAAATAAAAAGTAATTTTTGGACGGAAGATGGTGAAAAAAAAAAAGAGAAATAAATCCATTAGTTGTATAATAATAACAGTTATTTTGTGTAAAATTTATTTGTACGGTTCATTAAAAAAAAAAAAGGCGGTATAAACTCTAATTTACAAGGGGAGACGGCGTGAAATTGATAATTTATAAGGGGGGCGGAGGCGTAGAATAAAAAAAGGTTGGAAACCACTGCACCGGACTCTGCAGTAAAAACCTCGTCAGGGTAAATGGGACAACGCGAGAATAGAAACGCCGCGATCGGCGAGTGTGCGATAATCGAATAATTTACAAGACGAATAAGAGCGCAGGAAATAACGGATACGAGAAAGTAATGAACAAGGCTAGGGATTTCACGCCCTGAAAAACCTTAAAATATGCACGCATTTATGTCCTGAAATATCGCTAGATATACCGTTCAAATATGTTCATCCATTAAAAATATGCTATCAAAATATGCATTAAAATCCAAAATATTTAAATGACGACATTATCTATAAGGTACCTATAGTATATACACCTATAGTATATTAGAATATTTAATAAATAATAATAAAAAAAAAATTATATATACCTATTAGTATATTAGAATATTTAATAAATAATAATAAAAAAAAAATTATAAATTTATATTGTTAAATATTGATTAATGATATTGAAAAAATCTTCGCGAGATTACCTTACACCGGTTAAAAAAATCATCCGCGTAAAAATAAAATAATTTCAGCGGTTCATAATTTAAAATAGAAATTATCGAACAGATGAGGAAAACACTCGTTTCATCGAATGCTCTTTCAGATATACGTATATATATTTTTTTTTTTACCAATTTTAAATATGCAATTTAAAACTAATTTTTTTTAATTACTATTAATTTTAGTAAAATATGCTGATAAATTTAAAATACATAAAAAAATATGCACTAACGCGTGAAAAAGTGCTAAATACGCAAATAAAAAAAGGAATTTCTATAATCACCTATGCAACGGATTACTATATATCACTAAGCTATAAGTATATTTTGGATGATTTTAACAAAAAAACTCACTATAAGTTCCTGGCCCTATAGTAACGAACATTATATTCTTCGATTCAGTCGTTTATTAGCCGTATTATATGTTATATTATATACGCGAAATCGAATTCAAATCACGCGTGTGTACATTACGTGTACATACGGAGTTTATCGAGTTGACAAAGTCGTTCAGATGTATAATAAATAGTCGCAGGTGCATTAGAGTACTATTGTTTCCAACAATGACTCAGAAGACGCGCGTCTTGACAAAGTATCACGACCGCTGTGTAAATCCACGCCATTTCGGTCGATGGACTGAACGAAACTTATTTTAAACAATCGATATTAGAGTTTTGTTATTTGTTTTTTTTTTTAAAGTTACGATTTCGAAACCCAAGCGACGGTTTACAAAATTCCTAGGAAAATATATAGCGTTAAATTTAAATTAAAACGACAATTTAATTCACATTATACATTATTACTATTACATGCCGATAGACCGATTGCGCAATTTAGGTAAGGTCATGTGGGAGGGAATCAATATTTTTCTTATAAGAACAAATATAAAATTGTTTTCGAATTACACTTGTGTGTTCATTTAATTAATGGGTACGAAAAAAAAATTATAGTTTGTATTTCAGATCTATTATTTTTGGCATCGTTTGAGTGCTTTCTCGAAATACGTATTGGAGGAGTACATTTTTTTTCTTTTTTTTTTTTTTTTGTAATGCCAGCGCATAGACTTAATAGATTTAATCGATAATAATGAACATAACATTTAGTTAACATTAAGGCTCGTCGTCATTTCCAAACACGTTTCTCGTTTTCGTATTCGCCGTCTGTTGACATACAAACGCGCGTCTTTCACGCGGTTCGTTTTTTGACCAAATTTTCAATATTGTCGTCAATCAACTGATTGTACAAATTTAACCAGAAACACTTATATTTCGTTTCAAAATTCCGTTCCACTAATATAAAAAAAAGAAAAGAAAAAAGTCAAGGAGGTTGAGGATTCGACACTCCTCTCATGATTACGTCGCTGCAATGGACATTAATTGACGACTCTTGATAAACAACGCATTTGCTCGTTCACCACTATTATAAAATATTATTATCGGTTAGGGGGCAAATGTTTTCAACCCGGGAAATGACAATAAGTGCTATTGGCTCTCGTAATACTTCATTGGCAATAAAACGATTTAAATCGTTCGATAATTTACGTTTTATCTCAGTAAAAGTCTAGTGGAATAATATTAAAATTCGTTCGTGGCTCGATCGACAATCCCGCAACACAGTGCGGCGCTCGAAATACGCTATTGAGGCAATTATACCGTTGAAATCACAGTAGGCCTTACACGCGGCGGCAATACGATTTTCTCGTAAACCGTATCGAAAAATATCCATTTTCACCATTATTTTCTTTTCTACTCCGCCCAATGATATATTTCAAAATAATTACCAAAAAATTTAAACACGAAAATCCGTCGGTTAAAATCACTAACAAAGACCGCCTCCGCCGCCGGCGTCAATGTACTCGTAATAATGTCGAGAAATTTCTCCGTTTCTCCGCGTATACGCCAATCCTCCTTTTCCGTGTTCTATTACGTGTTCGCGTTTCGAAATTCGTTACCGAAATTTTTCGCATGTCTAAAAATATATTCGATTAAATTACACGCGTCGTATTATCGATGTACGCAATCAATAAATATACATTAGTGTCGCAACTCAAAAATAACCATCATATACGTTGAGAGAAACTAGTTTAAAGAGATTCAAAACAATTACGTGTAGCGTCAATGTACGACAAAAAAACGTATTTTACGTAAGATATTAAAAATTTACCTCGCTTTGATGTTTATAAATAATATTTATTATTTACACGATATTCGCTCGAGAGAAAATAAAAAAAATTTTTTTTCTGAACTGCTGCACTGCAGTATTATAAATAATTTCACTAATGCAAACAAAATGATGATAACTTTAATTTATAAGTATAAAATAAACAAAGTCTAATGAAAATTATGTCTAAAACAATCGGAGTGTTTTCAAAAGACATTTATATTTATACTGAATATATGAAACAATTAATTATATGTGAATACACAATTAAGCCGAAGAATATTTTATGTAAAATAAAGTAAAATATGACAGTCCGTTATATTGAATTCGTATATTTACGATTGATTTAAAAATCGATCATTAGGTATATTGAGCAAAAAAAAAAAAAAAAAATACAACAGAACAAAAAAATAAATATATTTACGAGTATATATATAATTTTATACGGTTTTTATTTTTTACTTCTATTTCTTTCACGCATATCCTTTTAGAATATTTTATTTATTTGTTTTTATTTTTACCATTTTATTATGCAAAACAATCGTATCATTTTTCACGCGTTTATTTCAAACCAGAAATTTAAAATATAATAATTTCATTATTATTCCGTCATTTATTACGTTTATTTATTAAGTCCGGCGGTTCTTAACACGTGATCATCGTCCGTAAAGCATCGCTGTTCTTTGGTCGAGCACATTTATAAAATATACACGTTATCCTAATTTTTTTCATCGAACTGAATTTTATCATCTAATCGCCATCAATAGTAGTGCGATTAAACCTGTCCTGCAGTTATTGAGTTCCAAACATCGAAACTCATGGCAAAAACGCATCATCGAATTTCGTTTTAATTACATTTTTTTTTTTCATTTACCAATCGTTTTTATTGCACCTATTATTATATTATTCTTCTCATCCATTACGGACGTTGTATTTTAGCAATTTTTACTACAATCGAATGATGTTAGCGAGAAATAATAAATCGTTTTTCTGTACCAGTCACGGCCGATATTCTTCGACCATCGTGAGTTTTCTTCTTCGACATTTCCCTATTAATATAAACCGGAGTAGTTTTATATATTTGTATCATCGAGGTTTCCTCGTGATATGTTAAATATTTTAATTTTCGACTCGCGTCGTATAATACTGTTAAAAGCCCCATCTTATAGTATACTCATTGATTGGATTTATACGATGTGCCCGGGGAATTTTTATTCAGATATTCGTCCAATAATAAAAAATTACACGAAATAACTGGGGGACGTATTTTTTTTTTTTTTACCATAAAACTCAAAGGGTCCGATGTGACTTTTAAAGAGTGTTTTTACAGCGAACCGTTAAATAATTGCAGTATTTTTAATATCGTCCATATTATATTAAATCCGTATTTATTATGTATTGTAAACGCGTTATTTTATAAAAAGGAGAACGGGAGTATATGCATACAGCCGAGAACGAGGTAACTATATATATATATATATATATATACGAGTATATTCAGTATTCACGTTATATACGAATTTTCAATAATACGCGACATTTGTCGGCCATAGTCGGTCCATTATTATTTTATCCTTGAAAATAATAGAAATGACAATTTAAACGGGGGAAGGAAAAAAAGAAACCGGCCCGGAATCGGCAACACAAACGAAACGGTGAGTGGTGTGTGTACGTTTTTTTTTTCCATCATCGTCGTCATTTCAATTTAGGGACGATTGTTACACAGATGTCGCGATTCGCGGCTATTATTTATTTCGTTCTTTTTTTTTTATTTTATACCGACTACAAGTACAATTATAAAATATTCGGAAACGTATACGTATTACATATTGTGTGTATGTATACCGACGAAGGATATAATAATATAATAGACGTACAGCTGTTATAAAAAAAAAATTTTTATATAAACATACACACACACATATAATGAGCGGTGTTTTTGTGTCATTCTTTTCGCTTACGACCTCTCTTATGTACATATATTAAGAAAACGGTATGCTATAATCGGTAAAACATTATTAACAATATATACACACACGTGCGACATTACAAGAGTAATAATAATTCGTTTGAAAAAAGTATCGTGTAACGCGTCCGACATCTCACATCTGCAGCTGCTTTATTGCTACCGCAGTCCTTCGCGATTTCGAAACGCAGTATTATATAATATATATGAACATCACGTGCTGTATCGCAACAATTCGTCTAAATTGTAAATTAATTATTTTACAATAATAAACGTATTTCTCTAATAATAATATCGGTGTATACGGAACCCGCGGTCTGAGTATTTTATATATATATATATATTTGCAGTATATCGTTTTCGAACGTTTTAGAAATAAGAAGTAATGTTTTCAATTGTTTCATTTATATATGTATATTTTTTAAGAATATAAAAAAGTTATATAGGTCTTTTGTCATTGTCTGTGGTCAAAACATTACTAAACTATACTGTACACGACAATTGTTACGAATATAAAACGAATTTGAGTACACATAAATTGTCTATTAAAATGAAGAGTAAATATATTTGAAAAGTTTTAATATGTCCGTAATATAAATGCGCATACTCTTTCGTCATCGGTTATTATTATGCGTATCTCCGCACGCCAACGTATATTATTCCTTCGCGCTTTTTTTTTATTTAATCGAGCGAATTAATATTTTGAATTTTTTCGTAATGGCCGAGTATGTGTGTGAACGTTATTCGCTGATGAGATGAATACATTTTATATTGTTTTATACAGAAAAAGCAGACCTGTTTATGATCGTGAAGTTATTGCAAATCAATACCCGCGACTACATATTGTGATACGTAGTATTATAAATATAATAAAATATTGTAGGTGTAAAAAAAAAATGTAATATATTATTGTCATATGGATATTTCAAAATATACGTATTATATGTTACGCTTGCACGTCACTCGTATGAGACAGACAATAAATATCGATTTAAAATGTCGGAAAGGTATTTAATAATAAGAAATAATCTTTATAAGAAATAAAAATCGAGAATGAAAATGTTAAAGAACAAGTTAAAACAAAAAAAAAAAGCGATAAACGTACAAGCTGTAAAAGAATTCAAAAGTTTGACAAACCGACGTACCTCGTCACCGGTCGTTTCCGAGTTCATACTCATAAAGAGACTGTGTATTATATACTTGCATATAATACATTGTATACGTGTTTAACAATATTTAAACGTCATCGTTCAAGAACAAAGAATCGTTTTATGTTTAGATTATACACAAACCATATATACATTTATATGAATTATACCACGACGAGTGTGAACAAGAAAACAAATCATATAAGAAGTATATAATAAGTATTGTACTTATACGTTTAAACGTATGCGTAGTGTGCGTTAAAATTTTCGTTTATTCGAGTGACGAAATGACACGGGATTTTATTATGAACAATATTGTCGTATTATTGACTAGTTGGCACGCGTTATTTTTTGTCTATCTACAAATAGCGTAAATTATTAAATTATATTTAAATAAAACCTCGTACATTTCCCTATCACAATATATTATAATACGTATTTATTCTGAATTCGATACACAAAAACAAGTGCAAAGCGTTCAAGTCGGCGAATTTTTGCGCCTTTTTTGTGAAAAAAAAAATAATAAATTATTCGTACGCGTTAAAAATGTACTATCTATAAATGTTTCATTTTTTATATAATTACGAAATCAAAAATAAAAATTCACCCAAAATATAAACACATAATTTTGTACTAACACAACATCGCGGGTAATATAATATAGTACAACGAGTGTTATTGCAGATTTTTAAACAGAAATCTTAATGTCACCCAGTTGCACCTGTCTATATAATGTTACAGTAGTCGGATTATTCATAAGTTTTCTTATCGTGCCATAACGTCGTTTCCATGTCCTAAATCGTCGAAATAAAAAAAAAATTCTAATTGTTTAAACTGAACTCGGTTTCACTGAAATTTTGTTAGTGGCCAAATTTTTCCTTTTTTTTTATCACATATTTCGAAGAATCTTATTGTAATAAAAATGCGTTTTTCAAGTCTTTTGCAAATCCGAGCCCTAATATTATAAATATTAGTATATTTTTCTATGTGTATACAACTATTTCGATTACACGGATTAGTCGTCACGGTAACGTTAAGGTAGGTATTCGAATTTCGAAGACATATATTACATAAAATATACGCGAGCGAACGCGCACCAGTGACGAATGCGATACGGCGTAGGTGGTGTGCACAGCGCGATAGTGATTGAGTGTAAAAGCTACACGTATATAGGAATAGGATTGATTGACAGGTGACTCGTAAGTCGGACGGCGGAGGAAGTCTAAAGGAATTTTCGTTTTAATATCGGTTTTTTTTTTCTAACCTTTCACAATACACCGGTGTACGTACACAAACACGCGCACCTATAGCGGCGTAAATGTATATAATAAAATCGTTATAATATCCTTCCGTTCCCGCTCCTCAGCCACAACTTTATAATACAGCGGGTAAATATTAAATTCAATTTGTCCGCGGTATATACTGTCGGTTTTTATAATTTGCAGTGGCTCGCCATTTACGCGCAAAATCGAATTGTCATTCGGTTTTTTTTTGTTTGGACGCGATAATTTTTGAGACTACCATCAGATTCAATATCACGCCACGACTCCTCTTAGGAGCCGAGCAAAAAAAAAAAAGAGTCAGAAAAAACGCTAAGCGAAAACGAAGTAATAGCGAGGGCGGACGATGGGCCGGCGGCAGTGTCCACAGTGTCAACGGAAATGATATGAGATAAGTTTTAAAAATTCGGTAAAGTTTTATTCGTCAGTCGACATGTTATTATTTGTTTTTCATAGGCGTTTCGTAAAAATAGACGAATAGAAACTTAAAATAAACGCAACAAGCACAGCGAGATGAATAGGCAAAATATATAATTATTGTGTTGAAAATAAATTAAAAATCAAAGTTAAACTTAAATCTTTCTTTTTAAGTTTACAACATCCTTACGCACCGAGTATTGAGTAATGAATTGACATACATTTTTTTTTATTAATAAATTTATTACTAATAAAAATTATACGAATCATGAGCATTACGAATGCTATGTGAACGTATACAAAGTGTTATAAAAATAATTGATAGTTAATACATTGATTTATGTTTTTACTCGATAATTATTAAAAATTCTTTATAATAAAAAACAAATTCTAAAACAGAGACAATCGTATTACACGTATCATATTCTTAACGGATTCATTCGTTAAGAATTACTTAATAAATAAATAGTGTATAAAATATTTTTTTATTCCGAATGTTCCTATGAAAGCCCCGAAAAAAAGTCGCGTCTATTGGTACCTACACGCGACATTGGTTTGTTATCGATTTAGTACGAAATCTTTTCTTTTCTTTTTTTTGTTCCTAATTTATTCGTATTTAATTTTTCTCGCATTGTTCCTCGGTGAAAACGCTTGCAAAACCTATGCCTGACGTATGTAAAATTGTTTGTGTAAGACTTCAATCAACTATAGGTATGAAAACTCGATATATAATTTGAAAAGGTTTATTTTATTCTTTTTTTTACCAAAACTCCTTATAGTTTTATTGAGAAGGAAAAGATCACAAACAAATCGTGAGAAACGTTGCAAAAAAAATACACTCTTTTTTTTAGAAAATCAAACTTTACAATCAAAATCATGTTTTGAACGTGAAACTTTTAATACGTTCGCATTCAACATTTCCTGGGAAAACGAGTAGAATGTGTTTGTCTGCTATAGTAGCAACGCAGTGCTATGAAAATATACGCGTGTGTTATTTTCCGATAGGATATATATTATTGTATGGTATAGGGCACATGACGGTATAACATACATATTTATTTGTGATAATGAATTAAAATCAAACTTACAGATAACAGATTAATTATCGGAAAAATAAAAAATTGAATAATTTTCCGCTGTTCTTGGCTATTAGGAAACTATATTTAGTATTATTTCTAGTTTATACTAAAATACTAATATTTTATTTATAAGGAAAGGGAGAAACAGTATTCATGTGAAAATATAGAAGAGTGTAGTACGGAGTTTCATTTATTTCAGGCCCTGGTATACGATATATAAATAATAATAAATACTATTATGTATTTATATATGAACGTAATATACAGGACTCAGAGACACAGCAATTGCCTTGACCTCGCATCCGCTAATTATTGATATATTTCATACGGTTTTGTTTGACTTTCTATAAGGTTTAAAAAATTCATGACGACTCGCTTCGCTGAGGTATTGAAGAAGTTTCGTTGACGAGTCGGCAAAAGCAATTTACTCGAAGACGAAAAGAAGCAAAAAAAAAAAAAAAAAAAAAACGACGCTCGCAAACTTCTATTATACGTTAAGTATATACGTATACATATAGAGTATCCTTATATATAAATATCCTTTTTCCTGTAGCACATATACAGGGTGTCCCTCGAGAATTTTTACTATATATATCAAAACGGTGCTCGTTTACTACTGCAACCTGTATACACATGGCTTCTCTTACTTAGAAGTAAGAAAATCTTCGCGATACATTCTGTACATTATATACTAATATAGTTCGTTGGCTCATAAAATTAAAAAAAAAAAATAGAAATCTCTTAAAACATTTATCGCGCGCCGTTCAATTATTTCCCCGAAATCACAATATACACGCATCGTGGTTTCGAATGCAATCTAATATAATTTGGAAGGACGCAAACCCGTTTTTTTTTTTTTTTTTTTAAATAATAAATCGCGCAAATCCCGTGTGATACGTAAAATATACATATATAAATAAACGATACGAAAAATATTATTGTATCATCAAGGTCGAATTTTTTTCAGATTTTCTTCAGACGTTCGTTATCTAAGCGTTTCTACAAATTTAAATCGGCTTACCTAAGTTTTTGTGGCTGGGACGAAGGGTGAGTAATAATGAATATTTGTTGTGTTAAAGAGAATAATTAACAGCGTATAATGATTGAATAATAAATAAATAAATGGGCGCCCTTGATATAAATCTTAATATATATATATATATACACGTAAATAATGTAAACCACATAATTCATTATCAATAAAATAATATAATGACGACCCGAGTTCCGTTGTTACCGGATCTTAAAACCGGGTTGCCAGCAAAGACCATGAACTGCAATATTTGTCACGAACAACGTTTACGCACGGTAATAACGCGAAGTTCCAATAAATTATTTATATTATATTGACAATTCAATTCAGTTAATCCACATATTGATTTTGTTTTACGTCCAAAAGATTCTAGAATGTTTGTTCTGTTCCTGTAAAAGTTTGAATTAGCACCATGTTCGACTAAGAATTTCGTCAACTTCATAATTTTATTTTGTGAATTTTCGATATATTCTGCATATTTTATAGAATCAATATATCCTATTGCCATTGATTGCAATACTGCATCAAAAGGACAAGTATTTAAAACTTTGTACATTATTTTAGATTTTTTTATCAGTTGGAGAGGGTTTCATAAAATTTCCATTACGAACATTGTCAATTTTATGTATAGACTTAGAATTTCGTTTTGCCTTTATTTCAGGATATTTTATTAAATACAGTGATTTTCTTTTTTTGTTAACAGTGACTTTATTTTTCCAATTTTCTATTTCATTCACCTCTTTAAATTCATTTAAATGGTCTTTATTAAAATCTTTATCGTCATCATCATCATCATCATCATAATTATCCTCATCATCATCGTCATGGTTATCATCCATATTATTATCGTCGTCACGGTTATTATCCATATCATTATCATCAACATTGTTATTACCGATATCATTATCACCGTCAATGTTATGAACATCATTGTTATCGACATAATTATTATCATCAATAAAATTTCTGTCGTAATTTTGTAATGTAGGAATAATAGGTATTTCTTTAATATATTCATTATCAATTTTATCATTCAAATCACTTTTGGTCAATTTAATTAACCCTCTTATTGATCTTAGATGATTGACGAGAAATTTATCCACTCGTAGTCGAGGTTTCCTTTTATCAATCACTGTTGACTTCACGGCTGAAAAATATCCTTCAATTCTTGCAGATGAACCAATTTCATTTGGGCTAGAAAAGTAGTTTACTATTACACCAGACCATAATGGAAATTCACAACAAATTCTTAGTAATGGTTTAACAAAACTATGACAATGGTTAATCTATTTCCTGTAATGCGAGCTTTTGCAAATGAAATATGTTTAATATTTTGAATCAATTCTATAATAGTAAATAATTGATTCTTAAAATCATCCGTTGGAATCTCTGGATTCACAGGAAAACATTTCATCATGTGATATACCTTAATACTCATCATCATTACAATTAACATAGTAGGAAATATTTGAAATTAAGTTTTCCAAATATATCCTTGCTTCTTCTGCTGTAAACATTGTTTACAAAATCAGAATATCCATCAAATTCAGCTAATGCTAAAATAAATATGTTTTGTAATACTTTTTCAAAATTATCGAGGCAATTTTCAGGAATTAATAAATAATTAATCTTACGGAGAAGTTTTTAACTAGTCTTCAACCCTGCAGACACTTTCATCTACGAACCATATGTACCATATGAGCAACATCAATTCGAATAATTTTTCTGTTAGTACTGAATCCTGGTTAAGAATTTTTAAACAGGCATCGGAATACTCCTTTAATAACATACAGTTACAAAATGTTTGTCCTGTTGGTGTTGGCTCTACACGGGACCGAAATTTAAAACGCACAAGTAGTCATTAAAACTATATCTGCACTGTATAATCATGTCATAGCATTTAAATGTTAAAATAGTAAAGAAATGAAAAATAATAAGCTATACAGCGACCTGTATATCTCGATATTTGGGCTAAGATCGACAGTTTGGGAACCTCTGATCTGATATTATTCGGCATCCTGCGCGTGTGTTATCCCGCAGGATTATTTATCGGAGGGCGCTCACGCGTGCCGTTATCGCGCGCAGAACACGGACGACGAGTGTCGTTTTTCCGCGACGTAAATTCTAATTAATGTTGGGGAGCTATATATTATATTAATATATATATATTATTATAAATAATAATAATAATAATAAATATGAACGCGATTATTTTTTCTCAAAAAAAAAAATAAATACATTAACGATGTCGTCGTTTTATACATAGTTATCAGTTCGTTTAAATCATTTGTGAAATCCAACGCCCTGCAATGACGTTTATGTGCGCATTTTTACGCGTACCCACCTACATATACACGTATAAATATCGTTTCGTGCGGCGCGCGGCAAAGGACCAGGTTCGTGTAATACTATGCGTATATAGAGCTCATTTTGAAACGACGAAAAAAATATTTAAAAAAAAAAAAAACGTCCTCGTTTTTTACGGGGTGTGCTAATTAGGTTACGACAGGATTCCGTTAGGGCTCTCGCGTATATCAAAAGGTTCGTGAAAGCCGACGTCGCGTAGTTATACCGCCGAAAAAACGCGGTAAAAAATGAAATCTAAATATTAATAATAATAACTGGTTTTTTTTTTTTTTTTGACGTCCAGTCATTATTTAATTTTGAAACAATTTCGACGTGCAAATTCTCTTGGCGTGACAAATATTATATAAAATGTATATTTCAATACATTTATTTTGCAGGTGACATATTTTACGCAATTCGCTTCAAGTACACAACGCGAGGCTCAAATTTAAGAAATTTTCAAGTTTCACTCTTATAATCCATAAAAATTCAATTATTTTACAACATTCATTAATTAAATTATATTATTGTTAATTATTTGTATCGAGCATTGTAATAATACTAAAATTCACATTTGGTTTCGTTTCAACTTGGTTACAAAAAGACAGATTCTATGACATACGCACTTCTAAAAAAAAAAAAACATTAAAATATAACTATTGTACTATAAATCTCTCTTTGGACGAGGACATTTAAAAACCTAACAATTTCCTATAATACTATTATTTCGAATACTAAAATATAAATACATTTTTTTTTTTATAGTAATATAAATCAAATAATATATAATGCATTACTCGCGTCCAGTTATAATGAAACTTGTTTGAAGTTATGTTTATTAGAATTTAGAAATGGAAAAATTATAATTCCAAACGTCTGTTTTTTTTTTTAGAGTTAAATGAGAAATTTCATTGCGTTCTAATCACGATAATTAAAAACGCATTATATTATATTTTGCCATGGTAAAAATAATGATTATCGCAATTTCGAGTTAACGTTTTATTTAATATATAAACGAGTAACGGTTAATAACTATTTTTTTGATTTCTTACAGATCTTCACTATAATATTATACTCTTTTGTGAGAACGATAAAAATGTTCGTAATAACTGTATTTTCTTTAAACAGAGAATCGCGTGGTTACACAATAAAATTTTTAATCGACTTTTTGGTCCTGCGAAGTATTTTTTAACCCTTCCTTCCAGTAAATACATCGCCGCGGAATATACTGCGTATATTATCAGATATCTTAAATACGCAGCGTGAACAATAAAGTTTTTCCTCCGATGTGTAAGAATAATACAAATAATATATTTGCCGAGGGAAAAAAAAACAAATTTTTTCCTTTAGATTAAAATATTTTTATACTTGTATAAAAATATTATACAGCTATTGCCTGTGAAATGAACTTTTGCAAAGACTTTCGGCATTAACGCGTGAAATGTGGTTATAATCGCACGTTTATTTTATACACTATACGCAGAGACTTGATGAGAAGTTCAAAAAGTCTATAATTAAACGGATTTTCTTAACTATATATATATATATGTGTGTGTGTGTTTTCATAAAGATTAGCGAATAATTATGAAATATTTAATTTAGAATTTAATTAATAACAACGAGACGGTTAGTCCGTACAAGACAGATATATATTTATATGTTTATGGAATATACTATATAGGAGCAGCGAGTTTTTCGAACGATGAAAATATTTTGGAAAATTAAATAATTATTAAACTTATATAGGACAATAATATACGATTTAGCGGTGTAATCCTATGGAATGATATATAGGTGTCGAATCCCCTTTCGTTGGTCCTTATTCTTTTCTATTTGTGGGATGGAATTTTGAAACAATATATAAGCGTTTTCGATCGAATTTGTAATATGATCGAAATTATCTAGCATTGCTGAAAATTTGGTCAAAAAACGGGCTATGCGCATTTGTATACAAAAAAAAAAATCATAAAGAATTATTATACTATTTAATTATAGTTATTTTATTTGTTTAACATTTTATTCACGACTAATATTATGAGACGTGAATTTTCAAACTAAAACGTCAATTTCGTTTTACTAATTAGAATAAAAATTATGATATTTGTATTTTATACATTAATCGCGTTTTTTTTTTTTACTTTGTGCATACAATTAACACTCGCTAAAATCATAAAAAAAAAAAAAAATACCGCGAGTAATATTAATATTATAAAATCAATGTGATTATATGAGTAATAAATCTGAAAAATTGTATATTTGTTCTTATGACAAAATATTAACCGCCTCTCCCCCATCCTTAATCTAGCCCGAGTTATGCTACTGCAAATACGCATAACAATATAAATGTATCATCCAAATCCATAAATAAAATACTTTTTAAAAGTGTTTTAAACTTTTTGAAAAAATCGAAAAAAAAATATTGTTTTCTTACATTTGAAATAACTATAACTTGGTCAATTTTGGATTTATAAGACTTTATTGGACAAAATTATTTTTTAAAAAATCGGTTTATCCGAATCAAATGTCAAAAAATATAGCTAAGGTTGTCATCAGAAGAAAAAAAAGCTGCAATTCACACGCATGCGCACGCAAAAGAAATTAAAATTTTAGTACATATTAATTTGCGATGCAGGTATTAAACAGTGTAATACATAAAAAAACTGTGTGCGTTGAAAGCTTTCACGTCAAGTGTAATTATAGGTACCTGTATAAAAATTTAAAATTAATTTCAATCGTCTCAATTGAAGTGTTTCGAAAGTATCAGCTATACACATACACACACACACACATATATATATATACTTATAAAAAAAAATAAATAAAAAGCGTAGCGTATATGTAACTGTAGCATCTTTAGAACAAAACTTATTTTTCGCAAGATTGCACCGAAAGAAAGAAGAAAGTTTTTTCAAACTTACAACTGCGAAAAATCTAATATTTATTAGATACATTTAAATATGATCTATTGCATATATTTTTATATTAGTTATAGAAGACCGCGATATATAGCTAGTTATTATTGTAAATCGTGTTAAACACGATTCAAACAAGATTATAAGGACGGAATTAAAAAATATTATAAATACCAATTTTTTTTTTTTTTTTTAGGATAAATCTGTAATTTACTAAGTGTTGAGCTACAATAGTTTCCGCTAAAAGCTAATAAAAAAAAAAAAACCAATTTTTTTTTTATACCTATATAAAATAAAATAAATTATTGTACCTTACAGGGATGGACTATATAATATATGCGGCGTATCGAAAAATCTCGGGACAATGTTTTTTAAAAACAAAAAAAAAATGTTATATCCAAGAAATAAACAAAATGTTATTTTCGTATAAGTTAAAACTGTTTGCATTTGGTATATATGACTATAATATATACTGCAGCAGGTACGCTTGTGCAAACAAATGAAATACATAAAAATTTCTCATTTTTTTACACACTGTAATAAAATTCATGAATTTTTAGTTTTTCGTTTTTAACGAGATACGCGCCTATATGTGATTTTTTTTCTATTTCACTTTTAGATTATCGAATAACGGCGATTCGACCATTTCATTTAACCGTATATATATAATAATAATAATAATAATATCAATAATAAAAGTATGCGTCAAACACAGAAATTCTCCAATATAGCTTCTAAGAAAATCTAATGAGTGTGTGTTTGTTTTACATTATTATTATTATACACAACGTATATAATTTTTTTTTATTTATTTATAAACTGCGAGAAATAATTATTACTTACGATTTTATGAATATTATATAATAGTGTAATTGATTTTAAATTAAAATTTATAACGGGATATAACGTTATATTATAGTGTTATAATCAGAGCTGGCTCGAAATGTATATAGACGAGCTAACTAGACACACGTCTAGAACGGCATTTTGGAAAGATCAGCATTTTCCAGAAATAAAGTGATCCGTATAAATTTAAGATTACTAACAACACGTTAGAAATATTTTTTTTAATTCACTAGTTAAACCCCACTATATGTTAAACTATTGTTGTGTAAAATAATAAAGTATATTAAACAATCATATCGATCTTTGATGAATATATATATATATATTTTTTTGATCAAATCAAAAATAATACGTATTTATCTAGTGCGATTAATATATATTTTTTTAACGGGAGAGATAAGTTCTGTTTGTATTTTATGGGGTCGTAGTGTAAAATAATTCTATAAGTGGCAAAATTTAATTTTTGGCTAATAATTTACTTTGACTTGACCTGGACCCTAGTCACAGTCTTATAGAGATATTAAAAAAAAAAGTCGCACGAAAGATTTGCATCTGACGTAGTTAATTCCGACCCAAGAATATCAAATGTTTTTGGACATTTTTTTTTTTTTTTTGTTTCAACTCTTCCGAAAAATATCCGTTTTACTCCATTACACAACTAACTTCTGCGGATTATAATAAAATCGAATTATAGTAAACATACGAGCCAATATACTTAATACGTATTTTATATCAATAAAATATTAGGTATACGCGCAGTTAATGTAAATTGATTTCAGGTCATTCGCCATTATTTCCGCGCACGTCCGTAATTGCTTATATATTATATTGTATATTATATACTGTACGAGCAACCACTAAATGTATTTGAAGTTTTCGAGAAAACGATTAAGTATAATAAGTGGTAGGTACTCGTCAGCCTCGCATTGAAGTGGTAAGTAATATATTATTATAGTAATAACGGCGCGTTGTGCTAATGGATTTGTTTTTTCTATTAAAAACCATTAGAGTTGAAACTTACAACGATTAAACGTCTTCTATGTATACAGCGCACATATACGCTTTTGCAAGATTTCTATATAGTATTTGGGCCGCGATAAAGTTTTTGTATTTCGTACCTATACACATATATACGAGTTCGAATATCCCTGTCAATACATCGATACACGCATAAGTACGTGTATTAAATATAGTAATGAAAATAATTATAGAATAAGAGGTCAATAAAATATATTTTTTATAATATATTTAAAGCCATTTTATACGTATATACACATTAAAAGTTATTTTTCCGGAATGTTTAAAATCATTATTTAACTAATTTTTTTAAGGCATTTTTTTTTCTTTTAGGTAATTTTTTTAATGTTTTAATGGTTTTCGACTTCCGAGCCATAATAATAAAATACGTATAAACTATATATATATATACGGTAGTACTGTAAATCTATACGCACAATTAACGTGCAAACGAAATTTCTATAAAATCAACAATATAACTTGGCGATATCATTTTTTCAGATATAAATAAATAAATAAATAAATATATCCTGCATAAATGTTTAACGGACAAGTGGAAAATAAATTAAGAATTCAAATATATATTATATAAGTGTATATAAAATTATATACTTTTAAATGAAGTAATAATTTTTTTCTTTTACTACCTATATAATAATGAATTTTCACTACAATTTTGCGATGAATTTGAATAAAATCCAACTATATTATTTTATATATGATAAGAGAAAATGGTCATGATATATTATATATGTTTATATGTTACACATAATATTGATAATATTATATTACTTTGCAGTTTACGAACATTTGCGCATCGGCGTTTTTTTTTAATTTGATTATTATTAAAACCGCGACATAAATATATTATATTAAAGAAAAAAAAAAATTAAAACACTATTGGAATTTTTTTTTCTATTTTATTTACAAATCAAAACCCGTTTTATATACGGTGTGATCGAAATTACCACACCCTTGCAGATATAATACGCGTTATATTTATTTACTCATACTTATATATATATATATACGCAAAATATTATTTCGAATTCTATAAAAAAAAATTTTTATTTTTTATTTTGTTGAACACAAAAGAACAATAGTCATCCTTGGGTCCAGCAAAAAAAAAAAAAAAAAAACGAGTCTGATCGTTGAATTATTGTTGTGTGAAACGTTCGGCCAGCCACCAATTACAATGGATTTTCATTTTGGCGCAGCTCACGTAGAAGCATTTTTGTTTTTTTTCTTCCACCGTTTATAAAATATCTTTTTAATAATTTTTTTTCCTTCTTTAATTTCTTCCAAAGCAGGATTGTCAAATTGATTAATTGGCTATTGTCGCAGAAATTTTCCTAATTGGTCGATTTGAAATAATATGCAGACAAAAAAAAAATATATATATATATACTCGTACTTATACGCTTAAATTATATGAAATTATTTTGTATATTATACTTTCATTGTACACGTTTTACGAAGGGGAAAATAACTATTTGGTTCTATGCGGATACACAACGAATATTCGATTATTATAGGACTGAGATTTATATAATTCTTTTGCATTTTTTTTTTTTTATGTTTATAAAACAGCATATTTTGTACCATATATGTGTATATTTTTAATATTCTTTTTCACTTTTTGGACTTTTTTAGTTTTTAGTGTATAATTTTGTTTTTTAGCATTTTAAAGTCATTTTAAAACAAAAAATTTCCAAAAGTATGCAATTATATATTTTTATAAAGAAATTATCGACGATTCTAGTTTTTTTTTTTCTAAGTTTAATTTTATTATTTATACTATTAATATTTCTTAACCAATCAAATAACAATTATTAACACAATTATTGGATTAAAAGAAAGAAGTTAAATTAATTGTATTCAACGCGCGTATATCTTATAAAAATCAATGGATGAGGCAAATATACGATATTTGAATGTATATTTATCATTTCGTTTTCATATTTATTATCTATTACTACTGTATTACAATCTACTATATTTTATATACATACATAGTAAATAATAGTAATATTTAGATTACAAAAAATTCCAAGTGGGGAAAAAAAATGTCAATTTTGTTTGAACGAATACACTACAACTGTGTGTGTATATATTATCTAATTAACAATAATTCGAATAAAATAATATATGTGTATGCAATTTTCAATTTTTCAAAATAGCTGTATAAAAAAATATGTTGACTCACCATTAAATACCCTTAAAAAATCACATTACTCAGGTTTGATAACGTCAACTTGCTATGGAATTGGATTTAAAATTTTTTTTTTTAGCAATTAAAAACAATTCGCAAAGAATATATTAATTTAGATGCATTTAAATCTACGTTAACTACAATAAAATATAGCTAAAATCTAAAACGTATCTTAATCATGAGCTATCAAATAAATGTTACACTTTTTTTTTAATTTTTTTAGCTTTTAGTTGGTAACTATGATAGCTCGACAGTTATTCAATTACACAATTATACATATACTAGAAGGGTTTATGACACATATAGAGGGACAAAAAAAAGAGAAAAAAAGAAAAAAAAAGGGAAACAATATACGGTAATATTCGACAGTTAAAGATGTATAGATTATTATATAGTATACAATTAGTTAATATTATACAAAAATAGTATTAACCACCTTAAATTAAGAAGCCAGCTTCCAATAATAAGTTAATAATTTTTTTGATGACCGTTTCAGATTGAGTATGTAAATTGTGTAAATGTTACACTTATAACATAAAAACTAAAGCAATATTGAGTATGCATATATACATAATACGCAATATAGCAAAAGTATTCCAATGCTCTATATTATGTTATTATTCTATAACAATATAAATAATTAAAAACAAAAAATAATTGAATTATGATCCGAAAATCGTATGCCTTAAAACCTAACAAAAGATATTAAGTAGATGTCAACTTGATCAAATATTATTATTTTACATTCGAAAGCAATAATGATACAAAACCAAGTTTACTATTAATTTTTTTTTGTAATTAAAAATTCAAGCAATAAAAAAATAAAATCGTAATTGACAACTTTTGAAATTTTTTTAAATATCATATGATTATGGATTACATTGAATTTATGTACGTAAGAAAAAATAAATAATTCTTGGAACATATTTTACACACAGTAAATTGACAATATTTGTTCACAGCTCACAAAATCTTTTTTGCTCTAAGCCTGTCCCTCTCCCTCCAGAGTGAAAATGCAGTCCTGCGTATTATACAAGTCAAAAACAGAAAAACTTAATGACGAAAAAATAATTTATGTGAGAAACCATTTAGCAATATTCATTCTCGTCATTAACAATAACATATTATTTTAAACGTGACAATTGTTTTAAATAAAACAATCTTTATTCTTATAATCTGTTTTAAGTCAACTATAATAATATTATTATACTCTAAAGATATTACGATATTACAATAATTGGTCTTATTTGCTTACACTTTGAAAGTGTTTTAGGAAATTGAAAACATCAACTGATATATAATAATAATAAAAGATGCATACATTAATGCTAATATTTTATAATATTACATAAATATGTGTATATTTAGTTTATAGATTACAGACATGCGTTACATTTTAAATTATATAATTAAAACTAAATACAATTTGGTATCAAAATAAAATAAAAAAAAGATACAAATAAAATCTATTAAAATACATAAAAAAAGAAAATTGCACTAAAAAAAGACACTAAAACAATGTGATTAGTCAACTACATTTTTAATATTAATAAAATGATTATATATATATAATTATACATATTATATATAAATCTTATCATTAAATTTAGAATATTTTTATGTGTATATTAAAGACCCATTCAGCCCAAAATCAAAAATAAGTACCACAATAACTTTATAAAATAGGTACTGATTTGGCTAATAAAATACGATAATATACTTTTAAATCTGATAAAATATAAAAATTAATAATAAATTAATTATAATTATACGTTCACGTTATAGAACAAAACGCAATAAAAAATAAAACAATACTAAATTGAAATTGTAATAATAAGATCATAAATGTTGCAAGGAATTAATGTTTGAACAAAGACAAAAAAATTATTTCGGAGTTAAAAAAATTATGTTCTGTAAATATACATTTTAATATATTCGTAAAAAAAAAATTGTACGCATATGGCCCCAATGAATTGAGCTTTAAAATATTACACATTTGGCATTTCAATAGAAAAAAATAAAAACACTTAATTTATATCGAACAGTCTTTTTGAAATAATTATTAATTTTTTTTCCTCTTATAAATTTAGAAAAACTGAAAAATTAAAATTTTAAATAATAGTTATAGCTATAAAAGAAAACTAGGTAACAATATGTCAGTTTTATTATTTTATCAATACTTTTTAGGGGAAAATATATTATTTTGCAGTAAAGTATTTGAGTAGAAAAATATTAAAAGATCATAGGAATAAAGCTACTACTTAAAAGTATAATTTTTTCAATACAATCGGTTGTTTGAAAAAAAAGCAGATAATACTGTGATTTAAAAAACTCATTAAAACTAAAATATTAAATACATTACATTGATAAAAATAAGTAAGTAGTTGATACTCAATTAAACCTGAAGACTAGAAAATACAATGTATCTTTGTTCATCATGTCACTAATGGTTATAATTTTACAAGGAAAAAAATTTAGACTGATGTTTCAGAGTTCAACTTAAGCACAAACCTATTTGATTTTGGGTTGATAACTTCCTCACTAATACTGAAATGAGGAAGTGTATGTATTGAACACAACAGTGACAGATCGTTTTGCCGTAATTGAAACACTGTTCCATCTTTGAGTGCTCGTGTCAATAGTTCATTACAAATTAACGACCAGGACTGAAGTGATTTTTGTTCTTTCTCGTTCTAATGGAAACAAATACATAGACGCGTTCAGATGATATTATAATGGCTAGAAAAATAATATATAAGTTGACATTTAATAGAATAATAAATTACTTGTAACACTGGGGATGCACTTAAGTAAGGTTCCAAAAATGCTTTCGGTGAAGCATCATGAGTTAAACACAATGCTAAATGAGACAAAATAGACTCTACTGTATGTCTTGGCTGTTGTCTAGTTACTCTTAAATACTTTTGAAGAGATCGCGCAATAGTTGGAAAAACTGCTTGAGCCGCTTCGTATGGATCCATGGCTGAACCACCACCTTAAAATGAAAAAAAAATAAATAAATAAAATTGTTTATAACATAGACAAAATGTAATATTGAAATATAGAATTATAATATTACCAGGATCATGATGTGATCGTTTGATATGAGTGAATGCTTCTTCAGCTGCTGTTAAGAGTCTGGCCCTTCGTTTTTTAACTCGTCTCTCATAGTCATGTTCCTCATAGAAACGTTCATTATGGCTTGAGTCACGCCGCCTTGCATGACCATTCATCGTCCCCCTTGATTGACTCATTTGGAGTGTATTACTTCCAATACCTTCAATATCATAAAATTTAAAGCTTGAAGCATTTTTTTTAGATTTTGAAACTGGTAAACGTTCCAAATATGGGTTATATATGGAAAATTCAGTATAATATCGTTCGAGAACCCAAACTGCTGCTCGCTGAATGCTTAGCTGACCAATAGGGTATGAATGACTTTCACCATCAGGACTCCTAACAACCTTAAATAAAAAAAAAAATCTTTCAATTAACATAGATTAGAGAACAAAATATTAACATAAAGTATCAATTAAAAAACAAAAATTTAAATATTACAAGTTGTAAATAGTAAAAAACTAAAAAATAATGCGTACCTTCTAAATGAATAATGAATATATTATTTAACCAGATTTACATTTTTACATTATATTAGATATATCTAAAACATTTTATTTATAGAGATCACTGTTTAAACAAATTGAATAACACAATTTGTTAGACAATATTGTTAAAACTATAATAAAAATGTATATTTCATTTGCATAATTTTTGTTTTTACTTTAGAGATGGTAAACATAATTAAGTTTTAATATATATATTTTTTAACTTTTGTAAAATTGAACAATATAATGTAAACATCTCTGTTTTAAAAAAGCAACGTTTTGTTATTTAAACGTAAATAAAATGTTTCAAGTTTATTTTGAAATTTTATTTATTATAAGTGATTTTTTTTTAACAAAAAATATGTTATCTTTGTAATATTACGTAAACATAAAATATTCACAGAGTTCTACACCATTTAATAAGTAAACATAATTTGCAATATTATATTATACCTTATTATTATTATCGTATGGTAATATTATACCTTAATATAGAACACTGGTTGAAGATGTCTTATTTCCATTAATACTATGGCAACATAATGAATACAGAGGAGACAATCACACAGTGATGAAGAATATGATACTAAGGCACGGTACTCAAGTAAATCTTCACCTGTCGCTGTAGCTCGGACACCTAAAAATGATTAACATAGGTTATAGTATTTACAGAAAAATCTTAATACTTTATGCTATAACAATCAACAATTTAGACTCATTAATTTCTAAAATATTATAAGGAACAACCGAGTTATTTGGACATTTGATTTAACAATTAATTTTAATGTAACAGTTTATTCCTTAAAATTGTAAAAACTTACCCTCTGTGATTTGAACGACATAGAAGAGCCAAAACGTACCACAGCAAATTGATACTAATACTAAAACAACTGCTCTAAAAACAAAAATACGAGGCATAGTTGCTTTCACGGGACGTAGGAAAATTGCCCATGACGCCACGGCCAACAAAAGCATTTTGAACGCTAGTGAAACCAACACTCCCCGACATTCTGCACCGCAATTTAATAAGGTTTCTCTTTGTTGAGGGCTAAGATTCGTAGCTACTGGACTAAAAACTCCTAAAAGTAAAAACCAGCAATAAAGTATAAATTATACAATTATAGGCGTATGTATTATGCTACCACATTAACAGTTTAGTAATAATAACATCGATTTTATAATATAAAATCAATGGCAATACAAATACCTACATATTTTATATATATTATTTATAAATTTACTTAATTAAAAATAAAAAGAGTTTGTAAGGTAACACAAAATTAAGTAATGGGAAATATTCTGTGTACAATTAAATATGAAACCATAATTAATCACTAGAAATAATTTAATAACCAACATAAAAAAATGAGTTAAGGATTAGATTACCTAATTTTGGTAGAACTAGCATAGCCAAAGGGCTAATAAAAGCGACTAGAGATAAAAGTCCAGTCAATGTAGTAGCAATGTAACGATGGCACAATATTGGGAAAGCACTTTTTTGCTCAATGTCTGGCCACAAAGCACCCATTTCTTCCATCGAACCAGACTGCACCGAAGTGTTACCAGTAATCGCTGTGGTATTTTCACCCCAATTTTCATCCTGTAAAAATGATACGCGAAATTAATTCCATTAGTTACGAGTTATAACTAATGGAATTGATTTAACTTGGTCATAACTTATAACCAATCAATATTTTTGTACTACTACTCGTACGATAATAATATTCATAAAATAATTGACAAAGCATTATTATTTACATTGCATTGAATGTAAGAGCAAGTCTCATACAAGTCAGTAAGGATATTCGATTATATTTACTTAAAACAAACATACTGTAGTTTATAAAAAACAAAAAAAAATTGTATTAAAATAATAGTTACTTGAGGCAATATTTGCACTTCGACAACGTCTTGGCCATCTCTCGTATCGTCCAACATAACAGTGGTTTGATATGGCGCCATAGTCGTTTCGTACGGATTGTCTAAGCTGTCGGAATACTTGCGAGCACTTCGAGTATTATTTCTGTACACAGAAAGTATAAAGCGTTTGAAATTAATTTTTTTAATTTTATTAACTGAAAATAATCGCCACGCATACTTGTAACTATTAGATCGATGATTGCCGCCGCCGCTACCAGACTTTAGCGTATGACTTTTATACTTGGATTTGGAACTGTATTCGCTCATGGACCTTATAGACTCAGTGTCCATAATGACGATCCGAGTCACCGCACATCACCTATGAACTACGAAAACCGCAACGGTAATAATATTAACAGGCAACAAACAACGATTGTAAAGTCCAATGCGAATACAAAGATCTATCCGGCGGATTAATTACGACACATACCGATATGAAGTAGACAAACGGATATTTATCGAAAAAAAGTACATGTACTCGAACGTTCGATTTACCCGATACCTACGCATGTTAATACGAGAACTCTGTATACAACATATTGTCCAAAAAAAAAAAAAATTACCTTTCATTTTGTCAATCATTATTTCGGATTTTGACATTGGTCGGCAGCTCACGCAACGACCGTCCTCCTCCACAGGACGCAAAACATTTTCGTTTCCACTATTTTGTTTACATATACACACTATGATTATAATTATTATATATCTTGTCTCGCCGCCGCCGCCGCCGCAGTATAATGACCCTATAATAAAAGTAGCTTCGCTGTGTCTGATAGTTTAAGGTTACGTCACCTGTCGTTAGGACATTTCGCTCCGGTTCTTCTGACACCCTGCTGCTGATAGCGCGGACACACCACACGCATCATTTTCGCGCACCAGCTACTTCGATCACAGATTAAAATA
Source organism: Chaetogeoica ovagalla (assembly GCA_032441825.1). NCBI lineage: Eukaryota > Metazoa > Arthropoda > Insecta > Hemiptera > Aphididae > Chaetogeoica > Chaetogeoica ovagalla. Next base: position 931,507 of record CM063724.1, on the reverse strand, counting down.
ATTCGTCTGATTCGTGCTTTCTCCAATCGCTTTTGGGCCCGTCGGAAAAAAAGTGCGAAGACGACGACGACGACGATAATCGTGAGTACCGCCGTCGATTAGTAAAGCAATTTGCAACATAGGCAAACGCTTAGTCGTTGTACGATAATAATTAAATATTTTGAATTTTCGTCACGTCGTGTCATTGCAAATAATTTCCTTACGATGCGTATTTAGGTAGGTGCTGTATATAGTTAAAAAGACGTACCCGTTTTCAATTATTATTTCTCTGCGTTGTCTCTTAATTACAGAATATTATAAAATGTTCATTGTCGTATAAAATGTGTTCGAAATCGGACATTTACCTCATCAAACACATAATAAAATTGAATCGAATATACATAGGCACGTATCCAGTGTATCAGTGGCGTGGCGTGGGTGTCAAAAGAGCGTAAACACTAATATTTCTAAAAATTAACGCTAATTGTCATAATATTAATTATAAACTAAGCAAAAAAAAACAAAACAAATATCGTCCTTTTTATAATATCTTTAATGACTTAAGAATACCCACTACAAACATTATTATAAACACATATTACAATTTCAATTAAAACACATAATCTAATCTTCTTGATTTTTTTCTGAAAAATCTTGAATTATATCATCGTAAAAACTGTTTTGTATTTATTTTTTTTTTTTTTAATTTAACGAATCTGTGTTTATGCGCACGAATAGATCAATTAAAAATTAGAAAATATTTGTATTATATATACAATAATAATAATATAATTTATTACCTAAAGCACTACAACACACTCCTTTACACGACTTGCGGCAATAGCGGTAATGAAAGCTTGATAGCATTGACAACTCCCCCAACTATACTCCAAGTGATGCTACACATCATTTGGATGGATGGGTGATGGACACTATTGATATAATTGGTATAGTCGGATAGAATGATGGATTATAGAAATTAAAAGTTTTACTTATTAGATTATAGTAATCAGTATTTAGTAAAAAATATTTTGAGGGCGGGTAGTAGTTTTGAATTTCAATCACTGCTAAATCATAAAAATTTAGTTTAGAGCGCCACTGAAAGACAGGCGTTAGCAATGAGTAAAATAATATATTTTTTATCGCCGATGCTGCAGGTAACGTAAGCGAAATATTAAAAGTGCTTACAAACGGTAGTTCATTACGCGACCACCCGCTCCATAAGACCCGATCTATATTTTCTAACGGCTGTCGCGTGTAAGCAATTTCAAAATGTTTTACAACGCAAACACCGCCACGTACACACATATATAGCGAATGACGCGGGCGTGGTGATTCCGGCAAAAGATTATCTAAATCACTACGTTATCAAAAAAGTTAATATAATTTTTTAAATAACTTGAACCATATTATTGTTCGATAAATTTTCTAAGTTTTTTCCTTTGATTTTAAATATAAACAGTGCTTGCATGCACGTTACGTCCCCCTGTCCAGGGTTTGGTTGAACCTAAACACCATTTGGTCCATCAAATTTTTTCGTTTCTATATTAATATTATATGCTTACCAATAACCCAACATTTTTTTTTGTCGTAACATAATAATAATATATTATCGATAAATAATATAAAAGTTTAAGAAACTTTTCGATAATTTTTCAATCGAAATATTTATTAGTCTCGAATATTCGATTAACCGTTCGATAATCGATTAAACCTATTTATTCGATATCTAATTTCTAATTTTTTCCGACATTTCTTAAATCAATTTCTCCCCTTCCCAAAAAAATGAAATCTTAGCTACGTGACCCTGGGTATATGTATATAATAATATAACGACTAATGGTTTTGTAAAAAATGCAATACTCTAAAAAGAGTATAATATTATTTATTGCGAAAACGTGATTTTCGTCAAAACCGCAAAATGAAAGTGCGTTGTACCTACGCGATATTATGTTTTACTGTATACAATATTGTGTACTGAAACAATGCGCAAACGCGTATTATTTATTATTCGAAAGTGTCCAGTTAGAATTTCCGGTTTTGAAGTGTTCCGAATTTGTATCGATCAGAATAAAAATATGATTTTCGAAGAAGACCGGTGGGTTTGACTTCCGTCATTTTTTTCTTTAAAAAGAATAATAAGTTGCAAATATATATGTACTCAATAAATCTCAAAACGCGGAAGGCAACATTTGGGGAGTGCGTATTGTGCGAAAAGTTTAGACTCTGATGTGAATTATATATTTTGTGGGAAAAAAAATTCGAAATATATTTATTTTCGAGCTAGGAATGTGAAAGTAAACGATAATAAACATATTTTTCACTAGAAAATATAGATTATTTGCCTTATAATATCAAAAATAAATAAATTATACGCCTATACTTTATACATATACTATATATGTATAATGTATGTATGTAGTTTGATATGTGAAAATCAATTTTTGAATTGCTCACAATATTGTTCTGTAATAGTACTTTGTGTATATATTAAGCCAAAACTTGTAAGGTATATTTACAATTTTTTAACGGTATATTGGAATAAAAACTAATGTTCAATATATATATTTTTGAATAATTGTTATTATTCGGTTATCATCGTATAACATATTATATTATATATCCAGTGTATACATATATGCTTAGATCATATAATATTTATAATGAAAACTATCCCAATATACACGACGTATATTATTCATGGATGATTCGCAATTTTTTTTTCTCGAAAATTCATTTAAAATGACATGAAAAAATTCTTAGAATATAAAACCCTGTATATATATATATACACGTATAATATTGAACAGTAATTTCAAAATATACATTGTGCGGTGTGATGTGTTTTGCGCGTATATTATATAAAATAAAATATAATCTAATCACGATGTGAAATACAAGCAGTTTTATTTGTATGCGTATACGTATGAAATTATAATCAATATTTATTATAAATAGCCAATAAGTAGTAAAGTATACTCATTTTTGACAAAAAAAAATTAACTGTTTTAGGAGAAGCAAATTATACAACTGGTCTTTTGAAGGGAGGGGGAGTGAGACATTGTTCAGATATATCATGTATATATTTTATATAATATATATTAATTCGGTATTGCAAGTGGGAAATATGCAATAGTTCGTTGTGAATTCGAATAATTTATTAGATTTACGACGATATTTTTATATACTACCGATCGGTATAATCATATTTTATACTATTATATTGACAGTCTGCAAATATATATGATACGCATTTCAAAAAAATAAAAATTGCTCAACAACGTTGTTGTTAAAAATAATAAATTAAGAATCGTATTGAAAACATACTTCATCGAAAATATACTTGCGATAGAATACGCTGCAGTGTTTTTGTAAAACATTCGTCACTATATATAATTATATACACGCAATAGTCTTATGTACAAAAAAATAAATATTTTTATAACGTTATCTGCAATAGCTGTGTATTATATTGAGCATACGTAATCATAAAATCGTTAGTGTTTATTATTATTTATATATATATATAAATAGTTCAACCATTTAATAACGATTGTAAATTACGTGCGCGCCCGATTCTAAATAATAATTTACAAATATTTTTCGTCTATGTCTGATATACATTAAACACACACACACACACACATATATATATATATATATAAAACAGCTCTATTGCAGTTGAGTATTTTTATACAATTTGTTGTCTAGTTTGCAAAGTGCCAGATATTATAATTATTATTATCGAAACTAGGTTAAAACAGTAGAGGTAAAAAAAAAAGAACACGCGTTACAATATTAAATAATAAAAACAATATTGTTTATGATTTTTGTTTTTTTTTTTATATATTTCTAAATTACTATTGTTCGCAGTATTATATAATACGAGTTGAAGTGTAGGTACTAATAACGATGTTGGGCAATATTCAGTTACTCATTTTTTTTTTTAAATCCTTAAATTAAAATATCAAAATATAATCTTTACATATATATATATATATATATACTTTTTTTTTGGTAAACTTAAAAATATTAAAAGTTAAAAAAAAGAGAAACTATTAATTTAATTAAAAGAATGAAGTTTGTGATGTGTATATTATGAAACGGACAAGATATTTACACACATCGATTTATATATATATATATGTAATTTTTAAGATAATGTAAATTATATTTGCAATATACTATATAGCCACAATGGATAATTATATTTTTTGATGAATATATTATATGGGTTGTACACATATTTATAATCGGTTTCTGAAAAAAATAATTTTTTTTTTTTGTAATCTCTGACACGACAAACACTGAAAAACCCCGTTTTGTCTTTTATAAATAATTTTCATAAAACGCGCGTATTAAAAGAAATATTTTATTCGCTGTACTAAAACAAAAAGAAAAAAAAACGTCGATTGAATTCAAAGAACACTGTAAAGCTCGGGCCTATCCGTTGAGCACGCCACTGTGTACACATAAACAGTGTCGCCGATGGAACGCACGAACTTATACCTAGGACCATAGGCGGATCCAGAGTTTTACATTTGAGTGTACATTTGTAGTTATTTTTCAATTTTTGTATAATATAATGGCTGTAAACAAATTTACCCGCTTTAAGCATTTTTTTTCGGCTTATAATTTTCTTCCATAAAATACACTATAGTTAAAATATTTTAAGTGTCCAACACTTGTTTACTAACCAATACTATAACATATTGTATAATATTTAAATAGAAATTAATTAATTTTTTTTTACATTAAGGTGTGCCTTGGCACACTCCGTAGATCCGCCTATGCCTAGGACGGCATTTTCTTGGTACATTCGTAAATGTGGGTTCAATACAATTTATGGTGTTACTCACCGCCGTTCTATACCGCGCTAGAAAAATTGAAATTACATAATATATAACAAGTAAAAAAAAAACTATCGATTCCTCGTGAGTTATATATCGACTTTAAAAATTCGTATATTAATAATAGTAGAAAAATTCGAATGTTATTCGCAATTTTATTTTATCAATCACGAGCCCGTCGAAATACAATAAAACATCGTATAAATAAATAAAAAATCGACCATTAAATATAAACGTTCATAATTTTATTATATACTTATTTCCTCAATCATAATTATAATAAAAAAGACGTTTTTTTTATATATTATATAAATGCGTAAATATCTTTTTTATCCCAATTTCATACGTTTTTAATTATGAATTTAGTAAGGTCCCAGTGAGCTTGACGCTCACAGACTATTCTGTATGTATATAAAACGATATTCAAACATTTTTCATCTCACGGCTCCTATTATTATGTCTTCCACGATATTTTTACGACTCTCGAATTATTAATTGCAAAAAAAGTAATGTCTATATATATATATGTACATACATTCATTTATCATATACAAATTACGTAATTATTAAATAAAAATAAACAACACAAATTAAATGTTTTAAATAAAATAAATGCCAATAGAATTGATTAAAATGTCATTACTGCTTCCATTGTCGTAATATGTAATATATTTTGTTTTTCTGTTCTATATGCGGCACACGGCAATTAGAATCAGTGCTTATTTCATTTAAAGTTTTTTTTTTTTTTGGAATTGCGTATACGACTCGAAATCTTCTTTTCCTCTAACTTCACCACCATCTTTTCTCTTCCTATCATACCCCTCCCTTTCCCTAACTTCATCGCCTCGTCATCACCCGGCCAATACCATTCTTCCCATTTCCAAACAGAAGCGGATAGTATTGATTTAAATTCATGTATATATATATATAGTTTAAAATACGCGGAATAAATGAAAAATCTGTTATCGAAATTGAAAAGAAACCAAAATGTGATTTTTTTTTAAATCATATCGGAGTATTCTCGCGAACGAAAACAATATTAATAAATGTTACAATATATAATAATCGAATTATTATAAGCGATTGCGTTAAAACGTACAATTAACGCGTTGTTTAAACGCATTTTTTTTTATTCGTAAAACGTGTCCTCAACTGCTGTGTACGGAACACGCTGTACGCGCATTAAATTCCGCGGCGGACACCGCGTTTCGAATATTGGCGGGGTATCCGCCCGTACGCAGTGTGACCAACTTCGCATCGTATACACCATACAACGCGCACCACACGTACCGAGTGTCGATCGACACCCCGTCCGTCCGGCTACAGCAGCAACACCACCAGCCGTGTGGCCCGATAGCTCTCTGTCGTCGTCGTCACGACGATATTATACCGCGTACGTCCCATACCGTTTTTGTATACGAACCGCAGCCACCAACACCGCAATCCCTCAATATATATATATATACGTGCCTTGTATGCGTGTGTGTGTGTGTATGCGTACCCGTACAATATATTTCGCTACGACTGCGCGAAGTATAACCACTACTACTCGTGTCCCCCGGTCCCGTCGTAGTTCTCCGTCCCTCACCGACCGATTACCGTTTTAGGTCATTTACCAGTGCGCGACTATTAATCGCGGTGCGATCGCGAATATATCGTAACGACGGACACACTACTATTATTATTACTATTACTACACTATTGCCGTCGACGAAAATCCGGCGTGTCGATTTCTCTGCGTGCACGTAAAACACTGCCGGCCAGATTATTTTATTTTATATATTATATATATATCGTCGCGCCCACGGCCTTTTGCACGTTTTGTCGAAAACCGGTAAGTCTCTGCGCGCGATATCGGAGAACACGCGCGGTGTGTGGTCGCGCCGTAATTACGGATGACGACGACGACGACGACTACGCGCACCGTTGTCCCTCCTGGACCATTCCGTCCGAGTTCTTCACCGGTCGGTCAAGTGTTCGTCGACGACATCCGTATTCGGTTTTTCTGCCAACACCTGACCAAATCGTCGTAATACGTTTCTCGACAATTCTCGTCTCGTTTCCTTTGGAACGTCGTGTATAGTCGACAACGCCAAACGTTTTGTGTAAAAGTTGTGCTTGGAGCGCGTGTTCTCTTCGGGGGTCATTGTTTTGTAACTTTTAACCTGAAAACGGAATATGCGTGTTGTTATTTTTATTATTCATCGTAAACGTAGTCTCTTTTGACAAACGTAAATATTAATTACGACCTTTATTCTTTTTACATTAGAATTATAATATTTCAATTTCCGATTCGACAACAGTTCAAACGTATCTCATAAATAATTAATATATGTAGGTATTCGTCGAAGCCAGCGGTTATAATAACTCGGCGAGAAATGGTTTAATACAAAACAAAAGAAAAAACAATATATCAACGGTTTTCTCATTGACGTTATTTTTCAGTTTAAATAGATGCGCTATTGTGGTCGATTATAATAACGTACGAAAAGCTCGGTTAACTTTATTGACATGGACGCTGCTATTGCCGTGTCGGAAGAGCCTTCTGTCGACACAATTACTCAAGTCCGTATGATATTCGCAACGAGTGGTGTTGTAATTGCAACAATTTGTTTTTGATTCATTTTATAGGCGATCGATAAAATTGATGCATCGTGCGGTTCCAACGATGTTCCTGTAACCTACAAACATTCAGATGCTGCTGCTGATAGCACGACGACATCTGTAGCTACTCAAGCTTCTGAACTAGATATTGCCGATTCGAGTCATCTGTCTAATGACAAGGATCGTAAAAAGAAAGACCGTCACTTAGCACAAGCTTTGAAAACCGTTTTGAACAGTATGAACGCTTTGAATACGCCCGAAGAAAAACTAGCAGCGCTGTGTATTAAATATGCAGACCTGATGGAAGAGAACACTAAACTTAAAGTATACAATTGTAATTCATTTACGTTCCGTTTATTTATCTTTTTTTTTATATATATATATATATAAATTCGAACGTAGAGTGCTTATAAACAAACGGAAAAGAGAATGACTCAAACACTTACCGAACGTGACTTACTCAGAGGTGAATTGAATAAGGCTGTAATGACGAGAAGTCGATTGGAGAGTTTATGTAGGGAACTGCAGAAACAAAACAAAGCAATACGGGTAAACATTTTAATTCTGTATTTTCATTTTTCTTTATTATTAATAATAAAAATCGTTTTCGTAGGAAGATGGCATGAAACGTGTAAAAGAAGCTGAAGATAAACGCTTGGAAATGACAAATAAATTTCAAAATACACTTAGTGAAATAGCTACGGTAATGCAACAAAACAGTGAGAAAAACAATAAACTCCGAGACGATAATATGGATATGTCTTCTAGGCTTAAGAATGTGTGCGAACAGTATGAGCTTAGAGAACAGGTAAATGGAGCTGTAAGCAGAATTTATTATTATTTTCATACAGTTTTAATTAGAAATTGATTCATAGTATGGAATACCTGTTGATTGTTATAGCAAGTAGTTAAGTTAGCTAAACAAATTGAGCTTGAAACACAATTATGTGATGCTAAGCTGGCAAAAGCAAATATGGAAATTAGTGTGGAACGAGAAACAATTTTAAATGAAAAAACTCATTTGTTGAAGGTATAATGTCCATTATTTAATTTTGATTATTATATTAATTCGATGTAATTATTATTATGTAACATTATTATTTACTTAATATATATAAGGAAATACGACAGTATCAAATGAGAATTGAAGAAATGCAAAATACTGAAATTGACTTGCGAAATCAAATATCACTTTACAATGAAAAATATGAAGAATTTCAAAATGCTTTAGCAAGAAGTAATAAAGTTTTTGCTGGATTTAAAGGAGATATGGAATTAGTGAGTAGAAGTTGGTTAAAACATACAAATACGATTTTAAGTTTTTTTTCTTTTATAATTTTAGATGTCAAAAAAAATAGTTAAACAAGAAAAAGAGTCTGCTAATTGGAAAATGCGTTATGAACGTTGTCAGAAATTTTTAGATGAAATGACCAAAGAACGTACTAGAATGATAAGCGATTTATCTGTAGCAACTCGACAACTGAGTACTTTGCAAAAATTATGTCGAACTCTCCATGCTGAACGGCAAACACTTATGTCAAAGTTGGAAGAACAAGAGAAGAAATCGAATGATTTATCTTCAGAAGTGATTTCAGAGGAAATGGCAGAACGTTTCACTGAGATCAGCATGTCTGCAATGGCGGAATGGTTTGCACGTACAGATAACACAAATTCTAAACGTAATTAAATCTAAATTTTTGGCTGACTTTGTATTCATGTGATGGTCACATTTCAGCTGAACAATTAAAAGAAACACTACAGACATTAATTGAACAACAAATGAAGTTGTTTAAGGACTCAGTTGAGCAGCAACCACAAGTGAATGGTGAAGATATGTTGCCTGAATCTCCATCATTTCAATCGCAAATGTCTGATGAACCTGCTTATGATACTGGTGTAAGTAGTAGTTCATCAGTTAACGGAGACAAAGTAGAATGTACCATTGAAAATAATGTTGAACACAAGTTGGTTGAAGACGAAGAGACCCAAAAAGCTGAAATGAAAAAGGCTAAGGTAAAAAATATTATATTTTGCTTTAGATGTATAAATATATGTAATTATTCTTCGATAAAGTAGTAAAACAATGGGAAGAAGAGTAATTATTAAAAGTATAAAATAGGCAAACAGTACTTTTCAAACAATTCTTGAAAATAAATATAAGATAATAGGACAAATTTGGAAATTATGAAAAATTTACCGTAATAAATATATCAAAATTTATATATTTTTTATTGTAGCTTAATATCAAAATCATATACATATATTATAAACTAATTACATTTTTACAAATAATAAGTTATTAATGTATTTTTAATAATAAGTAAAATATAGTGTTGTTTACCATCCACTTAAAATACACATTGAACTTATTGAAAAAAAAAGCTATCTGGGTATTCAATACAATGCCAAATGTAAAAATAAATCAATTGCATATCACATGTCTGTTTGCTATATTTAATTTTCTCATTTGAATGTTTCAGGAAACTCAATCAAAACGAAAGGCTAAGAAAACGTAGTAACTCTTGTCTTTGTTTAACATGTAGTAGTACACTAATATTAAATTTATAAGTGGGAACTGGACCCGTCAGTCACTGGAAGATGCAAAATATTAAGCAAAATTATAATTGATTATTTAATTAAAGACTTGGCTTATCAATGATTTTAATTTAAGTTACTGAAATGAGCCAATTACTTTTTATTATATCATTTAATATAAAAGCCGGTAATTTAAAACTGTAAATTTTATTTCAACTATATCCAATTACATATTTTTATTATAATAGTAACAATATTATTATAATTTATCTAGCTATAGCTTTGCTCATTTTGCTTTTATTGTAAAAATTAATAGACAGATTTATTCAGATTTTGTTCAGTTAAACAATTATATATTTTGCAAATTTATAAAAATTGTGTTTTAAATGATGCTGAAAAACAATATTATACTAAATATGAAAAAACTGCACATCTACTTTTTTACTTTATTTCAAATACCTTGTATAAATTATTTTTGAAATATTTAATTTTAAATAATTATAAATATTATTAAATATAATTTGAACAAAAAAAAAACTTCCTCTTAAACTAGAATTACATAAAAGGATTCTTTTTACAGGTTATTTGATATTTTTAATTCGCAGATGAATTTAAAATTTGTTTGAACTATTTTAATTTTTCACAAGTTATATATAATAAAATTTGGTGATATACTGTGTGTGTGTTTCGAGCGATTAAAAAGTTTCATCGACTTAATTGAAATACAATTACAACAATGTAATATTTCACAAACGTATTTTTAAAGTCTTACAGAATTAGTATTTAAATTAGTAAATTGGTAACTGATGTATTTGTAATGTGGACATTTTTTTTTTAATTTTACAGAATAAAAAGTTCATTTACATATTATTTTATTATCGATAATCATAATCACCATTTATGAATTATCATACTGGAGAAATAATTATCAGAAGCCCTGTATAGAATTATAATATAATAATAAAAACGTTTGTTTCTAAAAATATTAAATATTATCTTTCTTTACTTGTCTCACAATAAACTAAATAATAACTAATAATAATAATAATAATAATAATAATGAGTTGGAGATGAATTAGATTTAGCAGATGTTGTAGAGTACAATCATTTTATGTCAACTGATGATGTGTTTAAAAAAAAAAATTAACGGTAACCGTTCAGCGTAACATGAAAAACGATTTGGATAAAGTATTTTTACATTTAATTATACTTTTTTTTTTTATAATTCGATATGTTCAGTAGCATTTATAAAGTCGTCCTGGTGAGATATCATATTTTCTGTTCTAAATCCTAACCGGAGGTGGTGGGGGGGTTTATTAAATCAATGTGATATAATTTTCTAATATATTATATTGAACTCACATAGGGGTGTCATTGAAGTTAGGTCATGGAGGGAGATCAATTTTTTTATTTACCTATAAGAACAAACATAAAATTGTTTTTTAAGTACATTTGTGTTCATTTAATAGTAATAGATATAAAAAAAATTAGAGTTCATATTTAATATCTATTTTTATTGGCTTCAGAACCGTTTGGTTGAGTATATCAACTTTCTCAAGATTGGTGGCTCATTTTTTTGAAATGCTAGCCTAGACTCAATAGATTCAATCGATGATAATGATTAATGAACACTGTAATATTGTTGGACACTGCAATTGACTGCTGAGTACAGTGAAATATGTGACATCAAATATTAGCTAATAAACGACGACGGCTCGCTGACCAGTATGGCAATATACGCAGTTGCAATGGACGATTAATACGCATGAACTCGCGAAACGAGCTGAATAGACCGTCGTCCCGTGGTCGTTACAGGTGTTCCCTGCTATGTACAATTTTCTGTCTGCAGATTTCTGAACACCATTCTTCGCACGACCGTCCTCGCGTTCCAGCCGTCGCCGACTTACCCCCGTGCACGCTTTACCGGACCGTCAATTCGCGTTATATGCAAGCGGTGTTGTGAATGTAAACCCAAATACAAAAAAAAAAAAAAAATTACAAAACCGATTTTCCAAGGCACTCCCGGTCCGCTTTACGAGCAGGACGAGTCTGTCAAATACTGCGCAATAAATTTTCCCCGAGAATTTTCGAACCCCCACCGTCGCGACAATTGTCCGAAACTAATTTTTTATAATATTTTATATCACACGAAGAATTTTTTTATGATGTTTGAACAATGATATTAAAAATTTAAATAACTCGTGTTACAATGCCACCACTTATATACAATTAAAGACTCTTCATACTAAAAGTTTTCATGGACTATATATACCTCTTCTTAATATATGTTATTAAATAATTAAGAATTCTACATATATTTTTGTCTCGTGTCAGTCAGCCTAAATTCCTCTTATATTTTTGTATAATATTATTATAACATTTATTTAATTGCAAAAAAAAAAATATATATATATATATATATATATATATATAACGTTTACCTTAATAATTTAACTTATGATTTTGTAGTAAAAAATAAAAAAAAATCAAAAAGTTAAAAATGATTATGTACACAAAAATATCAAAGTATTATTTTTGAAAAATAAAATAAATTTCACCGGGCCTTAGACTCTAGATCCAAATCCCCTCCTTCCACATGTGAGGGCATTGACTCGTCATACATGTATTTTATTCCATTTGAGTAGGTACCAGAAGACTCAATTTGATTAAAAATTGTATTTATGTAGGTGCTATCGTTTTAAGATGAAATATCTATATTATCCTGCCTTGATATACGTATCTTGTTAGACTATATAATTTATTTAATATTATTAGGTATTGTATTAAATAAATTTTACCATATTTATTCATATATATATCACTATTATTATTCCATGTATTCCTAATTCCTATGTATTATTATAATAAAATTGTAATTACACGTTATAATATATATTTATATATATAGTTAGTCTCTTTAGATTTGACATTAATGGTGTTGTTGATTACTTATTACTTATAAGTAAACAAAACCTAACAGCTACATCAAACAAATCTCGGATTTAATTATAATGGCAATATGATATATAGGTACACATTTATATTATATATATAGCTACAATGTAATTTTCATTTTCGATTAATTGCAACACCCAGCACGCAACAGTGATGATAGGTACAACGATTATGTTTTCTATGTTAAAAATAAAATCTAACTCAAAATGTAATGTTACTAAATCAACATGCAATTTTATATCATATAGTACACTACCTACGTATATATATATATATATAATATGCGATATAAAAATAAAAAATGTAATTAAAACAAGTTTTAATATTGTTTTCGGATTTCTGTGCAGGACCCTCCCATTTGATTTCAATGAAATTTACGAATTATCTATGAATTATGTGCGGACAAAAAACTATGATGAATTCTTTTGTACATATTTATATATTTAATTTTTCTATTTGAATATACAATCAAGCCGTAAAATATTATGTAAAATAAAAAATATTTAAATACATATTTAATATTATATTCATATCATTTATCATTTTAATATTTAACATTTTTCTTTTTCGTCTAATGACCGATGGTGATTTTTTTTTTTTTTATCGAAACCGGTAGTAAATAAACAAATCTAGTACAAAAACTTCTTTCTATATATTTCTTTATTTTACATAATAATATAATAAACGCACTTTTGGTTTGATTGCGCATATTCTACACGTAAATTTTTTTTATGTATACTAAATTTATTATTTAAGAATTAAATTATATATTTCTTTCAAATAAACTTTTTATTTTTTTATTTGATTTTTTTAACTATTTTATTAAAAAAATAATATTTATTTTGACCATGCGTGATAAGTGGTAGGTACTATACGTGTATATATTATAATATAATGTTTCATTTCATAGGATAATCGACAGACACCTATTAAACGCGATTTAAAAGTTTAAAACTGTTTGTTCGTTTACATAATATAGGAGATGTTACTGAATACAATATAGTTTATAAATATAATTAGTAATAACACGTGTTGATCAATCAATTTAAAGCAAAAACTAATAGTTTTAGGTGTGTTTATTTAAATACCTATGTATATAACAAACTCAACAGAAATACACGTTTGCGGAACACTTGCAAAGTCTGTGAGATGAACTTGTTGAGAAAATGCCGCAAACGCTGGCCACGAATATTTGTTAGAGGTAAAAAAAAAAAACAATCAAACACAAAATATGTCTTCTTGTATTTATTCGTGTGTTGGTGATGGTTATATATCCGTAAAAATCGTTGTTGTTTTGCGTGTGGTTATTGGTCAATTACGTGGACAAAATTGATAAACCTGTAACACTAAGACGGATAAAGAAAAAAAAAAAATTCCGTATAATTTTTTCCAATCGTACGCATTAAATGGTTGTTTATATAATTGAAAAATATTTTATTTATAATTACATCGTAAATGACATATGATATTATGTATTATGATGTTTCCAAACTTATTTTAACCGACTTATCAAACCGTAAACGCTTAAAATCCTCATTGTATATTTATACGCGTACAGAACATAAAATTTACAACGCCGTTTCCGACAATTAATTGTTATAAGTATAATGTGTTGAAATTTATCATTTTTATCGCGCGCATATTTTATTTTTTGGAATAATGTTTTGTGCGCGTGTACGTAAAAAAAAAAACACGACCTACCTCTCTAATTTTAGCGATTCACTGTAAAATAACGATTGCGGTGCGTTCGCGCGTAATAATATTATTGTTTCGCGTTTGCGATCAGTGGCGATGTGCAAGCTGTGCAGGAGGGGCGCAACCCGCGTCCGCCCATTGCGGCACAGACTGAACACGCTACAGCAGTGGCTACACACACACACACACACATCGCGAAAAGTTTAGGTTCTGCGGTGGGAGCCGAGGGGCGCGGTGGGGTGCGGGAGGGGGACGGGAACGGCGGAGCGCACGCCGACCACCGCTAGACGACCGTGTTGCGTATATAGCGACAGAGTCACGTCGACGGCGCGGTCCGCCAGAACACGATCGCGATCCGATGGAGCTGGCCGCGTCGAACGTGACAGCAGCGTCGACGCCACTGAACGCGACGGCGGCGGTGGCGGCGACGGGCCGTTCTCCGGGCCTGGGAATCCACGTTGTACCGTATACAATAGGCGTGTTCGGCAACCTGTTGGCGCTGTTCATACTGCACCGGACGCGGTCCAGTAGCAATCAGAAACACGGATTCATGTTGCGGTGTCTGGCCACCAACGATTGCATAGCGCTCGCCGGTATGCTGTGCCAGATGTTCGTGTCCATTTATTTCCCCAGCGTCAAGCAGAACGTGTGGTTCTGTCGGAGTCGCGTCCTATGGCGATTCTTCGGCCTGGGTTCCGGTTGCGTGGCCGTCGTGATGGCCGTCGAACGGTGGTTGGCCCTCACCAAACCGTTCTTTTACCAAAAGGTACGTACTTACTTGTACTTATTGCGTATACTCGTCGGTTAGGAGGAATTCGAAGAAACATTGCGAATAATTCACTAAGTCATTCTCCTTTAATCGTTCCTAAAAAAACAATTATTAATAAATCAATTTTTATGTATTATCTCACCTCGTTTCAAGAACATACCGCGTACGTGGTATGCATAATTTCTTTCCTCCTCCCCCCGCCCGAGGTGCATATTAAACAACGCGCCACAAATAGTGTCCACTTTGTCACTTTTATTGACTATACAACCGCGTATTAGCCGTGTAATTTCCTATAATATCATTGTAAAACTTTATTTTTTTTAAAAAAAAAAAAAAAATCTTTATATCATATTGTAAAAGGGCTAGTTAAATAATATATATATATATACATTTAATTTATAACGAAAATCGACTGGAAATAAATATTCTACATGGTGGTTCCTATGCCAATATTATAAATTATAATTAAATATATATGTAGTTTTAATAGTAATAATAATTGATAATATTGATGTACAAAATATACACTTTATTCCGCCTACTTCACGATAAATTGTCTCTCTCTCAATAGCGGACATCTGCAAATAGTGGAGAAAATTTTAGCGACCGATAGTGTTCGGGGTATTTGAGGGTTCACTGTATATAATTTGACAAATAGTATTCGCCTCCTCTCTCCATAAAATGTCAGTACCCATATAAGTATATATATTTCACAACGTGTTTGGACCGATTATAATAATAATTAATATACTTGCCTTTAATAATATATAGGGAAAATTTTTAATTTAGAAAAAAAATCTGGATACATTGTTGAATGTTTAATATAAGAGTCGCGCGTATATTTATTTGTTGGACACGTGCGACGTGATAACAATAAGATGCTCAGGATATACTCGTACACTATACACACGTCGCGTCTGCACCTATATCAGAATGCAATCAACTCGTTTCAAAGTGTCATAGTTTAATAATGAAATAATAATAATAATAATATATTATTTTATAATGCGTAATAATATATTACACGTGCGTACAATAATTTGTTATGTGTTTGTTCAATACGCTTTTTTGTATTTGTCGGTCGCGTTTAATGCGCAATATATAACAATAATTTGTATTAAATATATCATCGTCACTCATAGGAATTTAATTTCGAATCGCCTAACCTAACTTAAGTTTTTCTTACAATTTTATTTGATCTTTAGGGAATTGGTAGCGGGTATTTTCTCGCTTTTTCTCTTATACATATATATATATACGATACATATAGTAAAAATCATCACCAAACTTTTGTCCATCCGTCTGATGGTTGTAGTGAAGCGATAAAAATTCTAATAACAGATTTGAATTCGGAGTGAAATCTATTTGAGATCAGTCAGACGACTTTTTAAAATTATTTTATCGCTATTATCTTCATAAATTAGATTTTAATAATTTTAAATGTTGTAAAACTTCTTTGATGATAAAAAAAACGTTTCGTATGTGCAAGAAAAACAGAGGAAATAACCGCTCTCAATCCTCTTAATTCGTGATTTACAGAGTGGTATTATATACATATGTTGGAGATCTTTTTTTGTACATTTTTCGTAAATATTGGTAATTAATATGAATAAAATTCATACAGATATAATATTAATATTTGTATAAATATTGCGATTTGGAGTTATAAGACTTATAATACTTGTATAATATGTTTTATAGAAGTTAATCGTGCATATTGGTTTATATCGGCACAATATAAAATACTAAAATTACGGTTAAAATCTTTTTTGAATTTTTTTTTCACCTAATGTTTATACACACAGGCCACAGACGTATAGTAAATGTTATTTCTTCGACGTAAATTCGCTTTAAAAAAAATTTTATTTTATATACACATATCTCTCGTTTTGTTTTTATAACGCATACAAACAAATCGATATATTTCCAACACGACTTTATTATTTTTATGATAAAAATATTATATATATTTTTTTGTTCTTTTTATCATTATTACATACATATATATGTATCGCGGTGACGAAAACCTATTAGTTGACAAAACCGTTGTTGTTAATTTGGTTAACAAGAGTAATAATATCATATTTATTGCAGTATAATACCTATACAGAAAATACTGTTTAAAATATCGATAACAATATGTTTTAAATTATATCAATTACGCGTATAGATTAGGTAGTTAAATAATAATAAATCGTTAACAATTTCGGTTGCTTTTAAATATAATTTCGTCAGATATTTTTTTTACAATAAAAAAAACAAAACTAATTAATTTTAATGGTCGAAAATTGATCGTCGTCTATAACTCGTGTATATACAATATACATCAAGGAAATTTATTCGTTGTTCGTGAAATCAACACGTATTATAATATTATATAATATGCGTATTAACTGTATGTCATACGATGAGTAGACATTAATCTGATTAATCAATTTTTTTATAATCCGCAACAGGAATATAATAATAATGAATTAAAACGTCTTGTCATATTCTAAAGACACACATAATATTATAAGAAAATGCGTTAATAATCGCGAATCGTTGTCACTTATCCGTCATTTTATATTTGAAGAGAAAAGTATGATATAAAAAATAAAAGTCAATATATTTTTTAAGTCAGTAGTACTGTATGGAGAGCATATGTACTTATATATGTAGTCATATCGTGGTACATTATACTCGTTGACATATAGATAAATAATATAGTACTGCGATTCGTCATTATGTGTATTATAGAATTTTTCGCATAAATACGAAACGAAAATATCGTATTTATCATTAATCGTAGTTTGTACTGTAGAAAAAAATGTCCTTATGGATAAAAGTGACCTGTTTTACCTTTACTAGGGCATATACGTTTTATTAAATTATTTTTTTATTTCGATTTTATAAATCTTAATTCGCAAGACAAAAAAAATAAATAAATAAAGTAAAATTAAACAAATGTTTAGAAAATAACAATCACAACGTATAATTTACATATCGTATCCAATTAGTCATCGATGATTCGATGAACATATTCCGTGATATTATGTATTAAGTAAAGGTAAATACGTTTGGTAAATAATACTCAATAAATACTATGAGTCTAAAAACAAAAATTATATAAACAAGTTTTGTTTTATTATTATTATTATTATTATTATTATTAGTATTATTATTTATTTTATACTGTACACGTACATTTATTATAATATTTGTGTTGTTTTTAAAATTTACCTTAATTTTTATTATTATTTTTTTTATCTACAACAATGACATATCTAGTGGTCTCAATATAATATTTTTAATGTTTTTAATTGTCTATAATTTGTTTTATATATGTTTATTGTTACTTAAATATTCAGCAAGTAAGATGAATATAAAAATAGGGACGGGTTAATCCATTATTGATAAATAAAGCGACATGTTTTTTTTTTAACGGGACGAAATCGAACGTTAAAAAAATGAGTATATATATATTATATCATATGTATTTTAAGAAAAATATTTTTAGATAACAATTTTAAATTTTCACGTTTACACGACTACTACAGTAGACTATTGGAATTATATAAGATACAGGAATAGGGCGCAATATTATCATTTCGTACTTTTAATATATTTTTTGAAAAATAAAATGTATGTTTACGTTACGTTTTTCGAAGAAATGAAAAAAAGAATATAATTAAGGACCTTTATGCAATAAGCAGTACGCTTTCAAGATGATGGGCGGTATATACCGCGGTTCAAAAGAATAAATACGCATAAATAAATGCGGCATGTCATTTATTATAATTTTGATTTTCTATGTCAATTTCTTTATTTATTTTTAAAATAGTTATCTGAAGTAAAAATTATTTAAAAAAAAAAACAATATTACGTTTTCTATTTTTATTATTTATTGTGTTGAAAATTCAAATATTATTTTTTTCAGTATTAATTTCATTTTAAAATATTTAATTTATTCTTAATCTCTGGATATTTAATTAAATAAACCTCTTCGAGTTTTCAATTTTTTTTATCGTACTAGGATAATAAATACTCGTAGGCAATAAAGGAGAATACATTTCAATGATTTTTGTTAAAATTAAATTTTATAAATTTTGTTAGGAATGAGATAATCTCCCTGTTTCTTACGCCTCCAAATTTAAACTTATTTCTCCAAAAATTCCTAATGAACCATGTTTTTAGTCCCTAAACGCTAGTCGTACAGTAATCGTTTTATATTCCAGACTGAAGATTGGTCATAACCTGCTATCTTATCATGCTTTTATGTTAGGGCTCAATCAGAGTCCGGCTGTACCTTCTCAATTGCGGGGACGTTTACTGCAATTTTCGTCACCTGTTAATTTCCTGCCCAGCTCTTCATACCAACAGACTTACTCTGAAAAAAATGTTTTCTCCTTTTTCCACCAATTTCTCATATATGGAAGCTCTGTCTTCAGGTCTTCTAATAATTTTTCCCTTATTAAAGCCATTTTAAATTTTATCCTCAAATCTGGCTTTAAAATCTAGCTACTATGAGCTTTTTTTTACTTCTCCAATATTAATATAATATATATATATATATATATGTATATATGTGTGTATATTTCTGTTCATTGCTATAACAGTTTCAGCTAAAAGCTAATAAAAAAATTTTGTTAAATAATTTGATGTCACATTTGTGCTTTTGTAATGTAATATGTAAATATTATAATATTATATGTAATTGTAGTACAATATACGGTAATTATATAGAGGGTTGTTGATACGTAAAAATGTAAACGGGTGCAAGTCTGCAAGCGAAGAAGTAAGTATATATTATACTCTCGGCGAATTTATAATTGTATGCGATTAAATAGATGTTAACGATATTATAAATTTATATTATTATTAATTTTAATATAAATTTGCAGACTTTCTTTTTTTCCGGTTACGCTTTTGGTCGTAGGTATATATTTTTTCTACGATATTTATTAATTTTGGAAAACTATTGTTTTCAATTGAATTTTTATAAATCGGATCCGACGTTCATTGCGAAAACGTTACCGGAAAACATAAACGTCTTATTATAGAGAACTTGCGAGTAGAATACCAACTGTATTCGACTCGTTATACGTACATTGTACAGTAGTTAAAACACGATTTTCTTTTTTATGTACTATGCTTATGTAGTAACATCGCGAATAGGTAAAATATTTTTTCTTTAACGTACCTAAATCTTCTATTACCAAAATGTTTTCAGCCAAAAATACGGGATTTTGTTTTATATTTAAATATACCGACGATTAGGTACCATCATAATCACTTACCGAAAATTCAGTTAAATCCGATTAGTCGAATCGGTATAATAGACTTTTTTTTTGGTATTCACAAAAGGTTAACTTTTTGACCCGTTTGAATTATAATTTTATATAAATATACTAAATCGTTATTGCATTACACATGTTATAATATTTTATTCGTATAGATATGTATTCTTATCTTGGTGTTAGAAAAACAGTGGACTGTAATAATGCAACTGTTGGGGATCTATTATCGTTGTTTGACGAATTAATTAATATACATAATTAAATAATGTATCGTAATATATTCGGTTTGTACGAATATATTATGTTGATATAGTTATATACATTTTTGATATACATAATAGTTATTTTAGTAACGATAATACGACGTGAATATTTATAGAAAAAAAGAAACGGTCGATGAAAAATTAATGACGTTTAGTAGTTATATGAACACGCTGGGCTCATGACAATCATTGCAATATTATTTTTTATCACTTAAATTCGTTCCAAATATTCTCATACGTATCGCGTTGTAATATATTATATAATATGTAGTTTTAATCTAAACGCGTAATTAATACACACCGCATTAAATAAAACGCTATTATTACGTTCTCTGTCATTATACTATCGCAATTAATCGCGATTATTATATTATACACCTCTATTGGACAAGACGTTTTAAAAATTGTAAATAATCGTTTTTCAAAAAGTCACCGATTTATAATTAGTGTCGGCAAATTGATATTTTTATAGCGTCGACACTTTTTTTATTATTATTATTTTTTTTTTTTGGCAATTGTACTGTTTTGCGAATCTATTACCGCTATACGCACTAATTTAACGTATATTATAGTATTTAATTTAAATATTTTTTTTAAATGTTCTGTGTTAATTATTTATAACGATAAAGTATAAATTAATTTATGTTTATATTGTAACAAAAACAATGTTCGTTTCGACATTGACATTTTCATTCAGTTGAAAACGCATTAAAATATATTTTACGTGTTTCTTGTTTATTCTTTTGATTTTTTTTAATATACACGTGTATTCAATTAATTATAGTAAATATCTGACGAGATCCATACGATATTGATAAATACGCAAAATAAATAAATGTATTGGAATAAATAAGATACGAGTCATAAACTAGGTTGAATTGTTTAAAATAATAATTATCCGAATCGACAACGGTGGTGTACGCACTACGCGCGTGTAATATGATTCTGACGGTGTTATTTAGGGAAAAAATATGCAAAATTAGATCTTTCGAATTTTGCCCCGACGACATATTTTCAGAACTCCGTATTGGTTTTTCGGATAGATTATTCGTTTTGTGAATGAAACGTTCAAAACTCGAAAAGTAATAATAAAAAATTAAATTATTTATAACGCGGATATATTGAAATATTAAATGCGAGTATTTCGTGTATATGGGCAATAGGATACAAACCCATGAGATATTGTAATATATTTTCTCACTAAACATTTTGTATAATACACACACACACACACGAAATTACTTATAAACTATTACTATATTAATTTGTGAGCTTAAGATTTATAAATTTTCTCTGTAATACCAGAAAATCGTAGTGAATAAATACCAAATACACTAATGACTAATATAAAAATATAGCGTTGCATTTTTTTTTCCAGTCATCGTTTAATATTGTTTTCATTAAAAAAATTTGCTTATTTCCTATATAGAGATATTACTATAATATAATAATATAAGAACAAAATACATGTATTTTCGGATGAAAAATTTACTATCCATTATTTTAGACGTTAGAATGATATTTTATTTAAAATATATTTTAATACACTATTATGTATTCACGACGAAATCTTCTAGAAACCAGAAGATTTTCAGTAAAATCTCTGGGAGTTTTATCCTAGGTTTGTCGTATAGGGGGAATAAAAACGTTTAACTATATTGTGTTACTTAGCTGAGTAACGGAATATGTTGTAATAGTATTGTGGGTATACGAATTGATATATATTAGTTATTATACACTTACATCACGATATTGTCGTTGGCAATTTTATTCTATTGGATTGTTTTAAAACCGCGAACACGATTCTAAATATGTCCATTGTCCAAAATTGTTTTACACTAATTTCGCATACTCATAGGTTTACAATCATGACTTAACCGCGTATACGAATATCACATATAAATATACGCGTTACGTTTACACGAGCGTAAGTGAAATCTACTCCCATACGTAATTATAATTTGTTTTGTTATGGAACTTCATACTTAGATAATTGAATATTTTTAAATTCTTGTTATATATATATATATAATACACGAAATTTTCCCATATGACGACGTACAAATTTGTTTACTTAATCAAATCTGCACTGTGTACACTGTTCTATAAAATTTAACGGGCTATACAAAATAGGTAGAATTTTCTCGGAAAAACTGTGTTAAAAATATGGTAGAAAATTGAATTAACTTCTTACAGTGGCATTTTGTAAAGACGAACTGCAAAGAGTTTCGTAATGAATAAAAACGTCTTATAGTGCACGTATAGACAACGTATATTATACTTAATATAATATAGTACTTACGTGTTTCTAATATACATCAAAAAATAATAATCTTATATACTTACTTACCTCATAGTGAACGGGAGATTAGTTAGATTAGTTTATATTTTTGAACTATTCACATAATTAAGATTGTACGATTTGGTCACCTACAAAACTAAAAATATATCTGTTTTCGTTATATTAATTCGTAACATAAATATTATTGCTACGTGTGTTTTAAAATAGAAATCAGTAGATGTCGAAACCTGTCGATTTCAAACATTTAGTAATCACAAAAGTGCAAAAACTTAATGTTATGTAAAATTGAAAAAATTTAAATAAAACGCTTATAACGCGTTTAAAAATAAATTATATACATATATATATATAACAATTATCTATTATATTATGTTTCTGATAAAAATATAGCGTGTACGTGTATATATTAAATGTGACTTGAAATGTTTAATCTGCAGAGGTCTGAACAAATTTTTTGTGTAATAAATATTATAATCTCTTATCAATCGCATACGGTTTAACTATAGCATCATCTCTTAGTTCTTATATATCAATGACTTACCTGGCCTACTTATATCATCTTTTTTTTTTTCATTTATAGCTTATACTACGTGTATACGTTATACGTGTTTCACACGTATTGTAATATTACAAAGTATATTGTACTGTATTTAACGTTTATTTGGGGTGGATAATAATATTATGTTCCTCGTTAATGAGTGTTCGGTAATTTATATTTCGTTTGAACATCAAACCGTTGTTTTTTTTTAATTAACTTATTAATACAATTTTGAAATATATATATATATATTACATTTAAAAATCTATCGTTTTATTCATTTTAATCTTTATTGCTTCGTATCATATGCAACCTATATAATTCGTGTAAGTAATAAAAAAAATTTAAATCTCTTAAGTCAATTTTGTATCGTGTTTGGAAAATTTATTTTACGATATTTCTTAAACATATATATATATATATGTTTAAGAAATAAAATTTTCCAAACACGATACAAAATTGACTTAAGCGATTTAAATTTTTTTTATTACTTACACGAATTATATAGGTTGCATATGATACGAAGCAATAAAGATTAAAATGAATGAAACGATAGATTTTTAAATGTAATATTGTTTACCATGATACTTAAGTAATACATAGGATATCGTTTTATTTTAAATTCGGTAATCTCAAAAAATAGGTTCTCGTCTGTTTTATATATTTCCAAGAAATAGATATTATATTATTTATTATTTAAGACATAATCAATTTTTAACAATTTTATTGTGTACATACATATACGTATAATATATTATTTTCAAACTTTAATACATATTGCGATTTGATAAACGTCTGAAAAGAAAAATTGGTGTTAATATAAATATAAGATCAGCTACTAATTAGGTTTTCGATATTAGGAAATTATATATTTTTTGCGATATGGTTTATTATCAAAAAAAACGTAGTAAACATATTGGACGATTCAGGGTCAACATTTCATTTTATAAATAAATATATTACTTCAAAATATTATATACAGATTGATCTTAGAAAATAATATATATAGTTTTGTACATTACTACAACGCGTCAGAATCAACATGTTATTAAATATTAATTGTATTTTTGAAAATGTTTAATTAAGTATATTGTTAGCAAAATTTAACAGTATATACCCCTACACTCATTTATCACTATCAGAAATAAAAGCGATGAGTTTACTACCAGTGTTATTTTTATTAATTTATTGCTGTAAATATTTTGGATAACAGTAAGAAAAAATTCAACGAACATAATATTAACACGCTTATCGTCGTGTATTATCAAAATAAAATTTGGCTCGGTTTTCAATCATTGAGTTGGGTTTTGCAAATATACGTAACTTCTATAAGAACGTTATAATAGTATAATATAGATTAATATTTCTAAATCGAATTATTACCCGTAGGTATTTTATTAAATTAATTTTTTTTTGTTTGTTTTATCGAAGGATTCTGCAGCAGACAAATTATTGTCGTTTTTAAAGTGTATGTGTAATATATTTATAATTACGTATGATTGTATTTACTTTGTTTAATTACATCTTTTTGAGAGTAAAGTAATACTGATAAAAATTGTCTGCTGTATACGTACATTGGCGTAGATTTTTTTTTTTTATAATAGTAATAATTATTATTTTATTACGTAACCGTTGGTTCGAAACTATCTTGTTATCAAATGTCACTTATCTTTTTGTTTTTAAAGTAAATGTTTTTTCTTTTTATTTTCACTTAAAATGCGTTAAATTACATACTATAATAACTTAGATCGTGAAGTGCGCGCATATGTAATTTTTAACGATTGATTATTTTAGCTAGACTAATTGATTACGTTTAACTATACATGTATAGAGTAAAAATGATAAATTCATGCAAAGACGATGAGAAATTAATCGGATTTGACCTCTTGACATCGGACAGATTAACCAAATTTATTATTAGGATCTAGTTGATAAAAAAAAAAAATCGAGCGAATTCAAAAGAAACAATTTATAATGTGTACAATAAGTAGTGGTATACAATGAATTACATATTATTCCGATGTATAGACAAAGTTTTTCTTTTTTATGATCATCGTTGACGCATTGTCATTTTATTATTATTATTATTATCCTGCGCTGTAAAAATCGTGATTAAATTTCGCGCGGTGTCGTATCAACTTTCAAGGCTAAGCGTTAAAAATAGAAACAATTATTATTTTCTAAAAATCTCAAATAAAAACACGCCCTCACGTACACATTTGACAACAGCAACTTATTGTAAAATAATGTATCGTCAGCAGGTTACATTATGGTCTGTTGGATTCAGTGTCAGTTGAAATTTTAAATATAAAATATAAACACCGTAATGAACAATAATTTATACTTTGATTTGTCATTACGTTATTTCCAAGAGTAATTTCTTTCTCCTAGATGATAATTACTCATGAAAATTCGTTTTTAGTATTGACTACAACACACGAACCATTTTTAAATTCTAATTAAGGAGAAATTACTGTTGAAGAAATACAGTGTAAACTTTTACTATATAAATTCTAGGTTATATATATACATATATTTCTTTTATTTAAAGAACATTGTTCATTGACTAATTACTAAATTTTAACTTTAATCGTTCAATATGTTATAACCTTACAAGTTACAAATAGGTATTCGATGTTTTCAACTTAATTTAAATAATAATTCAATACCAGTGCGTGCATACTGATGATAACATTTTAGCATTGCATTGAAATAAAGTTATGATATACATAATGTATCCGATTACCAGAGATGGTTTTATAGTGGTTATCACATATTATAAATTAAATATTTATCATATGTTTTGGTATCCACAGGCAAATATTACTTATTTTTTATTGAACATGAGATAAATAAACACACGTAGTATTTAGTGTCCACATGTACTGAGTAAAAAATTAGTAGTCTGGAAAATTTATCTATTTCGTCCGGTGAGAACCACTTCGACGACCCTGGGTGACACGAAACCCTCGTTTGCTCGTGTACATTATAATTATTATTATTATTATTATTATTATAATATATATAATATATATATATATATTGTTGCTGGTGTGTGTTTTACTGTTTAACATGCACATCGACACCATATTATATATTGTATTATACGAGTATATAACACTCTGTGCAGCGTTTATGTGTGTTCAATATATACCTACGCACAGTAAACCGCACATTTCTAAATCTGCGCACACATTCGCGCACTTCCATGTTGTTGTTTCACGGTTCGTTTAATTCGTATTTCATTAATATATTATTATTATTGTTTTTATTATTATTATTGTTATATCGTTGTTCCTGTATCGGAATGTAATAATGGCGAAGAATTCGCAAACGGCCACTTATGTTGGTGTATAGTAATAGCTGGTGTGTCGCGTGTGTTGCCGGAATATTAACGGAGTACCATCGTATATAAAAACACTTTTTTTTTTATATATTTATACACATACGCTAACGCTGACGATATTATTGTGTCCAATACGGCACTATAAAACGAAATGTTGATTCGTATATTACACTAAAATAATACAATATAGTGTTATACGAGTTGACGGATTTCGCCGAGTATTCTGCGCAGACAGCAAGAGAATATATAAATTTATATACCTCCATTTACGTCGAACGAACAAAAATAGTAATAGTTCTAATTTGTTTATGTAGACAGGAACGAGCATTTAGTTGTATAGTAATTTGTTATACGATATTACGTTTAAAAAATTACACGTCATTATACTCATTTATTTACGTTATTATTATTTCTTCGAGAAAATCATATATATTAAATATTTGTTTGTATGAGGGGATTCATTAAAACAAAACAAAAATTGTATAATTCGTTTATAATTAAATTATAAACGTGTACGTGTTATAGGTCATACAGAATTAACTCATTTATACGTCTTAATGAGTAAACGACTTGTACCCATATGCGAAAAATATCTTTGCAATCTCTCGATCAAACATAATATATTCTTCGAATGTCCCACATACCACTTCGCTCGTACATCATCGACTATCAATTCGACATCGCTAAAATACGCTCTTGGACCCAAACAAGAAACAAACATTATTAATTTTATAAAACCAACAGAACTTACAGTATTTATATAGTTTTTATTTCTAATTTTCTCTTTTGTATCGTTTATACTAATTATACAAAAATAGCATGACACTTTTATACATATTATAATACTGTGCATAGTTTAAAGCAACAGTAGACTAATGAATTATATATTTAAAGCTTTAATTTTAAAGAAAAAATACGAATTTAAAAACTGAAATGAATTATTAATATTACAAAACTTGAATATTAATATAGACAAAATATGGATAATTTTGGAAAAAAAAAGATTTCTTTTTTTTTTTCGTTAGGTATCGACATTCATTTGAACGTATTAAATATGCATTTCAGTATATATTTAAAAATATAAAAATTACGATACAAACAAAGTGTGTTGCCCAAGTTTTATTTATTTAAATGTATATACGTTTTTTTAGATACATGTTTTAGAATTACAAAGTGCAATTGAATTTAAACGAAGATTTTATATTAAACACATAATATACGGGCAGGTAAATTTTACGAACATTGCAGTTATTAGTTATTCCTATTATATAAGCATGTACGTATAAAACACTTGGACAAAGTGTATTTTACTGAGCCACCGCGCGTTGCAGCCTGTCGAAATTAGTAAAAATCGTATTTCGCGAGTTGAGAAAACATAATATTATGTACAATTATACGCGTGTATATAATATATAGAATGCCGGAATCACGTTACTATATATAAATAATTACAAGATATATATATATATTTATAGATATATAAATTTCGAGATATCCGATTTATGAATAAATCGCCTTACATTATTCGTTTATGTCACACTGCAGATTGATGATGATATGTGAGTAAAAAACTAAGTAATTATATTTTACGATTTATAGTATTTATACGTAAAATTTAAATTAATTAAGAACACGACGAAAGAGGAAAAGGAAGGAAAAAATGTCGAAGAAAAAAGTTTGGTCCGCCGGCAAATTAACGCGATACGTTTTAATTATTATTATTATTATTATTATTATTATTATTATTATTATTATTATTATTATTATTATTATTATTATTATTATTATTATAAAGTCCATACATTTACACGACATATTTTATTGTTTGGTATCGGTTTGCAGTACACGCTGCGATGTCCAAACGTGCGTTTATGGTAGAGTCGGTAGACCATCGTTTTTTTTTCTTTTTAAACATTATTTTATTCAATGTTGTTATCCGTAGTAAACAGATTATAGTTGAAATTTTTCATATTCATATAATAATAATTGTTTAAAATGTAAATATAACAATATTTTGTGGGTCATTACAAGGTTCATTGTACAAGTCAACGGGTCATTAGTCAAACACATATTATTATATGTATACACTGCAGTGTCAAAACAAAACGGAGATTTGAAAAATACGTCAAACCACGGTGATTACCCCTCTTATATTAAAATACCGTATATGCATGATGGTAAATATTAAAGTGAAAAAAAAACGCGGTATAAAAATTACACTTTTACGATTATATATTAAAATATCTTTATAGCTAAAAGTATTTACGCGTTTCACTAAAAAAAAAAACATTTTAATGATATTGAGCGTTTCAATTATTCCCGTTTTGTTTTGGTATATTTGAAAATAAAAATAAAAGCATCTTTACCGAGAAATTCGGGTTGTAATGCGATCGACTATGTTGTATGGTTCAGAGTGTTGGGCAGTGGACAAGAAAATAGAGCATAGAATGAATGTAGCAGAGATAAGATTGCTTAGATGGATGAGTGGAGTGACAAGAGAAGATAGGATAAGAAATGAATATGTGAGAGGAAGCCTAAGAGTAATGTGTACTAGTGGAGAAGATGGAAGGGAATAGACTTAGGTGGTTTGATTATATTATGCGAGAAGAGAAAATTCGGAAACGGTTAGAACGGTTATGGAAATGAACGTTGAACGAAGAAGAAGTGGTTGAATGTGATTGAGTGTTATCAGCAGGATTTTTGATGTGTGTGTGGAAGATGTGAGAGATCGCATCAATTGGAGGTTTATGACAAACGTTGCCGATCCCAAAAAGTTGGGATAGAAACGAGAAAGAAGAAGAAATTCGAGTTGTAATAAATTTTACAGCCATTATAAATAATAAAAGAAAACCCATTATTTTAACTGTCAAATATACTATCAAGATATTGCAAAAAAAAAAATATATATATATTTGTAATTGTTTTTACGAGATTTTTTTCTGAAATAAAAAAATATGCGTTTTCAACACTATTACTTTTGATACCACGTATTAAGTAAAAATTATTTTGTGATTCACAATTGAACAGTTATAATCATATCGTTGCCAAAATGTATATATTTTTTCTTATTCCGTTCTTATATAATAATAGACATCATTATTAAGACGGATTTATGTTTATAATTTTACTTATGTAATTTAAAATTTTTTGTAGAAAAAAAAACGGTCGGATTATTACGCGTTATATAGGTATGTTAACGAAAAATAAACATAAATCGAAATATTTGAAATATTTAGATTATCAATACTATTAATATTTAAATACTATATAAATGTATTTAAATAGGCACCCGCACTATATATATATATATATACACTACAGCACTATATGTAATACCGTTAAATATTATCAGTTACGTATAATGAATACGCGTATATTATTGTTGAAAATGATGTAAATGGGAAGAAGACTTAAAATTATCTACGTTCTCTATTTTTAATTTTTTTTTTTTTATTATTATACGTAAAACACAGGTTTTTAAAATATTATTTCGTATCATTATTCGACACGATAGATATATACATAGAGAAAATAATTTGTTTAATCGTTACTTTTTCCAAGACGATCATAAATAGTATATATTATAGGGTAGAGTATAACATTATACGCGAATCGTGAATATTGATTTCATATTATTCGAATCAATGATATTACTTACACTAATATTTCTTAAATTTTAATTACTTTTGACTAACCGTAAAAAGTAGCCCGTATATACTTAAGAAAAAAAAATGTATTTTTTCGCCAATGAAATTCAAACGCGTGAAAACCGATACGATATTTTCACGAGTTACTCGTTATAACGTCATGGTCGTATTACATATTTTATTCGTTTGAATTCAGCGAAGGTTATGAAAAAATCATATAAATGATTTTTTTCCAACGCGTTTCTACGTCACGTAGAATTTAAAAAAAAAATATATGTTTTTTTTTATACGAACGTAAAACTTTATATTTTTATAATAATTACACACGCGACATTTTATAATTAATAATTAACGAAAACCGATTCTAATCCGAATTCCATTAGAAAAAAAAATATCTTCGTATTCGTATAATGGGAATCGCGTATAAATAGAAACAACGCGACGTATATAATTTTTTTTATTTAATTTTCGCATTAACTCGTATTATTTTTATATATTGTAAGCGATACGACGAGATCAATAAAATGTAATATTGTTTTGTTTATTTAACGATATTTTATCGGTTATTGTAAGATTATATATATATATACACATGTATTGTATACCACCACCTATATGCCTCAGAAAAAATAGCATGTCCATTTGACCTTCTCTATCGAATCAATTGATTTATTTTTTTCTTTTAAAATGGAACAGTAATAGTAACCCGTGCGGGGGGTTAATTGAAAAAGCTACAACGACGGTGGTCGCTAAGAAAAATTATTATCCGCCGTGTCCTGGTACATTTTGTTTTCTTTTTTACGGTCTAGTGTCGTATGTGGTTTTTTTTACGGTGTTTTATCAATAAATATTAGTCTTGTTGGTATTGTTTTTGGTCAACGACAACAACAACAAAAAAAAAAAAAAAACAAACTCTCCACGATCAATTGCGTATACGTACAATTGACATTGAAAAATACAAAATCCTCAATCACACCCGGTGACGCGTATTTTCTTTTAGGATTTTTCAACGTTAAGTAAAGCTTTAATGGCGTCCCTGCTACTACTCTTCGTCTCTTGAAAAATTTAAGTACAAAATTACTATAAAACCACACAATCTGTTTTGTCGACGTGTAATATACAATGATTCTATTATATACACACATATATTTTACGCTTTGGTTTCTGACTCACTGAATTCATCAGCATATATATATTCTATGTCGATGTTTGAATCTGACTGCATACGTCTTAACTCTCATTAGACTATTACAAAAGATCTTTTTCTGAGAAGCTGAACAGCGTATAAAACGTTATTCAACGTTTATATTATTCTTATTAAATTATCAGTCTGTTCAAAAAATTCATCGAAAACAATAATATTATTAACACAATAATTATAGACGATTGATCGAAATGAAATCTCGAAAATATGATTGAAGAATAATATTGCGGTTAATAATTCGTAATAAATACGCTATTAATGATGACAATATATTAACGTTTCATCGATACTATAACCGAAATTATAATTTTTTATTTTTTTCCAAAATTGAACGTGGGATATCTTATTTCAATGAAAATAAAATCGCGTTGACGGTTGTAACGCCGCTGTTTTGTCGTCCCAAAAATACGTAAAGAAAAATGATAACCACCAACTACCAACGTCTTCGCAAGGGATATCCTTTCAAAAGACGTTCGTTTCGTTTTCGAATACACAACACGCTCATCGTATTGTAGGTACACTCGCATCGGGATAAAAAAATCAAACAACGCACTTGTACATCGTATTTTCGCCGATTACAAATTACTATTCCGTTTGTGACAATACGCACACTGTGAAAAGATTCATAGATTAATGACACTGAAGGTCGTGCCGGTATTAAAAAAAAAAAAAACGAAATATTTTATTTAATGTATAATATGCGCGCGCGCACACATTAACGCAGAACAGCGTGTTTTTCTTTCCGTTTTGTCGTTGCAGGAAGGATAAATACGCGCGTATTTAATAACGAATTCGTCACCACACTATATTTACTATTTTATATACATAAATACGTTCTATTGTAATCAAATTCATCAATATTTATTATTACAGTCGTACAGCACATAATATATTTTTATTACATTTAAAATTAAATTAAAGCGCATATGTATTATTTTTTATCCTTAGATTTCGCAAATAATTAAATCGAAATTTCGTCGTCGCCGAAGAGTACAGAGTTCACGGCGTGGTCTTTGCGAGACTCGTGATAACTGATCTAACAACCGCACACATACGCCACGTTCAGGGGGGAAATGTGTACACTCTTTATACGTCGAATTTCGTTACTTAAATGTAACCTAACCTAAACTCTGGAATCTAAAGGTTCTCGAATGTGATTTTTTTTAAAGAGCCACTAAAAAATTTTAATCTTATTCAATTAAAAAAAAAAATGTAATAGAGTTTGTTACCGGTTAATAATAATCAATATCTTCTTAATTTATATTTTTTGGTTTTTATGTACGAGTATGTTCAAAAATCTGCCATCCTAAACAGTGTTATACCAGTCTGTTACACATTACATTTTTTATAACATAAAATTTAAAAATTTTTTTAAACTTATAATTTTTTCTAAAAAAAAAACATATAGATAATATTTAAAAAAAATTAACATTTTAAATTGTATACTAATTATATGTATTGACTTATTTGACCGCACTTAATGCTGCAAAACTATAACAGAAATAATGAATAAATACGCCGTATTCAGTTTTACAATTATAAAATAATAGAAATATGACGAATTATAGGTAAATGTTATATGTGTTTGAATTTACAAAGGTATTTTTTTAGTTGGCCGGAAAAAAAATTCTCTGATACTTATTGCGTATTGTATTATACGTACGAGTATACTGAATACTTCAGGTAAGAGTCCTCGACGCTTTAAACAAGATACCGATTATTATGAACAATTAAGTAATAATATGAAAACGAATATGTACTGGTTTAGAATTTTCGGAATAGTATAGATAAGTAAAATACGTAAACGAAAAACTATTATTAAAGTATAGAACGTGGAGAATATTAAAAAACTTTTTTTCTTATACGTTTTTCATATATATGTACGAGTGTTTTGTCGTTTTCTATTTTTAATTTTATCGTTTTTTACAATATTATATATATATATTATAGATATTGAAGACGTTTAAAACTACTTTGACATATATTTTTTCCCATTAAGTGAAAAACAAAAAAAAAACTGTTCATCGCGACCGAAATACGTTTTTCGTAATCCGTTTGCGACTATATACTATATAAGTATGAAAGTTTTCGTGTTAGCGCCCTATAATAACAGCTCTAGAAAATCGAAAACGATCATAATGAGACATTAATTCGTTCGTTTATTTTGAAATTTATATTCACGTGGCGAATGTGTGAACACTGATTCGTGGTTGACATAGTAAATACCATCATATTATATTAATATGTCGTGCGGAGTTATGATATTATATAAAACATTTATGTTTGTGTATGTGTAAATAATGGTCGATGTCTTTAAGGCCAGGCGCGCACTGAAAGAGCAAAACTGCTCCGAGTTGCTCGGAACATTTTGTTCTAAACAGCTCGGAACAAATTCCATTCAGACTGACAAAACAGAACAGAACAAGACACATTAATTCTGGATTAATTTTTGTTATTAAACACCAGTTGTGAAGATGAGTTCTGACGAAGACGACGTCGTTGTACCGCTTATGTGGTAATTTTTATTAAATAGTGAAAGTAGTAACGATAAAAAACGCAAAATTTCAGTCTCGTGGCAAAATATGTACAATGTATAAAAGTTGTATAACATTTCTTTAAATTATTTTGTTTTTATATTATTACTAACCTGATGTTTCCATTTCTTTGCTAATTTCATTCCATAATCTGTCTTGTATAAATTTATTGCTATGATCTTTATCTGTATTATCGTGAATAGATTTTCTTAAAAATACTACAGTTATTAATTTTTCTGGATCGCATGCCATTTGAAATTAATATAATACAATTTTCGTATTAAAATTAAAAATATTAAAATAAAATAACGATATAATAAGGATAAAATAACGTGTTCACACGAAGTTCGGTGGTGTACTATTCGTAAAATAAACCAGTGACTTTGGTTTTCGTATTTTGATCGGAGCAAAAATAGAACCGGACCGATCACGAGCGATCATGTTTTGTTCTGTCTTGCCGTGTTTTGATGTTGACTGATTAGTAGTGACTGACTTTAATATTGTCCCGCAACATTCCTTATTGTAGCCGAGTATACACAAACGAATAGTTTGAAAAATTTTCGAAATTTCAAATATGTATTGTTTTCTCCGTTTAGAATGCACGCGTGAGACGTATAGCGTGTCGTACAATAATATAATAATAATGCCTTCTATTTTGTTAAAGGAAACGTCAAACGACGCGTGAAATCTCTCGAAACGATTAAATTTATATATATTTAATAGATACTGCACGTAATATTGTGTTCTGTGTAGAAGACTGTGGGTGCGAATTATATCACTCCATATAGCGGATGGGCGAACAACCGATTTCGTGACGATGACTTGTTGCGAATGTAAAATTTTTATTTTTCACATTACAATGTCTATGCATCATATCATTTACGTGTATATATATATATATATATTATATTGTTATGTAAGTAATTATTATAGGAATCGAAACGAGTGCCAGTGAACAGTATAGAGAACGCCTTTCAATGAATGAAATACATATGCATGTATGTAGGTACTATCGATTTTTCATAATTACGTATATTATATATCGCTGTAAATAAAACATTAATTTTCATAAGTTTACAATATATAAATTAATATCGTTTACAAAACGAATTCTAGTTAGTTTCTAGGTTTTTTTTTTTTTGACGATTTCGTTTGATTAATTATTTATATCCTCATCATCCAAAGATGTTTGGAGGGTTCGAACTTCTTCCACTGATTCCACAAGACCTGGCGTGGGGAAAAAATTACACATGTCACTAGATGAAATTTACTAATTTTTAAAGCAGGCATTTATAAACAACGGACTTATTTTTTCCCCGCCAATCATATAAATCATATATATATATACGTAACAAATATTGTAAATTTTTTTCGTAAATTTGTATATACACTCTATTGTTTTCTCTCGTGTTTCAAAACGACAGTTTGGAAAAATTAATCTTCCAAGTCTACTATATAATATATACTCGAAATTTGTAGTATACGACGCAAATACCTAAGTTGGTTAAATAGGAACACTATGACGGGCCAACACCGTTTTACCGCAGGATTAGTCCCTTTGAATATTCATTGGCACGTCGCCGTCGTTGAACCTGCAATAGAGAAATAGGTTCAATTTACATTTATATAATAGTTAAACATTTTATAACTGTGAAATAAAAATTATATTTATATAATAAGTTTTATTTCGATGTGGAGTGCGATATTTTCAATATTCTTATTCCAAGACGTATACTTTTAGTAGGCAATTGAAACTCCCCTCTCTTTCGTGTTTTATGCCTACACCTCCACGCGTATATATGTATATTGTCGAAAATATTTGTTTCGCTTCGTTTTTAGGCGTATGTTTACCTTTCAATAGTTTCGTTCCCGAAGAATTCTTTTTTTTTTTATATAAATTTGTGTACTCGCACGTAAAACGATGTTTGGTCTTTTGTGGACATTGCAGGCACATTAAATAAATATATGTGACTATTGGTATAATTGGCCGTTCCATTTAAGAATTAAAAAAACATTTTTTTTCGAACAAAGTTTTGCGGCGGCATAACAAGAGATACAACGCTTCAAACATATTTAATACATATTTTTTTGAATATCGTAAGATAAATGCAGAGATTCGGTTTTTTTCTTTTTTATCTTAACGCGTGATATTCGATAATTTACTTTTGGTCGCGTGTATTTTTTTTTGTATGACCCAGTAAATACTACAGTAATATTACACATTTTCCTACTGCAGATAAGCCTAATAAAGAAATAATGTATTATAATTCGACGTCGTTGTATAACTTACACTGAGAATACGCGATTTTATTGTCAAATATTTTATTACAATTAACGTATCGCGCGATTTCCGTAATTGATAAAATTTTGTTTCGTCGCGTTTAAAATACCCGTACGGTTTGCTCATATTTAATATGTACACTAGTGTGCGTATTTTGTGCGATATTATACAATAATAATCAGAGTTCATGTGGACATAGTTTTGAAATATTACTAATTAAAGACGTTTTCAAAATATGCCGTCGGCGGAAAAATGCAATTAAAAAGCTGTAGTAATAATTTGAAATTCTATCGTATTAAAAGAATTGTGCATGGAAAAATATCGACAAATTTCAAATTCCAAAGCGTTATAATATTGTTGTGTGGAAATATGCGTTTTTCAGCACATTAGCCTTCGTCTGCTGAAACGAATGATGATCATGCTTTGGTTAGGCGTACTGTGTTTGGTGTGCGCGCCGTTCTTCGGGTTCGGTCTATACTGGGACGAGATAACGTCGAAGTGTGAACGATACCGGAACGCCAAGAAGCCGTTGGACGTGCTTTACGCTTACTTGTACTTCAGTTACGGTAAGTAATGTATATATACTTGTTATGCTCCGAGGCTTTCTGCCAAGTTTAATCGCACGATGGGATACCTGTACCTGTATATAGGTCATTACACGTCAGTGGCGCAACAAGAATTTTTTCAAGGGCGAAGAGGGTCCGCCGTAAACATAGACATTTCGACCAAAGAAAGAAAAATACTTATCAACTATATAATATATTCAATACATTTTTTCGCGAAAATATGAATCAATGTTTATTACACATTGATTATTATAAATATTATAATTACGCGCGTATAATATTAATATATTATTTGATTTTCATTCAAGTTTTTATCGGATTGAATTTGAATCGCGTGAAAACGTTTTTAAATGTTGAAATTTCAATGGGTAAGGGTTATTACTCTATATTCCATATTATAGTTGTGTGTCGGTCTCGCGATTTTTCGTATAATTGAAGAATATATTTTGTCCGAAACGAAAATGTGCTGCAACGGCATCGACGATTCAATAATAACGAATTTATTATCCCGTACCATGAATGATTCATACGTATATATATATACGAAATTCTAAAAATATTGTAGAATGAAATTTTCAATTTTTAAACACACATATAATACACGCGTACGGTTTTGTAGGGTGCGGCGCCCCCAATATAATACGCACAAAGCCGATTGCCCGTTTGACAACATTTCCCGCTATAATACGATTTGGTGTGTCCTATTAGAACAAGGCCCGCTGTGAGTTGTACTCTTTTATACGACAATCCAGCACGGTGCGTGGAACCCCGTTCCGTTAATATACCGTGAGCGGAATTTTATGGATATCGTGCGCGGTGTTTGGTCATAAACGAACGGGTATAATAAACAATAATAAGGACGACGCGCCCACATATAAATCATTACGTTCGCGGTAGATGTTTTTATTATTTCATTTTTGTTTTCGAGTAAATACGCAGAAATTCGCGTCGCGATAAGACGTCGTGGTCCGCGTTACGATGACCGCCGTGTACACACGCCCGTGTGTTCAGATTTTTATTATTTCATTATTTTCCGGTAACTACTCGTACTATATTAGTCCGTGTGATTCGCTTCCGAAATATAATATACTCGACAAATCGACATTCGCCAAACATAATACCTGCACATATGTGTACCGCAGGCTCGTATTAAAGTTTGTGATACTAATCCACGACTATAATAATTTTATTTATGGCCGGTATATTCTCCGGAACTTACGAATTACGGGAATGAACTTACAAATACTTACAAATGATGTCTGTAACTTACGATTGATCCGGACGATATGGATGGGGGGGAGGGGAAGCTTCACTCGCGTCTTGCATAATCGGTTAGGTACATATTTTCCAGGAGATTTTAAAATATGACTCGTTGTACAACATTTTAATACTGTGCAAATTTAAATAAACTAAAAAAATGTTACATTTAAATAATAATAATAATAATCGTTTGTATTTTAGTTTATAAATTTTTAAATATCGAAACGTTTAATGTAATATAATGATCATCGGTATAATCTTTTTTCAAAAACATCGATACAATTATTGTCTAAAATTCGAATTGAATTGTTACGTATATTTTCCTACATCGAGCTACCTGTTTTTCTTAAGTTTCCTGCAAAATATCAGTGTTCCCTCGAAATATATTTAACTCTCGTATACCATAAAAAAAAGTGTGTTTTAAAAAATATTATAAAAAAAAACATTTAGAACAGTATAATTGTTATGTTTTCTCGAAGAATTAAACATAAATAAATAAGTGATTAATGTATAGATTTTATAATATAATGTCTGTGCGAATCGAATGTTTTAAAACATAATACTCGCGATTAGAGAATAGTTATTGATTATATGAAATCCGTTATTTTCATAACCTACGCGTTAGCTGTTAAACGAGCGTAAAAAAATATTTAGTAAATTGACAGACGGCTCATCGACGTGATGCATATAGAAAATAGTAACGAGATACGTATTCGAACGCAGTCTAAATATGTATATATTTTACGAGAACGTCATTTTTCTTCTTATTTTGAGTTTGTGTTTTGAAATGATACAATGAATTGATAGAAAATACGAATTTTTTTCTATGTAAACGCATATTTTCCATTATACATTGCATCGCTTGGATCGATTTATTTATCGAGATAATTTTTTTATTTTTTTTCCCTCGAAAATATGGTTAATTTAAAACACAATTATTATAATTAAACGAAGTTAACTATTATTATTTTTCTTACATACAAGATTAATTGCGCGACATCGATCTTCGATTTATTTCGCGTGAAATATTATCGTTTATATATTTGTTTTGTGAATTTTTACAATAAAAACATTAGAGAACTACACTCGGCATCAAAAAAATCGCACCTTTTGCAAATTTGTTTTCAAAATAATTTTAACTACACTTAATCAAATGTTAAGGTTTTGTTATGCTATAATATATGAAAGATGATTAAATAAACTTAAAAAAATAAATAAATGGTATGTGTTTTTGTTTATCAGTGTTAAGAAAAAAGTTAAAAAAGAAAAAAGTTCTCGTATCCTTCTCCTAACCATAAAGATGCTTATTGTAGTTCTGCGAGCTGCATGGAGTTGCTGTTGCAGTTCTACAGCATTCAAAAATCGATTGCGTAAAGACGTCGAGACAATAAAGCGATCGTCTCTTTCTGTTGTGGAGCGTGGTCGGCC
This sequence comes from Chaetogeoica ovagalla, assembly GCA_032441825.1. Taxonomy (NCBI): domain Eukaryota; kingdom Metazoa; phylum Arthropoda; class Insecta; order Hemiptera; family Aphididae; genus Chaetogeoica; species Chaetogeoica ovagalla. The sequence continues at coordinate 891,472 of CM063724.1, read as the reverse complement.
TGATCCACACCTTCGGGTGAAGCCATCAGTATCTTGAAACCGTTGGAAAACTCATTGAACGGCAAAACGGCTCAGGTTTAGTTGCCGTGCAACATCACACTGTCTCATATATCATCTTTCATATATTATAGCATAACAAAACCTTAACATTTGATTGAGTGTAGTTAAAATTACGAGTATTTTGAAAACAGATTTGCAAAAGGTGCGATTTTTTTGACGCCGAGTGTAGATATAAACACAAAAACACATACGGGCGAGTTAACTTTTTATAGATAGAAATTGTTTAACATTTTTGTTTCAATTATTCTGAACACCGACGCGTATAAGAAAGATAGATTTCAGATTTGGTGTGAATTCGTTTTATAACGTAATTTATTTTTACAATTTGATGTCGTACAGTGAATTCTCATATATAGAAAGTTTCATGTAATCCTATATCGATCGAAAACGGTACAATACGTGTATAAAAGGTTTGGAAATAATCAAATATAAATGAATTTCCCTTAAAATGCAAAGGATTTATCAATTGATTTCGAAAATAAACCGAATTGCGCTACCACGAGATGAGCGAAGCAATAAACGAATGCAACTCCCAGCATATATCGCAGGGAATCGTTGATTTTCTATAGATAATATCGAAGAATTTTGATTTTTTTTTTCAATTATATTTTTACGCGAAATTGCGTATTATTCTATAATAATAATAATAATAATAACAAAAAAAAAAAAAAAAAAACGAAAAATAATTTTCATAAACTAACCTCTTTTCCCATTCTCCTCCAGGCGTATTTCTGTGCTTTGCGATTGTCTACACAAACCTGGCCGTCATGAAAGCTCTGTGCATGAAAGACAGTCCTCACAACAAGCACAACGTGTTAATGAGACGCGTGAGTCGAGGATCGTCGTTGACGTGCAACGCGGCCACCAGAGAGGAGAGAGCGTTCGGATGGCTCATGTTTTTATTGTGCGTTGCGTTCGTCATATGTTGGGTCCCGCAAATGGTAAGAAATTATAAACGAACAAAAATATTATATTTATCATCGTATATTCATAATATTATGTAGAATTTTCGGGTGGATATACACCTCTGTTGCGGCAGCTACTGCAATTTTTTTTTTTTTTGTATAATATGATTAGCGCGTAAATCGTTGGACGTGCGGATACTCGGGAATTCATCGAATTTAGTACTCTACCAATATTTATTTATTTTTATTAGTTAGAGCCGCATCGGCAGTTGCAGACACTCAATAATAACGCATCTGACCCGAAATATAATCTGTTAAACTCTTGAGCGGGAATTTTCGAAAAAAAAAAAGCAAACGAGTTTATATTTAACGCAATATATAATTGCAGCTGGTCTCGAATGTATGGGTAATATACGAAATACATACATATTTCGAAGAATCTTTTTCCCGAATAGATACGCTACAAAACAAACGCAAAAAAAAAAAAAAATGACATTGAATAAAATCGTACGTATATTCCTAATCGATTTAAGTCGCTGATACGACGTAAAAAATACAAAATTATAATTTGCAATAATTATAATGATAGTCTAGTGGTACATTGCGTCTATACGCATAAAACAATATTAATCGAGAATTTTACGAAAATTTAATAAATAACAATAAAAGATTAATATATATACATATATTGTATCTCTTATAGCGACAGTATAACTATTGTGATAAAAAAAAACATTTTTTCGTCGTATTCCGTTCACATATATAATTAATATATACGTTTTATTCCGAATAAATTATTATTACGATTATTTAGATTATTATATTGTTATGTTATCATATATAAATGTGGTTTCCTTGAATTTTCTAGAAGACAATAAATTATTTTGCAGCAGTATATCTATATGTATAATACGTGTACACGCGCAAAATTCTGAAACATTTTTAAATTACGCGATTATGTTTTTTTTTTTTTTTAAGCGTAACTTTTCTTCTAAATACGCAAACACACATATACATATGCGTTTTAAATATCACATTATTCTATCGTACCTAATAATATATATATAAATATATGTTTACAACGGAACAAGTTCGGGAATACGTATATATGCGATTCTAGATACACACGCGGCACGTGCTGTGGATTTTAAATGTATAATAATAATTAATCGCCTCGAGAATACGTACACATATATTATACTGTGAGAATATAATTGTACTGAACAACATAATAATATAAAATACGTTATAGCTATGTACGTTTGAGTGATTTTCAATTTTTATTAAAATAATTTACTACGATTATTGATTATTATTATTATTACATAACCGAATCGACGTGTATTTCGGACAATTTTGTTCGCATATATACCTATACATAATAATATTATTACAGAGTCGGACTGAGCATATATACTGAACGTGTTTTACCGCAACAAATTGACATACAGAGGGCCTCATCAGCCTCTAATTTATATATATATACATATATTTTGTTTAAATGTTCGTTGTATTAAATATATATACATATATGAATACATTTTATAATATTCAAAATTGTGTACGTATTACACATGACAATTGATTCTATTTTACTTTGTAATGAACGTATAAGAGAACTATTCCATAATACGGTCTTCACTCTTTTCCATATATGTATACTTCAACTTGGTTATAAATAATATGTTTTGCGCAGACGGTTGAATACGCCATGAGTAACTCGATGCGTCTATGTTATAGTATAATACAATAAAATCGTAACAAGCGAAATGTATCTCGTTTTATTTCCGATTTCGAAATTAGCCATGTGTTATTTCCAATGCTAATTGTGTGTTACCTGCAATTAGCAAAATGTTAGCCATAGCCATTAATTTAGAATTAATGGCTATGGCTAACAAATAACAATTTCTTTTAATATTTGGAAAAACGTTTCATATTAATGAAAAAAAAAAAATTACGAAAAACACGAATAAATACAGATCTTTCAGTCAAAAATTGTATTTTTGACCGAGAATATAATATACATTATTATATAGTAGTAATAGGGCTAATTACGTAAGCAAAGGCCTAATTCGATTCTACGTACTTCTATACTCAATTTTATTACCTCATCCATGATTGTACATAATATAATATAAATTATTCCTCTCCGTTCTCGAATATACAATCGTATATATGTGTACTTAACCATTGCTTTTAATTATACGTGTATTTACTGTTTAATTAAGAAAATATATTAAATAAAAAAAAAGGCTCCATATTATATTATAGACATGCCCTCGCTGGCTATTGCCAGTCTAGTAGTCCGACCCTATAATATTATATATAAAATCCAATGTCCACGATCTCACATATCTCGAAAAACGTTCTTGAGTACCTATTATAATTATATGTTCACTATGATCGAATTTTCCATTTTCACCCTTATCCACAGTAAAGCCGGATGCAGTATTCGGAGTTTCCGACAGTTTCCAAGAATTCATTGTAGAGTTCTTTTTTTTTTAAAGCAGATATCCAATATTGGATTTTGTTATAGTTATTGTTCTAATCTGCAAACCAGTAGTAATAAAGAGTTCAATGAAAATGAGACACATCCCCCCGCGTACGTTGATTCTTCGGCAGCATCCCTTATAGGATAGTGCGGTTTCATACAGGGAACACTCCCTTTCTGCGAATTTTCGGTTTTCGCACGTACTCGCGTATCTATATCTATATAATACCTATAATATCTGATATTGTGCCTGTTCCCGTTTAGGTGTCCATACTTTTGGCCAGGTTCTTGCTGAACGAAGACAAGTTACGGCCGTTCTCTATCGCGGCAGACATGTTGTTGGCGATGCACTTCGTGCTCGACCCGTACCTGTACGTGTTGCAACATTGGACGTTGGTGAAGTCAATATAATACATTAATTTTTAATTTAAGATAATTTACATTAAAATGCATTTACAATGTGTTTCTCATAATACGTTTATTTTCATAAACATCAATTAATGTAAGTAAGGTTTATTTTTATTAATCATAGAAACCACACACATTTATAAATTAAAATATTTTAGCGATAACAAAAACATTAATTTTTAATTCAAGATAATTCAAATAATTTTAATGCATTAACACTGTGTTCCTTAAATGTTTATTTTCATAAACTTCAAGTAATGTAAGGTTTATTTTTAATAATCATATAAAACACATTCAAGAACAAAATACAAATTATTAATTATAATTCATAGTTTATTGACAGGTCAAGATGTGGACAATTATTTAAATATGACAGTAAATACCAACAGGTACTCCTGTAATCATAAAATTTAACTTTGTAAGTTTTTATTGAATTTTGAGAATAGAGTTTACTTCAAATATAACAAATAAAATAAATATGTAACTTCTAGTGTAATTAAAAAAATTTTATCAGGGTGCTTCTTTTAATGCATTTATTTTTTAACAAATTAATTTCAATTTATCTCAGGTATTATTTATTATTTTTATAATCATAAAATACAAAGTTCGAGTCTATAATTATTTGTATAGATATATTTAAAATAATTTTTGTTCATTATAAAATTTAACAAAATTGAATTTAAATCTGAACGTATGGATTTAATACGAGTAATAATTATTAAATTTCATAAGCGCCTACAAGCCCATAAAACGCAGTCAACAAAATATCTTAATCTTGAGAATTACCTATGTACTTCAATAAAGTAATTTGCTAAATAAAGAATGATTACGAAGTGACGTTAATGAATGTGTTCATTAATCAAGCATGTATTTTACGTAATCGCAATCGCACGTTATTGTATTAACAAAAAATAAACATACCACGAACAGTTCTCCTGAATATACATCTGGGAGCACGATGATGGAAAGGTCCACGAGCTGGATTAACGTTACATCTCTTGCGCAGGAACGATAAGTACTTGATTTTGTTCCTAGAAACATACAAACGCATTACTTTATACTAACGGAAAATAAATTATTAACGCAATATATTAACAAACCTGTAAAAGCTGCCGGCAATGTTGATTTTGTCACAATTGAACACGACGACTTTATTTCCTTGTAATATAGCTTTGGCGACATACGACGCCAACTTTCCAAGCAAATGATCTTTAGCATCGATGTAGATGCGCTAAAATTTAAGCACACAAATCAAATTTACATAGAATTTTAATGGGCAAAGAGCATGTGAAATTCGCATTAAACATTCGGGGCAGCCGTCATTGGATTTGATGGGTTGTTGTATATCAATCGTGTAAACGGTAAGAGCCGACATAACGAAAGAAATCGTGTTCACGATTTTTCGACACGAATACGCGTACGTATGAAATAACCTCAAAGCGGTAAAAACCGAAAATTAAGTTTTTCACTTCGTACGTACGTCGAATAATTAACGTATAATACATACCTTGTTGAACAATCCGTGCTTGGGAGCCATTTTTCTCGTTTAAAACTTTCGAGAAAATTACTATGAAAAAGAACCTAAAAGAAACTCATGCGCGAATAATCGAACACGATGGGAAAAGCGCGTAGTGGTGAACGAGTGTACTCCATCACTCCGGTGACAACAACGTGAACCGCTGTAGTCGGTGGTAGGGGAAAATATCATGGAATAGAATATGTAAGGTACGCTGTGTAACACGTTATCGTTTCTACGTGTTGCGGTTACGGTCTTGAAAGATAAACCATGACCGTGGTTACAGTGACTTGTGGTATATTTCGATAAAAAAACATGATTATACGATAACACGAGCGCTTGAGCGCGGCGAAAATAAGTGATTCAATAATCGTTCCGGTGACTGGTGGCGTAATGTATATAATAGTGATGGTTATCTGCTATTTTTTTTTCTAACATTTGCTAATGCTATTGCTATTCTAAAATAGCAGTGAAAATTAGCAGCTATTGCTATTTTTGTAAACACATCTGATAATATAATGCTATCAAATGTTTTTAAATTTATTATTTAGCATTAGCTGCTAATGAACAATTAGCAGTTAATGCTAATAACAATAATTTGATGATTATTTAAAATTATTTGAAATTTAATAATTTTCCTTATCCCCTATAGGCATTGGGGCGAGGTATTTTTAGTGGATTGTTGATATTTGATATGCATTGTCAACTAATGTTAATAGTCAACTGATTATTGCTCTCCAGTAAAAGTGTGTATATCAAAAAAATAGATGCTCATATTAATAAAATAATGCGATTAATGTCAGAGGTACTTAAAACTTTTAAGTTAAAAGCACACCAGTACCATGGCTACCAGTGATATCTAACATAAAACCTTCCAAACTGAGATGCCAATAGACTGCTTCAAATATAATTTAAAAAAAGAACTAATTGATCCTAATATTGTTAGAAATCTATCAATCCAAAACGACGACTAAAGTATCGCAAACCAATATGCAATGTATAACTCATCCAATTATATTTAATCTTAAGATCTTATGAAAGATCAGTACCTAGGAGTAAATACATAGAAGATAGACCTTATAAATAAATCAACCCAATCATACCTATACCAAGATTGAAGCTCCTGAGAAATGTTTGATGTCAACTAAATAGAATTAGAACAGGACATGCAAGATATGACTTATAAATGGTGGACTCCCCAAATTAATATTAAGATATTATTATTATTATTAAATATTAAAAATATTAAATAATAATGAATATTTAAATTAGTAATAATAATAATAAAGATTTTTAAATTAAATTTGTAAAAAAATAATTTTTTAATAAAAGTCAAAGGTAATTCTAACAACTCCTTTCCCAATTCCATTTGGATTGAGGAGACCCTACTATATATGTTTTGTAAGCAAAAAATTGTTGCAAATATATACATAAATATGAAACACATTTCTAGATTAGAACTGACAACTCTATACAATGTATGAACAAGTCAGTTCTTGTTAATACCTGTATATATAATAAAATCATAAATATGAACAATACAGATCCAGTTTTAGTCAGGAACCAACATGCTTATAAATTATATCAACTATTATGTCTACGAAACAATTAATGTAATGAAGCTCATTCTACTCCAGGATATCACTATTGATGCATTTTGTCTGTGGTATTGAAATAAATAATTGAATTGTTTATTTGTATCTCAAGTGATTTTTATTTAGATATGAATCGTAAGACAAGTGATATTTGGTCTCATTTTACTGTTATAGACAATACAACATTAGCAAAATGTAACATTTGTAAAAAAAAATATTCTTTCAAAACAAGTGTCACAAATTTAAAAACACATTATTCTACAAAGCATTGGATACAAATAAATACAGCAAAACAGGTATGTTTACTTTTAAATTCTAAATAAAATATAATAAGTAGATATGTAATAAAATAGTAAAACAAAAAATTGTAAAATAGAAATAAAAAATAAGAACTATTAATTAATACTAACAAATAATGAATTTATACACACACAGGGCTGACGAAAGCTATGGGTGATGATCACCCAGGGCGCTACACTGACAAAAATAAAACTGTTTTTTTTTTTTTATTAAAATTATTATTGATTTTAAAAATTTAAATTTCAACTTTACACATACAGCCATTAATTTTAAATACATAGGTAATAACTAATCATATATATTATATTTTTTTTTTAGTATTATAAAATAACAGTTTCTTTGTTTATAGTCCAATGAAGTTAACGAAGAAATTGTTGATGATCCAGGTCAAATTTTTGTTGATCAATTGCCCTCTACTTCTGAAAATGTTCAAAATCCAACTCCAACTACGCTTGCTCAAAATCCAACTTCACTGACACCTATTCAAAATTCAATAGTTAATATTCGTAAAAGAAAACAAATTAATATTTCGGAAGATGCACCTAGAAAATGACAATTGACAAAGAAAATTGACGATGCCCTTATAAGAATGATAACTAAAGATTTCCAACCGTTTTCAATATTAGAAGACGAAGGCTTTAAACATTTTGTACATTTACTAAATCCTTCATATAAAATTCCAAACCGCCATACATTGTCCAAAGTTCATATACCATCACTGTATCAGCAAATTTTAAATGAAACGAAGAATATGGTAATGTCTGAAGCTATCAGTGGTTGCATAACAACAGATTGTTGGACATCCAGAAATAATATTGGTTATAATGCAATTACGTTCCACTTCATTGATAACAATTTCGCTTTGAAATCTGTTTTGTTGGGCTGCCATGAAATGTCTGAAAACCACACAAGTTTAAATTTAAGTAATAAAATAGATTTGGTGTTAAAAAAGTGGGACTTACAAAATAAAATTATTTTTGCAGTGTCGGATAATGCAAATAATATAAAAAGAGCTTTATCTATACTTCAGTTAAAGCATTTTGGATGTTTTGCTCACACATTAAATTTGATCGTTCAAGGGGCTTTAACTATAGAATCTAATCTTCTAGAAAAAATTAAAACTATTGTGACACATTTCCGTAAAAGTATATCTGCAAATAAAATATTAAGTAATTACCAAATTAGTAATGGAGCAAAAGAACCAAAAAAGTTACTTCAGGATATCAATACTCGTTGGAATTCAACGCTGTATATGATCGAACGTTTTGTAGAACTCGAAAGTTCTATTCGTGGCACTCTTGGACTTTTAGATAATCCTCCTAAAGGACTAACAGTTAATGAATGGAAAATAACAAAAGAGCTTTCTCAAGTGTTACGTCCTTTTGAAGAAGCGACAAAAGCCGTAAGTGGAGATAAATATATGACCGCTTCTATAGTCATTGTACTATCGCAAGGACTTAAAAATGTATGCAATGAACTATTAAAACAGAATTACGACCTAGAGTTAATGATGTACTAAAAAAATTGTTATCTGGCATGCAAGATAAAGATCGCTGGGGTAACATTATTAATAGCAAGACTCTCGTTCGCTGTACATTTCTTGATCCACGGTTCAAAATGTTCCATTTACAGAAAGTCATCAGCAAGTAATAAAAAGTGACATTACAGAACTAACTGCATCTATAATAGCATCTTACAAGACAGATAATGAAGAACTACCTACTCATACCGTTACATCATCAGAAAATGATAAAGGCTTTTCCATTTGGAGTTCAATAGACTCAAAATTGGCCAAAATTCAACCTGCCGGTACCAATACTTCAAGAGCGGTAATTGAAGTACAAAGATATTTGGAAGATGCTATACAGCACCGTAATACTGATGCATTAAAATGGTGGAAGGGTAACAGACATAATTATCCATATTTGAGCCAACTTGCCAGGAAAACCCTTTGCTGCCTCGGAACATCAGTAGCTTGTGAACGTGTGTTTTAGCTGGACTACTAATTAGTGACCGTCGAAGTAGACTCAGTAGCAATAAGGTGGAAATGCTCCTATTTTTAAATCAAAATACATAAATATATAATAGATTTTTTTGGAATATTATTTAATAATAATTATTATTTTATAAGTAAATAATAAACATATAAAAATTGTAATTTTGTTGTTATTCATTTGTGTTGTATTAGGTAATGAAAATATTTAAATATTTTAAAATTATAATTTAAGGTGTACTCACAATTTCTTCATTTCTTCGTGTGCCTTTGTGACTTGTATATTTCTACAATAACTAATGTTTATCCATTAATAATTATCTAAAAGTCACAGTTAAAAAATTAAAATTGTTTAATACACGAAAACTCGTATGTTAGGTTATGTTCAATAAATAATATTAATAAATCATGAAAGTAATAATAATTATATTGTAGACGGAATCCACTATATGCCCATAGATATTATACTATAGTATCACAGATGAGATGAATATTCATTTAATCTGTGCTAAATAGTATACTATGTATGTTGATAACTAATATTAATAATTAATATCTGTGAATTTTATTACACGTTGATAACAGAAACAGATTATCAATTTTTCAATAGCTGCTATTTTATAGATCTGTTGTGAAATAGCAAATAGCAATAAAAGTAGAACATATTACATAAGAATACAGTGTAGGAAACCATAAATATATTCACAAAACCTACTTTATGAAATTTAGCAATCACTGCTATTAATTACACTAAATAGCAGTCTGCGATTGCTATAGTAAAATAGCAGTGCTAATGTAGCTGCTACTGCTAATTTTTATCATCACTAGTATATAAGAGTAATTACATATAAATTGTAACTTTTTTTCGTTTAGAAATTCGTACAGTTTCTCCTCATGAAACAGATTCTTTAGAATCTTCTATACAATATAGACCTAAAAATCGAAAAAAGATAACTGATAAAAAGGAATTACAGAAACGGAATGAATTGTTTAAGATGGCTTGTGAGTATGTTTTGGCAAAAAGTTGGGCATAGCTCTCATCAGATCAGAAAATTTATGCGAGAAAAGCGATAAATTATAGTTTATATGGAGGGTGCTTAGATACATTACATATAGATTCACTTTCTATAAATGAATCATACAATACCACTATAGAAAATACAGCATACACGTCTGTTGTATATTTTTGTAATATGATTTCATAATAATAAAAATCTTAAAAAAATTGTAATTTTATTATTTCAAATTAAAAATGATTAAAGCAATACATAATTATTTACCTTTATATATTTTTTCAAAACTTTTATGATAGCTTCACAGGTTTCAATAACAATCGTTTCAAGTGTTTGAGCAGCAATCGCTGTTTCAAACTTCAAACCCTCAAATAAGTAAGTCCAAATGCAAAGTAGGTACCTTAAAGTAGCAAATAACCTTTGCTTTCGTAATATAAAGATTCTTCTTTTTTTTTTTATAAATGGTGTTACTAAAGCCAATAATTCACCAAAAGTAGTAGAGTCTGTTCTCAAATAATTAGTGTAGTCTGTTGGTGAACTTAAATGGAGTTCTTTGATTAGATTTGAATGACTAAAACAAATTCTTTTCTGTAACCATACTTTTGTCCAGATTCTGTTTCATTTTTCTTTTTTTTAACACCAACATCTGTCACAATAGCAATTATTATGGCTAAACAAGCTACGCTGTCAAACGGTATGTTTAGAAAAATACAAAAATATTTTGTATGTAAAACAAATATATTATATTATATTAGATAATTATTAATTAATATTATGTATTAAAATAAACTCGAGAAAAACAAACACATCACTAAATAAAATAATTGATAACAAGCAGGTTGTGTGGTAAACTGAATTAGAAGTTTGCACAACATTGTGTTTGCGCTAATGTATGCGGATAACCATGTTTGCACAACGAGTTTTTGTGTAACGTCAGTTTGCACAATATATTTGCACGTGTATGAGTGGGCGTTTTATGAATAAAAATAAAATTATAAACGGATTTAGGCAATTCGAAATGAATATTTTTCCATTTGCAACAATTATACATAATTGAAAATAAATACATTTAGATTATTATTTGGACGTGTTTTCAAAAAAAAATTATTGTTCTTATAAATTACTTCTAGTTACCATACCATATTATATATTATTATTATTATAGTATTTGGCATCAAGTCTTCGTAATATATTAACTATTATAATATGTGCTAGAATATAAATTAATATGCTATTATATAATTTATAATTGTTGTAGTTATATATGTTAAATAACATTCACAAGGCACAAGCGTCATCAAATATTTCACTAAATAGTTCGTTTCAGATAGATATAAATATGTATTTTAATGTTTTGCATTTGGTACAGTGTACAATAACAATGTTGTATTTTATTGAAGAAAGAAAAAGAAAAGTAGATTTACCTACTATAAAATTAATTTTAGTTTAAATATTAAAAACAAAATAAGTGAACTAAATTTGGTACATAGGTACTCAAAAAAAAAATGGAAAATGTGCCGATTTGAGATTGTGTTGATTCTGAAACCGTAATTTGTACATGTGTAGAAATGTGACTACTCGATGAAACTCCATTTTATACATTTGTGTGGATAATTAAAATGGTAACTTAAACATCAGTGTAATGTTAATTAAACAAGTGATTTTGGAGTACCACCATTTGTTCATGATGTAATTTGTAATAACTAATAACTCTCGAAAGGAGTATTTACGCTGGTGTTACGTTCGAATGTATTCGAGTTCTGTTGGTTAAAACAAAATATTTTTGAATTTTATTAATATTGGAATGTTTGAAAATCTATAATTTCAGCAGGACATCCATTGGATTTAAATTCATAATAATACCTTATAAAATATTATTACCTAATTATATACAGGGGGAAAAATGTAATGACGTCATCAAATTCAATGGAATATAACCGTATATATGATGTGAAATATGAAGTGATATATGTGAAATTTCAGAGCACAAATTTCTTGTACAACCAAAATTTGTTTACCAAAGGAGAAAAATTCATCGATTTGAAATCGATTATTTTTTTATTTTGTTTAAAAAACGATAATATTTATTGATATTTTATGAGATTATGTTATAATTTTTATACAAAAATATACACACTAATGCAATACTGTAACTGTTTTGCTACGTCTGTTTTGGGACGTATATTTTTGTTAATCTGTTATTTATGAAGGGATAATGTGAAAGCAAAGCTTGCGTGTGTCTATTGTGTTTTAACAGTAATGGTTTTATCGTTTGTGTGGATAAATAATTGAGTAGATGGTATACCTTACTCAGTGGTATTGTGATTTGTGTTTGGTCAACATTTTTGTTATTATGTATTTTACATAAATATACAAGTTAGTGCCCGATGTGCGAAATTTTCAATTTCACTTGTTTCAGATTTTTAGTATGCTGTAATAAGAGGAATGTAATTAAAATTATCTAATGATAATTTATTATTACATATTATTATTATTAAATTTAATTCCATATAATGTACAAATTATTATTATTTTTATGTCTGAGAACGCTTTTATTGTTAGTAATATTATATCTTAAATATATATATATATATATATTTCATTAAATATGACGACTAAATTAAAGAGATGTCACATTTTTGAAATATAACAATAATAATATTTCTTATCGATATTTTTCATATTACCTATATTTAAATTTCTGTTAACTTGTTTCATAAAAAATATCTCAAATTATTGTACGAATAATTTAAAATTGTGTACCCATATCCGTAAACAAATATATACCATAGAATTTCAGGTATTAATATTATATATCGCTATAGCTGTTTTATATATATATATAATAAAGTAAATTCACTTATTACAGTTTTTATATTTTTATATTAAAGTTACACGATTAAATAACATTACACTATTGTCATTGACATAACTTAATAATATATCGTGGGTAATGGATATAGCTTATAGGTACGTAATAGTATATCTTTTTATCAACCAATTCTTTTATTATACCTAGTGTGTTATATAATACTGTATATACAGCATTTGTAATCTAGATTGTAAAATAAACTTTAACGAGAAATAAGAAAAGTTTTATGCAATATATATGATGTTGTTCTCTGTAGTGGCATACAATTTTCACTCAATCCATAGTTTCCAAAAAAATGCAAGACAAAAGTTCTATTTGAAATTTTAATGTCTTAATTTATAAATAAATTTAGATTTAACGATTTATTGATAATTTGTATTTAAATTTTTTATTTTAATTTAAAATACAAAGGTTTTATTTTATTTTTTGAAATTGTAATAAGAATAATAATAATAATAATAATTGATAATTCCTGTATATTAATCACCGGTTTTAATTTTATGTTTTTCCTCATAATTCAAAAATAATTTAATATTTCGTGTTTTTTTTTTTTTTGGAAGGTATAGAAAATACGAGTACATATTCGAAAATCGTATATAATATTATGCTTACATTATACGACGTCATGTTAAAGATAATATTTTTCTAATACGAGTATAACACAAATTAAATTGATACATTATATTATGTATATACGATTATATGTAGGGTTGGTACCTATATAATACGAAGATAATAACATGTGTTACTCTATTAAGTCTTCGTTACATGTTTCACTAATTCAATTGCGTTGAATTTCTTTTAAAACTAATTTTGGTATATTTAAAATAGGTATGTATGATTAATAGTATTCCATAGCTGGATTAATATCGTTCCATTCGGTTAAATAATAATATAAATAACAATACATTTTATAATCTATTCGTTTATAATCTATAGGTAATAACAATGATAATAATACATTAACATAATATATTATATAGTATAATGTAATTAAATTATTTCAATAATCATTAGTTTGAGGATAGAGATTTTTTGGTTTTGGTCGAATTAAGTAGGTAACTGTCATCACTGTATAAACGGCAGAAATGATCGGTAATAATTTCAGCCTTGAAAAAAAAAAGAACGAGATTAAATATTTTAATTTGTGTAGTTTATATACAGGATGTTTAAAAAAAAGTCAAATTGCAGGAATATATAAGACCATTGTATGTAAATTTAATTAAATTTTTATTTTTAAGTGGTTTTTGGGTTACACGCATTGAATACGTTAAAATACTAGATAATAGGAAACTATAAAAGGTACCACGGAATGAGTGTCAAATTTTGATATAAAAATTTATCGTATTTAATTTTTAATAATACATTTTTGTATAGATATACATATAAATTAAAGACACTACATAAATAAGTGACAAGTTCTATTCTAAAAATAATACGCTAAACTATATTGTTTTCATAATTTTATATTTTTAGCCGAAATTGGTAGAAACGATGTTACATATGAAATTAAAGTAAAATTTCGCATCCGTTCACGCGGTACTTTTATTCCCTAGTATCGTTTACCGAAAAAACTATTAAAATTATCATGATTTAAAAAAATTTAGAGGGAAACTTTTATTTTTACGCGTTTCATATCAGTACAATAGTCCTATATACCATAATATGTACTTACATTCTGTATGCATATATGTGCGTATTTGTATTTACCCTAAATTTAAGGTATGATGTGTATCGGTGTGGTATCTTCCAGGCTTGTAGGAGAGTCTTTTTCGTTTGTGTATTTGGTCCTATTCGTTCCGGGTTCTTGTAAATGCATTTTTTCTGGGTCGAGCGATCGGGCTTCATCGTTTTCCAACATGAAAAGCACTCCAAAGTTTAATTGTCTGATGTCGTAATAAATAGACAGGGTCAACATAACGCACACGAGTCCAACTACTAGGTATCCTGTATGAAAAATAATATATATAACAATATAATTTTAGTACCATAAATAATTTTATAAATTTCCATCGATTAATTTAGAGGTAATTAATTGCAAGTCTAGGTAAGTTAATGATTTTTATTGACTTAAGATTTTTTTTCAAACACATTAGTAAATCATTATTAATTTACTTGGATTATTATTGTTTTTGTTGAAAAATACATTTTTCAAAACAACATAGTGAGATATTAAGGTAAAACGTGTTTCGAATCAGTTTTAATTTATTTTATGAAATTTGGTCCAGTTTCGATGGACAAAATGACAATTAATTTCAATTAAGAACGTCAAATGTGTATGTCGAATTAGTATGTATTGACATTTTGTGCGTCTAAATATTAACATGGTATCTATATTATGTAAATTCAGGCAATGAGTGTTCTTATTTGGTGATTTATAGTTGCGCAAAAATGAAAAAAAATTTACGTTGACGTTTATTTTAAGGGAAATAAATACATTAAGTGTAAAAGATATAATATTAATGAGGTAGTCCGTGAAATTTAAATGTACAAATTAATTCAATTTTAACTTGTTAACGCGTTAATGCACGGACTCATGCGATATTATCTTACCTGTTATCATCAACTTATACAGCGGTCTGTACTTTTGATCCGGCGCGTCACCCGGAATGTAGTCACCAAGACCGATTGTGGTAAGTGATATGAAACAATAATACAGAGAGTCCATGTAGTTCCATTCGGGTTCCACGTACGTGAAGATGGCTGCGGGTAACAGTAGAAACAGGAATATCAGTGTGCCGAGTATGGTGCCGAAATGCAACAGGCGGATGGTGAACGGCGGATACAGATGTCCGAGGCGACTGTTGAGGAAGTGTAGGTACTTAGTCGTGGGTATCATCAACCGGTCGACTAGCGCGGTCAGTAACACCAGTGTTAAGGGTATTCCGAAAAGGGCGTAGAGCATGCAGAACAACTTGCCTTCTTGAGATAGTGGAGTGACGTGACCGTAACCTAAAATATTAATGATAAACACATTTTAAACGTGAGCTGTTAGTGTGAACTTGGTAAAAATCGAATCTCTTAAAAGCAATGGGAGAGGGGGAGAAATTTCAAAACAGCAATGATTGTCAATTGACTGTTGTTTCGAATAATATCATTTATAATTTCTTTTCTGTTAATCTTTAGTACTTATATAGAAGATGTTGTATACCTGTAGTATAATAATTTTACAATAATTCCTAACCTAATCTATGAACATATCGGTATTATGTAGAAGTAGAAATAATAATAATGTATACTATAATATTATAATGTGCACGTTTAAATATAAATGAAATGTTGTGGTGAAACGAAACGTAATAGAACAAGGGACAATTTAAAAATTTAATAAAATGATTTTGCGTATTTATAGGAGTAGTATATTATAATAATATATATCAATTTTATTATTATTATTATGATATATATAGCATATATGTTATTATTTAATATTATTAATAGTGTTTATAAGAGGACTGACAACAAATATCTGCAAGGTAGAAAGTTTAATGCTTGGGATTCGGGACAGTATTAAGGCGATTTATTTTTCTTTTGGATACGTCCTATAAACATGCATTGTACTTACCTATGGTTGTTATTACGGTACAAGCAAAAAATAGAGACTGTCCAAAACTCCAATTGGGTTCCCCGGAAACATTTTTAGCTGCAGAGACACCCCTGTTGCTAGCAGATAATACTTCTTTTATAAAGTTCTCCATTGAATCGTCTGGAAAGAATTATCAGTTGATTGAATAAAGCTTTTTGAATATTTTAAAAATATTTATGTATAGACCGTATTATATTACATAGTGTTCGTTTTGTCAAGTAAAAGAGAGTATACTCTTTTATATAGAAACTAGAGAAAGTGTATTTTGGTATTGTAGAGAAGAGTTCGAATACCGTGGGTGTTTTTTTTTTAAGCACTTTTTAAATATTATGCGTGTATTGCGATGCGTGTACTTGATTTTAGAGTAAATATTTTTGTACGAGTCACAAGTATATAGCTATTATACTTGGAACATCAAAATTAATTCGATTAAAAAATATTACAATTACAATAATTTTATGGTGTATTAAAAACGGTTTTTTTTTTTATAAATTTCTGGATATGAAGTGGTTTTTTTTATTTACGCGAAATTTCATGCGAACGCTATTGATCATAACATTTTATAGATAAATGTTATTTATATGAAATGTGAAATAAGTTTATATAGAGTCGTTAAACGACTAAAAATATATTATTACTGTTTATTAATAATATATATTGTAAAATTGACACTAGTATAATTTAGATTTTTTTTAAGAATAAATCTATAAACTGGATAAGTCAATCGATATAATTGACTATTGTTCAATTTCTCAGACAAAACGAGACATCTTAATGAATTAATCATCTAAAATCTAAATAAACTATTATCGTAAAACTGTAACAGTGTAATGATATTTAGATAACTATCACTTACATATGGTAATAAACCATTGTTTTATAATCAATAAAAAACATAATAAAATATACATATTCAAGTTAATATGATTCTTAAAAGACAAAGTAATAAATAATAATTAACACAGATTCGTATGTCGCTTAAAAGTTATTAAATACATGTATTTACTATTTAATTAAAATACATTTATTATAAATTAGTTTTTAAATTAATTCGACGAAATAAGTGAATCGAATTTAAAATCTTTTATATATAGCTTAACATAATTATTCTTCAATATAATGTCGAAAATCAAAAATGTTATTAAAAAAATATTTAGAAAATAAATGAATTAGACGGAGGGAATCACGACGTTTTTCGATTTTCTGGTTCGCGCGTAGGGTGTAATCTTATAAACTATAAGAATATACCTTGCTAATAAAATACAGTTGACGTTCTTTATGAAATCAATATATAAATAAATAAATAAATAAATAAATATATATATATATATATATATATGACTGGGATGAGCAAATAATTTGGTTTCACATTTCATTTATGTATATAATCTAATTATAAATCTTGTATTTGATAAATGTATTCGGAATGATACATTCAATTAATATACCTATTTGAAGTAACGCGTGTAATTTAAAAAAAAATTGTTATAAGAACACATATATTTTATATTGTAACTGTTACTGCAATGTTGTATTGTAGAAAATAATAAAATGCGAGTTGTTAAAAAGCCGCAGAATTGAAATTACTATACGCGTAATATTATTCACTTATGTACTTATACGAACGACAATAAAATATTGGTCTTGGCTGAATCGATTGCTATAAATGCTAGGCGATAGCATTATAATAATGTGTAATTAAATAAACGTTCCGTATTCCGTATGTTTTTATAATTTCTCATATATCGTATATTGAATGAATTTAAAACGCATTGTTTATAGTTGTAATAAATATTAAAATCCAAAAATATATAATCATGACTTCTATATCGATTTTGATTCGTTTATATTGGTAAGTAATAAGTATTTAATATTAAATCGAAAGGAATCGTTTATGAAAAAAAAAAAATGATTTATAATATTTGAACATAGTGCCGCGCGACGTGTGTGTTCAGTGAACGTGAGCAGCAAAAACGGATACGGTGGTTCTATCAGACAATCCGGTGGGAAAATAGGAGAACGTGGAGGTGTTCTAGAAGAAAGTTATTTTCTCAAAAAGGCGAGTAAAATTTTAATCATAATTTTTTCATAATACTTAGGCACCAGATTGAATAAATTTATTGTAAAAATGTACGTTTAATTATTATTATTTTTCGTTTTTCTCAGAACAAACTCCAATTACAAGAATTAAAAGAAAAAGGAAAAAATAAAGAAAAACCAAAAACAAAAGAAATAAAACCAGAAGATACCCCTACTGAAACGGTTTGAATATAAAATAAAATGTAATTCAGTTTATGAAACAGTGATAATGCTTCGTAAATCATTTTATGTAGCTCGATTTGCTTATTTTCGTGTAAATTGAAAATTATATAATATAGCCGCATAAAATTTGAATGTTAATAGTCTTTTTTTTTAATTTTCCAAAAATATTTTTAAAAAAAATCTAGTCAAAAAATTGATAGAAAACAAAATTGTTTAAAATAAAATATTGATCGTTTTTGTTTAGATCGATTGCGATTAAATTTGAATTTTAAAACCATCTTATATGTATTGCAAAATTATAAAAACCAAAAATTTAAATTAATTATTTTATACGCCTAATTAAATAAAATAAAAATATTTAAATTTATTTATGTAATCTGTATCGAGTTTTTCTTAATTTTTAAATTATTATAGTAATTTAAACAGTAAGTAATGAAGTATGAATTAGTATTAAACAAGTACCGCGTATACATTTATATTTTATTAATCCATTTATTCATAAATGTGACATTTAATAGTGTGGGGGAAGGGTTCGTCGTCTTATGATGTGTTCTGCATTAATCATGAAGTTTCAAACACGTTTAATTATTTAGCTCATTAAACGAAATTCAAAATTGTACTCTTAATGATCCACTGATCAATGCATGGTCCGAAGTTTTTGATTTTTGTCATATATTTATCAATACAATAATATATCATTATGTTTATAAATTACAGCTGAAAGCTAAAAATGAAAAATGATAGCTTTATCGAAGCCATAATAAATACAATATGCGTTTTTAAATATTCGACACCCTGTAACCACGCGAGTATAATATGTTAATTATAATTAATTAATAACCTATAGCACTGTTCATGTAGTTTGATTTTATATATTTATTTGTGTCCATGACCAGTAATCGTTATATTATGAAATAATAATGAGAAGAAAAAACAACCGAATGATATTTATTTTGGTATTATGGACAAAAACGAGAAAAGTTTATCGACCAATAATTTTAAGAAACTCGCATCAGGTAATTATTAATCTCCGTAATAATTACCATAATTATTTTCAACGATCTCTGCTACGAATCATCTGTTTTTGCCGGATAACGATAAATCAGATAGGCGTAGTCAAAAAAATCAAAAATTTAATAAATAAAACCCGTCCGCTCCGAAACGGATAAGGTAAAAAATGTTCGACCGTTTAATCAAACAATTTGTTTATGTTTTTTTTATTGTCTAGTTAGAAGTATATTATCTTTACCTAGATACAAAGATCATATTCTACATCCACGTTAATCTAGATAAATTTTTATTGATTAATTTTATTTTTATCTATATATGACAGCGCATCTGAACTCAACATTATAAGCGAGTATTTTTCAATAGCTGACATTTCACATTAGTGGTAACCAAAATGTTGTTTATACGAGTAGATACGGCTACGTAACACGTGCTTTCTAATTTTTTTTAATAACTTAAAATTAATATTATTTGGAATAAAAAACTAAATAACGATTTTAACGTAAAAACTATTGTAAAATAAATACTTTTGTCAGATAAAAGTACGCGTGAAACGACAGAGAAACTTACGTGAGGAGACGAGATGCCTACGTAAAGTGGCGCACCCAAGGGGATGGACTCCGGGTCCGGACCCCCCCTCCCTTGACTAGTGCAATAGTATTACATTTATAGATGAAAATCCAAATTCTGATACAACTTTCATATTTTTCTGTTAAAATTTCGCATACGATATAGATAACACCAGGTGTTAACAATTTATTGATTATATTATATTATTATAATATATAATCTATTTTTATTATCTATTAAAAGTTTTGTTTTTCATAATGTAGTTTTTTAGACCCCCCCCCTCTTGAAAAAATCCTGGGTGCGTTACTGCGGCTACGTTAGTATAATATGATATATGCGTTCGTAAATATCTTACGAATTATTATATTATATGAGCCGTTAAATAAAATATTATAAATTTATGTGAAAAATATCGCATTATTAAAAATGAAAAAAATTTTAATACAAAGAAAAAAATTAGTTAAAAAAAGAAAAGGAACAAATCCATTGTAATAACTTACAGGTGAATAGATATATATTTCGTTAGATTTCGAAGTCGAAATATGTAAATATTCATTGTAAACGTAAGAAGTATTTGGTTAAGGCAAAAGTGTTATTTTAGAAAAAAAATGAGTAGATACATATAATTATATACGAGTATTTGTTTTAGTTGAAAAGTAAAAAAAAAAAAATTGGTAATATATCTATATTTATATCGTATTAAATGCGATAAAATGTTTATTCTCCGTCGTCTTATAATTGTTTATATTATGATGTTAATGTCATTTTTATGCATAATTTAGCTGAATATAATATTTTTTTTTATTTATATTGAAGATTGAACAAAGTTTTATGTGTATAATGAAACACTTGCGATTTTATAGCACGTGCAGCTATTATTACCCATATCGTATATGCTGAGAGGTAATACGATTTTTGAAAATCGGATAGATAGAACTGAAGCCAAACACAAATAACTGCAGTTTTCTCGTTAAGTTATTAAAACCATAATGTATTATTATTATAATTTTTTTTCACTAGTAATTTATAGTAGATATTTTTTAAATAATTTTTTTCCTGATATCATTCTGTAAAAAAATGACTATTTTATTAAAATATTTTAAGTACTTAAAAGTATAAAATAATAATTTTATTTGTATTTATGTTTGATATTTCCCGCTAAGCCTATCAAATTTAATCAATATATTATTATTTTCGATCGAATATTTATAAGATTTCTCTGATAGTCTGTAATTTTGATAGACATTTTACAATTATAGTTGAAATATTCGTATTACAACAATATATATTACATTAAAAATAAAGGTTATTTACGTCTATAATAAAAGAAAAAAAAATATGAAAATAGTATTCGTTTAGTATAGGCTAAAAATATAAATGTAATTTTGTGGCATTCGGTTAAATTCGGTTGGTTTTAAAAGGTTGATATGTCAAAAAAAGAATTAAAAAAAAGATTTAAATCCATTATTCCAATATATTTTCCATGTACTATTATAACGGATTTACTCGTATAATGCGTTTTCCTAGATTTTGCTTCCTCGGCCGAAGTGAAACTTCATTTAGATACAGTGAAATATATTTTTGGGGTCGAAAACTAATAAGTACCTAATGTGGTTTGTAATGAAATTACAAATATTATCATAGAACACTTGGAAAACGTTAATTCTGTTTGATGTATATAATAATATAATTTAATTATAAAATATGATGCAGAATAGCATGAATAGTGAGTGGGTATTGCGATCGAATCGTTTGAAAATTAAACTTTGTTTCGAACATACGATTATTTCAACGACGGGTTAGGTTAGGTTAGGTATATCAAAGGCTTTATTAAATTAACTTTTGATTTTATTTTATTCTATATGTTTTCATTTTATATAAAATTTAGAAGTGATAAATTAACCGTATAAATGTGTTTATTGTTTATTCCTTAATATTATTAAATAAAGTGCATTTTTAATATTAATCGCTTATAATTTATTGTATTTTTATTTACCTATTTCGAATTGCTACGTTTAAACAAAACATTAATTATATTATTATAATTTATTAATATATATATATATAAAATAAAAATTCGTGGAGATCTCAATACAAATTATTAAATGTTGGGTTATGAAAATGGTTTTATTCATTTTAACTCTTTAATGTATTATATATAAATAATATTTTTTCTGTCACGCCTTACGTTTCTCTATAATTCTTCTTATAAAACGCATATTTAAAACGTGTATGTTGTGCATAGGTAAAAGATTTGACATAAATTTTGACATTAATGAATAATGTTTTAAGAAACTTAAATTGGGGATAGTCAATCTTAAGCTTTATTAAACTCTGTGCATATCTGCAGTCTTTTCAAATATTATTTTAAACAAAATTATAATTAGTTTAAATTTAAACAGTTGTGCAGATATTTCAATATAATTCGTTAGTTTAACGATTAATTTTCTGTCCATTAAAAATAATAAGTTTACTTTAAAACATATGATTAAAAATAATAAGCCATAATTTTCATTTTTGACGTATACCTATATAATAATTATATTATGATTATATAAAAATAGATTATGATTTATAAATATTTCGAAAGAAAAATGTGAATAAATTGTCATAAAAATATATAAATTTTATATGGGTGACTCACCGACTTGTCGAACTGTCGTGAATACTTTTTTTTTTATAGTTTCACTTCCAATGAGAAAAAATAGTGAAACAATTCTTACGATAAAATAAAATTAAAGGCGTGAAGTATTGATCGAATTAAATTAAGCACTCAAATTTCCCTTGTGTAATGTTTCATTTTCCCGTTTTGAAATAACAATAAAAACGTTAAGAGGTACGATAAAAATGGAAACGATTTTTACGATTTAATCGTAGTAAGCTTTCAGAAAATTTTAAAGTAAATTTTATTAAGAATTTAAATAGTGACATTATATTTTATATTTATTTTCATTTTACCATAATCGGTTTAATTTACTGAAGATACTGTTTATAATATTTTTTTGTAGTGGTAATGTGTAGGTGTTCTAATTATTGTGTTATATCGACTAATGTGACATATTGGTCAGGTGAAATTGTACAATTTATTAACAAACACAAAAAGAATATTTCACAAAACGAATTTTTGGACATGGTTTTATTATTATTATTATTATTATTATTATATATTCTTTATGCAGTTTTATAATTACGGGATTGGAGATGAGGGAGTTATTATCTAATATTTTTTTCTGTATTTAAAAAGGATTAAAAATATTATGACCATTTATAAAACATTTATGTCCTTATATTAAAATAAACATCAAGTCGATGCAACCAATTATAAGATGTACAATATCATTTTATGTATGTATTCTTCATATTATTTACTACATAATTAATATCATTTATCGATCTGATTTAGTTCGTTTATTGCAAAATTTTATAAAAAAAAAATATTTTATAACATATTTTGTATCTTTTGTACATTTATCGAAATATTATATAATAAACACGGTACAAAATTGTATCCAATATTCAAAATCTGTGTCCAAATATAAATTAAAAAAAAATATATTTGTTTTTTACCCGATATAACTATTTTAATTTTTATTTAAAATTATTATACATTTTTTTTATTGAAAAAAAGGGAATAATTTTAGAGGAAACTGCATTTAAAAAAATATGTAATTTATGTGTGAACACAACAATTTATTATTGTCGGCGATTTTTACATAATTAAAAACTTAAGTGAATAAATTATGTGACTATAAGGAAATTAATCTAAGGTTAAAGTCTAACATGCATTATAATCACCATATCTATTTTTTGGGTTTTTTCTTCCACCGACTTCATATTTATTGTACTCTGGATAAAAATAAGTTTAAATCGATCTAAAATAAATTTTCTCTTCTTTGTAAATTAATACTAACATTGTACTAGGTCGTTTTTAACACAGAGCGTTACATTTTTTGATACGCTAAGATTTTTCATTAATTAATGATGAAAATAATAATAAGTTAATAAGTAAATAAATATATAATTACATGACATTATATTAGGTAAATATAATACCTGCGTCGTGTATATATTCTGTGTATTAAAAATACAGATTAACAATAATTAATCTTCGAATTGAGAAATAATATAAGAAATTAAATTCGCGATATTACGGATGAATAGTAGTGAAATATTGGATTTATATTACTTACGAAACGAATTTTTAAATAATTAAATAAAGTAGGTACTTAAATCAAGTTTTTATAACATTTTAAATAGGTGTGGTAACGTCAGGTGTGCTTTCATAATGAAATTCAATTGTGATGTATGTTTATTTTACGATGCGTAAGAATACAATCATATATGATTATGAGATTATTTGTTATATCGATTACAGTAAGCAAAATAATTTTAATTTTTTTTTTCACTCAAGTCTCGAATGTATAATTATACATATTTATTGAATAAGCTTATTAATTGAACTCGTTGAAATTAATGAACAACTTTTATATTACCATGTTTTTTCCCCTTTATACTCTGTATGCTCGCGCAAAGAATAATT
Organism: Chaetogeoica ovagalla; assembly: GCA_032441825.1. Lineage (NCBI taxonomy): Eukaryota > Metazoa > Arthropoda > Insecta > Hemiptera > Aphididae > Chaetogeoica > Chaetogeoica ovagalla. The sequence goes on along the minus strand of CM063724.1, from coordinate 866,353 downwards.
AAGACAAATATTAATAATAGCTTTTGTTTTTAAAAGATCAGCGTAACTTGTATTTTTATTTATTATACCTATCAATTCAATGATATCAATCATTCTATTTGAAGAGGCAATACAACGTGGGAGGTCTACAAGTTTAATTAATGCCATCGGAATGGCATATTGTTTATCATAAATGTGTAACGTGCATGTTGTCGCGGATATTTTATCAGAATGAATGTAATTATATATCGTATATCTTTCATACGATTTGGAAACGTTATACTAAATTAATCGAAAAATATAATTGACGAGTTTCTTATATGTATTCGTGTTTTAAAAGGTTTTCCAACGCTTACCTAGACAGACATGGTAACTAAAAAAGTAACCTTATAAAATAATATTAAATTCACAGGATCGCCGTGACGCTTTTCTCGAAAGTAAAATAAGTGAACAATAAAGCTATTAAAGCTTGAAAAATATCTTTCGAGAATCAATTGTAATCAAGTTGTCAAAAATCATAACATTTTCCAACTTTTTCAAAATGTTTTTGAAATTTGAATATTAAATATTTATATCACATAATTTTAGATTTCAGAATAACCTTTGTAGTGTGCTCGAAGTATTGTATAATGTAAATTCATGTTACGTTAACGTATAAAATATAATTTCGATACTATACAAATAATTATTATTAAATCGCTAAAGTGAAAAATATATAATATTTCTTATTTATACACACAACAAAAAATCTTTATACAATCGGGATTTGTATTAATTAGTTTATGAACTATTCATTTTATTCAATTGAATTGAATTAAAAACACAATATTAGGATTCGTGTATATAATTAAATTTATTTTATTTTTGAGGTAGGTAGTTCGCGAATATATTATAATATATTCATAGTGAATATACTTTACATATTAAAATGATATAAAGGTACGCTATCGTAAATAATTTACTATATTTATTATACACCATTTCTGTATTAAAATATTATGATACGAGGTCAAATTGATAACGAACAGTCGATTGTTGTGAGTTCGAAAAGGAGTTCAGAGATCACGGTGAAAATATGAAATTGAAGGCTATATGAGACGCAAATTGTATAAAAAAAAAGAAAAATGTGTATAACGAAATGATGGAAAATTTATTATATGTTATAAAGATTTTGAAAATGTTGTATAAGATTCTTACACAGATCATCAGGATAAGAATAGTAGGGTAAGTATTGATTTTACAATTATGTACACTGGAAAACGTCGTTTTTAAAGTAATAAAACCACACATTGTATCTTTTAATCTTTATGATCGTATTGTAAAGTAATTTAACTATACATAAATATATATATATTTTAACCATAATGTTTTAAAACAATTTAAATAACTCGATAATTGAACAATCGAAACCCTGTAACTACAAAACGTCAAATTTGAATAATTATTTATATTTTTATAGTTCTGAATATTTGTGTCATTGAGTTTCACCATAATTTATCATTTTTGTTCGAACTATTTATTAATGTAATACGCTTATAAAAAAATAATTGACAAATAATTATTGTAATAATTGAATGTTTTTAATTATATTATATTATATGCAGTCATAAATATGTTTTCTTATACATTCAAAAAATAGATTTTTCAGTATATTTCATTAAAGAAATATGGGGGTTTTTTTTAATAGAGGAAACAAAAATGACAAACTCAGAAATTTGGTTCTATAGGTGTATATTTTATTCATTATGACTGTTTTTTTTTAATATTACATACATCGTATTGTATGTAATAATTAATATAATTTTGCAACACTATACGTACATGGTTCCTATTGCTGTTACTTATTAATCAGCGTCATCCAAATGTAATATTTGAATTGAACAAAATGGCGTTGGGGCAAGATAAATACAAATTGCCATTCAGTGATATACGATATTGCCATTTTGACTTTAGATAATACACCATTAAGGCATTATGACTTTAATAATTTATAGTAATCTAGTGTAAATTATTGCAAATCGCAGATTAGAACTTTGTTGTGCACTTTATGGTTTACACGAACTTCAGAGCTTATTCTTGAACGATTTGTTTTTAAAAATTTAATTTTAAGAAAGGACGATAAATTACGAGATACAAAAGAAACCTAAAAATTCCGAATTGATCAATTAAAAGATGATTTTATTAGTTTAAAGAGCATTTTTGTTCAGGACATTTATTAAAAAATCGATTTTATCATATTCTACATTATTAATTATACATTATCTTATCGAGCTTAGTATATTCATGAACTATAATGTACCTGTACATTTTTTTTAATGATACAGATTATACAATTTCCAACATTATTTATTCATTATATCATAATTACTTTTAAAACATATTATTTGACTTAGCTTTTTCTTCTATTAAGATATATCAGTTGCGTAACAAAAAATTCGGGGCCTCGGGGGTGTATCGAGTTTTGGCCTTCATTTATTTATGTGCTTCAAATACTCGTCAATTCAATTTACAAAGCTTTATTATAATCCACAAATACCAGATTAATAAATGAGTACTATTTTAATAGTTATTTTATTATTATTATTATTTACACTTTGAATCCATAAACTAAACAAAATTATAAAAATTAAAAGCGAAATTAAAAAATTTTTTTTTATACCTACAAATTGTATTTACGAGAGCCTCTTTGAGGCCCTTTAATTCCAGAGAGCATTGTCACTCTATAATTACGGCTCTAAAATATATTCATATTATTTATGTATGATTTTTATTATTTAAATAAATACGTTTAATTTAAAAATAAATATGGCATGAACATAGAATATTGTAATCGCACATTGTATTTTTTTTTTTTTTTAATTGACGAATAATTATTTGAATGCGAGGGAAAAAAATAACTACGATAACATTGTCTACCGCATCGCAGAGATCGTGAGATTTAAGAGCTTGAATGTGTTGAATACGATTTTACGAAAAATCTATATATATATTTTTTATAATTATACGTAAAACCAATGCGGCAATATATCGTTTATGTAATTTATCAGCGCTTGCGTAGGATTTAATGAATACCCATTGGGGGAGAAAAGAGTAATAGTGACGAAATATATCGATGAACTTAAGGCTTATATGTGGAATCAACTCGTGCCTGGATTTAAATACGAGGTCAGGTATATAAGAAATGCTTACTATATTACACGGAGTTTTCGAAGGAAAACCATTCGAATACATACATATTTAATTTAGGATGTTTTGTTAGAATGAATTAAAACCTTAAATGTAAATTTGCACAAGACGATTTTGTTGTGTCACGTGATACTAAAAACTATAAATATACATTGATTATATTAATACTAGACGTTTACACACCAAAATTGTGGAATCACATCCGTGTTATTAAAATGAAACATGTATGAGTACCATAAAAATATTTTTAATTCTAAACAACATTTGAAGTAGTGTGGTATTATATAATACTTTTTCGTTTATAATAATAATATATTCTACATTTTTCTAAAATACAAAATGAACATATATATATATATATACGAGTATATATACTTTTTATGACAATTTAAAAAAAAAGATGTTTAAAATAAAAATATACATATATATATATATATAAATATATACCTATACTTTAAGACATTACACATTTATGTTGTTTTCTCTCGGTAGAATTATTGTGTTATTATTAAATATTGTTAAATAAAAAAGAAAATATTGAAAACTTTTACAATTTTTTTTATTATACTCACAAAGTCAGTTTGTTCTTATAAAACACAATGATATGTATATCCTTTAATGAACAAGAAAAAACTAATAATCTGATTTATAAACTGTTTTGCGTCTCGTTTGCCTTCATCGGCATAAGAAAATGACTATTACGATATTAATAAGTTGTAGGCAGGCGTGGATTTAGTGGGGAGAGGTTATGAGTGCTTGAACACCCCTTGTCATCTAAGTCACCAATAAAATAAATGTATATTATAAATTATGTCATTTACGTTATTTTTCAGAATTATTTGATATAACAAAAGTTTGTACCAATAATATACAATGCAATATATATGTGTTGTGTTTTACTGAAGATTTTTTGCTTGTTTGTAGAAATGTATAATTTAAATATTCAAAGATCTTAAAATAATAATATTAAAATTAATAACGAGTAGCGATCTAATAATAATTATTATATGTAGGAAATTAATATTATTTAAATGTTAATGTTCAATAAATATTAATGTTTGAAAACTAAGTTAGCTCTAACAGATTTAAAGGTAAAACTAATTTTTTTTTAACACCCCCTGTTAAAATTTTCTAGATTCAATCTTGGTTGTAGGTATTAAATAAAATATTTAATGAACAGTGTTTAGTTTATAATACATTGTAGTGTTTTCGTACATTTTAAAAACTATTTAGGATTTACAAAAAATATCAACGAATATGTACTATCTGTGTGAAATTAACAAACGAAAAAGAGTTGTTAAATTTTATATAATCGTTTCAATAATAATTTATCCAATCTTTTAGTTAAGTATTATGTAAAACAATTTTATTTTAAAATAATGAGTACAGCGTAATATTATTTAGTTTTATTTTTATTTTAAAATTTAGATTACATGTTTTGGTTTTCTTTTTTTAATACTTACTTCAAACAGAGGTAAAAACTTAACATATTTTTAATAGATTAGAAAATTAACTACTATGAATACAATGGTATTTTTATAAAATTAAAAATAGAAACCATTATAAACTTCACTTTAAACAATTTATTTTATTTTATTATTTTACGGTACTATGTTAAGTATAAGAAATCGTAGGTTTCAAAAAAATTAAGTTGCTTAAATGTTAAAATATTTGGGTTTTATATTCATATAATCGTATATTAAAGACTAAATATAAATTTTACGATCACGTGTTGGTAAAAATGTAAAATGTACATTTTCAAAAAGGTACATGTGTGATTTATAAAAAATATATTTTTATGCTAATAAATGTCGTTAAAAAGATATATTTTTACATTATTTAACAATTATTTATAATTTATTTTGTGTCATAGCGTTACATATTACGCAAATTCGAATAGTTTAACACGGATATTTAAGGTATATAACGTAAAATCTCTGTAGTAAACTTTTATAATATTTCTGTAAACCTTTATTTAAAATAAAAGCAAAAAAAAGAATTATCTTTTAAATAAAAGTTTATTATTTAGAAAATAAAGTTGTTCATAATTTTTAACTTTTCTGAAATATTTTATTCCTTTGTTATGAACGAATGAAGATCGCTTTTATATTGTCATATTGTCATCAGATTAAGTATTCAAAATCAAATACTTGGTTTTGATGTTTTTGATTTTCAATTCAATATTTCCATATAAGAGAGAGAGAGAGAGAGAGAGAGAGAGAGAGAGAGAAAGAACTTTAACTTTACAATTCAACTTGTCTCATCACGGAATTAAAATACTAGTATGTAAAACACATTAGTTTCAAAATCGTCCGATTAATTTTTTACAATGAATTTATAATAATACATTATGCACATATTTATTTGACATAAATCTTAAAAGACGAACGATGGTGGAGTGTCTGTTGCGTGACAAGTGTGTGTGTGTGTGTGTCGAACAAAATGTATTATTCAATTGGATACGTATTGTACAAAAGGGTTTATAGGCGTGTAGTAGTGATGAGTGTTAAACAATAGATTAGTAACCAGATTAGCTTTATTTGTAATACAGCATCTCCGATTTAATTCAAAACAATTGACACGTTGTTAACAAACGAATAAAGTAAACAACGAATAGCAAATTTGACGGTGCTCTCCAATTCGAGATATACAACGCTCGACGCTCGTTATGACGAACACTAAACGCTTCGGTGATTTCGAAATGCTTCATATTTGCGAGTGGTATGTAAAACTTGTATTTTTTACGTGGGGTTTTATTACCGAAACTGGTAGACTGGCAAAAATAAATTTTTTTCTTTAGCGGATAAAATGAAACGTGTGTGCGCATAATAAACCAAACACTGACAAAAAAAAATTAATAATGTAAACCTTGAATTATATATCGGACTTTAAAATACTACATATGACAAACATTTTTCGTAAACAGGTCAATTGTAAAAAAAATAAATACATATTCCAGTAAATATATATTTATATAGCAATAAAAATGCTTTTCCGAATTATTATAAACTGATTTATCGCTTATTACTGTTTTTATTTGTATAATAATAATAATTGCTATTTGGTTTCGGAACTCGTAGTTATTATAAAATGAGTTTTATTAACGAATCATTCAAACGTTTTGCCGAATTACGTAATATATATTTAATATATTTAAAAAATAATATATATATATATATATATATTCATTTGAATTTATATACTTGATTTTATAATCTTTTAAGTTGTATTTTTATGTACGTCTATATGACAATTTACGATTATTTATTTTTTTTTTAAAAAATCGACAATTTTATTATATGTCGAATTCAGAATTTTAGAAAATAATTTCTGAGCGACACAAATTGTTTAACCTTTGAAAATGTTTGTAGTTAAAGACACCGCATTATAGTAAGCGATATAATATAGACACCATAATACCATATTATAGTGTTTAAAATGCGTAATATTTCAAAAACGTTTTAACCGTTTTGTACACACTTACGGTCTAATCCAGGATTTTTATTGATGAATTCTGCTTTAGCTAATTTAAGCCTTCTGACCAACTTATCCTCTTCCGGTTGTTCGATCTGAGCGAACACAACAGCCCCCGCGATCATAAAAGATACATAGAATACCGTATAAACCGCACAAAGGAACGTGCTTCTCCTAAGTCCGCACACGTATATTTTGTCGCCTTTGAGTGACCAACGTAACGGAAACATTTTCATTGGGGTCGGACGCTGTTGATACAAACGAAATTCGTTGATGCAAGTACGCCAAGATAGGAAAATAATATTACGAATGATTTATTATTGATGTTATTTTTTCGATAAAATACAAATAATTAATGTAATAGATTTTTGTGTTTTTTGCGCGGCGATAATATACCGCGAGGTGCGAACAAACGCAAACCGAACGGTGACGCCTGCATTTTAATGATTCTTGCGAACTGACTGAATTATTATCGTCACAGTAAATGGTGCGAACATATATGTCTATAAAAACAGACATTTTGTGTCAGATAAGAAAAAAACCACATGGTATAGATGATAAGATAAATGAAAATGAACTTTGAACAATAATTTTATTCCAAATAAAAAAAAAACCGACGTCGGTTTATTTCTTCACTTGCATTTCATCGATTTATTCTCGCCTTTGATTATCATGTAAACAACATAACTCGCAGGAGTGGTATTGAATCGAATATATTGTATTTATTTATTTCCTTTGTATAAACAATAAAAGTGCGAAATAAATTATTTTCTTCGTGTCATTAAACACCACGTGCACCTACATTGCAAATAAACAACTATCAACACTGTTCAAGCGTTCCGCGCCACTTTGCAATAACACTAATATAAAAGTTTTTTCATTTTCCTAACCAAAAATCATAATTTAATACGAAAAAATTATTATGATAACGCTCGAGAATTATACGTTTAACATTTATAAAATAATATCTTACTTCTCTTCTTTGTAGAATAACATTTGACTTACATATAATATCTATTATATAGTCGATTATTATTAAAAGAAATTAATTTTAATATTTAATTTAAATCTATGTATGTTTATTCAGTGAAAAATATTTTTAAACATTAATATTAAAGAGTGTTATATTATTACCTACGAGTATATTATAGTATTTTAATATTCATATGCATACCAATTATGTAGGTATACGTCGTAATGTGAAATTCAAAATTTGTGATTTTCTTTTAAATATTTTACAGTATTTTTTTGTTTTTGAGAAAATTAAAAATTATTTATTTGATAACATTATTACGTAACAATATATTCAAATCGATCAAGTTTAAATATTTTAGATGTTCCTTTACTATATGGTAGATGGTCCCTTTAATTCGACTTGACACGTTGTGTGGGTGAATTTTGATAAGGGCCATCGTTTTAGGAGTAACCTGTCCACCGACTGTTATCATTATGACAGATGACCTTGCTCTAAAATAATATAATACAGTATGTGTATATTATGTCATTGTACGCGCATATTTTTTATTCTATGTTTATGGAATGAAAAATTAAATGCGATCATTATTTTTTAAATTTTGATGTGTTATATTTCATGGACAGTTTTAAAATCACGCAAGTCTACAGATAAAAAAATCAAAGCAATATAAGTTATTAACCAATATTTTTCAATTTTTTACATTGGATTACTGATGTGATTATTTTTCTGAAAATATCAGTTGTTTAAATTATACATTTCAGTTTACTACTTTATCAACTACAGCTTTCTGAAATTGATTAGATAAATAATACTTTAACCGAAATAACTGGTATAAATCTATTTTGTCCGCGCTAAATTTATTCACATATTATGCAATTTCTAGTTTTTAAGAAATTAAAATTATACTTTTGTGTTCTGCCATCAACCCAGGGGCGTATTTACTTCATCCCTTAGGGGGGGGGCGAATAGAAAAAAGGGCCCGTCGAATCTGTTGCCAACTTAGAATTATCGAAAAATTATATAAAAATAATAAGTTTTAATTAAAAAAATGTTTTATGACATTTAGTTTTAGTTCGATTAATTTTAGTTATCAGTAGATATAGGTACATACACAAGTATCTAGGGGGGGGGCGATCGCCCCATCGCCCCCCCCCTTGTATACGCCCCTGCATCAACGGACAGTTGAACTTATTACTTTCATAATACGGAATGCTAAAATCCAATTAACTAATAACATTCACGACGACCTTATCATTCAAATTCAAATCGAAAACTACCGTAAGAAAACGTAAAAATTAAGAACTATGCAGGACATACACATGGATGTAAATTTAAAATGGAACAGATATTTATTGAATGGTTAAAAAAAATACTAGAACGATAATAAAATAGTATTGAAATTTAGAGCAAGAAAGCTAGTATTCAAATATTTTGTGACAGTTATGTGTTAAATATTTAATAATAGGTAATAAATAATAATGATAATAATAATTTTCTAAAATCTGTATCCATTTTACCCTCTGGAATCATGATTTAAACTTAAGTGGTTTTCATAAATACTGGTATACCGTCGGCAATATCATATCGATAACAATTTTAGTTTAAACATTAAGTACCATATAGTTCTTTTCCAATATTATTTTATTGAGGACAAAGTGAATTTAATCTGATTACTTCAAACATAATGTTTTAATTTTCACACAATAATGCGACTTATGAGTACTGACTTATCTAACCCTTAGATAAAATTAAAAAGCTATTTGATGCTGATAAACTTTGATGTTTCATATTCGTTCGATATTTATTAATAAAAAAAAAGACTAATAAAAGCAAAATTATTTGTAATCAATTGAATATGCGAGGAGAAAAACATTATTTAACTTTTAATTTTATAATTTGATTTTTATATGTATACTGGTATAAAGTTATTATTAATTTGTTAGTTTCTGAAAATATTCGCGATTATATTAAATTCTGATATAATCTGTTTTTCTATTTTGAGATAAAAAAAAATACCTACATAAAAAGATATTTTTTTGTATGCAATATGCGCGATATTTCTTCTTTTTTTTTAAATAATTCATTCGCTTATTTACATAGATAAACATCCTAGATATACGTATAAAAAGATCTTTCTACTGTATAATGCACCCAATATAAAGTTTTACCTAAAGAATATAAAGAAAAACAGGTCAAACATCGAATATTATTTTCGATTTACGGTAGTTCCATATTGATTTTTTCAAATCTTTATAGTGTTTGAACCCAATAAAAATAAAGTGTATATATAACGTGTTTGTTATGTATGGAACTGCTATAGAACTATCAATGTGTTCAATGTGAAAGTAATGTAAATATTGTTTTCTATACCTTTTTCATATTATAATTAAGTGTCTTATACCTAAAAATGACCGAAATTGCTACCATTAATTTTAAAAAATTATTATTAAACTTATGTGATGTATATTTTTATCATATTTATATTAATTAATTGCAAATAAATATAAATCCCTATTTGAAAATGTTATTTAAATATATCACATATATATATATATATAAGTGTTGTATTACTTTATTCTGTTTGATAAACAATATATTAGTTTAGAAGAACACAGAACGTGCAGTTCATGATGACTAGAATTAAAAAAAAAATATGTTTAATTTATACAATGTGTGTTTATTATACACAATTCGCACTGTCGAAAATAATAATATTATGCGCATTTCATAGATGCTAACTAAAATCATGAAAGTACCGAGAGTTTCGTGTATGACGTCTTATAATATGGTTAAAGACTTAAGTGGTAGAATTCATACCTTCTATAATGTCGTATATTAATAATTCATGTATAAAAGTGGGCACGAGCTCTTTTTAATCAGTTCATAACAATTCACTAATGAAATTATATTAAATTATTATATTAAAATTAAAAATTACAAAGATTTTTAAACACGCTCTTATGTATTCAATCTAACTAGCTATATAAATTATTGGTTTTAGTTAAGTTAATTAGAAGCTGTGAAAAAAGGCTTTGCAACAATGTCGAAAATCACAAAGCAAATTCATAGAAAATTTGTTAAATTATATTATCTATGATGGAATTTATGTTTGAGTTTAACACACCAAGCTATACTTATATCCAAATTGAAAATTGAAAATTTCAACTATCAAAAGATTGAATAAAATCATACTTTAGATATCATATGTATAATTATTCACGTTAGATTAGTTTAAGTTATTACGTGTTTATATATATGGTATGTATAAATACCGTAATAAATTGAGTGGTTGTGCATAGATTTCAGAGAAATATATAATTATTATTAAATATAATAAAGTAAAAATAATAATAAAAAGTCAACTTTAGTTCATATAAATCCTCATTATTTTTTAAAAAACAACAACAATATATTCGAAAATATGTAAAATGTTGTTATCATTTTAAATTTCGCTACAACTAGAAACATACATAAATCTTGCTTAGACATTTTTGGATCATTAAATAAAAATATGCTAATTTAATAAGCTTAGTTACTGACTGGATATACTTTAGAAGTATGTACCAATTTTATAATAATGCGTTTTATGTGTCTACGATTATAATTTTGTATAACTTTTTTTGAAAATTATTATATTCATCAGTCATAAATTATTTGGAGTAGTGAAAATCTGTTTACAAACACTTTTTTCTCATATAATCCAGTAAAAATTATATTATAATTATTAACAAAAAGACAAGGTTATTTCCATTTGTGTATAGTGGCCACCGTATTAAGTAATTCACTATATACAGAAAATGAAAACAAAAAAAATTTTCCTATGCTTCAAATAATGTGCATTTATCATTTGCCAGCAATAATTTTTTATAAATAAAAAAAAAATCTTTTAATCAAAATATTTACAAAATCACGAAAAAAAATGTTTACTAATTAATGTATAATCATTCCTTAAAATGTAATGTAAAAGCGAATTAATTATTATTACTCATATGTATATAACCCGTATCATAATTATTTTATATTTCAATATTTCTTATTTTATATTACCGGTCTATAGTACGCTTTATTCTAAAATTATTAATGTTTTTATAACAACTTCGTGAGTATATCTCTTATATTAAACAATATTAATATTACTATTATTACTACTACTTTTAATAATAATAATAATAATAATAATAATAATAATAATAATAATAATAATAAAAATAATAATAATAATAATAATAATAATAATAAAGGAACATACTCGTATATTATATTATGTAAGAAAAAGTATATGATTTTTGTCCTATTGCCTTTACTGGTCGTTACTCGTTGGTAACGACATACATATAATAGGTATAAACATAATGTAAAATGTTCTAGAATTGCCTATCCGGGGCGCCGTATGAACGAAACCCGAATTATATCACATCGTTATGATATAGTTAATGAAGTTTTTGGAGTACAAAATATATAAAAATTTTTTCCCTATTGTGAATTAGTGGATAAGATTTGTGTGGGCTCACTCACCAGCCACTTAATTTTCCATTTAACGATTTCCAAAATAATCTAAACTTAAAATTTTCATGTATATAGTGCTAACGTGCTCCTAATGCAATGTATAATATACATATATTTTTTATAAAGTTATTATTTAGACTAATTTTTTTATAATTACGAAAATTATCGAATCAATAGATACGATATCATATTGATAAGAAAATATGAAATACAATTTTATATTTGTTTGTTAATAATATTAATATTACGATATAGGTTCTGAATTTAGAAAAATGAAAATACAAATCGGTATACCTATATTAAATTAGTTAATGTAGTGTTAGTTACGGATAGTTAAATTACCATAACCACAACAATGTGTAATATATTTCAGTAAAGTATATTTTGGATATTTTTAATATTTTTTAGTAGAAATTGTTTTAAACTGAAAACGATTTAATATTAATTTTTGAGATCTCTGTTCGACAATAATAATATTTTTATGGAATGAAATTATTAATATATATTATTTTTAATAAAAATATTTTTATCAACGACATATTTGTTTCTTTAACAAGGATTTTTTTCAAAATATGTATAATACAAAAAGTGTTATGATTTTGTTAACTCCCTTATAAATATTATAATGTTAATAAACACTAATTTACTGTAAATTAATTCTATCTTTACAAATATAAAACACATTAAAGGCCTATAAGAGATTAAAAATTAACATTGTATTGTAGGTTATCTATATCTTCGTTTTATTTTGAACGTCAGCGATAAATATGAAATGTATGGAAATCAATTAGAATATTATTTGTATAACCTTATGTAAAATATAGACTGTATTATTTAATTTTTCAATTCGAGAGTCGAGTTTGTATATATGTGTGATTTGAATATACTAATGTATTGTTTATAATAATTTATCAAAATTTGTCGAATAAAATAAATTATGGTAATTCAATTCAATTTGTTATCATTTATAATATAGTCGCTAGTAGTAAAAAAATTCTACTTATTTTAAATTCAACGTGTTACGTAGCGTAACTCGACTTATCTTTTCACCAATCGTTTTAAACGATCCAAGAGTTTCAAAATTTTATCATTCTAATCCCATTATTTTCCCAATTGTGCGTTCAGAATATATATATATATATATATATATATATTACGGGGATGATTCCCAATAGACAATACTTCAGTTGAAATAATCAAAAGTGAACGCAGCGTAAGAAGTGAGTATGTTTTTGCTGTTCTAACCTAATTACAAAACCATATGAAACTCTAATCATTCTTTATAGAAAATAACCTGAAACCAAAAATAAACTTTTTACGTTTGATTGTTTTATTTTAATATAATATAATTCTCCGTGTATTTAATAATGGGCGTAATTATCTTGGACGTTTTTCGTTATCAACCAATATTAATTGTTAATGAAAGAGTAGCCATCAATGTCATAATAAATATTATCTTACAAAACATTTGAAGTCTTTTTCAGGACATCTATTTGTCAAGTATGTTGAATTACTGAGTTGAGTATTATTTTTTTTAGTATTTATAATAAAATGAGATATAAACTCTTTGTGAATTGTTTTTATTTCGACTAATTTATTTGTGAATCTTAAATTAAAGTGAATCTTATTTTTTCTAAAACAAAATAATTACTTGGTTAAAATTATTATGACTCTAAAGTATTTTTATATTACCAGTCGTTTATTATCGTTTTAGTAGGGATAGTATAATATATTTATAAAAAAAATTTCTTAGTTATTTACGGTGTTTAAATTTTAAAATTGGGTTGTTAAATTAAATAGCAAAAAAATTACCTACAATGATTTATTTACTACTATTATTTCATAGTGATGAAAGATAGTGTACATTACACTACAGAAAAAACATATTTAATTTTATTATATAATGTGATAAACATTTTATCACATAACTAATTTTTTTTTATTTTAAATTAAAATAAATTCTATTTTTTTTAAAATTTTAAGTATATATTATATAATTATATTGTATTATACCTTATATTCTAAATTAATTTGTAAAATTCTGTTACTTTGATTATATTAATAATTTTTTTTATTGTTTCGATTGGTGATTCTAGGATTTTTAGTTTTAGGTTTTAATGTATTTTTTTATCTGTTGTTATTTGAAATATTATATTATGTGAAAGGTGGGAGTTAAATTCGGAACTTATTATGCTATATTACCACATATTTTTTTGTTCAACCTAAAATGTTTATGATTTATAAGAAATAAATGTACAACAAATATTATGTATAAATTGTTTTTTAATTACTTACAGTATAATTTTAGACATCACGAAAAGAATTACAAATATAATTGTAATTTAAAAATAATAAATTTAAAAACAAATTTAATTGATAAATAACTAGTGTTGCACCGTTTAAAAAAATTAAAACAAATAAATTTTCTGATTATATTGATTCATTTGAATGTTACAATTATGACTTTTTAATAATTTTGATTTTGAACACGGGATTTTATGTTTCAATCATAACTTTTTTATTAATTACGAACAATGAGTATTTTTTTAAAATTTATTAAAATTTTATTTCAGATTAGTTTAAAATTATTAAACGTAACATGATTATTATAAACATTTTAAATGACAGTGACAAATTATTTAACTTAATTTTTATTAATACAATATTCAAATTAGGAATTTCCATCGAGTTATATTTTATATGGCACTGTAAAAAATAAAAACCATAATACATAACGATTATTATGTAAATTTATATATTTCTGTAGATTAACAAGTGAAAATGTATTTAAATTAATACGTTAACGAAAGTAATGCAAATTTTGTTTTATAAATGACGCGAATATAATATCATTGAACTATGGAGGTACGTATGAAATATTAAGGAAATAACGCCATCTTAAAATAATTATATATTAATGTTTTAAAATAATATTATTGTACAAATAACCATATATATTATGTTATTAACAAGTTTGTGTTTCGAAAAACCTACATCTTACGTACATTTTAACAAATATTACTTTGTTTTTCTAATGCTTATGACGAAAAATTAGTTATTGCTTATTTTTAAAAAAATAAATCAAATCGTCATTGCGTTATTAAAAGTCAATATGCACTAACAATTATGTTTCGTAACCTTATGCATTTTTGAAATGTTTGAATTTTTGTATTTCTTAAAATTTATATTTCCTATCATGGTATACAAATATTTCATGTAGATGTAATAAAACTGTTAATATTATTACTACTTTTTTGGAACAAAATATGAGAAAATTTAAAATTTATAACATAGAAACATTATACGTTAGGTATAATAGAAAATATAGTAGCAATAAAAATGAATATTACAATACAAAATTTTGTTAATTGTTGACTACGGACATAAAAAAGTAAATATTTGAAATGTTTTATGTGTATAAAAAAAGATTATTTGGATGAATTATCCTATTTATACATGAAAATACGTGTATTAAATAGACATCTCGATAAAAATATATACTCAGATATAATTTATTATTTATTGTGAATAAAAATAAAAATGATAACAACAAACTATAATTATAAATTAACATATATTTTAATTTCAAATAACTAAATATACGTGAAGACTTGTACGTAACAAAAGAAAATCACTATTTGAAATGTTCTCTGAAATACATTTTATTGTATCCACATCGTGGGCTACGTCATTTGTTATATAGGTCAACAGAATTATGTGTTAGAACATATTTTAATAAAATAATATTATAAACGAATGTTTATTGTATACGATCAATTGAAATATTTTAAGACGGGAAAATATGATTCACAGGGGTACAACTATAGTAAAACGTAATATTCTGATGCTGATTTAAAAGAGTCTGCACATGAAACTGCGTAATCAATATATATAATGTATAAGAAAATCGAAAGAAAAGATAGAAAATCATAGAAATGGTAGAAATGAAAGATAAGTCGATAACGTTAACGGCGCTAGAGGGTAGAAGGCGTATTTCTCTTGGGAATCGAGGACTTACAAAAAGTAAAATAAACGAAAATACATTTTTTACACAGGATTTTCCACGGGTAAACATTACAAATCATCGTTTTGTATTAGCCCAAATGAAACCAAAACTGTAGAATTTCAAGTTTCAGCTCATTGAGTAAAGTTCAGCGGAAACTTCCATTAAAATTAAATACACAAATATAACGCATTCAAAGTGAACTGTTTTAATATTGTTTACTATTTTTCAAATTGCAAACCACGTTCTTCGTTGTGCTTATTTATTTATTTATTTTCGTATAGGTATGAATAAAATTTCGTTAATACATTCGAATTAATATAACGTTTATACTCGGAATCCCTTGACCAAAGTTAACATTTAAATGGATTTTTTTAATTTATTGCTCATAGTTTACAGGAAACGTAATTAAAAATGAACTTTTATCTATATTTTGTAATTCAGTAAACAAATATTTACCAAGCAAAAAACGTTCAAATATCAATTTGAAATGTACATGTTAAATACAAAGTCGATTTCAGTGCTTCTAACTGTGTTTATAATACTTGTTTTATTAATTTTATAAAATTCACATTTCATAGTTTAAATAAACAATTTTATTATATAGATTTATGTATGAATTAAGAATAAAATGATTTACTATTCTTAATTTAAGGTAGATATTTTTCCATTAAAAAAAACATTGAATTATTGTATTATGTTTATGTAGAAATGAATATTTTTAATTCCATTAATTTATATAGACTGGGTAAGTAAAACATTTGAAGCATTTCTATTATTCGAATTGATTAGTATACATATACATAGGTATACATTTATATATGTATTTAAAAAAAATATAATGCATCATTTTAAATCTAATATAATAATCTGTGCACCATTCAGAATCTAAACATTTACGTTATGCACTATTTTAACATGATGGTTTCAATATTTTAATGAACTATTGTGAAATAAAGTGAATAAAGAATAAACACTAACAATCATGAAACTACAATGAGTTTATCTGAAAACGTGAAATATTTATTTCTATAAATTTGGTTCATTAATTTAAAAGTTTTAAGTAGAGAAAATATTTTTAACTACCTATAACAAAAGTTTTACTAAAATTCTATTACGAAAAGTATATAACTTACACGGAAAGTAAGAAAATATCTCCTTGAAAATCCGTTTTGACTTTGATGTAATTTGTTTTTTAGCCAAGGTTTTTTTAGATAATATGAGTTCTATCCTTTAGTCGATATTCGTATGGTACGTGTTATGAATTTTTTTCAGGACGATGAAAAAGTTCGAAATAAACAGTACCGTATAGCATTCGATTTTTACATTAAAAATATATTTTTACTTTAGAATGCGTTTTATTTTTCGTCGTCAACCTACTTTAATTTTTAATTTTTACACCGTGAATTTCAATTTATGCTAGGATAATTTTTATCATATCAGACTTTGAAGTTTATAAATAAATGTATTAATAAGCAAATTATTAATAATAAACGATAAAAGCACGATTATCTTCACGAGGCGAATTTCATTTATTATTTTGTATCACGATTATAAGATGGACCTAAATAAAACTAATAATATATGAAACTTCTGTGCGTACGTACAAGGTAGAATTAAGATTTTAGCCTATTATTATTACTACACATATGTCCTGAAATCTCGGTTTTGGACGTCAATACTATGATTATGTTTCTTTATGTGGAATTCATGAAAACACACGTACCTATATTTGTGTAGTTAATGTATTTTTGTAAATACCTATATAATATAAACATATGTCAAAAGAATATTATTTCAGTAATAAGTTTTGTGTTCAGATATTATCACGATTTTATATACTAAATACGATTCGATAATGCGATTTTTATGTTCGATACGACTATTTAAAAATACATTTCTTGACAAATATTAACAATGTAGTAATATGACCGAAATAAGTATTAAATTTTTAAGTATATTTATTTTGTAAAATCGAAACCATTGGAAATGTGGTTATAAAAATTAAGCTAATACGTTAATGAAAAGAAGTGTAATTTATTTGCATAAAAATTAACTATAAGCTACAATATGTGATTTTTATGTTACAATTATTTTATCTGACAAAAGAATTTTGCAAGTAATGGAAGTGAAAACAATATTATTGTCCGTTGTACGTTATACTTTGTAAGTGCAAATTCAATTAGTACTTAACTGGACCATGTTTATTGTAGGTATTTGTATTATTTTAATAATCATAGATAAAAAAATACGTTGTGTTTATCTATTAGTGTACATAAGTACATTGTACTTGTGTTTAGAATATTTTGGATAATTTTTTATCAACAGTGGTGAAAAATGTGTTAATTAAACATATTTAAAATAATATCGCTCTTGATTATAAGACAGATAATATCGCAAGTACTTTACCATATGTTTATACAAAAGTCCTAAATAATCCCTTTGATTATATTTATGTAATATATAAATATATATTTAGATCTATTTCGGAACCCAATAGAAGACAAGAACAATAATAATTAAATTAGTTATATTTGTTTGCAATTGTATTTATTTATAAATAAAAATAGTGATCACTGATTTTCTAAAGAAGAGTGAATATTTCTTTCATATAGGATATTATTTTAAATCTGTTTTGTAATTTTTAAGTATAAATAATTGATAAGGATATTTTAGTATTAATAAAAAGATAAGAATTATTACAATAAAAGTTTTACTCTCTTTTGTTCGAGAAGAGAGATAGGTGAAAATATAATACACCAATTGAGTCCCTGCATGTATAATCAAAATATATATACCAATTAAATTTACACCGTGAAAATATAAAATATGCTAATTTAGTTCGGAATATTTTATATTTTCCTCGTTATTGGATTTATTGTTATTATTAATAACTGTTATAGTACTTTCGTTTCATCAGTCGGATAACATTGGACTCGTATTTTTATTATGTGTATACTGTAAAATATGCTGTAGTAGCGGAATTTTTTTTTCGTAATTGCTTGTTTGTGAAATTTGGGAAGGAAAATTAATTTTTTTTCAAACGGGCTCAGTTACTGAGAAAAAAAGTATTTGGTATCGTAATTTAAATATTACGTGACCCGATTATATTAAGTACTGGTAAAAATCTGCTATTCATTTTATTCTAAAAATTTTATTAGACCCTGTTCATGTGTTGCTATTTGTCGGCAAACAAATTAATATATTATAAAAATAATATTTTTTCTTTAACCCTCCCCCCCCCGTTTTGCCGTTTGTCATAAAATTATTATTACTCATTAAAATTGGTATTTTCTGAAGTTTTTCTTATGAATATAAATGTATTGTTGAAAAGCAAAGAATATACACATATCATATTTATTATATTGTATTCAATTATGGATGGATGTGGCCGTGTGGTGAATTTTTATGTATTGCATAAAGTGATTGTGCACGTCAAACAGTGTTTAGGTAGCGATATATTTTTGATAGAATATATAAGCGGTAGAAGAACACTTTTCGATTTATTTTACAAAATAAAATTTATTTTATACTTGTATAAGGATAATAAATCCAATTTCATCGTACACATATTATATTAATTATGGTGGTCCTTATTTTTTCAACTTTTAGATTTTGTTTGAGTTACCACCATGGCATGTGTTATTTTTTCCTTTTCCCGAGTAAATTAATTAAAAAAATAAAAATAAATTGTATACGTATTTTTACCTTTGTTACGCAATCCGGATTTAATTGGATAACTTTACTTATATATATATATATATATATATATATAAGTAAATATATATATATCATAAGTGTAACATTTATCGCGAATATATGTAATATTGTGATCGTGAAATTATTTTATTATCTCATCCGATTCATATTGTGTATTGTGTAAAGAAATATTCACAAGTAACATAAATAATGTAACAAAAAAATAAATTGTATTTCATTTGAAACGTAGATTATTATTAATTTAATAATTATAATTTGAATGCCTAAAATTCAATATCTGTTGTTTGAAACAATATATAGAACATTACTTGTTCATGACCGATGTTGATTAATAAATACACATAAATAAACAGTATAGTTTATAATTAATATTGTTAATTAATGAGTTAATTGATCGTAAACACAATTTTACCATTTTTACACTGATTTTCTGACTTTAAATTTTATTTAATTAAAACAATTGAACATTTTCAAAATAATAAACATTCTTAGAGTTCCAATTAAATATTTTAAAATTACGTAACCGTCTATGAATAAATCACAGCGCACTATTTCTACGTTCTGAAAACTTTTTCTCATAGCACATTATTAAAACATGTGACAAAATAAATCGACAACGGATAGTAGATAGAGCTTAAACTAGGTAGTAGAAAACCCAGATGGACATTTAGCAACTAATCCTACCAACAAACAACCAGGTTTTGATCTATCAAGGAAAGTATGGGTGACGCTAAACCGCCTACGAATAAGTCATGGCAGATTTAAGCATCTTATGTATAAATGGAAACTACGAATGATCCTTGCATGTGACTGCGGGTGTGAATCACAGACAATTTCCAATATAATCCTTCAGCGAACGTTCAATCTGCTCGTTCAAAGACACTTATAATACAGTCAAAAATGATGCAATACAATCCTAGACATTAATGCACGAGTTTAATATTGTTACGATTAATATAATAGTTTACCAGCACAAATTCTATTAGTCTTTAATTATTATATAATAATTATTTTTTGTTGTATAATTTTACTTTAAGGTGCTATTGAACCTAAATATGTCAACGATGAAATGAATAAAATAAAAATAATGTTACGAATTTATGTTCTAAAAAAGAAAAAAAAAAGAAAAATGTAGATACTTTATAGTATTTTTATCGAAGTATACCTGATTAATTTGAGTAAAATTCAAAATTCTCATTTAATAACTACCTATAGTAAACTCATAGATATATTTATGATTTCTTGATTATTGTAAAATGCAAGTATGAAAAAAAAGGTATTTTGTGTTAGTTTTTCGATATATCAAGAACTTTGTAACCTTGGACGTAACATTTTTAAAAAAGTGTTATATTATGTCATTTTGGATGTAACATTTTCGACCTGTTTTTATATTCTTTTAATATAAATAACTATCGTATTTTTTTCTCACTTTTCCGTGATATCTCTGGAAACAAAACGTATTGCTTAAATATTTTGTCATGTTCTTTTCTTAATACTCTCTGTAATAAACATTGCATATATTGTTTGAATATATTTTCAACTGAAATTCGACATTTCAATGCCCGTGATAAAAATCTCAATTTAAAAGGTCTCTGTTTATAAACCAATAACTTAACTTAATATACAAATTAATAGTTAAAAATTACATCTTGGCTGTAATTGAGAAAATTAATGTCACAAATATAAATTGAAATAAACGTCATATCAACGCTAACAAAATGTATTTTTGAATTGATTAATGAAAGATAATATTTCACTTCGCTAAATGATAAATAAATCTATTTTATATTAGTTTTGAGCGTAAAGAAGAAAATACTGTTTTATTCATATTCAATGATTTTATCAATTATTTACAAGTGTATATATAAAGAATCAATCACATTTCTCACACAAAATATAAATTGAATTTTTCTTTTCAAAAGTATTGCGAGTATGCTTACAAAAAGATAAAAAAAGAAAATAGTCCATTGTAAATATATATAATATCTACATTATATTTTTAGTAATAACGTTGAAACGATTTTTAGTAGCAGATGGTACATTTGAGTTTAATTCTCATTGGTTGTATTTAATAAAAAAAAAAATAACCATTGAATAATAATTTAGTATTTTAGACAAATATTACATTAGATACATTGAAGAAAAACGGTGGACCTATTTTTAATTAATAATATTTAGTAAACTAAAGTGAAAAAAAAGCTTTTTTTGATAAATTTTATTTTATTATATTTGTCTATTATGTTAGGTCTTGATATCTACTATTTTTTTTTTGTACGTTTATAACGTCACAGAAAAGAAACACTTTATTTTTGTATATTATTGCCGAGTTTCAGAATATAAAATAAAATTTAATATTTATATAATATATGAATTCGTTCAATATTATAATCAAATGTTCGTTTTGTTTTAACGGGTAACAATATATACATAGAATTGTTTTGAGTATAAAATGGAAGCAAATATGTAAATAAAAATATAAGCCTTCAGAAAAATATTTATCAAATATCACACAAAAGTAATACGATCATACCTTAGTGTATGTAGTATAAATAATTATTCGCGTGGGTTGAGAGACGTTTATAAATCCAGTTGGTGATATATAATTTATGCGTGTACGCATTTTCAAACACCTATGTAGAGATACGTACATTTAGACACGATTTCTCGCTTCGTACATACAAAATCATACACACACATACGCATATATAAATATTCATATTTTGTGCTAATACACGGTTCTCTATCAATTATTAAAGATAATTAATATAAGAACATATATTGTAATACAAATACACGAAAACCGGAATAAATTGATAAATAAATTATTTATTTGTAATGTTATCCGTTTGTCTTATGCTAACGGGAAAATGGATTATTAAAAAATGATAATATTAAGAATTTTCATTCCGAATGGGAATAGCTGAGGTATTTCAAGAATGAATTAACGTATAATTATTGTTTTTTTTTATTTATTAGGCACTGAAATTTCATAATAATTTAAATGTAGTTTTCAAGTTACGCACTATACAATACAATAATTTTCATGAAATAATATTTGTAAATTAATACGTGTTACGAATTATTATTAGAAGTATTATTCTCATAGAATAACTGCATATTACATAAACACGATATTTATTACGTAGAACGTAAAAACCTACATTTGTAATTTAATACATAAGCAGCCATAATTGAATTTTATATGTGTTAAAAGACGTAAGGATATGTAGACTTGACCACTTATCTTCGCAACGGTATAAAATATCCAAGCTATTGACGAAACAGTCAACAAGAAAATACGAGTAGGTTTACATTGCACGTAATGGATTAGTGCACTATACTGTACGAATTGGTCATCATTTTAGACATATTTCAGCAACGGTATTTGAAAGTAGTCAACGTTTATTCCGCTATAATACATTGTTTCGGACAAAATGGCCCATAAACACCACTCAATATAATATGTACACATCACATTTATCTACACAGACGAGAGAATGACGCCCTTACTGCGAGGCGACGAGTGATGGTTTCATGAACTTAAGTTGTATTCGGCCATACTTTTACACATAGAACTCACGATGTTGTGTGCTTTTTCATCTTTTCCCACCGTTTTATTTAAAATTTTTCCTGAGGTTTTTTTGATTTTTAATAAATACTATAAGATAAATATTTTTTTGGAAAAATAAGAATTGTTTTCCTGAAAAATATTCTTGTAAATTATGGTCGTGTGTTCTACGAGGTATTTTGGGTATTAGGTATTTAACTCGCTGTGCTCAATGTTGTGGAAGAGAATACTGAAGAGCGAATCGGTATTGGATTAATATGATCATCAAAGTTAATTTACCAATGAAATATTATAATAGGTACTTTTTATTTTTTTTTGTTGAATGCATTTTTTTCCTTTTAAGTATATTATTATAATACAATACAATATTTTAAACAAAATTTTTAAACGTTCCATTATTAAGTATATAAAAAATAGCACGCGTATAAAACATATAAAAAACAATATTGACAAGAGATATTTTCCGATAAGTCCCGCCGCCGGTGTTTGTACGTGTTTTAGCTATCGGTTGTGTTACGCGTGTGTTTTTTCATTCAATTTTTTTCACGTATAAAAATTATTTTAATATATTTTTCATTAAGTTTAACGTAATACAATAGTGGTATAAAAATGTAAATTTTATTATTTTTTTTGATATCATAATTTCCTAGAAAATTGCATATAGTATAATGGAGGCCGACCCGTAATCGCTATACATGTCGTATATACGTGCGCCCTTCGCCAACGCGTATGCCATTGGTAGACTTTCAGCGCGCAATTGTAGCATAATTAAATATTCGGAACTCCATACCAATCGTCGATAGATATTTTTTGGAATTTCTTTAACTTATGCGATATTTACGCTAAAAAAAAATAATAAATAACCACAAAACTATCTTAACGAATTACTATGAATGAAGTATTCAGAACGATACGTCTCACATAATTTTTTTCCTTTCACGAGCCGAATAGATTTTCATTCCGATTTCGATAATGCATTTAATTATTAAAAAGTAATTAATTTTTAAATTGTTTCACTTTTTTTCAATTTACCTTTAGCATATATTTTTAGTGAAATTTTTAATTTGTTGAAATTTACATTCAAATACTTTACCATTTGAATTATTCCACGTTAATTATTATTATTCTTCGTTATAAACCATTTAAGTCTTAAAATAATCACGATGTAAACGTGTATAATATTATCGTAGTTAAAAATAAAAACATTTCTATGAGTATAAAATCAATATTAATTTGAATCGAATCGAAATATCGAAATATTCTAATTTATATTATAAATATAAATTATTTATATTATTATAGTATTCATTAAAAATCAAAAAAAATCTATACATACATTTATAATATATATATATATATATATATATATATATATATCAGTAACTGATTAAACAAGTTCGTTATTCTCTTAAAACGCACGAAATTCATAAAGTTCATTGTATTAAATTAATATTGTTTTGTGCCAAGAAATAAGCTGGTTATTATTTTATATGTTGTGATACAAATATTTCTTCTTTAAACATGAGATATTTATAACATGTGTCTTTTGAACATAAAACATTAATTATACACCGAAGCTAGTGTTACAAATTATGTCAGTTTTAATTAATAAAGCTAAAGATTTAAACAATAACGTAAACATAAATAGTAATCATTTTTCAAACCATATAACATATAATACGCGTCTACTTATTTACTTCAAACACATGATTTAATTATTTATTGAAAAACTACAGGTAAAATATATATGTATACATTTTAATTTAATTCGTCACTCCTTGTTTTCGAAACAAACGAGTAACAATCTAATAATTTATCAATATTTTAATAATAATATCGCTAATATTTAGAAAGAAAATATTTATTTTTTTAAATCTAATTATGTTTATTGTAGTTACTTATGAAAAATACTATAAAACACAATATTATTATTATTATTATCATCCGAGACATCGTTAATAACAGAGTAGAATCATTCAACTTGAAGTGTTATTTTTATATTTTATAAAACATTTTTTAAAAATTTTTTTTACACGCGTTCATATTTGAATGTTTAAATATAATTTTTCTGACACGGGTCGGAACATAAAAAAATATACTTTTGATTTGATATAAATTCAATTTTAAACGAATTTCAATTGTGAAAAAACCTTTTTTTTTTGTTGTTGCAAAATTATTTATTTTTTTTTTTTTTTGACAACGAGTACAGAAATTTTCGTACGACGATTTAACGTTTTGTTGTATGTGTTTGCCACGCGGAGATATACGAAGTGAACTCTAATGTTAGACGAGACAGAACCATTTACAACCAAACGACTTATCTTTTGAAAACTGTTGTGAAGTGATTAGCCAACACATACACGCACACGTTTTATAAACAAAAGGTACCAAATTGTTAGACTTCATTGCCTAATCCGTTACGAGTAATACGAGTATACGAATTGTTTGTATACTGCGAATTCGGCACGCGTAGAAATGTAACGATTTATATCGTTCGGTCGTCGTGATCTAGTGAAAAGAGCCGGACCATTTGTCCGATATCGATCGCAATATAAGCGCCACCACATGCCGTACAGCATATATAGTATTAACTTTTCGTGACGTTCCGCGTTCGTCGCTGATCGAGGAGATGAGATGATTCATTCCTATCGTGTGCACCACGTACACGTGTATCACGCGTAGTCCGTCACGTACCTATCCATCACAAACGGTCGCAGAAAACGATGTTATGTATATATGTACGACCGACGATATTACACGAGTGCGCATTATATTTTCTGTTGAAATTGCGTATTACGTTTGTTGTTTAGAATGTAGCGATTCCCGGGGCGGGACGAATTGTCCGATTGTCCGTGCCGACCTATCGCTAAATCGAGATACGATTTTATCATCAGTGCTGAACAAGTTAGTTTTTTTGAACTGTCAAGTATCCAAGTTAATATATTATGAATGTTCAAGTTTAGTTTCGAGTTTAGTTAAAAGTCACTTTGATTCAAACGAGAAAAGTGTTTAGAATACTTTTTTTTGTGTGTGTGTGTGGGGGAAGGTGGGTTAAGGCATTGAGTCATATCATCGTTGAGTTGTATTTAAATTCTCAGATTTAAGGACTAAACCTTAAAATTAGAAGATAAATATTACCGAATTCTCAACCTATAAAAAACGACTGTTAGGAATTTAGTATAATTATTTTTCAGTGGCACCTAATTTTCATACGTCATTTTAAAAACAAAAGAATTCCGCGTACTATAATAGGGCATACATAAAAAGAAAAACTTGAGATTTTCTTGAAAATTTCACAAAAAAAAGCATCTCCTATAGATACGTTCCTGACTTAAACGGTTTATAGTTCGTTTAAATTCACAATTTCTATAATTTATGTATAATAATAAGATAGAAACAAAAAAAACTATAGAATTAATATGTAATTATATAATACTTTCCAACATCACACACACACACATATATATATACATTGTTGTGTTAATGTTATTTGAAAACATTACAAAACAGTACTAATAATGTTTTATATTGCTTACGTAGTCGCTGATTTAAATCAGTTAAGAAAATGCGTGTGTTAGAAAATGTAAAGTTAAAAAAAAATTTGTTATTCGATGGAAATTCATTTTTTAGTTGAATTTTAGTTTAACTCATAACTTGATAAAGTTTCAATTTCCGGTAAACGACACAAATAAATCGTATACGTAATCGTTTGATTTTTTTTTTTTTTATTCGCGTTTTTTTTTGCAGTTTTGTTATTTATTGACAAACGTGTGCGCAATAATGTGGTGTTCTAAAAAAAAAAAAAAAACACTCGCACGCAATGTTGATTTATTGGTTTATTTTTAACAATGGAACTCTTTATATTTCGGACTACACGTATTTTTTGAGACGGGGGATACTATGATAAATTGCCTACTTCAAACAAATTTCAAATGTCGACAATTCTTTGTCGCCCTCGCTTTCTTGTATATAACGTCAGAAAATCGGATTTCCTCGTATAATGTAAAAAAAAAAATTGTAATTTTTTTTTTAATATTTGGGTAAAAAAAAAAAAATCATTGGAGTTTAAACCGTCTACTACTACTTCAAAAGATGGAATTTATCGATTGAAACATTTTTTTTTTTTTTTTGTTAAATTGGTAGGAAAAAACAAAAAAAAAATAATATGTTTTTCGCGCGTAGACTTAATATTATATATTATTTATAGAACGACTATTGGATTTCTTTTGCGTTTACTACTCATCGCGCGTAAAAAAAAAATAAATAATAATAATAATAAAGTTAACATAAATCCAGAAAGCCCGAGGATCGTATTTTAGAAATTTACCGCTGCGCTGTTTATCGATTTAACTCGATCGATCGGTATAGTAAAAAAAAAAAAAAAAAAAAAAAAATAGATAATATAATCGCTCTTGCGGAGCAGCTGCTGCCCAGATACCTTTGACGCACGTGTGCCCGTCGAGAAAATCCTGTCTGAGCTCCTTAAGCTCCCTGACCCTTGCCGCTTCCTCGGGCGCCTCGATCGCGGAGAAAACGAACGCCCCAACCGCCAAGAATAACACATAAAAGCCGATGAACACCAACAGGCGTACGGTGGCCGGCGACCACATGACGAGCGCGCGGCGCGCGTGTGATCGCTACTGGCGTGCGGCGCACAGCGCGCTCCGCTGGCGTCGTCCCGTCATCGCAACGCGGTCGGCCCGTGACTGAATAGCACCGTGTCACGACGATTGGGCGGCGGCGGTGGCGGCAACGACGATGACGCCGCGGACGTGTCGTCGCGCCCTGAGGACGCCGACGGCGGCGGCAGCAGCGACAGCTCTTTGGTATTACGAGTCTCATAACGTCCACGACTGCACTGTCCCTCGCAACCACCTCCACCACCAGCAGTTTGTTACCGTACAGCGTATGATATTATAAACTCTTCATCGTCCCTTACCACTTTACAAATCGGCGTGTGCCCGCGTGTCCGCGACAGGGATCATCGGCCGATCCTGTTTGACGGCGCCAACGAGATTAGAATGTTTCTCGCGCCGAGAAACCGTACACGCGCGTCCAACGTAGACCATTCGTACATATTATTACACACACACACACACGCACGTTATACTGCGCATTACATACGAAGACACAAATGAGACCATGGTTGGAGGATTGAAATGCGTTATGATCAAAAACACTTACACGGCGGGCGTGTTAAATAAAATATTAAATCGTATCGATTTGTCTGTAGTATATTATATAATTTATTCGAATAGACTTTTACGAATCCGTGGCAAAAGTTGTTCGGTGAACTATTTAATTTAACGTCGAATATTATCGTTACGTATACAGTCGAAAACTTCGCGATAAGTCGTAATGCATGCCGTGTTCCCTTGCGAAAACCTCGATTACTCGAAAGAGAAACTCGAACGTTTTGTGTTCCAAATATATATGCGGATAATAACGATCATTCATTGTTGTTAACAGACAATCTGGTAATGCAGACAACAAAGCGTATTCTGCTATAAAATGTGATAGAAAATACTATTGATACCTTTAGAGTAGGTATGTGCAAGAACCAAACTCGAAGTATAAAATATTATTTCTTGTAAAGCCATAACAACATTATACTCATTTCTTAAAGAACAGAATATTAATCACTGCGGATTTGTAATTTAAATATTGGTTAAACAATTTTTGATTAAAAGTAAAAAAAAAAAATTCACAAATAGCGATGGCGATGAATTTATTACTTCCAAACTTGACTTCCGGCCGGATGGGTTGACGAACGGAAATCAAACAGGCGAGGACGACTAGATTAAGTCCTGTTGTATATTCTGCTGCCTACACCTAACTCCTGAAATACACAAAATGCGTAATTTCCTTGCAAATCAACGAGAAATTGTTACACAACGTCGCCTTTTTTTTTTTGTAATTTTCAACAAAATTTGTATTTGATTTTCTCGAATTTTTTAAAATTTAAAAAAATAAATAAAATATTTTACAATAACATATATTTGTTCGACAAATTATACGGATAACAAAACACATTGATGTAGTATTATGATTAAAATTTTGTTCCATAGATGGATAATAATAATAGTCGGGGTTTTTTCCAAAAATATTATATCTCAACCCGACATAATCAGTTTTTTTTTAACGTTCAGATGGTCCTAAAAAAATTTTTTTTTTA
This sequence comes from Chaetogeoica ovagalla, assembly GCA_032441825.1. Taxonomy (NCBI): domain Eukaryota; kingdom Metazoa; phylum Arthropoda; class Insecta; order Hemiptera; family Aphididae; genus Chaetogeoica; species Chaetogeoica ovagalla. The sequence continues at coordinate 836,766 of CM063724.1, read as the reverse complement.
ATTATTACATGTCCACATGTATCACCACACAAGCCCAAAATATATTTTATCAATTTACTGTGACAGTCGGTTCACTCGACAGTTTTCTTTGAGTGTGTAAATTGTTTTACGTTATTCTGTACGATTTGTCAACATACACACACACACATATATGATCCTAAATAGTTGGGATAGAGGCGAAAGAGAAGAAAGGAGAAGATGCAATAATACAAGACATTTCACAAGATAAGTTGACATTACCTTGCGATATTTACATCTAATACAATGTGGACTTCTATCAAAAGCCTAACCTTTACATTTAATGTTCCTTTTTGTTATAAGCTACAGCTATTGTTATTTGTTTACTTTGTGATATCAATGTCTAGATTTTCCATTTTTCATCCACAAATAATTTATTTATTTTAAACGAAAAATAAAACCGCTGTCCTTCTTTTTTGAAATAAACGTTTTAAAATGTCTATTGTAAAAAGAATAATGGATGTACAATAATTTTCAAATTTAAATATTTATTTTTTGTTTGTTTTTATGCACTTATACGTAAAACTGTTCGTTTTAGTTACATTATATTATCGTTATTCAATTGAATCGTATGAATTTAATATTAACTTATTATTTTGAATTATTATATAATATTACACTACGAACAAAATAATTATTAATATATATATGATTCAACAAAAATAAGCTAAACAATAAGGTTAGATAAACTGTTATAATTTGAAACTCATGTATAAAACATAATATTGAATAGATTTTTTCTTTAAATTATTTGTGTAAATTCACGTATACAATATATATATATTTCGTGTTTATCGAATTATATTTAAAATGACTGAATAATAAGGATGGAATGATGATGAAAATAATGTTTTGATTTTTCCCGTGAAATCATTGCCTAAATAAATTATTTAATTCGCAACGTTAAATATATTATATGATAAATACATCGCATAATACATTAATAAATACATAAATAAATATATTCAAATAACTACAATTACACGATATATTAAATTTAAAATTCATTTCAATACATAGTTTCATTGCAAACAGCGCATTTGAAATCTGCGAATATAAGACATTTTATTTATGATACATTTTGATATAATTGGGTTTACAGAGCTCAGTCAAATAATATAATATTCAATTTTGATGAGAAATGCGTAAACTTATAAATTATTATCCCGAGGAAAAGGAACAAAATTTATGTACATTAATTTATTATTTGTTATGAATCACACAAAAATACTACTGAAATATCACACGAATGCATATATAAATTATCATGTTTAGATTTTCAACTATATTTCAGTACGGGGAAATATTATCGTTAAATTCTTATATGTTTGTTAAACAGATGTCTTTGTTGTTTCTTCTATAATAGTTATTTAAAATTGACAAGAAAATGAATGTATGTATAATGTATATATAATTTTACTCAGTTTCGATCCTGTAGTTGGATGGAGGAAGTTTCCTTTATTTATGTTTTGCCTACTTTACGATAGACATTTTTGTTATGTGTTAGAAAACAATTTATGTGATGGTAAGAAAATGCTTCAAAAGTTATATACCCACCGATAGTTGAAGTAAACGTATTTTTATTCGTATTATAAATTTAGTAGAAAATAAATGGGTAAGCGGTTGTCTAAACTTCAGACGATTATATACATTCAAGAATATTATAACTATAGCTTTGTTCTTTAAGAATTCTTATCCTTAACGTTTTAAAATTAAACATAAGAAATTACGTTATGTGAGATCGTTACATTGGATTCCTCCATTCATAAGAATAAATTATTTTTATTCTTCCGTATTTATCTTTGTTTTCAACGTTTGGTTTTTATATCGATTACTACAACTCTCCATCGTTTGCGACTGTGCTCATTATTTTTCCGAATGTACGTCCAATTTTAAGAACATCTTCAACACATTCTTCGCTATTATTTTCTTTCCACGAAAGAAAATTACTCATAAATAAAATATGTTTGTTAATTTTAAAATATGTTCAAAGAACTAAAACTAATTACATGGATATCGAAATCGTTTAAACGTAAATCTGGTACATTCAAATTTTTAAAATAAAATACAAAACCATTTTACGGTTTTGTATTTTTCATATAGAACAGAGTATTAAATCTACAGTTTATGTTATTATATTTTTTTAAATTAAATTTTAATTTAAACTTTTGTTCACATTCTTAAAATAATGAATTAACATATCTCTGTCTCATTAACCCAACAAATGTATTCAGTACTAATTAATTAAATAATTTACTACGTTCAAACGATTATAATTTGAATTTAATTAAAATTAAAATTTAATATACTCGTAAACTGAACATCGGAAAATGTATCCATTATCTTCGAATATATTTAATATTTGAAATTTATTAACAAACTGAAATAAAACAAAATATGATACCTACATTAAAGTCGTTTAGAGTTAAAAAAAATTAATTAATTATGTTAATCACAAAATGTAAAACGTGTAAAAACACAGTTTTTTATGTATTAATCTTTAATATTAACGGGAACCTAAACTTTTTATTACTAAATATATATATATATATATACTACATTATTGAAATTTATATTTAACAATTAGAAATTATATATTATTAAAATAACAATTATATGTGTATATGCATTTATTTGAAAATATAATATAATAATATATTATAAAATATAAAATTACTATTCTTAATAATTATGATTTAGTTTGTTGGCGATGAGTTCATATATATTAACCTTAATAATGCAATATTGTGTATTTTATAAAATATCGTCATAATCTCCACGAAATAGATTTGGACTTAATGAAAAGAAACCAATTTTGATCATAACTGTTTGTTGAAAAAAAAATATATGATATTACTTTTTATATAAGTATATAATACAGAAATACTCATTTTAATAGGTCTGTAAAAAAAGATAACAATAACTGAAATTATATACAAAGTAAAAGTTATACCAGTAGATGCTTTATTTAGTTACTATGTTGTCGCTTCGTATTCATCTCGATGAAAATAAAGAAATAAAATAATTAAAGAAAAAAAGTGATACCATTAATTGCAACACTTATATCAATATAACTTTGGTAATTTTAAGCTTTAAGAAGGCATATGTTTCATATACAATCCAGTACAAATAAGGTAAATAAATAATAATAATAATAATATTAATAATAATAATAATAATATTAATAATAATAATTGTTATTTTATTAGTCTGAGGGTTATGGTTAAATAAAAAAAATTGACAAACATTTATGCAAATTATATCGTTGCAGAGATAAAAGTATGATAAATCCGAACCCACATTTATTAATGTTTTAAATCCTATTTATTTTTGGTATTTCTATTTTTAATGTTTTTTTAAATATTGTTCGATTTTCAATAGATCTTCGTTTAACGGTTGCAATATTTTAAAATTTAATTTTAATAAAATATCTTTATTACGTATAATGAATATAATTAATAAATTACACATTAAAATAAAATTTGCAATTAAGTTTAAAATATGCGCATATTGTATTATTATTGGATATGATTTATAAATTATTAGTTCGACGAAGTAATTCTTGAAGAATTTGACCTTAAAAATTGTATGAATTAATTATTTATGAACAACTACTGAAATTATTTTAATATTTATGTACTGATTATTTTTATCATTTAAAATTATATTTCAATAAATGTTTGGTAAATAAATAAACAAAAATCAATTTACTTTAATAATAATACGAATTTACTTTAATAATACAATGAAACAAATTAATATTCATAGAATTTTTGTTATTATTGTTAAGATGGTGTTTAGACAGTGAAATTTAAATATTACAATTAGGTCGATTCATTTAAATAATGCTGCGAATTCGGACGTTTTTGTGAATGAATAGTAATGGAACAATGAAAACACTACGATCGTTGAATACTTCTATTACGACTATTGCAATTAGGATTACAAGTGTATAAACATCAAATCAGACGTTGAACGAATTTAGAACACAAATACGAGTTTTGGAGGGACAACGTTTTGCACTTAAACCATAAAAATATTTTTTTTTTTAACGTTTTAATAAGACTAACACAAGAAACCATACAATGACACGTATCTATACCATTATTCGATATTTATTACTAACATGATTAGAAATGTTATTGTTTTGTTGTATTGTGTATTGTGTAGCTAATATATTGTTTAAATTTAATACTAAAATCATTTTTCTACAAACACGAAGATATACTATTTGATGGAAATGCATTGTAAGTATTAAATTCTACAATCGATCGTCACAAATTTAATATTATCTTATAACATAAGAATCCAATTGATTTTAAGGTACACCCTCGAATCGCATGAACATAATTTATAGAAAAAAAATCTCAATCTATTATTCATTATTTCAGAACGTAAGCCAAACAAGTTTTACAATAAATATTTTTCTTTTCAGAAAGTCCTTTAAACGTTTTATATATTTTTTATATAGTTATTTAATTACACCTACTAACCTATAACTACAGATTTAAATTCAATATAAATGGCATTTCAAAAGGTACTTTTGGATTTTTTCTCAGTTGATTTCAAGAAAACAATTTTCTTAAAACTACTAGAAAAAGAGTATATATATAATTTTTTTTTTTTTTTGCAATTATTGCGAAAGTCCGCGATCTTGTTTATGTTTAGGTAAATATTATGTTTATTATATATATTCTATATTTGTTGGTATTCCGTTATTTTCATCGAAATGATTTATTATTCTTTCAAAAATGTAAATACTAGTGATTTAATGAAAACGGCTACATTTTCAAAAAAAAAAAAAAAAAGAAATAATAATACTTTAAGCTTTTTAAAATTTTAATTGGCAAGAGTAATTGTGTTTATCTTGAAAACATACTTAAATATCATAATTAGTTTGATACAATCCTATTAAACACTTTTTTATCAAAGTATTCGTTCGGACTAACGAGTATGTAACAGTACGTACTTTGTAATTTTAAGTAAAATTATTAAGACATTAAAAAAAAATATATAAAAACATGAATATTTAAGCCTCGGTATTTTTTTCCCGTGAAAAGTTAAATTGTTTAACTTATTTTAACATTAACACAGTTATAATTTGTATTTATTAATAGCTACTGTTCGATACCCGGCGTTGTACAAATTAAATATGATTATATGATACAAGTAATCCTAAGTAGGTATTGAATTACTGTTTTCTACGTGTTTAAAATGTTTTTAGAATATTTCTATATGGCTATATGGCATAGCTCTCAGATTTTTTTACGCGATCAAAACACGTAGAGTATGGAGAAAAAATTCTTACAACCAAGGAAATTATGTAATTGATAACCATGGATGGATTGGAAACCAAAAATTGGTAACCATGGAAATAAATATCTGTATATGTATATACAAATATATTATATATATTACAAAGAAATTTATTTCAAAATAATATATTGACTACGCTCCCATCCTCCAATTACCATTTTCACATTTATTAATTTTTACATTCCTAAATTTTAAGATAATGTCCCACCCGTATTTGTTGTCAGTTACTGAGTGACAATAATTTTCTTTACGTTATTGTATCCACTTAATTTTCTTGAGATACATTTTGTGAACTATCAAGATTTGTTATTACTTTTACATGTGTCAGTCATCAAGTATACAACTTTTTGTTTATTTATGTGACGAGTATACAGTATGTCTTATATAAACTTATAAAGAAAAAAATATATAAATTATTATATTTTTCATATATATCTTTATGGTTAACTTGTATCACATTTTCTTAGACATTTTATATAATTATTATACTTTATATTAAAACATAGTGATGAGACTTTTTATGCATTACATACTAATATATAAACTTTAAATATTTGCTCCCAATTGAAAAATAATTCCTGTGCCACTGCTTTTAATTTAATACCATGCGTCACCTCATGCTTTATTATTTTTTTTTTAGTGATTAAAAAAGTCTTTTTGGGTACATTTCAATATTGAGTTTAATGTAAACGTAGAACATTGAAGACATTAAATGATTTGTATTTTCATAACATTTGTAATTTATGTTAATTTTTAGTAAATTATTAATTAATATGAATGTAACAAGTGTGTCGAATATTATTTTGTAATATATTGCGTGGTCAAAATATCGAGAAAAGTCGTTTTAGTTCATCTCGTCTCGTTCGATCTCGATATACTCATTACTGTAACTACTGTAGTATTGTTTTAAATTTAAACACAGTGATAACGATTAGACGCTTTTTTAAACGATTTTCATCAAATCTTGGCATGTAGAATAGAATAATTAACAAGTATAAACAGTTATTTCACTTCACTTCGAATCTAAAATACGAAAACGAAATAATATGTGCGACGTAAACGTTCGATAAAAAAATCAATTTTATTTACACACATGTAATCATAATTTTTTGAATGCGTAAGAAAATGAAAACGAAATCGATTAACAAAAAATAACAATATATGAAAAAAAATCTATTAGCATACCGACATATATAACACAAAGAATTTTCAGCAAAAGACATCGATTCAATTGTTTGTGAATTTACTCTATTAATATAACTGATAAATGTTCAAAATTTTAAAATATCAATTTTTATTTACGTAAAAATGTTAGTGAAACTATACAGGGAATTTTCTAGTTTAATGACGATAGAAATTTAATGACATCTCATTATTTATTAAAAGTTTGTCACAAAAACAAAATGTGATCAAAACGATAAACCCGTAGTTTTTTTTACGCTAATATGGGCTGAATGTTTTTGTTGTGGATACTACGCCGTTGTACGTTTTTACTGTAATGTCGTTATAATGAAAGATTATCTGATTTCAATGTATTATATACCCGTCGTAATTTTTATAGCTATAAGTTACTATTATACGAGCTAACGAATTTCATTAAAGAAATTAATAAAATGTTATTTAAGTGCTAAATATTTTATCAATTGTTAATGTTAACAGATCTTTTTAAAGAAAACTTGAAAATTGAACAAATGAATACAAAATTTAAATACTAAGAATAAACCTACTGAAATAAAATTATTCTACTGTATTGTTCGAAATCAATATTGTAACGTTCCTATATAATCAATCAGCTACATTTGAACATTAAGAGAAACGGAGTAGGTGCGTTCGAATAAGATTGCTTTGCTTTATTTATCAATGAATTTTTTTTTTCAGCGAACAAAAAAATTTTATTTTATTTCTGCTGCCTTGGAAATATTTTCACCGTTTTTAATTATCTCCGTTCATCTGTAAGTTATAATTTGTATTAATTTATGCAAGTGTTTTTGAAGCTTACCTGACGTACTTTTGAAGAAAAATAACGAAAGCAAAAGAAAAAAACCCGAGATAAAGAACAAGACGACTTAATATATGTATAAAGTGTTTCATGATAATAAACTTTGAAACACAGTAAATTAAAAATAATATTTTGAAAAAGTAAAAGAAATTATTTTTTGTACATGAGAATTCACTTATTAACCGGTAAATTTTTTTATCTGATTTCAGACACTTAGTATTAATTAATAATAAAAATACGTCATAATCTCAACATAATCATATTCGTACATTGTTATGTTTAAGATAAAATAGTTTGAAAATTTATGGAGGTAATATTTCTAATAACGTTGTTATATTTTATGATAGGAAAAGTTACACGATATAAAAACAATTTTCAAATAGAGTATTGTTAAGTAAATTTTTAGTGGAAAGTTAAAAAGGTCTTCCCAAGATCACGAAATTAAAAAAAAATGTATATTTATTTATGTTTCATTTTATCTCTTTTTATGTATTTTACATTGTTTATAATTTTAAACTTAATGAATTAATAACATATTAGCAATGCAAAAAAAAAAAAAAATGAAAAAAAACTTGTGATTTCTTCTGCTTGCAATAACAATAAATCAATAACTAATATAATTTTTATTATCTTATCTATATGATGATAATTTACAAAATAGTGAGAAATCAGTCTTTCGAATGGTTTTAATGAACTATAATATTTTGATTACGGTTTCTGTTACGAACAACAATGTGCGAATACAATTTTCAAAAAGGAAAAAAATTGTTTATCATTAAATAAAACAATCGAAAAACGCATACATTACGATGTACAAACATATATATATATATATATATGGGTTCAGGGGCGTATACAAGGGGGGGGCGATGGGGGCAATCGCCCCTCCCTTCTAGATACTTGTGTATGTATCTATATCGACTGGAAACTAAAATTAATCGAACTAAAACTAAAATGTAATAATATATTTTTTTATTTAAAATTTATTATTTTCATATAATTTTTCGATAATTCTAAGTTGGCAACAGATTCGATGGGCCGTTTTTCTACTCGCCCCTCCTCCTAGGGGATGAAGTAAATACGCCCCTGTATAGGTTCGATTCAAATTTATGAAATTTTATCGATTCTGAAAGAAAATCGAATCGATACGAAATTCATAAACGTATCCAAAAATATTTATTGTTAATATTATCAACTCAAAAGAAATTGATATATTCACGAATGAATGTAAGCTCGTCAACCTAACCATATCTCGTATCTCGATAACGGATGGAAATGATTGTTACATTCAAGTATGAACGCCCATATGAAAAGTTATAGGGAGGGGATGCGACATATCGTATTATTTTATATCGACGAGTGTCGTGTGACAGACCGCATGTACGGAGGGTCGCCAACCTGTGTCCGAGATCCGTGTATTGGACCGGAGTACATAGGATTTTTTTCTCAAGTTAAATAAAAATATATTAGGAAAAAAAATGAATATAGTACGTATAAAGTACTCGATTATATAAATATATATGAATTTAATTAGGTTTATTTAAGGTGGCGTGGAGAAAGCCGATCGGCATAAAATTCCAACAGAAATAAAAAACAAAAAAAAAAAAAAACAAGGGATTGACGTAATTGATTTCACTCTGTGATATCAATAATTATTTTATTCAACAAAACCTCACGAGGGGCCGTCGACCCAGTGGGGTCGAATCGGACAATTACATATGCTAGTACTCGTATATACATTTAATGCTTTGTTTTCTCTTTTACGCATGCATACATATTAAAGGGAAAACAGTGGATTATATGGAGTAGTACCGGTCACGTTTTTAAAATATTTACAATATATATATACATAACTATTTTACAAGGAAGTGTACCCCACGAAAAATCGCTGATCTCGCCACGGACTAGTCTCCACCGCGAGAGATGGATTTCCTTCGTCTACTCCATTTCGAGGGATAGATAACGAAAAAAATTTAAATTAATATGTTGAACGCTATTACGTTAATACAGGAAGAAAAACGTGAACGAGAATGAAATGACGAGTGGCGAGAACGAAAATCGTCCATGTCGCCCATCGCCGATTATTATTGAAAATGTTCTTTAGAGTAGGGGATTTGGAATGGTGAACCGGTACTGCATGATATAATTGTTTATTAATATTATTATGATTATTATTAGTATAACATTGTGCGTATGATATCGGGTGGTCGCCGTTATGTGTCGAAGCAGAGTGGTTTAGTGTACGTGCATCGCCACGTCGTCAGCGAGAATCATATAATATTGGCTCTCGATTACAGCAAAAATGTACGCGCGCGGCCCGCAGATAAGAACATGCGAAATAAATATATTTAGCCTTTTTCATGCACGTTAAAAAGGTAAAAATAATTTCAAAATGTAAATTACCTAAATATAGGTTCGTGTATTTTAAAATTTATTTCATACACTAATACGAGTATTATGAATAATAATAATAATAATAATAATAATAATAAAAATAATATATTTATTAGATTACAAATTCATATTATTTTTCCAAATTACCCTATCTTTCCCCCCCCCTCCTCAATAGGCGCCATGCATTTGAGTATTTAAATCGAAAATGTAAACATCGATTGTTTATTAACGAAAACGCGCGATAATAATTTTTTTCATTCTCTTCGATTTTTGGCTAACCAGTGTTGCGTGACACTCGTGAAATATTCAGGCGAATTGCCAACGTTGTTGTCAGTACGCCGTCAAGTTTAATCCTTTTCAACAGACAACGTGCGAGAAATAATAAAAATAATACACTGTCTGTGTGTCGGAAACGACAGTACCTATATAGATATTATACACATTTATCGAATTCATGTACTCATAGTTCCCATTCTACTAAGCTGCAGTGAAACAAGTGGCCATTTTGAAGAATATCACGTTTTCTTATTATTTAATGTGGTTAATAAAAATTATATTCGTTTATATATTTCATCGTATTATCACATAAAATTCGCTACGTACCTAACGCTACGTGCAATGAACAAATATGTAATATTTAAATTTCATCAGAAAGGACCTTGTACTCGGTGAATAGATTTCTTTTTTTTTATTCTAAATATAATGCAATGACGTATTTAAGAATAATAATTAAAAACGTATTGCTTTCGTATAAACAGTGATCAAAATGGTTCAATATAAGTGGGGGATGGAAGCAGTGTCGTCATTTCAAGTTTTAATAGAAAAGAGGCAAAGTTGTAAATGGTCCATATTGTTTAAAAATAAGCAAAAAAGAAAAATGTTTTTTTTTTTATAACAAAGAGCTCGATCATTAGCCTATTAAACTTAATAGTTAACTATATTTTTTTATAATTGTGATTAAGTGACGCTTATAACGAATTTGTAAAAAAAATGCGTTCTACTGATTGTTAAAATTTAAAAAAAAAAGAAATAGTCCTTACAAAGAATAAAAATAATTCAAAGATATTTATTTAAAAAAGCAATTAGGCGACATAACAACTACAAATTATAAAAAAAAAAATTTTAAATCGAAAATGAATTAATAATTCTAAACAAAATAAGTGGGGAGGATGGAATATGTTAACTAAAAAAAGTAGAGAGATATGGCTCTACTTTTCTTACTCATTCCCCACTTTGACTACTGTGTATAAAACCAAAAAAACTTTGTAACCCTCCAGCAAAACATCGATAATTCTCGGACGTTTGGAATATTAAATACGAAGTAAAATATAATATTTAAAAAAATGAGAGTTATAAATGATAACATTGTACAGCTTTATACTTTATACCATATATATATATATTACAAAGATCTATTGAATCCATATTTCTCCCTCGTTTTTCCGAAACTTTTTCGATAAAATGTTCATTTTGGACATTATTATGATTGGTATTATTATAAACAAATGTTGGGCCAAATAGTAATATAAAATTTAAATATTATTATAATTTTTTTATTCTCTTTTACAATCCGAACATTGCTTTACAAATTATCCGCAATCTTCAGAACAATGACAATATCAAAATTAATATTGGAATACTTACACTTCTCTAAGGTCTTTTTTCTTCAAAAGTATTCTCTATCATCAAAAAGGCAAATAATTTATTATATTTTTTAGGCATATACGTAGTTATTTTCATTTTACAGTTTAATAAATGTGTTTTTGCAGCGCATAATTAAAGCAATTCTTAATTTTATATAACATTTATTATTATTGTTTTTCTAAAAAAATATTATTAATCTTTTTAATTATATAACCACTAATTTAACAATTGTTTATTTGTTTAATGACTAATATAAAATATAAATTGTTTTCTGATTGTAGTGTTATTTTTATTACGAACAAAAATATTAGACAACCGCTAATGAAGAACGAACTATATTATATATAATACTAAAATGTATTTTCGACATTTTTACAAATAAAGAGAAATAATTATGGATTTTAATAATTAAATTCACACTTAACTGTGGTTTCACACGTCCAAAACCAAAAATTGTACGCAATTAAATATAATTATATAATATGTATATTTTTTTTATCCATTCTGTATAATAAATAATCATTTTTATATACTTTTGTTGACGCAATACATATTTTACTATATATTTGATTTAGTTTACAAATAATAATTATTAACGTTTTACTTCGTTCCAAACGACACCGTGTTGATTTTGAAAAAAAAACATTTAATATAAAAACGTGTTATCTGTGAAAAACTCATAAAAATACACTACTACGGTATATAATATTTTAATCGCGTGAAAACGTAAAATCAATTTTTTCGAAACCTTAAGAAATATATATGATAATCCCTGGAGTTTTGTTTAACATTAGATACTTTATTTTCTAATTGGAAGCAGGATATTGAAATAAAATGTACATAAAAAGATTATAAGTTTAACATTTTTAAATATATTTTTTCCACCTTATTTCATTTATACTTTGAACGCCGATATGCATGCAATATTTCTTTCGAAGTAATTTATAAAAAAAAACAATCACCACTGGGAATAGAGGAAATAAAACCGTTTCCTACGGTTGTCATTTTTATTTTTTATGAAATAACAAATATATGTATATAAATATATTTATTTTAATAAATTAAAAACTTACCACGGTGTTATAGGTTATTATTTTCTGCCATGAAACCGAACTTTAATTTCGTGTGAAATAAATATCAAATATAGGTTATAATATATGCATTATTATTATATTTTCATTCATCTGAATTCTATTTAAAATTATTGTCAAATAAAGAAACGCCATTAAAATTATAAGATCGCGTTGAAAGTTAAAACAACAGGTGAAGACTTAATAGACAAAAATATTGCTTACAAATTATTAAATAACAGTTAAATAAACACAAATATGATAATAATACGTAATATATTGAAAGTAAAATATTACAATTTCCTATTATTAAATATAAATCTGTGTTTATTACGTTATTTGAAAAAATATTATAATAATTTTAATGCCATAAAATGTATTATATAATTTAAAAAAACGTTATTATAATAATTCAGTAAATTACAATGTTTTTGAGATTATATGACGATATAAATATTTAACTAAAACAATTTTTTTTTATATGAAGTTAATATTTACATTACGAGTTTTTAGTTTCATTATTATTATTATTATTATTATTATTGTAAAAAGGTTTTGATGATAAAAGTATTAACGATTATCTCTCAGTTTTAATTACTTTTTTACGATGATTATAATGTCTATTTTTTTAAATATATAATATATATATATATATGTACAAAATTCAATATTTTATAATTATTAATAATTATTTTTTTAATGTTTTTATAATTTTTTTAATCTTTTTAATATTGTATAATGACATATTCAAATATATTCCTAAAAAAATTTAAGTAATACTTCACGTTATTCGGTAATTCAAAATTTATTTACAATTATTTACAAAACGTTAATCATTTTTTACTCTAAAATATTTAACTTATCTTTCTAATTTTAATTAATTTAAAATATTTAAAATTATATGTTTTCTTCAACTTTCCTATATGTTTATGTTTATATATAATTATTTTTTAATTTAAAATTGTAGCACAAATATTATACAATACACGTCACAAAACCTGAAATATCTATCATACATGAAATGAGCGTATGTTACATATTATGTCATTAAATTTATTTTTAATTTTCTCTACACGTTATTTTTTATTCAAAGTTTTAATCGACGATATAGATCCTTATTAAGGTAAAATTTAAAATCCGATAACATTTTATACTTATAATTAAAAATTTAAATCATCAAATATATATATATATATATACGATTTTATTAATTATTCCAGGAAAAGGTAATAATTTGAAAATATATTTGTTAAAAGATAAACAAATATCAAAATAAATAAATAATCATAAAAAAATAGGAGAATTCAGATACATTAAATTAATTTTTTTTAAGTTATACAATATAAATTTAAAATCAAAAAACTTCCTAAAGATTTTTGAAAAACGATACTATGCGAAGTTCAATTTGTTAACTTGATTTAAAACTTTTAGTGTTTATTTATTAGTGAAAATCGTTTATAAAAATTGCATGGTATTGTTCAAATACCCGATTGTATTAATTTCGTATATTAAATACCCAAAACACTTAACTATTTTTTTAAGAGATCTAAAATTGTTGTAATATTCAAAATATACGACGTAATTTATATATTCTTCGTATTTGTTATTAGAATATATATAATTTTTTTTGTTATATAAAATATGTGAGAACTTTGATGTTAAGTTTCCTTTTCTTGTGCCTAAACAAAGTAGAAAAATCGACAAAGTTTAAAGATAAATTTACATTTTATAAAAGCTTAAACCTAACCAACCTAACCAATGATGTTATGGTAGGGTGTTTAAATCGATACGTAATGTAAAGTGCATGATAAATGTTATGAATTTCCCGGTTGGCCTTAATAAAATGAAATTATGACGATGATATCAGTCATTTGCAAAGTAAACACTTTCTAAAATGGATTTATATATATATATATATATACATATAGATAGATAAATTTATTTTTTGATTGATTGATTGATGGTCGCGTTGAATTTATGAACAATTATGAATTATTTAACGGATATTATCGGGTTTTAATGTTAAAAAAAAATTCTAGTAAAGGCAATACATTTTGTATAAATTTCGATACCTACAAATAGGCACAGTAATTGAAATCGTAAAAATTATTTAAAATAACTGCTAATACATAAGTCACATTTAAATAATAAAAGTAAGAAAAATGTAGTTTTTTTCTGATGATGATTTTCATTGTTTCGTTTAAAACGTATTCTTACGTGTTACTGCAGGATATTAAAGAAAATATAGGAGTATGTGTATTAGGCTCGAATAGACGAAAGGTTAATAATAAATTTGTTTTTCAAAGCATAATAACATTAAAAATTAAAGCATTAATAATTTAAATAAAACACTTACTTAAAAGATTCCGGTAAATATGGATACGGCCGTATAAAAAAAAAAAAAATGAAATTGACTCGAGAATGATACAGAGTTAATGATGAGATGCGTTAAAAGGTTGTATTAAATTTAACAAGATTTATGACGATGATATTAATTTAAAGAAATTCAAGGTTCCTGCTTTATAATTAAAAATGTTCAAAGTATAAATAACAATGTTTGTATCATAATAAAAACAGTTCTTTAAATGGCATAAAAATAAAAACATAATAATACTGAAAACCGATGTAACATGCAAAATTGTAAAACGTCTGCAGTTTACGTTACGAATAGTCACGCAAAACATATTCGTGTACGGCATATACTTACTTCATTTATATAAATTAAAAAAACACGAAATATTAAACTTGATATTATGATCTGTATAACTTATGTCAAAGTGTTATCGAATAAACAATATAATCGTAAATATATATATATACATATATTTTTAATCGTATCTTTCTAAGTCTGCATTTCACTGCTTTTTAAATTTTAAAACGTAAACATAAAAATGAAAACAGCTCGCTGATATCTATACTTTGTTTTATAACGTATTACTTCTTACCTGCACTCATTCAGTATAATATAATATTACGATGACTGTTTTATTCGTTTTTTATTTCAAACATTCAATAAATGTTTCGACTGATGTTTTATTATTACACTTATATAGTTTAATCTATATCGATTCAATATTATTGAATTTCCAATAGCTGCGAGAAGATCCAATTCAGCACATATATTTCAATAGGTACGAGTGTAAATAATTCCCACGCACGTTTGACGTGATATATGTGTATTATACAACAATAACAGTGACAAGTATAGTGTACAATGCTCCATTGTAAATTATGTTATAAATTCAAAGATTAAAAAATAAACGAAAAAGTTCTTATTTTCAATATATTATACACAAATTGAATATTTATTCATGTATAATATCGCATTTTAGAGAGATAAAGAGAGAAAAACAACTGCTTTTATTAATAAATTAACAGCGACCTGCTCGTTACGTGACACATCATACTGTTCAGTGTGAAATATTTATTTTTTATAAAGACATAATTTTTTTTGGCTATAAGTGTACTATTGTAGCTATAGAGATATTGATTTTTTTTAAGAAAAAAAATAACTCATAATATAATAAGGAAAAAATGAAAAAGAGGAAAAAAAATTTATAGTGAAAAGATAATCAAAAATAATTACATTATTTAAACAATCTACTGCTTGATGATTTATTATGGTTTAATATCAAAATATTTATACAAAATCGTGATTTAAAATGTTATTTACTTATATATATATATATATATATATATGCGTTTCCATTTATAAATTGTAGCGTTTATATTAATGTCAACGATATTAATACAACCGTTTTAAAACATAATATTATAATATATTAAGTCGATACAAACACAAATTATATTCGGCGTTCAAAATAAATTACAAATTAAAATTTTTTTCTGTCCGCAATTTCAATATTTTTAAATTAGTGAAAATAATAAAACACTTTCAAGACTTCGAAAGGTGTTGAGCAAAATAAAAGAAATTAAAATATTTTTATGTATTCTTATACGTATTATAATTTGAACAAAAATAAATATATATTTTTTTTTAATGAATTTTTTTTCGCATTAAAATGAAACAACTTACCCCAAAAAAAACGTATTTCAAATTTGTTTAACTTAAAAGTATTCAACCAATGTATACAAGGAACATATGATACAATAATATTAATACTATTAAAATATTTTAATTATATCTATGGAACAAAAATATTTTATGTACCACATAGCTATAATGTCGTTATACAGAATGAAAGAAAAACTAAATATTTAATATTATACTCAGAACAAATGATATTATTTATATGTCATAAACGAGAAAAATTTTCAAAAGAAATATATTTATTTTTTTTTGCATTAAGATATTATTAAACCATATGTGTAAAGAGTGAACAAAAATTTGTATAAATGCTTTTTTACATAAACGGTTTTACATAAATGCCAATATAACACTTCACAAAAAAAATCTATGGCTTTCGAGCACGGATAAATGTTTCATGTTATAGTACATTGGATAAATATACTTTAAAAGACAGTTTTGAATTATTTAGAACAGTTTAGAAAAATTACTATATCTCCCGCCAAATACAAACAGTATCGTTGATTGATCAACAAAAGCTGCACTCGATTTGAAGATATTTCGACGTTTTATATAAAATGTTATCTCATAGAGATATAAATGAACTTTAACATTAATAATAATAATAATAATAATAATAATAATAATAGACCACAAGGTAAAGATCAATTTACCGAAATTATGAACACAAATCGAGTACATATCAGTTTAGCTACATATTAAGTTACGATATAATATTTTAACCAATACAGCAACACATATTTTGTTTTATATTTTCAAGTAAATTATAATTAATGTACATCGTGGTTAAAATAGTGACAGCCAAAGCCAGTATTTTTATGTATTTAAAAATAATTAAATTTACATTCATCTTATGCTAAAAGAAATATCAAAATAAACATTTAAAATATAAATAATTTATTTTAAAAAATGGAATTAAAAATGTTTAAATAAGGTTTATAATGTATATATCATTTATGAGGCTATAAATTAAATTTCGCATCAATAACACTGACTGAATTTATAATTTTATCATTTATTTGTCATTCTACTTACATTTATTATATGAATCCACGAGTTATAAAATTTAAGTAAAAAAAAGTAAGCAGGTGCATAATAAATTTATTTCAATTTCTGAATGATATCCAAAAATATATTAATGACTTTAAAATTTTCATTATTACACGGTATGTTTAAGATTTCAAATAGTTTATTATTTCTGTTAAAATTTGGAAGTAAGTAAAGTGAATATTAAATTCGAAATTTCGTAATAAGTTAAATCTGTTTCGAATAATAAATTACACTTAACTGTGAATTTATTATTTAATATTCAAATAATAATTAATTATTTTCTAACTCTACATTATAGGAGTTGTGTAACTTATATAAAAATGGTATATATATATATATATATATAAATGTAATATACTCGTAATATTTGTACGGACAGTTGAATATTTTTCTTTGTACTTCAATATGAAATATGTAGTATCCCACGAGGAATTACTGATTCAAAGTAGTTGGGTTATATACATTTATTATAATAAAGTATACATTTATATCTTCGTGGACAATCCTTTTCATAGTTAATTTTTTTAATATCAACTTTATTATTACATAAAACATATTCGAATAACAGAATAGACTGTTTTTTTCATTTACACTCTTTACTTCAAATATAATAATTATTTTGAACAAAATCATTAATTATTGTAATGAAAAAGGCCTACTTTTAAATAATGAATACAAACATCGCAAGTTTTTAAAAATAAAATATGTTCGTGATTAGATTAAGCAAATATACTGTTGTAATGAATCATTTTAACTAACAAGCCATTTATAAAGTTTTAGTTTTAAGTATTGAAAAACTGCAATAGTACACTCAGCCTTAATACCTATATAAATTATAACATTCAATGTTGATTAATACATTTCTATTATTAAATTTAATTAATAATTTAATAATTAAATATATTTGTCGGTCGTTGAGGGACTAAACGTGAATATTAAGATAAGATTAACTTTACAACTGATTATATAATATAGTTTATTTCTTTACCTAATTACAAGTGAGCAATACATAACAAATCCAACAGGCATGGAATTAAAAACAAATTTTTGATATTTCACTCTTAATTACATAATGCGGTCTATAATGAAAGACATGGCTTCATTTAACAATTAATTTGAAATAATCGCTGGGATTAAATTTCTAAATGATTCTAATTTTATGTATAACTTAGTGTTATAAATCATTTAAAAACAATTATCTTTACCGTATTTCTTTTAACGTAATTTAAAAGCGCTGAGTGTATATTTTTAATTATATTAAACAAGAATTCAATATACTTATATACAAAAAAATACGATATTTATTTGAACAAAAAAAAAACATTAATATAGATATTTTTAATCTGAAAATAAACACAAAGGAGTACATTAAACATGTTGTGTAATTATAGATAATACTACAATATATCAAATTAATGAACAGTACAATTCATATTTTGTCAAGAATTAATTTTTTTAACATATGTATTTAAATAATTAGCCTACAATCTCTGTTCTTATATTATCATCATTCGTTTGCGATATTTTAATTTTGTTAATTACAAAGTTGAGTGTCTTTGTTTTTTATTATTGTTGACAACAATAGTGAATATATTAATAATAATTAACAACGCGAAATTTATGTCTCAACGTTCGGCCGAACGTGTATTACATGTTATATTATTACATAGATTTTATTATAGCTACCATTTATACGCATTTAATATTTAATGTGTATATACAAAAAAAATATATATATGTATGTGTGTGTGTACGCGAATACACAATAAAGCCAAATAGCATTATGAAAAGTAAAGAAATGTATAGGAATTATATTAAACTTGTTTATTTACTGGTTTCGACGAAGATTCGTCGTCAGATATTGAACGAAAAATAAAAATACAACAACAGAATAAAACAAGAAACAGAACAACATAAAGAAAATTATCGGAATACAAATATATAGATCTTAAAAAAAATAATAAAAGAAACATCGTAAAAATTGTATATATTATGAATTAAAATTTAAAAAAAAACTATGGCGTGTTATTAAAACATTTTTTTTTAATATATTGATATAAAATATTATTTATTTATTTTTAATCCGTTTGTATATATTTAAAATAATTTTATTAGATTATATATTCATATATGTAATTTTTTTATATAAATATATCTTATATACACGTATTAATTGTTAACGAGTATTAATTTATAGTTTTAATTTCTATTTTCATTTCTTTCGCGTATCATTTTGTTTATTAAATTGTTTTGTTTTTACTGTTTTACTAGAACACTGCATACGTTTGATCAATTGGACGTCGGGATCGTGGAGCGAATGATTACTTGCAGTCACACCAGTGACCGGATCAGAAAGTTACCAAAGTCTTTTTGAAACCCCGACAGTCATTAGAAAAGATGCCCTTTCCCTACACTCGCTGCGAAACGAGTTCCCTTGTATTTTTACCCCGGTTACCACGGTGACCGGATGTGTGGCGCGACGGTGGTTGCGGGGAGATCGATAAAAGGGTCGCGGGAAAGCCGATTTTGCGCATCTGCCCCGTGGCTGCCTTTTCATCCACTCATACCGTCGCCGAGCCACAAAGACGTCACATTGCGAGTAAGTTATTATTATTATTATTATTATTATTAATATTATAATTATAATTTTTATTATTATTTAATACTTTGTTTCTTGTATTTCGACACTACCGTGCGTAGGTGTTTAATTGAGAGTTGTTCGCACAGTTTTTTAACCGGACTTATTACCAGTGTTTTTTCGACGAATACGATTTTCTTAAGTAATATTATTGTTGTTATTATATATGATATCGTTATCAGTGTTTAGAATACAGTAAACAATAAACAAAAAGACCTTCGCCGACCATACGCGTTTTCTATCGTAACAATACATTCGTTTATCGACTATGATTACTTATGTAAGTGAATCCATTCTCACCGGTCATATTATGTTTTTTCCGCAAAAATTAACGCCTAACACGCTTGTTATCAACTACTGTACGCAATCGATTACATTATATACAGAAATTTTAAATACGCTTTATATAAATACGCAATTATATTACATTATATCAGTCCCTAAAATATCCAAATTTTCGTACTACACACTTCGTCCCAAAATATTAATTAATTGATTCAAATTATAGCTACTAAAAGGATAAATTGGTGAATTTGAATAACACACTATTAAATTTCGTATTACACACTTCACTTTTCGTACTGCAGACAATTTTAGGGACTGAATTGTATATTAAAAACTGTTGAAAATCTTCATAAATCACCTCCTGTGTTACTATTATATAATATTCAATATTTTGAAAATGATATATCTTTTTATTATTATTATTATTATTTAATAGATTCAGATGGTTTTTAAAATCTGATGATTCTGATCAGTAGTGATGTAGTGCTATTGTATTTATACAGCGAACAGTTAAGGACATCATTATATTTACAACCATTTTGGTAAATTTATAATTTCATATAACGTTAAATTATATTATCGATTAGAATACAATTTTATTTTGGAATATCATACACACTTATTGATTAACAATGATGAATAAAAATATATAGTTATGATTTGCAATTAAAATCCGAACTGTATATTTTAGGTAGAAAATGTAAAAACCTATATACTCTTATACAGTTCGATTTACTATTTATTATTTACTACATATTTTGCAATACGTGTTTTCTTTTATATATATATATATATATAAGTAGCAAAAATAAAATTAATATAATTTCGACGGTTTGAATTTTTATCGTTAAAATACGATGAAAATTATACGATTTTATTATAATGCTACACATATTGTTTATAATATTATAATTTAATTCAAATTCGTATATTATATAATGATGATACTTAATATTTTGTATGATAATATCAAATTACAAATATCACATGTACTGTATTTATTATATAAAATGCAGTGATAACGATATAATTTCAAAAACTTAAAAAGTATTTTATGCATACGTGTGTGTATTTAATTAAAAAATGTTTCATATTATTCACTGTAGATTACATGTTACACGAGTATTTGGTCTAAATTATTATGATAAGGTGGTAATAATAACATATTAGATAATATCTTAGAGAGCGGTATTATTATTTTCAAAATTCGTATTTAAATGTTTTTTTCGCCCATAAATATTAAAAACAATTTAAATGGTACACATATTATATTCAATTTTTTTTAAGTAGTTTTATCAAAAAAAAAAAAATGTTTAATATTAAATGCAATCGAGTAAATTTTCATAACTATACCTTATTAACTTCTATATAATAAACTTGTACTCAAAAGTTTTTAACTAACTATACATACATATATAAGTTTATAATATAACGAAACAAGAATTCTATAGTTCTTTGTTGCTAATACAATATAAAACATAAAATAAATATACGTTATTATATTTCAACAGTTCAACTACGAAAAACATTTAGTGTTTATTTTTCTCATCGGTACCTAGTCCGAAAAATGACGTCATGGCGTACAATATAGTAATCGAAAGCTGTCAATCATTTTTCACCCCGTTGCGAAACACATCGATTGTTTCACCCTCGAGAGCTCATTTTTCAATAGTCATTTCACCCGATAGATATACACCGTTATTGTAGACACACATATACGTATAAATATGTGTAATTTTCGTTTTAAAGCGGAGAAAAAAATGTAGAGTACTCCGAGGAGAAAATACAATTTCAAAACGGTGTTCACTGTCAGAGCGCGATGATAAATAGAGCTTTACGCGTCAACTGTATACATTCAAACACGCCTAAATCAATACATTGTTTAGCATAATGGAATTTACCATTTTCGTAGGAATATTTATCGAATAAAATTGTATGTTTTTCTCTCCTGAACGATTGATTTTTTTCTGTTTTTCAATGTAAATGGATTTTGGACGTTCAAGAAAGAACAAAATGAATATGATTATAATATTATTGTATACGAAGAACGTAGCGTACACCAAAAATAAATCAAAACCTATTTTCAAAAAAATAAATATAATTTTAAAATTTAATTTATCGCGTATAAATGGGGAGGGGGAAAAGTAAAAAATATATACTCGGAATTTCTAGAAAACAACGCCGTCGCCATGAGGATGAAAGCAATCGGAACGGGCCTGTTAAGCCTGGCGTCCGTGGTGACATGCAGCAACAGTATGGACGGTACAGGCCGCGAATGTGGCGATCTCGGTCCGCCGCCGTCCATACTCGACATGCCGCCGCCCCCGATGCCGTCGTTTTTGGCCGCCGTATTCAACGACCAATCGGGTAGCAACGAATCCAATTCACCCAACAACAAGGAACTGCTGATGGAAACCAATGAACTGGAACCGGGCAAACCGTGTAAATCCATGTGCGAAACGGACCAAGGCGTGGGATTCGTCGAGTTACCGCAACAAGGTAATATGACTATACGCGTGTGACACGCACGTACCTTTATCATTTTTTTTTTCCGTTCGTTATTATTATTATTATTATTATTATTCAGACTTGGGTAGTAATCCAAATACAGTGTTCGAAATACTTTTTTCGAAATTAGTTATTAAAGTACAATCATATTTTAAAATAGTACCCACTTAAAAATAACGACTTATCACTCAAATGTAAAAAATAATTATTTCAGACAAAATATGAGTAGTAAATAACAGCAGTAGGTATTTAAAGCGACATTAATAATTATTTTATAAAAAATCTTGCTATATTCGGTATTTGAATACCCATCGTTATTCTGCAAATAATTAACTGTATTTGATTACGATATGTTCATTATAATGTTTATAATTAATTGGTATTATTAATTTACTTACTGGTTATTGTGTTAATTTATAAACGCAAAAATTGAAAAACAATAAATATTAAAACCTCCAAATACGTATTAATTATATTCGATTAAATAATAATATAATTATTATTATATTTGATATTTGTATTTCACTGAATACTAGTAAAAAAATAAACAAAAATGTTCTAATAGTATTTGGAATACTTTTTGTGAAGTATTCCAAATACTTAGAGAATATTATTGTCATGGAGTTTTCGAATATATATATTTTTTTTTTAAGAAAAAGTTCGGAATACTTTTAAAAATTGCTCTTTACTCAAGTCTGTTATTATTGAAATGGAATTTTTTATTTTATTTTGAAATCCTATTGTACGGTACGAAGGCTCATTGTCACGTAAATACGCGGCATAAAATTGTAATATTGTAAAAATAGGTAATGTTGAATGTAAAATATTAAAAACACAATACTTTTATAATCAAACATAAATGTTTCATTCTCAGTTAAGTTAAATAAATATTAAAAAAAAAAATGTGTATTTTAAGGTCCTATTATCGAGACGTATTCCTGGTGGATGCTGTTGTCCACGTGTTTGCTGGGCATAATGCTTATCGGCACCATCGTACTAGTGGTCATAGTCCGTATGAAAGAGTGAGTGCAAATCAATATTTTCATCAAGGCTTGATCAAGGCAGTAGAAAAAGTGTACATACATAGAATATATACCATAAAAAAATCAAAATAAAAGATATTAGTTAATTAAAAATATAATATCAATTACAAATTCCTGAAGATACTTCATCGTTTCGTATTTTATTATTCGTAAACACCACACAAATATATTACATAAATCGTTTTTATGAATAAAAAATAGAATATAGCAATGAAAGTAATATAAATTACGTTAATTTTAGATTCTAATTGGCGCGAGGAATGTATTGGTTTTACAATGATAAGATTTTTTTTCTCTAATGCCTCTACCCAAAAATTCTACTAGATGCTCTGATCGTTACAGTCATACCTTGTTTCTGGTACCAGATTGCATCTAATTAATACTTTAGAAATGTCAGTTTTTGATTTTATCAAAGGCGCCTAAAAATATAACTAAAAAACTATCGAAAAATTACGTTTACCCAAGTAATTCACTTAAGCGACATTCATCACAACACCCCGCGGCTCACTACCTATTTCCTAGTAACTTTTTTGATTTTTGTTCACACCAAAAACATAACTATTTCTTTCTCTCTTTCTCTCTCCCGATATTTACACACGTATATCAAAAAGATACAGCACGATAAACGCGGTATACAAAAAACTTAAATACGTGCAAATGCTGTCCAACTCTGTATACGATAATAATCCGAAGTGGTTTATGATGGGGGGAGGTGGGGTGTGGATTTTTCTTTAATTATTTTTTTTCCTCTTATTTTTCTCGTCCGCAGCAAGAAACGTTGGAATAAGTCGAACTTCAGCCCGGAGCCGAAAAAGAGTCCACCTCTGTACGACACAATCGATATATCGCCTCCAAAAACGTTCTGGGCGACCCTATCGCCCACGGGCAACATCGATACGACGACTACGACCAGACGACCGGTACACCATCATCCGCAGACCATAGCCAATCCGAATTTTGAGAACGGCGCGTACTACCCCTACGAACAACAACACGAGTACCAGCAGATCACGACCATACGCCGCACCATACCCGAGTACCAGACCATCAGACCGCACGTGTCGTCGCCCACGCGCATCGAACATCCGAACATGCCGCCATTAAACCTGTACAGGTCGATACGTCGCATTTCGGATTTGGAATCGCCGTAGACGACGGTCACACGCCTCCCCTCATCAAAAAAAAAATCTATCGCCAACGTGTCGTCTTTCTTTATCCCAACCAAATCGCGATCGGTTCAGTTTTGTGCGGACTCTAATAACCCCCCCCCCCCGGTAAAACGTGGACGATACGTATATAAAAACGGTATTAATTTCTTCCAAAGTGAACCGAGAAAATTTTTTTTTTTTTTTTTGGTCGTGTCCGGCCCTTTAAATATAATATTACGTATTTCGAAGTCAGGAAAAATAAATTAACGTTTTTCGTGTGTTGTGTTCTGATAACTTCCGAAGTCGTTTTTATGCCACATTCTGTATTTTTAAGAAAAAAATAAATAATATTCCTAAAAACGATGCTCTCCTCGTACCGCCGCCTTCGTTTGTTATTTCGTATTATTTTTAGTCACATTATGTAGGCGAGTACGTTGAACGTTGTGTATATTGTCGAACACACAGCGTGTAAGTAAATTTAACGTCTCCCCACCTTCCCAAAAAAAAACTCCAACGGCTTTTATTATTATTTTTTTATGTTTACAACGAACTCAATCGTTCGTAATAATCGTACGACGCGCATTAGTTGAGAAGCACATTGCTGGAAATAAATCTGAATACTTCTGCGTGTGTGTATACGTATGTATGTATCGTGCTCAGTAAATATCGAATAGGTACGATGTGGATTTTTATTTATTATTATTTTTTTTTACGACAAACCTGCATCGTTACCATCGGACGAGGGTGGAGGAAAATGTGTGTACAAACACACACTGAACAAAATTCATGATTTCAACAAAACAAAAATAACGTGTTTTTCGAGCGTATATTTTAGTGGATTTCTCAAAAGCCACCGGTAAAAAAATATCTGTTCGTTTACAATAAAAATATCGGCGTACGCAAAGTTGATGTTTTAAAGTTAGAGAACTATAAACAGGGGAGATGTTATTTATCGTATGTTAGTATAGGTATTTTTAGTGATTTATCTTTTCACAAAAATTTTACCAACGACTGAAATATATATTTCTTTTTTATGTATACTTATATCTTTATAATCTCTCGTCAATCCTTTACGGTAAAATATTAAAATATACGCTTTTATATCGGTTTTCGCCAAATCCGTTTTAAATGTTTTATTTAAAAACGCCACGAGCAATGTGTTTGCGTTTGTTTTCTGTTTCTTCTTACCGATTGTATTCTTTCGTTATATGTATATTGTTTTTGTTATTATACGTTTTATTCGTTTGTTTATTTTTTTCTTTTTTTTTTCGTAAATATATTATTATCGAGCGTACGCAAGTATAAACTCGGTATACTTAAAAAAAATTATATATATATATATAAATACTATGAGTTTTGTACGCATACAAATATGCATTTATATGTAGATATAAACGCCAATAAAACGCATCAATACTTAGAATTCATGTTTATATTGGCCTTAAAATTTTGAAACATCACGTACGTGATGACACTGTGACGGTAAATAAATAATAATCCGCCACCATCGCAATCTAAACTAGATCGCTGCGTAAATCAAATGTTCCCAAACTGTGGGTCGCGAAAAATTTTCACACGAAAATCACAAGATGAAAAAGAATATTATTCTCGTATTTATTAAATCTATTTAAAAGTCTCAACGACGCGTTTCAATCATTTTCGATATTTAACAGAATAATGTCTATTCGAAATACCACATATATAATTTCTGCTATATATTCAACTATCCAATTTTTCGTAATATCTCGTGAAATCGGCTTTTCGGTCATTTTTTTACCTTCACGGTTTACACCAAATAAATCGTACCTTATACAATATTATTTTATGTAATAATATATTGAAATAATTATCCGTATTTCATAAAAAAAATTAATTTGAGACGCCTAAATTAAAAAATTTTTGAAATTAAATCGTACCTATAAAAAGTTTGACAACCTCTGGCGTAAGCACTAAAAAAAAAAAAAATCCAATTGGTGCTCTATTATACTCCGAACGCGTATCGTACGATACGAGTTTTTTTTTTGTATTTATTTATATCCATCCCACTGACGAGAAATCGTCGTCGTAGGTCCTCCTACTACTGCGTGCTACAAAAAAAAAAAAGAAAAACCTAACATTTTATTACACGCGTTTACCGAAATCGAATGCGAAACCGTCAATTTGGTAACTGCACCGTGTCACGGACAAATTGGCAAGGGTTTCATCCCATCACAAAGGGCGCCAACGTTTATAAATAGACACTATCCTACGACAGACACTACTACTATTATACGGTAAATTTTGCCGTACGCTTTCTATACCGTTGCAGTAGTCGCGTCTACTGACGTCCGAGCGGCCGATATTAGAATAATAATAATAATAATATGAACGCGCGTCGTCGCCGTTTCGATTATTCGCTTGGAACGGACTCGCGGTGACGTTATCAATTACCGGCTCTATACCGGACCAATAATTAAGTTAATAATCCAATCGTCGCCATGAATATTTTGTTCCGGAAGAACTTCCAGGCCGAAGGTTCGTCGAAAGAACGGAGCTATTCCAGCGGCCTGGGCCGAAGGACGACCAGTGGTAATACCAATGCGCTGGGCACGGTGCGCAGGACGAGGGAATCCAGGTTAGCAGCTGTTGACCGTAATAGATGAGGATTAGTTTTTAGTTGTGTCGAACCCCTCGACCGGCGTTACAACACGCGCACATTCTATTAACACGCACATCTGTCTGTTCGGGGTGTCGCGCGACTTGTCGATTGAACAGGGGCTTATTACTATATTGTATTCTGCGCAGATACGGGGATTGGTTTATTGCCGCGTGAGAAGATCTTGTCGAAATTAAACGTGAAATAATAATATATTGATATATTATAATAAATTCCGTAATAATTTTTCCTGGTTTTTTTCCTCGTTCTCATTTTTATTCAATTGCGTACGAATAACAATTGTCCGATTTGATCCGTCGAATATAATAAAACGTATATAGATAATTTTTTTCATATAAAACAATCTTTTTTTTCGGGAAATTATTATAGATTTATATCGATAAAATATTATACGGAATTTGATTATTCTTTGTACAAAAATGAAAAAAACATACGTTGTTTTAACTTTAATAATGTTGGATATATTTTTTTAAACTCATAGTCATTATAAAATTCCGATAGTTTCAAAAAACCGTTTTCGCGACCACTTTCAAAGAACATTACAATATATCCTACACTCTTTGTATTATATTGGGGTTTATATATATACGTATATACCGCTATTTGAGTTGCTTTCATATGATAAATAGTTGCTAATTTAATTCGTTTTCTATCTGTATATAGTTTACAGTTTATTCTCGCAATTGCTTCGAACGCAAACGACTGCAAAGATTAAAAAATAATACGATATTTGCCGGAAAGAATTCAATCCTTATTAATGCGGATATATACTTCGACAATGTATTTTAAAGAATTATATGGTCGTCGGAAACCGTAGTAAATTTGACCGTTAAAGATTTAATTTTTTAAAATTTCAATCCAAACATTTCCGATTCAATGTGTTAAAAATGTTTTAAATCGTGCATAAGATAAATAAAAAAAAATTGTACATCAAAACAAAAGCGTTTTTCCATCAAATATATATTTTAAATATTTATTGCACTTATTAGATTCTTTCCGAGCAAAATGGCTTGAAATAAATATTATAAGTTAACTCAATTATTAATAATAATTTTTTTTTTATAACTATTAATTTTTAATAATTATTATTGTTTCGTATTTTGTTAATGGATTATCACTTAAATTCGAGTTAATTATTAATCGCTCGTTTTTGCGTATATATTACAACAATATACATAATGTTAAGACATATTATTTATTTATCATAACATTGGCTCGAATCTGATTCTATCCACAATGCATAATATATACAATCAATATATTCAAAAGTATAGGTGTATATATTTTTTTATTAAAAACTAACATATTTCTTAAAAGAAAAAAAAAACAAAACAGAAATTATATGTTTAAACAATATATTATATCGTATGCTTATAAATATTAATCGATACGTACGAGTATATGCGGAATCCGGACACGTATATCCCAACCGTCCATGTCCAAGCTGATGTTGTGACGAATACAGGTGTTCGATGATGATCGACCCGGATCATACTTGCCCGTTTAGGACCCACATACTCCTGGGTCATGCGAATTTCCCGCAGGAGTTCGAGGATTTTGTCGGACCGCCGCTATTGGCGCAGCCGAAACCCACGTCGGCCGTGCCGCTCATACGGTGGATCCGCAGGAAACACTCGACGGGAAAGGCCGAGACCATTATCACGAACACGCCGCACTTTATCAACAACAGCGCCAGCACCGGGACCAGTAGTGGTTGCGGTGGTACTAGTGGTGGTGCAGCGAACGCGGCCGGCAGCGTCAACACCGCCAATCCGGCTGACAAGGTTCGAACGAGACGTAATCATTTCGTTCTATTCACGCGTGTTGTCAAGTGGCGTAGCCTACAGGGAAGGTTTTAAAGGTTCAACCTCCTCTCCCTTTGATTTATATTACATGATAATAATACAAATAGGGGGAAAAAAGCAATATTTATATAAAATATAAGCGAAAATATGTGAAAATTAAGAATTAATATGAAAATTTTTTTTGAAATTGGCAAAACGCGCGTTTTAAATTTTCCTTTTTTTTTCAAACTCGTCTTTGTACATAAAGGATTTCTAGTTTGGTTTGTTATAAATTGAAAGCGTATTCATTATTTTTCGTCTTGTCAGATTGCATTTTTCAAACGGGTAGGGGAATGAAATATTTATTCAATATTCAAGTCACGGTGGGCTTCACCTCCTCCACTCAATCATTATGTTATTTAATATTGTAAATAATTAATTTATTCAAAATGATCGTAAAACATTTATTTCATAACTATCCCCATCGTTTCAACTAATTTCTAGCTACATCACTGCCTAGATGGTTCGTACATGGTTACGAACGTGGAAGTCCACGAAGTGGCTGTGAGTTTTCTTAACACGAAAATAACATTTTTTTTTTTTTAATTAATTCAAATATCTCGATGAAGCAAGGCAGAAATCGTTGTATAATGTACATTTTTATTGTGCATTTTATTAAATATGTATTTATATTTTCGTAATCAAAACAAAATCATTAAACCGATTGGACATCTAAAGACGATATGCGTATATTGCTCTGTCCCATACAATCCTAGATTTCAACAAGATAATGTAATCGAAACAACAGCAATTGTTACACTGGAACTTAAATAAACTAAAAACCTAAAACATTACTCGTATGTATTCTAAATGTGATTATTCACAACAATGTATTAACCAAATCTTAGTATTATCATTAAATTTTTAAGTTCGATATTTCATAAAACAATATTTTAATCGTGTTACAGTTTTTAAATATAAACGAACTATATTGTTCGTATAAATTGTTGAAATTTTTTTTCTCTTTATAACATACCTATTTATTGTTTAAATAAATAAGAAATCGTCAGTTAGATGCAAGCTTACGCAATTCTGTGTTACTAAATTACATCTCATTGTAATTTATTTAATTCGAATATTTTATTATAAAACTCAAATCTGTTGACACTTTGTAAATATTTAAAAAAAAAGTTCATTTAATTGATACTCTTTTTTATATAAACACTGACATCTAACATCGTATAATTTATTTTCGCTATTTGGCCGTATGTAATTTGACGTAATTTAAATATATATATAATAAGACACATTTTGTCCAAGACACATTTTTTCAATATTACAACAATTGAAATAAACGTTAAAAAGTGATTCATTTTTATTTTAAAATTTTAAAATAAGGATTTCAATAAACGATTTGACTTAAAGAAAAGAAAATTGATCTTAATATTCAGAAAATATTATATTAATTTATAAACTTTAATTATTTTAATGAAATAATTACATTTACAATACGAATATTAATAACCGAATCTCTCTATATATAGTTGCATCAATCTGTAGATTAGTTTGCAACAATCTATCACTCATCTCTTCCGTCCGATTTTGTTTTTCATTTTCATAGACATGACGCACCTTTCGTCTTTTATTATTTTTTTATATATTCAAAAAATGGAATTCCTCTATAGTTCTTCCCTTCACTTTCCTTTCTATAATCATTTTTAATAATATTTCGTTTTGTTTTTTAACTAAAATTTTACACAATAGCCTTCTTTTTTATATTTTCTCCAGTATTTCAATATTATTCCTCCAGCTTATCTTTAACATCCTTCTGTAACACCATATTTCAAACGCTTTCAACCTTTTACATTATACAGACATACGTTTTTAGCAAATTCTTTCTAATTTTTGAACAAATGCTTTTTAATATAAATAGAGGTTTTCTTTTAATTATTATTGAAGGTTGTTTTAGCTTAACAAATAAGTTTTATTATTTTTCTCCTATTTCTTCCATCATTGTTGATTACACTGATGTATGTAAATTAATCAACGACAATAAATATCTACTACTAATAAAATGGTGTATATTCATATTGTTATATGCGGAAAATAACATACCGAATTATATAATACATTTTTTAACAATACACAAAATCAATGGGCTAAATATAAGTAGTAAAAAATATTAAATTAATTCCCCTCTCCATATTTCACGGAGACTAATAAAATGATTTCAGTTTTATAGATAATTGTGTTAACTTTTCATAAAAAAAACCACATTGTAAGAACATAACATTTAGGATACATTCGTTGATTCGATTAACAAAATGAAAAAACTTTAACGTTATACTCGTATTTTTATATTTCTCGCTCGACTAACGCGCGTTCGTAATATAAAAGAACGCATTGTGCAGTCACAGTTTCGACTAGAGTTTCAATCAAATAAACGAAATACACGAATACTCTATATTTTCAAACTTTATAGATCGTAATTTCGTGCGCTTTCTACTTTAAGCATAATCATATCAAAATGAATGCGCGTTCGTTTTGTAATTATTATTCTATTCACTGCAAAAAAGAGCTGAATGACAACTAATAATAAACATAACTATTCAGAATTGCAGAGGTCGCCATGGTTCTTATTCCACACCGAATATTCCTACTGGTACAAACGGTCTCAGTACGCTTCACGTCAGAAAAGTCGATTCGGCAAGCATCGCGAATTTGGACAAAGATTGTTTTATCATACCGATCGCCTATTTGGACCGATTTCTACCCGATGGAGTAAACGTACGTGTTTTTTTTTTTATTATTATTCAAACGAATCGACAGTATTGTGTTTTAATATTTTGATATTATCACAACTAGTATTTATTATTTATGTGTATATTTAGCTTCCAACGTCTCCGACTCTTAACAAAACTCATGCTCTAAATATGGTCGAAGTAGACGACCCGAAAACTTGCCTCATGTTTCACATGATGACCACGTTGGAACCAATCGATCCTGTTTTGGAATCACCTCTGTCGGACCCAATGGCCAGACAAACTGCAGCTGCGTGTTCGTTACTGACAGAAATAGCAGCGACTAAAGTAGCTTCAGAGGGAATGTTGTTGGCAAATTTAGAAAAAGACGGTAAAATGTGTTTATATTTACTAAAAATACTAGTGATTTTAAAATCCTATGCATATATAATTAGTAACGATTATCAGGCCACCACATGTGTTTCTATAATCCCAATTTATAGACAGCGTAATTCTTTTGAAAAGTATATCATTTTTTTTCGTAAAACATTTTCCAAGTTTAAATATAAAAACATTCGTTAAATTTACGTATAAAAAAATTCATTGTATTTTTTTTATGAAAACATAAAACTATCGAAAATATCGGTTATACCTACACCTTTTTATTATTCATCATATATTCCATTACTTTTTGTGTAGCTACACAATTTTTAATATGTAAAACTTTGCTTAAAGCTATTATCATTTTATTGTTAGGAGGTATCTAGTTAATATTTTTAACGATTTGATTTTTATTTATAATAATTTTACTACTAAAACGCGAGTTTACGTATAACGAAATAAAGAAGAATTATGTGTTTAGCAGACATAGAAATATAAAACACGTTGGAAAATATAATTTTTCTTTTTTTTTATGTATTTAAGTAGTATTCTATATAAAAGCATAATATTAGAGCTTGTTTGCTCCACTCCTCATCAAAGGTATTTTACGTTGCGCAGCTGTTTTTCCATTCATTACGTACTACGTATTGAATAAATCGTCAGTCATCAATCCTCGAGAAGTGGCCGTAAACGTTCGAAATACGACTTTGAAAAGATTCGATCCTCGGGCCATCAAGCACACCACTGACCACACGTTCGATCTGTTCACCGAAGTAGCGAACATCGTGTGCCCGCCAATGAGTCAATCGAAGAGACCAAGAGGATCACACACCGCCTATATTATATCCGTGTATAAAGTGTTTGACGGCGATGACAGTGAAAAGTTTGAAAAACATTGGCTTTACTGGACAGGTCAATTTTATAAAATATTGATTATCAAATACATTCTATGCCACGATTCTTGCCACGGTGTCTTACCATCTTTTGTACGATATTTTCACATTTCATATACTTTCCACGACACTTTTAACGAGAGGACCCCGTCTGTTCGCCAACCATTTTAGCTACTTGCTGATTAGGAAATTGAATATTCAATTGCTTTTTTTTCGAACGTAATTTATATAGACCGGCCTACATATAATAACTTTAATATTTTCCTTTAAAACCCCGATATTCGTACTTCGTTTTTCTATGTGCCTTTCATATCTCATAAGCTAGTATAAGACGCAAGTAAGTCCTGTGCAATATATTAGGTAGAAACTATCTTCTGTTCGTCTAGATAGCACGTTTTAAGAAGATCTTTTATTGACCCTTTTTTTACATATATTATTATAATTTCTCATTTAAGTCGACTTTCCGCTATTTAAAATTCTCTACCGGTTCTAAAGAATATTCATTCACAATCGAAGATCGCTTTTCTTGGTACATCATCGCATGCATTGCATTTTAGCTTTGTCACTTGTTAACTCGATGTATCCATTACACTAATCAACTCGGAAAACATTTAATGTATTTTTTAATCGACACGTAATTCCAGGTGCCCGTATGATCTACAATTACTTACCAAAATCGGCCGGTCTAAGAAGGATTACTTTACACAAGTCGCAGTCGAACGGCGATAAACAGTACGTGTTGATGTGCGAATGCGCGAATCTTTTGCAAGACTTCACGTCCGTTGCAAAACTGCTTCCGGCGCTTAAAGCTAGACTGTGCGGTTGCACGGGAGTCTATCGGTCTATATTCATTATTTGAAAATACAATACTACCTATTACGATTTTTTTTAAACCTATATCTTGTACTTATACGTACAACGAGGTAAACGCGACAAATTGTAAATAAAACATAATGGATAATTTCGTATATATTCCAAATTTCTACACGAAAATGTAAACCATATTCAATAATGATATATTACATTGACGTAAGATCAAATTAAATATTGTAATAATTATTAAAATAATACAATCAACGTTATTATGTATTTAACTAAACAGACGAACCTATATAATTTGTGCATGAAACCGAACATATTATTGTAAATAAATAAAAATAAGAAGCATTCGTTTATATCAATGAAATGATACGTATACTTAACAGTTAAAATACAATATATATTATAATAATATATGTATTTATAAATAAATAATTACGATATGAAAGCTCGCACGCTTTATAAACCAGCTAAACGCATCGATACGATCGTAACATACCGTCTATATACATCTTATACAAAAATTAACGGTGATAAAATTATTTGAATCTCGTTATGCATATAACATTTTCCAGAAGTTAAATCAAAATGGAATTTTCATAACTACCTACAAATTGATTAAAAAATATATATATTCTATAAATACTTACGAAAAAAATGTTCATTTGCATTGAAAATCGGGTGTGGATTACTTGGACGAAAGTTTAAAAACATTATTTGAAACAAAATATTTTATTCAAAAACTAATTTTGAGTGAAACTCGGTTTATTATAGTTTTAAAAAATATTTTATGAGAAAATTCAAATGGATAATGAATTTTTATTTTCATTATAATTTTTGATTCTACTATCCGAAATTACAAATTTAATAATAAAAACATCTAAATCGTTGTACAACTCAGAAAATACTCTATGAGTAAAAAAATTAAAATATGTACTTAAAAGTGCGTACATTTTTTCAACCCTATATTATACTACTAGTTATTGAAATATATTGATAAAAAAAAGTATTGGTATATTAATATGTGTACATTATTTGTTTATTATTATATTTAAGAAAACAGAAATGGTTTGTTGGTGGAGGTTTGAAATGAATGTTGGCACATAAGTCTCACACTGACGACTACTATCAGACGAATACCCGAACGTTGACGTTCCCTGCGTGCGCAATGGACGCAAGTAGGTCGGTTTTCAAGGGATATTTTAGCTGTTGGCAATGATCAAGTCCTTGTGTGTAAGACTTAATGGTTACATTCAATTAAAAATGAGAAAATATCTTTAAAGAAAAAACACTTTAGATTTTGTAAGAGAGGTTTATTTAATAGACTATTAAATATGATTCCTCGCTGTACCGAAAATTGACCAAGTCTGCCCGGGTGGGTCCAATGTCGAGGCACAATGAGAGAGAAACGACAAGTGAAAATGTTAGTGGTCCTAATGGCCTTTTATATGGTCGGGACCCAATTATTTTTGGTAATTAAATATATCTCATAACCATATATGGTCATGGAAAATGAGTAAGTGCAAAAATAAATAATTAATATTATCTGAAGAATTGCGGATGAACATATATGGTCATGAAAAATATGTACAATGCGAAAATAGATAGTTAATAATATACAAACAATATATGATAATGAAAAGATATGTACAGTACAAAAATAAATAATTAACAATATATACTCGTAAATAATTTAATGATAACCATATATATGGTCGTGAAAACTACGATACAGCAAAATAATTGATTACATATTTACAATAATATACAGTTTATATTTAATAATTTAATATTTTTCGATTTATGTTTATATACAAAACATTATTATTAATCTGATATTAAATTTAAAAGTATTAAACATTTCAAATTTTACAAATTTGTATATAAAAAACAAGAAACTTTCGAAATTTAAAAATCAAATCCAAATAGAATCGATATTTGTTAAACATTTTTTCACGTCTTTGTAATATTAGAATAAATAAATTGCGAAAACAAAATTTTTTAATAATAATTCATTTGCCATAAATTAATCAGTTTTTATAGGCGTCTTGATCAGAAAATAAAAAAATGAACTAATTATATATACATTTATTAATTATACATTAATTAACTATACATTTTTTAATGAAAGGTTGGATGAAATATTACAATTGTTCTTATTATTCTACCTCATAAATATTATATACTTTTAAAAAATGAAAAAGATTAAAAGCATATGCGTGCAAAATTGATTTGTATATTTTATATATATATATACAAGCATAGGCGGATCTATGGGGTGTGCCGGTTGTGCCAAGGCACACCCTAATGTAAAAAAAATTAATTAATTTCTATTTAAATATTATACAATAGGTTATAGTATTGGTTAGTAAACAAGTGTTGGATACTTAAAATATTTTAACTGTAGTGTATTTTATAGAAGAAAATTATAAGCCAAAAAAAAAATGCATAAAGCGGGTAAATTTGTTTACAGCCATCCCTCTATATTATACAAAAATAACTACAAAAAAAGGCCGGGCACACTCAAATGTAAAACTCTGGATCCGCCTATGTATACATGTATATATATATGCATAAAAAAAATACACATACATATATACATATATTTTTCCCTTCTTGAAAATTATATGATATAACGTAAAAATTTTTTTTTCATTATTTGAAAATGTTAACCGATTCCTAAAAATAAGAAATTTATTTTCTTATACATGTATACTTACTCAAATTATGAATAAAATACCCGAAGGAAATGATGGATTTATAATGTGTAACAGCAGATGTAAAGATTATAGTTTAAAAAAAAGGGATAGTAAGAATAATAATACATGGGTGTTAGAGTCAAAAATCGACCCTCACGTCTTGTTTTCCTCGGTGATTAATGAAGTCATAAATAGCGGTTTCTCTAATTCTTTCACGTGTGGTATAAGAGTAGATACTAGAACAACAGTGATATTCTTACTACAACGTTATAAATGATTTATGTTACGACTTAGTGTAAACAGGGTAAGCGCAATAAATTCGTTAAAATATGTCATCGAGAAAGTAAGAAAACGTCTATTTGTCAAGGATCAAGAAGAAACACGTTTTTGTGTATCGCTAAGCGGAAGAGAAGTGAATTTAGAATTAGCCCATAACTGATATTATATTTAAATTTGTTAAATCGCACTGTTTGATCAATATATCAATTTGAATACTTTAACATAAGTATTTCGTATCATATTTTTGTTACCCGTATATATGTATATATAACCTAACCTAAGAATTTAAAACTTATTTATTTTGAAAATGAGGTAAGACATTATTTGGCCAAATCACATTATTGCTATTGTAAAATATCAACGTTCTCTTGATCATATCCAGCTCTTCGGTTATTGTAGTTAACTTAAATTTTAACAACACGTTCTCTTTTTCTAAAAAAAACAACTTCAACGCCATCTGAAAATAATGTGATATAACATATTGAATATTATACAGATTCTTACGTTAGGTTAGGTCTTTGATAACGTGGTTAATATATTAAGTTCGTGGGTTCATTAAACATTTACTTATAAATACATTTACATATACAACTATAAATGGCCGGTGCCTGCCTATATTTCAAGTAGCCTATGTTGCGTATTGTTATGTAATTATGTACACGAATATTGAAATTGTGTGTAGTATAATAATTATACGACCGTATTTATAATACACAATGACTTCGTATATAATAAACTTTAAAAAATTGGTAAAATTTACAATAAACATAGAAATTTATATATATTATGTGCACATTTTTTTTCACGATAACCTCAAAGAAAATAATAATCGTAGGTTTAAGTACATATTTATATATATATATATATATATATTTTTTTTTTTTTAATAAATTCTAATTTAATTCATATAAGACGCACGTTAATAAATTATAATAATTGGTTGAACTACGCACGAATATAACAAATGTATTTTTCAAAAAAATCATTATTTTTTCCTTAAAATATTACTCGTTCAATTAATTTACGAAATTTATTACACATTTAAATTTAACGATTTTACGTAACATAAACATCACTACTATTTTATAGTTTTTTTAGAAGTGTGTATGACTTAGAAACCTCTCCTCACCTTCATCCTTTAACCGTCCCATCCTTTCTCTTCCTATCATACCTCTCATTTCTCTTAACTTATCATACTTTATCCACCCCACCATACTTAATCTTCATATCATATTCTTCCCATATCATATTATGAAAAGAATTAAAAATATAAATCGAATGTAAAACACTATTACTTCGTTATCTCTTTGACGTTTGGCCTCTCTAGACTTTTTCGCTGCCATATTGTTGCGCTTCCTTTTTTCGTAATATTTAGCGTCCTTCTTCTCGCGCGGAGTGTCCGTTTTCAAACGCCGTTGCCGTTTCTGTTGCACATCGTACACTTTACACTTACACTCGATTTTATTCCATTTATCATTTTCTAATAGATAAAAAAAAATTCTAATTTTACTAAACTATATTCAAACCTTATATCTAAGATGAAAACGTATGTGTACCGTAGTAGTTATCGATCACGCAGGATGGAAGATTTGAACTAGAGTTCTTTTGGCCAAAAATCGATGAATCCATTCAGTTGTACGTCCTCTTAATTTTCGTTTTATTGAATATATAGGATGCCGTTTTCCGCTGCCAAACTAACAATAACAATTATCACTATAAAAAGTTATTTTTACATTTTTATACTACTATAAACCTATAATAATTTAACACGCTACATTATACGTAAACTATATTAGATTATTGAGTAATAAAAATAATAATATATAAAAATAATTACTGTACAATTTTTGAACGATTTCAACTTGAATTCATACATTTTATATCATATAATTCACATGATGTATTATTACATATACAAATTAGTAAACTCTTATACGTTTACATTATATTTTTATTATATATATATATAACGTTAAAAAATATTTTAGTGTATATATGTCCACTGTATTAATAAAATGTTTTCACGTTTTGATTTTTATTTTTAAACCGATATTTAATTTTGCCGCAGTGTGTTATAATTATTAGAATAGGTATTACTCATATTTAAATACTTATAGTTGTGTAATGTTTTCGACATAATTTAATTTTTTTAATTTTAGTAATATTAATAATCACGCTTATTATAATGCAAAAAAAAATGTTTTTATTATATAATTCTAAATTCAAAACGATAATTAAACGATAATTTTCGATTTTCACTTACTTGCGAGCGATCAACCCTGAACGATTACGACTTAATAGTAATAATAATATTATTAATTACTTAATACCATTATATAATGTAATATACGATAGAATGTGTTGATTTTAGATAAAAGCAAAGCAATAATATTGACAAAATGACGCGACGGCCGCCACAGTGAATCGTCTGCTGCAGGAAGCAATGCGCGTATAGTACTATAGTCTGTGTCAATTTGTACTCGTATATCATTTTATTACTATTATTATTATTATTATCATTTAAATTACATATACAATATTTTAACGTTGTTTTCACGACTAGAGTATGAAATCGAAATTAACATCTACAAATATATTATTGTCTCGTTTATAACATTAACCCTGTTTATATATTTTATTATGTATACGTCCTATTATAATATTATGTTGCACATATTATTATTATTATTATTATTATACATCGCATATACTAGTTGCACGCGATTATCAATTGTGAAACCAAATCACACAATATAATCATTTGTAACTCGGGTGTAAATTATTTTGACTGACTATATACATTCATATATAGTTATACATATTGTAATTTACCGTACCTGCAGCCATATACTGTTTTCATATTTTGTGTTTTAAACAAAACGACTGTTTTATTCGTCGACGCAAAAAAAAACGTTTTATCAATGTGACATCGAAAAAATAACACGAAATTTAATAATTATATACCATCCCCCGTTATTAATATAAGTTTTATATTATTCGTGAATCACATAATGCCCACCAAACGAGAATTCTAACGATTTTGATTTGTATTAACACGCTCAGTCATTTTTTTTCTTTCTTTTTTTTTTACATACATATCAATACTATTGATGCATACTATGTATGCTGCAGCTGTCTAAAATTATATTCTACAAATGAAATTACAATTTTTTTCATGATACTTATGAATAATAAGTATAGCCTAATAGTTATTAGGAAATAAGATGGAAATCAATCTACTAATTGATATTGTTTACTGTATAGACGATGGTGGCAACAATACAAAAAAAAACTTGAAAAAGTATTAAAAACTATTAAATAACTATGTGTATAAATATATTGTAACGCACCTCTTCCGTTTAGAAAGGGTGGCATTTATACCTATTCCTATTCAGTTAAGGAGCAGTTTATTTCCTATACTATACTAACAGGTCTTTCGAACCGGGTCGTTAGAACGATACGAATAAAATTTTCTAAATTATATTTAACAGGTCCTAAAAACTATGACCTACGTCTGTCTCCCTACATGGTAGCAGGACACAATCTTGATAACGAAATAGTTTATTTAAACAAAATATTATATAACTACACTTTCATCTGATTAGTCCGACGTTGATGGGTTTCATGCACAGGTGAAGCGGAGCACGAATGTCCCAACGGTTGATTAAAATGTAATTGATATAACGGAATTATATATGTGGTTTTTCACTTTGTAGTTACACATTTAAAATAATATGCAAACATTATGATAAAGGTTATTTAATAAGAGATCAGATGTTTCTGCTAGCTCTATCAGACTCGAACTCTCTTGACCGGCCCGAAATGTATATATTCTAAAGCGTATAACCTCGTATTCACTTTACTGTGCTTTGTCTACTAAGGTAAAAATTTGATTTTGAAAACTTTTTTTATTATCCCCCCTTGAAAAGTCCTAACTACCCCACTGTCATAATACATAGGTATTACTTTTAACGGAAAACCTCGCAGACGACTCATATGGTATTTAATTAGCTAATTTATTTATCCTATGGTTTGTATACAACACTAACAATGCAGAATATAATAAATATGGTAAAATACAATTTAAAAAAATATTATATGTATATAAAATAAATTACATTTAGATAAACATAATAAATAAAATAAAAAATAGAAATATAATTTTCAGTACGTTATGTTTTGTTTACTTTAGATTGTAGTTACACATTAAGTTAAATTCTGACGTCCAGATTGGTTAATTAATCAACCAATTTAATTATATGTTCATTTTTTTTCGCGTAAAATACTATCGAATTAATGAACAACCTAACCTAACCACCAGAGCGCACCATCACATAATAAATATGAATCTATATTATAGTTCTATCTATAGTTTTATCTATGATAATTGTTATCTGTGATACTACGTTATCGGCGTGTGATGATAACGCCATAATATTTCCTATTTCATTTTAAAACATGATTTGTAAGTGAATTCCCTTACACGGTGTACACTTTCGAATCCAAATAAGTAATCCGGCTTAGTTAAGTTTTTTTCGTTTTCAATAATACTTCGATTTTTTTTTATTTTTACTTATTATATCGTAATAATATTAAATTGTTTTCATCAGTAATTTATTGCAAATGTAAGTAACAATACCAACCCAGGTAATAAAACCATTGCATTTAATATTAAAATCTGCAAAATTTGTTTAATTCAAACCACTATATTGTCTAAACGCACAATATAACAGAATACCTACTACTTGTCTTAAATTAATATTACCTGTTATTGATTTTTTTTCTTTTTTATTTCATTTAATTACAATTTTATATATATATATTATTTTAGAATGAGTCCTGAGAAAAGAGTTTGGATAAAGCCATTTTTTGAAGAAATTCAATCAGCTACATCATCCAATCCAACCGTTCCTAAACGACCCAAACACGTTTCGCCTAATAAAAAACCGTGCACTCCATATGAAAATAACAATTGCAATTGGTGTAATAAGTATAAACCTCAGTCTGTCACCAAACTAGCTGTGCATTCTTCTAAAATAAAAGAAATACAAATTTGGTTCCAGAGTTTAAACAAAAATCAGTTACCTAAAAGTAAATTCTTACTTGTAACCGGACCTACCGGATGTGCCAAAACCACCACAGTACAATTGATCGGTAAACAATATGGTTTGACTTGTATAGAATGGATCACGCCTATGTCTACCGAAAAGATTTACGATCAATGCAGCGACAGTTATTGTTATCAAAGTGTCCAAGACAAATTTCAAGATTTTATTTGGGGTGCCACAAGATATCGTAGTTTAAAATGTGACGCTTTCCGTGGTCAATATTTGTTGATCAAGGATTTTCCTAATGTTTTCCTCGATAATCCAGATGAGTTTCATGACATCATGATGCGTTTCAGTTCGGTCTCACAATTCCCTGTCGTGTTCATTGTGAACAATGACAAAGTGGCCAGGGATTTATTTTCCACAGAAATATTGGAGAAATTAAAAGTACAACAAATCAAATTCAATTCAATTACAAGAAAATCTGTATTGGCCGTGTTGGCGCATATAGTTAAATCCGAAAAGTTAGACAACAAACTATTATTGAGGATACCGAATTCTACAGAAATGAACGCCATTTACGATGAAACAAACGGCGATTTGAGATCATCGATTATGAATTTAAGTTTTGTATGTATGAACGTTAAAAATAAAATTACTATGAAATCATCTACTGCTTTAAAGGATGAAAATCTCGATTTATTTCATTCCATAGGCCGTGTTATTTACCCAAAAAGGGAGCTCATTGACTCTCCACTTCAATTTAAATTTACTCACAATCCTGATCATTTAGTTGAAAATTTCGCAATGCAACCGAGTACAATTTTGGGGTTTCTTCAGGAGAACTATTTAACTCGCTTTTCTTGTCTGAATGATGTTTGCGAAGGAGCCGATGCGATCAGTACTGCCGACGTAATGTTGAGCTCAGATTTTATGTATGGTGTTTCTATATATGATATCAGTTTATCGTCATTGTCAGTCGCCGTCAGAGGACTAATGTTGGCGAATAAAAATCCCATTAAGACATTTAGATCGATTGTGAAGCCTAAACATTTTCAATATACCCATGATATACCCATTTTTAAGGATATTCAAGGATGGTTTGATAATATTTACGAATCTCCCAAAAACATATTGCTAGACGTTATTCCATTTATCAATGAATTGGGAACTGATAAACAGAAAAATGCTGTGAAACAATTTTGGAATTTTAATATAAAGTAATATGAATAATAATAATGGAATAATTTTTTACATACAAATTCAATTATATATATATAAAGTGATATTAGGAAATATATGATTTTTGTAAGCATTTTATGTAACCCATTATTAAAATTTAAATGTATTATTATTATTATTTTTTTTTTTTTTTTTGTAACAATAT
Source organism: Chaetogeoica ovagalla (assembly GCA_032441825.1). Taxonomy (NCBI): domain Eukaryota; kingdom Metazoa; phylum Arthropoda; class Insecta; order Hemiptera; family Aphididae; genus Chaetogeoica; species Chaetogeoica ovagalla. The sequence continues at coordinate 792,918 of CM063724.1, read as the reverse complement.
ATAAAATATAAATTAAAATTATATTATTTTTATTTTTAACAACTAAAAATTATATACATAAGAAACTTAATAGTTAACCTTTAAAATGTCACAGTGAAGTCTCGTTTCCTAAAATCTATAATGTAGAAATTCTGGATAATATATTAATAGCCTTTTCTTCCACGGAATCTTTGTCTATTATCCAACTGAAATGGAAATATAAGATTATTCTATGAGAAAGTATTATATTTTACATTAAATATTGTAGATAAACTATATTATTATCATTATTATATAAAAACATAATAATTTAAATAATATAATCTGTTAGATTACAATTTATTTAAATAATATTAATCAGTGTCAAATTTATAAAAACAAATACTTTTTTATTATTATTATATATTCTATTAATGATCTAGCAAATCATCAACAATTGATTAATATATGAATTAATTTCATAAAAATATAATACAGTAAAATGTTTTACGTTTTAAAAAAATATATTAAACTATAAAAAAAAGTACATTATATACCGTATAATGATAAAAAATTATAAATAAATGATGATTGATGTATGATTTTATTAAATTTTTAAGTGACATTTAAATTTCATTCATGTTCAAATTGTTCTAAAATAATACTATAATTACTAGAGATTGGATTTCAACACATTTACATATATATATATATATATATGTATATATGTGCATTTTTTTTTCTTGTTGCAATATTTGACACAATGCTTTCCAAGGTACAAATGAATTTAGGGTACGCCCTGATATATTGTTTTATGCATGGATTTGAGAAATCTTATTCAATATTTTAAGGTTATTTTCAACATATGTCTAAAAATATGAAAAGAAATCAACATAGATTTAAATATAAAAAATATAGGTAAGTCACAGTGTTTTTTTTATTTTATAAATTTGTGTGTGTATTTTTAGAGTATTTTTACATCATAAATAATTATGTTTTTAAATTACATTATTTCACTTAAATTAATTCATGAAAAACAATATTATTAGAAGTGCATTCTTTGTAGATTTTTGGTCACAATCCTTGCAGATAAATTATTATGTACATAAATATTAATTAATTTAACTTACTAGTGATCGTTTACATTCGAAAAATGTATTTTGTAATGCCAGGCATTCGGGTGGACATTTTTTGTCTTTTAAACATTCTCTTGGCGTTCTTCTTTCCTACAAATCACGGCAAACATTTATTATATTCAAACGTCAGAAAAAAACGAATTAATTTTTGTATTTTCGAAACACAATGCGTTTTGATTATTAGGTATTTACTTTTTTACAACAATCCGATTCCAGTAGACACATTTTAAGGTCGGCTCTTACACCCGCACAAGGTGTATGATCCGAGAGATCACCTTCTTCGTAGCGCATCATCTCGTTATAAATTTATGTAAAACCTTCGCAAACGAACGAAAAGAACGATTTCAACGAATTAAACGATATTTTTATATTTGCAATTTGTGAAATCAAACGTTATCGACGATTTGCTATGTTAAACATCATCGGCTACAAGCATTTACATTTATCAATCTTATATGCAACAGCTGATAACAATCAATTTATAATGATACCGAGATCGCCTCGTAGAAAACGAATTAAATAGAATGCGCACGCGCTCTCCTCAGACACACTATAATAGTGATTTAATGCTCCCAGTGGTTTTTCTCAAAACTAAAATTCATATATTTTTGTTAAACGATCATCCATAATTTTCAAAAATATTCTTTTTTTTCATATCTTTTATTACAATAACACAATATACAGTTTAATTTATAATATAAATCAAGGTAATTAATTACCTTAATTTTATTGATATATTGTTATTTTTATAAAATACAAACTTCAAAAGTATACTGCGTTAACTATTAAAAAGTAAAATAACAAATTATTAAATATAAATGTAATTAAAGGAAATTAAAAACAATACGAAAAACGTGTAAACGCGTACTAATATAGATATATTACTATTCGAAATTGTAAAATTGTGAAATATAATAATATACTTAAATTTTTTTTATATAAATTAGTAACAAAATATAATATGTACATAGGTATATAATAATAATAATAATAAATGTGTATTCTTATCATTTTAAAATTTAAAACATTTTGTACGGCCATATATATTTAAATAGTGCTTTTTTATTTAAGATTTGAAGTGTAAACATACTAAGCAACAAAAAGATTAAACTCTCTAAAAAAGACATTAAAAGAAATTATTGTTAAATATTCTTCACACTTGTACATTTCCTGTAATATATAAATTGCATTAAGTATTAATAAAAATACGATATTATAACCTTTAAAAGAAAAACAAAACTAAAAAATAATAATATGTGTACCGTGATGTAATATATACATCTTAGATGCTTTATATTTTTATGTTAAATTTTAATCATTAGCTATAAAAATACGCCGTTGGTTTAATATTTTCACTAACTGTGATTGTAAGTTGTAATACTGACTATGATTAATTTGATTAAGCATTATCGAAATACGATATTCTTCATTGATATTCAATATGATAGGTATACTCGTATGTAAGAAGGTTACTTATTATAGAAAGAAAGTAAAAAAAAACTCAATTAACTTTTCATTGTAAATTATAATAGTGTATACATTAATGATAAAAAAAATAATAAATACTATTGACAATAATAATTAATATTATAGGTAGTACATGTAAAAAATATATTATAAATAAAATTAAAAAACAAATATACATAAAAAAATGTATTAGGTAGATACATGTTTTACAAACGATTAAATTAAATAAAAATACTCGTATACTCGTATTTGTATACAAAAATAAATTATTTTTTATATATATATATAATACATCTTATACATAAATTTGAAAGTCTGTCTTTTATACAAATTCACAGATCTCGCCACCAAATTTTGTACGACGTCGTGTGACGTATTCGGGAAAATGTCGTAGTCGTATTCCCCGATCTTCTCAGGGCTAAAAAGAGAGTAATCGCTAATGCAAAACATTTTAGGATTCTGCATTTAGAACAGATTACCATAATATTTGTTTGGAATTCAATTTACAAAAACGTTTATTGAAATTTCAAGATGATATTTTGCATAGATTGTACTATTGTCGTGATATTCCGTTCCTTTGAAATGCCAAACGAAAAAAAGAACGTTTGAGGGGGCGGAAAAAATTCGCAATTAGATTATAAAATAGTATATAATATTTGTTTTCTATTCGAAATAAATTTACAATTTTGTACGAGTTCGGTGAACGTTTATACAAACTTTGAACTTGGACCAAACCGGTAGGAAAATTAAAAAAAATCTCGCCCAATCGACAAGTGTGAAAAGCAATCGCTGCTGAATTTAAGCGTAATCACTTTGCACGTGTTCAAAACAAACACTGAAAGAATAGCTATGAGAAGATGTCTATACAGATTTGTACAGCCTGCACCGCGGTAATTCAAACGTGGATTTACTTTATGAAAATAATGATGGTTACCCAAAGCCGGGTATACCATTGCAGCTATAGTAATAAATAAATAATTTGGTATTTTATTTATTTCAAATAATTTTATATATTTAAAATGATTCACCGGGCATATTATTAATTAAATCGTACACTATATACTGTAATTTTATACTCAATACGGTTTCGAACGGATTGCGGCGACGTTTAACACGGGATCATTCTGAATGATAAACCAGCTTCCAGCGCTACTATTTTCGGTGGACAAAGTTTTAGTCTGAAAAAGTATATAAAAAAATATATATATAAATAATTAAAAAATGTATATTTTACATACTATTCGTGTCATTGTAGTGGCGCGTAATGAGGATTTTTTCATGGCCGGACAAGAGGTAAGCAAAATAAATTATTTCAATTTTTTTTCAAGGTATATGGGCTATGATTAGTATCATAATAATAATAATAATAGTATAATAATTATTATTATGAAATCACTAAATTCAAAAAAAAAAAATTATTATACGCTTATCTATAATACTCATATAAAGTTAACACTTATATAAAAATAAATAAGTAAATATAGTTAATATACAAAATGTAGAAAATTCTATACAAATCATATATGTTATTAGTTTAAATTATTACATAAAATAACAATAAAAAAATTTCAATTTTTTATTCATACATAATATAGGTATGTATATTAAAATCTATTATTATAACGAAAGTTACTCTTTTGTTTTAAAACAAAAATTTTACGACTTATAAAAAAATTTTCAAGATGGTGTCGGTGACAAAAAATTTAGTTTAAGTGTTATCTAGATAAAACCTATCTATAGATACCTAAATATCAGTCAACCTAATACTGTATATATTCTGCATAAAATAAGAATATCATGTTACGAGTCTCGAGGCCCATAAAGTCACCCTCGCGCCACTATAGAAATGCGCAGCATTTTACTTTTGGCCTCCGTTGAACGTCTCAATGGTCAGCGACTCGACGTAGATGACCGGCGCTTCAAACCTCCACGTCAGTATGTTTATCGTAGTCGAGTGGTTCCACAGCAACAAGACCGATTTGATGGTACCCACGTTGACCGAACCGAACACTCGACGATGGACACTACCCGGTTTATAATGTTGTTCTCTGTTTTTTTTCAACAAATACAGAAATAATTTTTAAGAGTTTTCATCACGAAGGAAATCACGAAATGACATTTATTTATTTTTTATACAATAATGACATTTAGGAATATAATATAGTATATTATTGCTGTTTAAAATTCAGGAAATTAACACGAATAATGTGTATGTAATATTTTGTATAATATACTTACTTAAATACGTTCATGAGCTTTGATTTAGAGTTGGTTCCTTCAAGCTGCAAAATGAAATGTCCTACTTCACCACCGTGGTCTTTGCTTGCTTGCGAATTTGCCAAGTTCAATGTCGCTCGGAACAAAGACGCTAAAAACACATAAATAGACGTGAGTACTTTTTTTACATCACAAAGAAAATAAAAATAAAATATTAGTACGTTTATCGCATCGACCATTTTATAATATCATATTTCAACTCTTTTTACAAAAAATAATTCGTATAAATCATATAATAAATACATAGTAATTACATAAATCATAATAACATATAGTCATTTGTATAAGGTATAATGCTTTGATCAGTATAAAATGAATAACAACAATTTATTATTGTTATTATTATTAATGACTTGTAAATGTTTTGAATTGTTTGTTTTCGATATACATAAAAACTATTTGGCATCATATGCGAAAAACGTAGTCGATCTCGTTAATACACTTATGAAATACTTTTATTTAAAACCTAAGTTATTTTATGTATCCATAACCAGTAGAAATCAGTACTGAATATTTTATAATACGTATATAATATATATACTCACTACAAAACGGCGAGTCCGAGTTGGTGAGAGTGTATAGTCGTATGCTTGGCGACATATTCGGTTCACTGGTACTGGCGATTATTGTGGGTGCGTATTTTTTCCAATGACCCAGTGATCGCATCCCCATTTCTGCACAGATTTTCCCTTCCGGATTCTAGAAATCAATTTTTTTATTCAAAACATAAATAATACGATATAAAATATGTATGTACGTTGAAATTTTTATAGTTATTTGTATGTACAAAATAATGTCTCCGTAGCAGCAAATGAAATTAACAGGACGACAATACGATTGGTTATAAAACGGAATGTCAATGTTATTTTATATACATAGTGCATTCAGCAGCTAAACGGATGTATCTAACGGAGTAGAACAAGTAAAGAAATATAGTTTTAAGTGTAGAATATCTTTTCGACAGATTATTGTTTAAACTGCTAATGTGTAATATTAGGTCTAATATTTATTCGTATATCATAATTTATTTATAGTGCCCACATAATATTATAAACAATTTATTGTGTTTATATAAAGAAATATTGTGTACATATTATAACTTATATTATATGCTGCAATAACCACGTTCCTATACGCGTATTGTTATAATTAAACGAAAGTTTATTTTCCGATTTTTTTTATTTATTTAATTGATTTATGAAGTCATTCAAAATTACGCGTATTTCTAACAATAAATATCAACGGCAATGAAAACTGCGAGTAAAAAATTATTTGTTAATTTTGGAAATATGTACTTTAAAAAGTTAACAGTATATTAATATAACGCGTGCTGTTTACGAACCGTATCACTCAAACACGAAAAACATTCTCCGCTTAAGAAGTCTTCGTACGAATCGCATTCTATTGCAATAAAGTTGCACTGTGCGTTTACGGATTCGTTAAAATATTCGTGTGCTCTGACGTGATCGCAAGCCAGAAATCTCCTCATACCTTGATAGAAACTACCGTTCTCGCGGTTTATATACTTCATCATGCCTTGATTGCATCCCGGTTGATTCTCTCCACCGTTGGGATAAAAATCTAAATGACCTATTGGCGCACTCATTCCCAAACCTGTATAATAGTTAATATAACAATATTATAGAGCAATGCGAATAATGAATGATGAAAATACAATTTCATAATACCATACCTAGTTCCCCTCCTTTGATAAACGGCCTGGAGTCCGTATGTATGATATCCACGTACAAGGCGTCCGAAGGATCCAACCTCACCATCGGATCAGTCTGGCTGAAATGAGGTTCGGCTGGGTCCAAGCCCGTGATTCTACCTACTGTTACGCCAAAATTCGTCTGCATCACGCTCCCTACGTAACCACACAAATGCGATCCCAAACTGTGTCCGATTAGATGAACGTTGGCGGCATTTAATCCGAGTTCTGTCTACATTTTATAAATAAGAATATTTCGATCGTTTACACTTTTTTTTTTTAATCGAAATAATAAAAGTCGGCTGACGCATAGTTTACAAAAACTGTTATAGCATTAGTCGACTTACTCGTATCACATTTATCAGGTGCGCCGTCACTCTGCCCACCATCCGTATGTTGGCCACAGCCTGCGTGTACGGCGACCCTGAGCCCTGTTCCCAGTCGATGATTATAACGTTTGCGTCGTACCGTCGCAATATCTGCCGAGAGATTTCCTGGAGCCACGGCCGATCACCGCCCTCCAGGAACCCGTGAGTGATGAAGTACGTGGGCATGGACGGTATCAGATTGGACATTATCACCGTCTGGACGTTCTTGTGGTCCAGATACTGGCACACGTTCCGGTTGTTCCGTGTGTACAGACAGTACCGCGGCGCTATTTTTTCCGGCCGTTCTGGGAACAGGTTCACCGGCCGCGAAGAAACGTCCTGCCACGGTCCCGCAACCGAGAAACACCCGTACTCGCCGTAACACTTGACCTCCACATCTGAAACAAGTATGGGGAAGGGATATAATCTGGGCTGTATTTTAAGGGCAAACACTCCGAGAGTTTAAATTGTTTTTAGGGGAAGGAACGGCAGCTGAACATTGACTTTTTTTTTAGATCTTTGTAATTATAATAATTATCAAATTACGAAAATTCGTTTTGTATTAATTCTCACTTATTATAATTATTATCTTCAATTAATATTATTTTATAAAATTTAAAATGCGACGCATCAAATGTATATTTATTAAAGAAGTAAATAAATTTCAATTTTAAGCTATATATAATATATCGTTTTAGTGTTTCAAATTCCGTATATTATTTATATAGTGTTAAAAAATTAAGTTTTCGGTACAAAAGTATGTACGAGTATAGGATAGGAGTTTTATTTCCATAATAATAATATAAGAAAACTGTTACCATATCGAAAGAAGTGTTGATCAAAAAAAGGAAAAAAAGTTTTATCTTTAAATCCGATACGGCGGGTTTTTTTTGGAATGTATGCACTAAAATTGTTTTTGTTGATCATAATTTATTCAAGGTAATACTGCAGTTATTAATTAATAATAATAACTGGCCTATATTATGACGATGTGGAAATTTAGATATTGAATGTTAAGTTCAATGTTCAACACTACGGGTGTTCTATCGTTATTTGTCATCATAAATTGCGATAAAATAAAACAATAATATAAACAGTTATAATAATATTGAAATTTGTTTAAACGCTAAAATTTTTGTAAATAGACTAAATTATAATATTTTCAAAGAGATTTTCTATTCATTTTTGAAAACAAATTTTTGGTATTCGTCATGAATTTTACTTTAGATTGATTTTTCTATATTTTTTTTCATTTTTGTCTTTAAAAATTGAGTACTTATAAAAAATTTTTTCGGATTAAATTTTAATATGGTTTCATGAAAGAGAGAGAGAGAGAGAAAACAAATAGAAGTTTATCTACTATTTTTTTTTTTTTTAATCTGTATACCCCAACTATTTTTATTTTTTGCGCGAACGGGGACCTGAGGGTAAAGGATTTTTACCGTGTAAAAGTGGTGATTGAGGAAAGGGGCGTAGTCCCCACAATATATCGAAATAAATTTCTTTGTAGAACGCTCATTTTTTCCTGTATATTAGCAGAATTCTTCTACTTTAATTTTCCCAATTCGAACACTGACAATGTCGACGAACTAGGTACCTAGTAGCGTAATTCACGACGAATTCAAATCCGTTTTTGGTTTATTATTTTATCGTATCATTTTATTAGTTCGATCGGTTACGTTGTAAGCACAAGATAAAACGTCTGCGTTTACTTAACGGAGCAAGACAAAGAGAGAATATATCCGTTTCTCCCTTTATGGAAATAAACGGCGTACGCGCGAGCTACCGCGGACTCTGAGCTGTATTCGACACGTGGTGTGTGTGTCTATATTATGATAAATTTCCGCAACTCCTTACGCATGTAATCATCATCAGCATTATAATATATAGTTACGTACGCGTATAGGTTCACAGTTTAACAACACATTACCGACCGATAACGTCGCAATATTTACGAGAATAAAATATTTTTACGTTGCATAACGTCGACGCCGCGCGTATTTTTTCGATTATTTGAAAAAAGAAATTAAAAAAAAAAAAAATCGGCTGTAAATCGTGAAATTCAGCAAAATTTATTAGTTGTTCGATCGAATAAGTACTATAACGAATAGGTACTATAACGGAACTGATAACATAATAATTGTAACCGTTTTTCGGGTTTCAGTTTCTGAAGTGTTGAACAATTTGTTCGATTCTATTAACCCACACGCGTAATACGGGTCAAGCCTACAACGATCATCTCTGTGCACAGTACGGTGTCTTCAGCGTATACGTCGAACGGGTTTAGTAGGTTAAGACGATAAGCTCAAAAGGTACACAAGTTGCCGCGTGATAGTTCTGCACAAATAATAATAATAACATTTATATCTCGTGACGTTTAAAACGTAAAAAATGATGTGTACACCACAATAATCGGCGTAAAATAACGAATATAGGTATGGAAAAAAACATGTCGAATTTTATCCGTATTGTAGATACTATTTAATCATTTAATAACAAATAGAGACCGGATTTATATCAATGAGTTTATAAATAAGATGTGTTTTTATGCATTATATGATTTCATCGAAATTATAATTTTTTATTCGCGTATAAATATTCCTTTTTTTTGGGCAGAGGAAATATATGATGTTTTATAAAAATGTGTTAAATATTGAAAAAATCAAATAAAATTAAAAAAATTAATATAATATAGTTAAATCAATCTTAAAAAAAATTATTTAAATAGCCATACTTAGTTGCCGATGTAGTTATATATTGTTATGTATATTTACACTTTATAAAGTGTACTTATAAATACTAAATTATGTTCATAATGCATTATATGCAATAAAAGTAATATGATCAGTATTTTGAGTTGGAAATAATAATAACGTGTTCAAAAAAATATATTTATTTACTAAATAATATAAGAATTTTATTCTTATATATTTTATCTAATTTTAATTATAAATTATTAATATCCTAATCGTGTGGTGTCGAAGGGGTAAAAACTGTCGGATGTCACAATATTCTTTTTTTTTTTACAAACCAATTACATTTTTTATGAAACGTTCAAATGTTAAACTTTAATCAATATATTCTTAAAACATACACACAAAATATCTTAAAATAATTTTTTCAAGCCCTAAAAGTTTTTTTTTATAAGAAATTTTAGGAAAATTTCAATTTATAGGAAAATGAATCGTCGAAAAAACAACTCATCCAATTGGAGGTTCATGGTAAAAATATATGTAAAAACATTAAAATCCTTCCTGTAATAATAATATAGCGCATATGTGGTAAACGGTTAAATCGAAATTTAAATTTTGAATCGATTCAACGAATTAATAATTTTAATAAAAAAAACTTACTATTATTATATAGTTCAATATAACGTTTTTCTATAAATTAAGTATACTCATATACGAGAAAAGAGTCAGTAATTTCTTTTGAATTTTTTATGAATCTCCGACTATAAGTATTTTAAATTTTACAATTATTTCCGGGTAATTGCAATGGTAGCAGATCGTTGTTGCAATTTCGTCGCGTTCGTATTCGCAAAAACCGGCGATAATTAAAAAAAATTCTGTTTTTTTCAATCATCTAATAAACTGCTTATTAATTATTGACTACGGAAAGTGATAGAATAAAAAACGCATTTATACAAGTAATATTATAAAAAAAAAATCAATAATCGACTCACTATCTCCTTCCAGCGTAACGTTGTTGGCGGCTGCCGTGTAGTTCAACGGGAACGTGATGTTGTCCGTCTGCGCCAAATACAACATGGTCTGCAGTAATAGATTTCCCGTGTGGTTTAACATGGCGCTGGCAGTCCGTTATTATTAATTCCTCCGATAAATATTTGCGACGACGCGTTCGAAAACGAACTCCTCCCAAAAAAAAAAAAAAAAAAAAATATTCCAAATTTCCACCGCGACGACGACTTATGAAAACAATTTTATTTGATATTTAACGATTTTTTTCAGACCAAAAAAAAAAAAAACGTCGCGGTAAATACCGCCCGACACGTTATCTGTCCGCGCGTCAACTGATTCGAAGTGCCTATTATTTTTGTAACGGCTGTACAACTCTGTCGTTACAGTTTTATATCGATTAACACGGGCGCAACGGTCTCGCCACGGATTGTTGCATCAGAGCGGCACCGTATCGACTATTGGACAACGACGACGACGACGAGCGCAACGCGGGTTTCTGTGCGCGCGCGATCTATATATAAAGGAAATATTATCGTTCAAAGGTCGACCGCCGGACGTGACATCGATTTTTCCGGTAATAAAATCGAACGCGTTTATTCTGAAATGGATGGAGGTGAATCAAAATAAGTGGAGAGCAGGTAGTGAAAATTGTGGAACGTATTTATGGGGAGAGGGGATGATAAATAGTGAAAATAATAATGATAATGACCCTTCTCCTGAAATTTCAGGAACATTTTTTTGATTTATTTTTATGGACTGTAAAATTATATAAATATATAATTTTTTTTTTTGTTATAAATATTATTACAAAAACGTTTACATAATGACGACGTTAGAGAAATACCGTCGACATTTATACTAAATTCCTAATATATTTTTAATTATAAAAGTTAAATTAAAATAAAATTGTTTTTAATAGGTTGAGAATTTTGGTAATTATTTCTAATTTTAAGGTGTTGGATTAGAATTTAGCAATTACTCAATGATGATATTACAGTGTTTCAACCCACTCCTCCCACCAAAAAAAATCTAAATACGTCCCTAAGCAAAATTGTGAACGTTCTATATTGTTGAAAAATAAGGAAAAAATATTTATTTTTTTTAACAAACGGTTAATTTCCGCTAAAACACTGGCTTACTGTCAACAAGGTGAGGGGGGAGGGCAAATAATAAAAAAATTAGGCAAAAAACAACTACAAATTATAAAAAAAAAACCAAGGGGTATTTAAGGGATTCCCTCACTTCGACCACCGGAAGTGAACGCGCATAATCGCTGAACGATTCGTCGGAGGAACGGGCGTAATATTAAAACCACCCCTGTGGCGAGGAGGGGAAAACTCGTAGAATTTGTGAAAAAACGAACAAATACTCAGACAGAACGAATTAAATAAAAAATTCTGGGACATTTTGAAAATTTTTTTCTTTTTTTTCTGAAATATACCCTTTTTCTTATACCGAAATAAATAATAGTTTGGTTTTTTTTTACTATTAATCGCGTACATACAACAAATAATTTATACAAAATTACGGAAAAATTGTTTACTTTTTACATCACATTTTTAAATTATGATTTGTACGTGTATAAAATTGACAATTATGTTTTTATATGTTTAAGAAAAGAAAATTTTCTTCCATTCTTCGTGAACGTTTTTATTTATTTCAATACGTTTTTTGTAATTTCATCCTGTTCTGAATTCTTCCTGTATCCAACATACGTCATTGCATAATATTGTGTATGTCACTTGCAAATAGGCTTTATTGTTTTTTTAGGATATTTAATCATATTTTTGTATGAATCACATTTTTATTAGTTTTTTAGTGCATTTTTTTGAAAGCATGACATTTATCAAGGAACTTTTTATTATTTTTAAGGCATTTACATCCGTGCCATAATTATTATTATTTTTATTATTATTATTATTATTATTGTTTAGAGAATAAATTGCGCGATAATTTTTAATTAATCGAATTTAATTAATACTTGATGTAAGCCTTTATATATATATATAAAGGTCAATAAACACCGATGAAATCATTTAATTGTATTTGAATAACAATTAAAATATTATGCAAACAACTTTTCTCGGTAAAATCGTTATTATAATAACAGCGGTCAAGTTAGTAATAAGAATTTTAGGATGATATATCAAATTCGTTAGAATTGTATACAATAATGATGCGTTTTTATAACTAATTTTATTTTGTGAATTGTCGTATTTTCTTCTGTAATTTGCTCAATACGGGTTTCCTCGGATTAACGGAATAAATTAATGTGAGTTTCAATTAAATTATTTTGTTTTTTTCGTTCGGACTTTAGTTGATATTATATACATATATGATATTCAAATACGTCCTGTACAATATATAAAGTGTAAAGGAAACGGAAAATTTAAAATACGCGTGTTGATTAGTTGCATGCACATGACGTGTCACCAAGTGTGAAGTTCGTCGTAATTCGTCGATCAAAGGTTATATTGTTCAATAGTTAAAATTCGCAAACGATGAATGTCATCGAAATAAATTAATAGAAATAATAACCGTTCAATAAAATGATCCGATTCGTTATATAAATATATTTCGAAACTAAATTTATCAACCGTATAATTGTAGATACGATATTTTATATAATTTTAAGAATAGCGGATCCTTTTTTTCGAATTGATTTAAAAAACTATTTTACCATACAAATACAGAACATTAAGAACATGAGTTTAAGGTTTACAAGGCGTGTGATGTACGTAATGAAAATACGACTTTAATCACGAACAAGTGTCAAAAGTAGGTACATATGAATAATAATATGTAATAAAAATAATTATATATTTTGACATGGATGTGTCTTGTGGTTGAAAGTCATTCCCAAAACTTGTCCAACATCGAAAATGTTACCATGATGACGTCATGAACGAAACCGTCGTTATATAGCCGTTATTTTGACATTCCTATGTCGACTAAATTCATTAGCCACAAGACATATTCGTGTAGCGATGTTTCTGTATGCAGTGTGGATAATTTGATTTTTTTTTTGTTTCTTTGTCTCTTTTAACACTTAATATTTTTATACGAGTGATAACCGAGGTCTAACTGTATTAGTGTTTTTCGAACGCGATTGTTTTTAAACGGAAAATAATTTACAAGGAAATAAAGCAAATATGGAGACGAACATCCCAACAAAATATTCCATTCTCTGTATCAATCGTATCCTATTCATTTATTTTTTTATGTTTAACGACGCAATATTCGTGCGGTCGAAATGATAATTTATTTGTTCGGACGTCACACTCAAGTCGATTGTCGTCACACAGAAAATTTGTGTTTATGTATAGTCATGACGTAAAACGTTAGTGTAATTTCCAGAATATTATTCGTTTGAGAACTCAATATTTGACGTCTGTATATAATAATAATAGTGATTCATATAAACAATTTTGAAGTCTAAATCATTTCTCATTACGTCCTGTTTGAACGCGATTTCCGTTCACAGTGGTCTTCATCATGCGCATCAATACGATAAAATAAGCTATTGTGTAATAATGTGTGAATTAAAGGGAAAACACAATATGCACACATTTCTACGCTTGTAATAATCTACAAAAAAAAGAAAAAAAAATGTATTCTCATATTATTTGAAGAATTACGGACAATTTAAAATTGCGGTGTGACGTCATAACTAGCGTACGGTTTCGACAATAATATATAGATTGTATATTATCAATCTGTAGAAAACGTTTGTGTTTCTTATTTTTGAATGAATTCAGAATAGTAGTCATAAGTACTCAAAAACGTATTACTTAGGCATTAACTAAAAAATAATGCGTTTATTATATTATGTAATCCCATTTAACATGAACAGACTTGAAAAAAAAGTACATATTATACAATTCAATTATTGGATTCGAAATGCGTCTAACAGTGTAACGTGGATTTTTTTTAAAAAATTTTAAGTAAAAACAAAGTTAACGGAAAACATTTTATAAAATAGAAATTGTATTTAGTCTATTATTGATATAGTTATATATATATATATATATATATATATGTATATTTCTTATCTTATATGTGTCTATATATAGACCTATTTATAATATAAATACACAATGGAAAAATCGTATTATGTTACGTAACACACGGTTTATTGATATATAAAAAAATAAATAAATAATATTAATAATTTAATACGAATATTAAGCAACGTGAAATATATACGTAATATATTATATAATACATACATGTTAATTAAACCGCTTAATTATGTTCGTAATTTAGTAGCAATTAACCTTTTAGCTTTTCTATGTATTACACAAGCGTGTGTGCGTACTTTGTATGACATCGCGCGATATATTTTATATGTATATTTAAAAATGTTAATCATAAGTATTACAATTGAAGTGTAAAAAGAATTATGTATACAGAGTGTCGCCTTGCTGTACCACGGCGCCCTGACAAAATATGTAATATTTATTTTTATTTGATATTTTTAACTTTGTCTTTAATAATTTAAATTTTTTTAGCAATTAATTGTAGGCACTTTAGATTTTTTTCATTTTTTCTTTTGTAAGATCAAAATGAACCGTATTATCAATTTGATTAAAATATGATTTTTCTACAATTTTTTGGAGTTCGGAAAATGTTAATTATTTGTATTGGTTATATAGATGTGTGGCCGTTGTACTAAATACCATCGATTCATTTGAAAATATTTAAATTTTAATAGTGTTTTAAAAATTATTTAAAAATCAACGATATAGCTTTATTTAAAGGTGTACATCAGCAACGTTGTTCTAAAAATTATATTTATAAAATGATAAAAAAATTGCATAAAATTATCGTTTTTTTTTATTTTGATTTCCTTATACTCGTATTTATAATTGAAATGATGAATCCAAAATATTATATATCGCCCAAATGTATCAGTTATTTGACAAAATCGATACTTCAAAATAAAAGCAAAGAACAAATGTCTTTGGATTTTTCAGATGGCCGTGGGACACATTGGACGTATATATGAATATATTACATAATTCAAAAGTGTTCGATTGACAAATAAATAATAATACGATTAAATTTAACTTAAACTAAAGTAGTGAACAACGTCAAAAAAGGGATTGACGAAAAGGAAAAAAGAGGGGGAAAAATAGGAATATTTCAACGTGGCACGCATTATGTACTTTTTTTATGTACTCTTATTTCAATTTGAATTGTCGCGGTTGTTTTTGTAGCTGTCCAAATTGCCGATGAAAAATTGTTCGATCTCTTGTAATGTTTTGTTTTCGGTTTCGGGCATGCACGCGTACAGGTACAGAGTGCCAATCAACGTTATCGCCCCGTACACAATGAATACACCGGGCAGAGTGAACCACGATTGGGTTTCCAAAAACGATTTGGTGAGTATGAACGTCATCAAAAATGCCAGTGCGGCTGTAAGTCCACTCGCAATGCCTCGACCTCTGTATGTAAACGATATAGATATATAATATTATTATCACGATAAATATAATAATATTATAAAAATCTTCTAATCGACAATTATTGAATTACCCATCTATGGCATCGGAACCTACATATCAGACATGAAATATAGGTATGCAATATGAAAAAATTAATTGCACTTAGAGTCCCATTCATTTTTCCTTACCAAAAAACTGAAAAGATGTAAAAATAGTAGTAAAAAAATGGGACATTCCTCAACATTTTACATGACGACAAGAAGTCGCCAAGACAAAAGTTCCTATTACACTTTCCTTATTAACAAAGGTGTTCCGTCTATATGCATTAGATGTCATATTGAATAAACTACCCAACACACAATCAAAGAATGCCCAAAATATAAAAATATACGGAACAACCTATCCATACCGTACGACCTGAAAGAAGCTCTCAATAAAAATAACAGTACAAAAATCATAAACTTCTCAACTAAAATAAAAATTGTAAATTATTTCTAAAATGTATGTAAATTAGGATAATAACCGTAACTGTTGAAACTTTAAAATAATAATAATAATAATTAAAGTATATTGGATTTTTCGTAGTAGATACATCGTCACTTTTAAATTTGATTTTGTCGATATTATATTTTGATATTTACCGTTTAGAAACAGAAAATCATGCGCGATATGTACTCAATTGAGTTATTTACTGTATATTTCCAAATAAGTCCTTAGATGGCCCAATTAAAAATAGATTACGGTTAATATTCGTATTTTTAATTTTAACTAAACAATTTTTTTGATAGCGTATAAATTTCCAATAACTCCTTTGTTTGAAGAACACGATTATATATAATTATACATTAGTAAAATGTAATGTTGTTGCATAATAAACTCACTTTGTTGGATATATTTCACTGACTAACATCCAAGGGATGGGAAACACACCATAACCGGAAAAGAAGAACAAGGCGTTCAACAATATCATTGGTATCCACGTACCTAACGAAAATGAGAAATAATTGACAGCGACCATGTGCATGCCGATTCCGAGCATTGAAAAAGCGCAGAGCGCCATCGAAACCAAAGTGATCGGACGTTTGCCGAACTTGGCGACAGTGAACACGTTCATTAGCGTGCCTATTAAGGTCAGTATGGACGTGTAAACCTGAAGCAATAATTTTCCACGTCGGTCAACACACAAAAGCGTTAAAAAAAATAAATAATAATTATTGTAATGAGAATAAATAACGGAAAATTATATAATATGTTTTATATATTTTTTCGAATCCACAATATATAATATATACCAGTGTCCATTGCGCTGTGCATGGTAAACCAATTTCTTCGAAAACGGAAATCAGATAAGGTTTGGCCGGTATAAATGTGGCGAACGACCAGAAGAAGAAGAAGAGCATTATGAACGAAAACGGCCGGTTGAGTTCCGGAGTCCAAATGCTTTTCAAAGCGTCCAAAAATCCGGCGGTCTGCGTGCGATTGGCGAGCATTTCGATGTCAGCTGTTACAGTTAAAAAAACAAAAAAAAATGTTCTTATAATTTGAATTCTATCATAGTTTCGAGAGGAAACAGGCCTGACCGTTGATAGTGTCGTTGGTGTCGATCTGCAAATACTTAACGTACGATAGACGACGTTGGTCCATGCCGCAGTTTGCGTCGTATTGTTCGGGATCGACGGACTTGTCGAATCCCGCGTAGATCGACAGCTCGGAAAACTCTTCTTCCACGTCGTTCGTGCTCACGCATCCTCTCAGGTAGGCCAAGGATTTTCTCGCATCGTTCGATCGGTTCTTCGACATCAGCCACACAGGCGACTCAGGCGTCTGTGGACAAGCAGAAAAAAAACAAAACATAAAACAACCCGTTTAATCGCTGGCATTTTGTTCAATTTCCAAAAACCTAACAAAAAGCTAGTCTAGAACGTAATCACATAATCACGTACCAAAAGTACGACGGCCGCGAACGAGACGACGGGCACGGCCATGTTGATCATGGCGATCGTTCGCCATGGCAGGGCCGTGGACATGAGGTATGCGACAAACGAGCCCAACATGATGGTAAACGTTGATACGGATGACAGCGGGCCCCTGAGCCTGGGCTCTACTGTCTCGCCCACGTACGTCAACACAGGTGCCTCGCTCAGGCCCATGCTCAGCCCGAGCGCCACGCACGATACGTATAGCTCAAACGCATTCTCGGCCTTCCACAGCGCGTACCAGCCGATTAGCTGTGGTACGCTGACTGCGGCCATGCACCACTTCCGGCCGACGATCTCCTGCAGCAAACCCGACAACAGGCCACCCGTCGGATGGCATACCAGCAACACGCTACCATACCATGACGCTTCCGTTTCCGTCAGAGTCATGTCTGCGCCGCCGATGTCGCCGTCTTCCGACATCACCGTTCCAATCACCACCGTCGGTATGGCCAGCGACATGCCGAAGCCCAACATTATCACGTTCTGTACGATTATCGTGCCGATCTGCGAATTGTAAATTTATATTTTTGTTTTTCATCTGTCAAAATTTTAAACAAATTTTATTTCGGTGTTTTTTTTTATACTTCCGTTTAATTCGACATCACGACATAAAACAAAAAACAAAAAAAATTAAAATTTTTTTTTATTTAAACATATACAAACGTATGAACATAACAACAACAATATAATTTACCTTTTAAAGGTTAAGTCGCAATTAATAGTAATTATATCACTGAACATTATTCGTTGTTTTTTATTTAAATTCTTAATATTTAGTTTACCTAAATAAACATAAATACCTTTTTTTTTTGTTACAAATTGCAGCTTTTAATTATAATATTTTTTTTTATTTACGCTAAAATATATTCACACTCAAAAGACCAATCCAAAACTTTCTGGTTTTTAATTAAGAGGTAATTTGAAAATAATATCTTTAACTGTAAAAATGAGAGATAACAGGAGGATGAGCACAATGTCGAGAGAACGAAGAATAATGAATTAAAGTTAAGAAGGTGAGTGAGTGTTAAAAGAAAGTCGATACAGAAATGAACCAATGAAATAATGGTTAAGGGTCATTAATAAGGATATATATATATATATATGGAGTATTGTTAAGGGAGTGGAGAGCTGGTTTTGGACAGTGAGATGTAGAATAAAAATAACTGATTCTACTTGTGCGTTTTTTTTTTTTATTTGTTTTCGTATCGTATATTTTGACAATAATAATATATTGTACGAGTATATAAAATTGCGAACCCGGGGCAATCTATATCCCAGAAGGTTACACGCGAAACCATTCCTATATGGCATGATTGAAACAATCGTTATATCGCGTTGCATATTACTATTATGTTTTATGCTTACTCATTAATAATGGAATAATAATTAGAGAAAGTTGTTCGAACAATAAGTATTTGAAGTCCATTCCGAAATTCAAACCGAGACAAAGTACCCGCCCCCCTCGTTCCTCATGAATTAAGATTTTTTCTTTTTAGTATTGTTTGTTTCAATTGATTTTGCTATTTTCCATTAAGTGGACGCCTCGAATATTCGAAATAACTTCGTAGTACCAATACTGCGCATGTTTACACTCGTTTTGAAAACGCGTTTTAAAAACGAGTATGTAAAAGAGTAAAAGAATTCTATGAATATTTGGTAGATTTTTATAAATACTGTAGAAAAAGAAAAAATACGGTTTGTTCGGTAAATATGTACGATTATTTCGACTTTCGCCAAATATTCAAGCGCAATTTCTCTGTTTTCTATGTTATGGTTTTTAAAATCATGTTTTTTTTGTACAACAATGCATGAAATACAAAAACAATACGAGTATGTATGTAATTAATTTTGCTAATTTTTGCCATTGTACGGTGTAAGAACGATATACTTATGAAATCATTTATCATCGAGTGACAATATAAGGACGTGCCATCTCTATAATATATTATACATGTTTGCGCGAGATAAACGATTTTTAACGATATCTTCTATGCGCAGCCGCTGTAGAGAATATATGTTTCGTTTTGTTGTGGTTGTTTTTAATCGAGTATTTTTATTTTATTTATTTTTTTTTTGTTAATGCCAACTTTATTAAAATTTCGATTGGCGCGAAAGCGTAATCGTTTCGTCCTTTAAAACCGAATAATAAATATATTTTTTTTTATTATGACCTTATGGATTTACGATTATAATAACACTATATATCGTGCATATTTAGTTTAGGTGTATATTATAATAATGCGATATCATCGAAGTACATCGCGTATCATTAATCACATACATAGTATAATCCGATTTCGATAGAAATAATTGTTTCCTTTTTTTTTCGTTGTATACCAACTTTGTGAACCCTTTCACATTTTCTTTCCGTTCACAAAAAATATGTTTATTTTTGAAATACACGCGTTTCACGTTCATGATTATTATCCGGTTTTGACGAACATATTATAATTACTCGTGTAATTCCAATAATAATACTACTCTATACTGATTGATAAACGAATGATTAAGTCAATGGCATTCGTATTTTATGTATAAACACTGTATATATATATATATATATATATATATAATGTATATGTACGCACGCGCGCCATGAGGTCGACGTCAAATCTAGTCTCTATATTATTTTAATAACGAAAGTCCTTGACGTGTGTTATTCCGGCTTTCTATCTCAATGACGTTCTCTGATCGTTTAACTTTAGGAGGAAGTCCGACACTAGTAAAGAAAAACAAAAGCACTTTTATACACTCGTAACATAACGTTTATTAAACATTTAATTTGATTAGAATAAAAACCCTTTTGCGTCAGTATATATTTACAGATATATATATATATATATATATATACATAGTAATCGACACTTACTGAGTTTGTATTTAAATTAGTTCGTGTAAATTGAATTAGCAACGACGATAAATCAATCACGCGTTTCTAAAGTAAAATAAGTATATTTTTACATTATATTTTATAAATATATAGTTATATATAACTATAATAATATATAGTTGTTCGATATTATTAAAAAAAATACCTTTTAAAAAAATTATTAGTTGTTATTGCTAGATTATAATATATAAATGTAAAAAACGTACGGTGTTATAATATGTAGTCAAAAAGAATTTTAAAATGGAACATAATTAAATCGGACGTCGTATTGGTAATTTTTCATTTTAAAATACATATAAATTTAAAACAATAATAGTTATAAATAATACTTTAGAAAAATATAAATATTAACGGAATTTTCGACTATGTGTATTAATTTAAAGCACTCACAAATCATACACGCAAGTAAACCGTTTTAAAGTACATAAATATGTAAATGATAACATTTGACCATTAATCCCACTGAACATTTCTAACGAATTTTTGTTTTTTTTATTGAATTTCTCTGTTAAAGCAAGAAAACCTACGTAATATACTGATCGTTACATAAATGTCCAAAAATAATTATATCTTATATTATATACATAATATTATAGTATATTATTATTTGAAAATCATGTAATTCCTCATAATATATCTATTTTTATCATCAATTTGTTATTAAAAAAAGTAGGTTACTATCGATTGTGTATATACGTTAATTTTAAAAATACTTTATTTTTCTACAGTATAAATATGTACGTGTACACTTACAATAATTATTTTAATATAAGTATTTTATAAAATCAATTCGTTTTGTTGGGAAATTAATATTAAAAATGTACGGTTGCGTTTTAAATTGTGTACAACTTGTTTTCAATCCATGTAAGTATAAAAAAAGTAATAAAAAAAATCCTTACGAATATAATAAACTAAGTACATAAATATTTGATTAGGAATCTCTGATTTGACGAGAAAATATTGTTTTTCAATATTTTATTAGAAAATTAAATATAAATAATTAACACGTACTTGAGCAAAAGATGATTTAAACAGATTGTATTCGTTTCTGGCATTTTCCGCATCGAATTTCGACGATTTTATCTCGGCCATGGTCCACAAAACCACAATTAAAAAAATAAATAAAAAAACGCGTGGTGATAAATAATTTATTCGATCGCACTAAACAGATCACACTGTGGCGATCATATACACGATGCATATGAGATACCTGTCCGTATAATTGTGTACCCAGTGCAATGAAATCTTGAGTTACAGTAGCGTGTATGGATTCTGTGCCGCCGCGGAGAGGACAGTCAAGGTGTTTCAAGTGATAGTCAAGGACCGTATAATCGGGTTATTCGGCAATATCCGTTCGGAAACGTTCCCCGTTGGATAAAAAGAAAAAAAAGGTAATGAGGAGTTGATTGTCAAAGTTTTCTATGATTTTTTATTAATCGATTAAAGAATCTGAGAAACCGCAAATATTTATTCCCGGATTGTGATGGGTGTAGTATGTTTTTTTTTTTAGTCGAATAATTCACCGAATTTGAAAATGAATAGTAGTTCTTATTGCGAAAAAATATGGCACATCTCTATAAGTAGTTATCGAATAAAATTAATACGACACATTTTTAACATCTAGTGATAGAAAAAGTTTTATTCGTTTCACTAATTCGTTGTAAAATTATTTTTATTAGTTTAAAATTACAATATTAAGAATTAAAATATTATTATAACAACTTATTTTCGTTATATATATAAAAAAAAAAACAGTTTTAAATTTGTAACAATAACGCTAAATGTTCACTCACTTAAATATAAACATACCATTGACTGCGGTCGATTGTCAATAACTTAAAAATACATTTATTAATTATTATAAAGTACGCAAGACATACGTTATGTTTCAACAAATAATAACACATTATATTTTAATCACATAAAATTAAAAAGTAATAATTAATATGCCACAATTCATCTAAACCTACCTTATTTAACATCATATCGGTAATTTAAATATTGTGTAAAAATTAATGTATCTAGTTTTTATACCATCTTATTCGAGTCTTGCAAGTCATATTAATATAAAAATATATATAATATTATATTACACATTATTCTATTTATTATATAAATATTTATATATTGTTTGATTTACTTGCACGTAAAATTCGAATAGAATACTTCAAAATTACAACCAAAACAAATAAACATTAAAATAATTTTTCGTAAAAAAACATCAGAAATCCGATGTGTTAAATTTCTTTTAAGTTAGATCGTTTAATATAAATATTAAACATTCCATTGTTTGGACTGTATGGAAAAATAAGAAATAAAAATAACTTTAAATAAAATATATATCATAAAGAGGAACAATAATAATTACAACAATAAACAAAAAATTTATAAAATTAGATTTATACTAATAAAAATTGTTTAAGCAAATGATAGTTTAAAAAATACATAATATGTCATATTTTAATGCACCATTATGAATTTCGTTTGAATATCCGGCTTATGTTATCATTCTGTGTTTATACACAAAAACACGGTATATAGGTAGTTAAATCGACGAGTACTTAATAGTAAATGACTAGGTCATATTGTTGACTTGAACATTATTCGTTTCGAGTCTATTTGAAAAACTCGGTTATTTCTTGTAACGTTTTGTTCTCGGTTTCCGGTAGATAGTAATAGAAGTATACACATCCGAACAAACCGCAAATTCCAAATATAGTAAATGTATTATAGAAGTCTACTAAGTCGGCGAAATCTGGGTAATATTTTGTCATGAAGAAGCTCAGAATGAACGTCAACGTTGAAAAAATACTACACGTGATGTTTCTACTCCTGAAATTAACGTCAGAAGAGTACAATAGTCGATATATTATGTAAAGGTATGTACTATAAATATGTACTAGTAAATAAAATATTTTATCAAAAAAAGTTATACGCTCGAATAAACGATATTGTAATCATAGGAATATAATATTATATTCGTCGAAATACAGACTTGTAAAATGTTCGAATAAAAATATTTAAAAACTTTCTTTTTGTGTTCTAAATAATTTTACTGGTGTATTCAAGAAAAAATAATTTTATTTCTTTTCATCAACCACGAATAAAACTTATTGGATTTATAAAACGAACAATATGTTCTAAATTTTTATAATATTTTGTAAATATATTTTAAGTTATACTTTAGAGAATTCTCTGGTTGCAATAATAATCACTGTCCTACGTGATATCCGGTAACAGGGTAAATGCGCGTGCATAACTGAACGAGTCATATTTTGGCTTTTGCGTACTTACGTTTCAAAATATACAATATAAAGTTCAAATAGACAAATAAGAGAAACGAATAAATTTGTATATAACTATAAATAAATTAAAAATTACTGAAATACTTTTAAAGTATTTGAATACCTATTCTGAATACATTTTTATCCATTTATTTTGTGTGCCGAATATAGAATAAAATTATTTTATACAAGTCTGTCAAAATATACCGGCTATCAATAAAACGTTTTAATATTAATAAAACTTTGTGTTGCAATTATCATTGTCACGGGACTACCAGAGTACTAATAAATGCGACTTTTATGCTTATATTTTTCCCGAGTAACCATAAAATCACAGATGATCATCTAATCTATGGTTAAATGTTCGTTCGTATTGCGATTAATATGGAATATTGTAACATGTTTTTTTTTATGTTACTCACTTCATTGGAAAAATTTCCGAAAGAAGTATCCATCCAATAGGCATTATTCCGAACGACGACATAAACGTACTGACGAGAAACAGTATTAATTTCATCCAAGACGATACGTGTTCTAAATTCGTCCAGTAGACGCCGATCAGTCCGATCGCGATGTAACAAACAGAGCAAATCGACAATGTGGACAACGTGAGAAATCGTTTGCCGAGTTTGTTCACCAAAAACACCGTCAGTATTCCGGCGATTATGGCCAAGCACATGGAGAATGCCTGCGTGGCAATGAGAAATAAAACGAAAAATCAAAAAATAACTCGCGAGCAACGACAACGAAATTTCGTTGAATTCGTAACAATTTATACAATACGAATATATCGCACGAAATATGGGCGCAATTACGAAGTGGGAGATGAATCACCTCACGTAGCCTCTATTTTTTTTTACATAACTATTTTATGTACAAAAAAATAATAATAATTAATAACAAAAATTATATTTTATGGTATTAACAAAATTCCTTAGTATTTTTATCATAATATTCGTCCGTATATTGAGCGTTAACTATATTAATTGGTATACTTAAATATGGTGCACTTAGGAAGAAAGGTCGCCGAAGAAAGGTTTACCGTGTTCAAATGTTGAAACAAAACATACGAACACATTGAATACTCAATGAATTAGATGAAAAAAAAGAGAAAGAAAATAGTATAAATATAAAAATACGAGTATCGATCGCTTTATCTTTGATATTATGATATTGGGATGGTTGTTACAATTTTATTATGGGTTATCCGATGTTGAATTTTTCGTATATCCTCTCCCATATTATTATAACGTTCGTAATTACGCCACTGGGCTCGCGGCGAAAACTCACGATTGTCCATTCCACGTCCACGTCCGCGCCGAAGTCGGTGAATACTTTAATGAGATACGGCCCGTACGGTACTCCGGACAACACGTTAGCGAAAAAAAAGTAAATCAATAACAAACGAAACGGTCTCAACACGTCGGGCTTGAACAGCTGATGCCAAGAACTGCTTTCCAGATCGTCTTTGCCGTTCGCGTCGTCTACAAAACTATAAAATGTAGGATTATACATGATAACGCGTACGTGTGGACAACGGATTTACTTGGATCGTTGTGGTTTGACGTCGTGAACACAATCATTTCATGAAACTCGTGCGCACACTTGTCATACGACACCCATCCGCGTAACTTGCCCAGAGTCCGTTGCGCTTTTTCTGTCTTGCCCTTGGTCAATAGCCACATCGGCGAGTCCGGGCTCTAAACATTATTGTTAGTATCTAATGTCGTTTATCTGTTTATCTTTATAATTAATGTCTTGTTGATTCGATGACGCGTATAACTACGTGCCTAATCGTGTGTGTGCAATGGCGTGGAAGGTATATAAAGGGGTTTCCATTAACCCCCTTTCCTAAACGGTTAAAAAGTTTTTCTTGCTATTGAAAATTTTGAAATTGTAAACACAATATTCTGTGCGAGAGAAAATTCGATAGTTTCTTAAACCGAATCGAACGTTATATCTCTTGAAAAATCTACTCTTCACATAAAAACCGTACAATACAATAACGATTAATAGGAAAATAGTTTTTACATGTACTATACAACTATCAGCGAGTTCATTTTGTTGTTGTAATTATGAAAAAATTATTTTATTAAAATACAATTGTAATAAATAATAAATAAAATAATTTTATTTCGGAAATTCTTATGAATCACCCCCCCCCCCACCAAGAAAAAATCTTATCTACGCCGTTGTGTGTGTATAAACGGCGCGGGTTATGGACAGCGAAAGGACGTTGCAGTTGTGTACTGACCATGAGCAAAATGACGATGGTGACGATCGGCACGGCCATGTTGATGAGTACGGTCAACCGCCACTGTCTGGTGACTGCGTAAATGGACGCGAACAGCAACGAGCCGCTGAAGTAGAACACGTTCGTAGCCGACATCAGTGCACCACGTAATTTGGGTTCGCAGACTTCGCCGACGTACGCAGAAAACGGACCGCCCGAGAAGCCAACGCTCAGTCCCATCAGCACCGAGCACACGTACAGCGTGGGCACGTTTTCCGCGTAGAAAAACAAAATTTGCGACATCAAATAAGGCACGTTGGTTATTATCATGCATTTTTTGTGACCCAATCGGTTCAACAACAGCGATGACATCGCGCTGCCCAGAGGCGTACACAGGTACACGATACTAACTGGAACACGTGTTTATAATTTAAAAAAATTTTTATATAACAATGTACGGTTTGGAATATTCCGTCCGTGTTATCACGGCACAACGTTATGTTGTTAGGTTAATTTGGGGTAGAGATCCTAGAAGTCCCGAATTTTATGAGATTGCCCCGTATTTCAGTAAACAGTCCCAGTGTCCCAACGAAATATTGAAAATGTCACACTTTTATCCTGTATTTTCAAATATCAGTCCCGTGTGGCCCGTAATTCTTAAACTTCAACGCGGGTCATTCTTTTTAATCAAAACTCAATATAATAGTTTTAATAACACAAAGTAATATTGATAAATGATTATTTATACAAAAAATTTCATTTATTTTGTGATATAATCTTGTTATTATATTTGTCGGTATAAGGAATAATATATTAAATTATAAAAATTATTTTATTATATAATATTATATATTGTTAAAATTTCATAAAATAATAAAAAAGGAAAATCAGTTTAAAATTATATTAAGTTATACGTACATATTGTTTATGCTCTGTGTTACTAATTTTAATATTACAATAATTATAATATATATATATATGTTTTATGTATATTTATTAAAAATTTACAAAAAAAATATCCCGTATTCTTTCAAATTAAATCTAGATTATGAAGGAAAAACAAAAAAATAAAATTGGTTTTATTTAAAATTTTTCAGAATTTTACCGAACCAAGATTCCTCCTCGCCCGTCATGGTGAGCTGTTCGTTTTCCTTCGAATCGTTCGACAACTCTCCGATAATGAACGTCGTACATATTAATTCTGCGCCGACTCCGATTTGTATGAAACCGGCTCCCATTAGCGCTAAACACTATGACATATAACAATGCTGTTTTAATATTGGGACGATATAACGTGTTACAGTGAACGGGGAAGAGCTGCAAATTCAATAATAGTCAAATAGAATATTTATTCCGTTTCACTGTTTAATATTGATATTATAAATACTTTTATGTCACGATATATGAGAAAATCAAAAGTCAAGTGGACAAATAATTCGAATATCATTTGTCTACATTCACTGTCAATGTTAAAACTTATCTAGATAATTAAATATTTTCTAATCTTTTATCTTATTTAGATAACATTTATTATTATAATTATTGTCTATTAATGAAATGGAAATAATTTTTTTAATTCAATTTTTTATGCATAAAATCGTTTCCATAATAATTATTGTCACTTTCCGTTAATAATTTTATGTTTAAACATATTTATCAGGGTTTTGATATTTTCCCTAGAGTACATGCCGCAGTATAAAAATACCGTGACAAACGCTGAGGCGACGAGATAGTTTCCAAGTATTTTTAATAGCTGAAATAAAGAAAAATGTCCAGGTATGAAATAAAATATATATGTTCAAAAATTTGAAAAAATATATACACAAAAAAAATTATCTTAATGTTATCTAGATAAAATCTTTAATTTTCTATCTAGATATTTTCAAATTATGTATCGTTTATTTCTATCTAGATAAATTTACACGTACTGTCTTTTATCTTTATCTAGATCATTTTTGCATTATCGAGTCCTAACACTGATGACTGTTAATAGAAATTACATTTTACAGTATACGATTTTTCATATAATATGGTAATACAATATTTGCGGTTCGTTTACGCCAGTGATCCCCAACCTTTTTTTACTCAACGCCTCTTTTAGATTTTCAAAAATCTCACACCACCCCCGCCCCGCCGGACAAATTAAAAAAATTATAGTTTCATTTTTATAATTAGCCATTTAATTAAACTAAAAAACAAAACCCCGTAAAAAATATTTATTTTTATGTACTAAATTCTTAAATCTACTAAAAATATAAATTATATAAATATAATATAAAATTGGCAATTAAATAATTACAGAAAAATTACTTTTGATTCAATGGAATATTTTCTACATTTCTTGTTCTTGGATATTTTAATATAATTACAACGAATATAACTGTAACGTACGCACACAATAAATTATAATTTTATGCAGCGAATGCAGGTATACGACTGCCGGAAATATCCGTATCACCAAATTATTATTATACTCCGCATTCGACCAAACGAAGCTTATCGACATCGATACGATTACGGATAAGATAAAATCTTGTTTATTACCATTTGATTGTTATTTCCTGATATTATAGTGCGTATACTATACATATTATGTATACGGTATACCTGCAAAATTCTGTATACATATTACTTTTGGTACATAATTATTTTTGATTGTATGCAGTTACTTATACATTTTATTGCAATAAGTTATGAACAATAAAAATGAAAGTCACAGTAGAATTGTTCCCCTTAGTGCCCCCTTAAGTAAAACGCTCCTCTCAAAATTAAAAAAGCCCACAAGGGGGCGGTACCGCCCACGTTGGGAATCACTGGTTTATTATTAACTATATACGTAAGTAATAGGTTATATAATATTATAATATAGTATTAAAACAAAAAAAAACGTACTTGAGAAAAAGTAGATTTAATACCATAACTGTAATTAGATTCCATTCTTTACACTATATCTCGCTCGTGTTCTGTAAATGAAAATAATTATAACAACAAAAATTAATCACGACCGTAATATAATATTGAATGTTTAAACAGTACAGTACATGTAGAATGAAAAGAACGATTTTATATTTAGATTGTTTATAAAATATTATGGATATTTCCATTTTTATAGGTCTGCTCTAATTGGAGTAAGACAAACGCTAGTGAAGATTTTCTCAACTGATCGGGGAGGAGAAAAATACTTCTGAGTACAATCGAATGGATGTATTCGATTCACCGCAGTCATATACACGGGTTTTTTTAAATATATTTTGTGATTCACTGATTTTTTCAAATGTGGCTAGAAGTTTCGTTGTATGTCGGACTAATGACTATATATAATATAAACTACCATGTAATGTCCTCAGTAACTGATTGTGTAGACACGCATTTACGTAATATTTTTACTACACGGCGGTCGAGTTCATTAAAAACGGTTGGAATAATTGAGATTGGTATGGTACGAATGTCAACGCATGTTGTAATACTAAAGAACTGATTAATATTATGCACGATTATGTTTGGAATAATTTCAATTGATAAAAAAACACATCAAAATATGTGGACATTTTAGAAAAACATAAATTTAATTTTAGACATTGTATACAACGTGTTTCGGATTTTTTAATTTTTTTTTTGTTTTAAGTATTTATAATAATATCAAAATTATTTCGAACACATAATATTATATAACAATTATCTCTACAAAAGTACTCATTTCATTCACTTTCGTCAATTTTTTTTTTATTATAATATCCTTTTTATCTGTAAATATTATACGGTTATAATTATTGATGTATAATGTTATATAGTTTTGTAATTACGTTATAAATAACGAGTTTATTTTTAAATTATTTATATTGATTGTGTTTTATGTGTATCATTTAAAAATGTTATAACATATCGAATCAAACAAATAAGCAAAATTATTAAAATAATAGAAATAAAGATTAAAAATATTTTACACTGAACCCTGTATCAGTTGAAAATTAAATTATGAATTCATATTTCATATAAATGTATAATTTGTCGATATTTTAGAAAAAAAAATATATATAATTAATGGCACAGTCAACTCTCAGTAATCGTTATTAACAATAATATATATATATATATATATATATATATATGTGTGTGTGTGTGTGTGTGTGTGTGTGTGTGTAGAAAATGAATTATTTTAAAAAAGCTCTTATTCCTACATAGTATCTAGCGTATTTATAATAAATACGACAGATAACTTATATAATATTATTATACAGTATATTTATTCGATTAAAAAAATGTATTTGTGTTATATATTTTAAAAATTAAGCGAAGTTCTTTCATATCCAATTAAATCCCTCGTTATAATGTATTATTTCTGTACGTGATTATATCATTTAAAAGTCATAAGTTAAAATTATTAATTTTTATTATCTATACGCGCTGAATGTTTTAAAAAATGTATACGCTATACTTAACTACTTGAGTAGAATTTGTGATCAACATTGTTGGGTAACATGTTGAAACAGTAAAAAACTTGTTTATATACATATATTTTTTTTTATCCGTCTTAGATATTGTTATCTGCAATATTGTTCAAAGAAATTCCATTTGGAAATAGAAGTTCAAATACCAGACAATATACCGGCACATATGTACGCATCAATAAAATACGTACGTACAATGTACATCACATCCGTTGTTAAAAATATCAAAGATTATATGGATTTCCGGTGAGAGATTTTCGGGTTCATTAACCATATCGAAATTGTTTTTGTTGAAAATTTATGCTAATATTTTATGTACATACCATAAGATTTTATCTTATAATTAAAATGAAAATTTTTTTCTGAACATTATCAAACGTATCAATATTCTCGGATAATTAAACTTATAAGAAATAATATATTGTAATTAATTTTTACGCTTTTGTTTTTTTTAATTAGCTAAATGTAATGCTGATTTGTTGTCTCCGTATTGGTTTAGGTAAATACATTTTTGAATAAATAGTACACGTTCTGAATTAAAAATTAAAAATTGACCTGTTATAATTAAATTTAAAGATAAGAAAATTATCCATGATCTCTAGTCGGTTATTTCAATTTCAATGCGAGATAAATGTACACATATTATATCTCTTTGCAACATTTAAATAACAAAAATAACCGATAATCACAGATAACTCATTTACAGATTTTATAATAGGTCTATTTACTGACAAACTAAAAATAAAAAAACTACCCGATTATTCGTAAATTTCCTACGGTTTTCTCGTAGTGCGTGTACACGTGCAGAGATACGTGGATAAATTGTTCTCTTAATTTATTTTATTACAAAAAAAATTAAATATGTAGGGGTATAATTTTGTTATTTTTTCAAATTTATCTCCACGCAAATCATCTTTACTCATATTTCGTTAGTTTCTCTTTATAAATTTGAAATTCAAAATATAATGTGTGTACCTGTATATTTTAGTGTTCTTCAAATCAGTTAAAATAACTAAAAAAAAATTTTACGATTATTGTTGATTGATCAATCGATTTGTAATCAATGCCGTAGTTTTACAACGTATATACGTATTATTATGAACGGTACAATGTGCGTTTATTGTAATAGAACTTATAGTAGTCAATGTTGTAGTAATATATATATACACAGTTTAAATATTGTAAATTGTATAATAATTATTCTTGCACTTATTAATCAGTGGCGTCATTCGGTGTGTCCTATAACTGATTAAGGGCAAGTATAATTATATTATATTCGTTTAGTCGAAATTATAAATCACAAAACCTATCAATAAAATATTAAAAACGCAATTTCTCGACTCGCGTCTATATACGCAAATAAATAGAGCGCGATGTGTATTAAAAATATTTATATGTATTATGACACACACCATAAGTACACTTATATGAATTAAAAAATTTAATTTTTCGACAAATATTTACCACAATAGTACAATACAGAATAAAAATTAAAAAATAAAAGTAAAATAATCGACAAAATTTGCAAAAATATGAGAAAACACTAAATTTTCATTCATTTCAATACGTTTTAAAATATATTTTATGCTTATTTGTCAACTTTGTATAGCGGAAAATTCGCGCTATACAAAAGAATTATTTTCTAATATTTAATCTATAACGCTTGATTATAGATTTAAATATATATATATGCGCCTAGTTTAAATAATTGTCATAAGCAACTAATAACTGACTAATAATTAGTAATTATCGTTAAATAATTAGTAATAAATGTGCTCAATATATTATATATACTATAATAGCTATATGTAATGCTATACCGATATCAAAAAAAATTTAATTCATAATTCCTAAACAATCACGTGTGCTATTCAATACCAATTTATATGTTTAAGGAAAACGGAATCACGTTTATATTATCATTGGACAATAAAAACTATCTAATGAAACTTATTGAACAAAAATTATTATATCCGTAAAAATAATTTTAAAACAAAATCAAACCTAAAAAAAAATGACAACGTTCAATTAAAGAAGCGTGTCGTTGTCCTTAACTTATAATTTAAACGAACACTATTATTTCGCGATTTTAAATAATAATGTTAAGTAAATTTTCAAACGAGAGATTTTACTGATACATTGATTTATAACGGTTCGGAATCAAAATATTGTATTATAGAGAATGTAATAAGTGCTGAATTTAAAATTATTTTTGAGAAATAAAAATATATAATATTATTAATTAATTTTTATAGACACACAATATTATAATAGCTCGTATTAATTGTAATAATAATGTTGTAATTAAATGTATACTTGCCAAAGTGAACACATTTCTGAGTCGTCTAAATTATTGTTCGTATATATCACGTGTTCCAAACAAAATGTTATGTTGAAAATTAAATTATTTAAATTATTTTTTAAAGTTATATATATTAAAACAAAACTAATACTAACACAATATATCGAACTTAATAATGTACGTTACAGATATATTCGTTGAAAACTTACCAAACTTCCATTAAACTTCTTACGAAATCTTAGAAAATACACGCAAGCGTATATAATCATTCGACTTGCTCTGTTTTCATAGTGCGTACCATCATTTCACGATTGAATGTTTTACTCTATGAAATTCTGTTTAATCTTATCACATAATATTATCATATAAATATAATAATTGGGTTTCACGCTTCTTTGATAAACTGATCTGTAATAGGCACTCGAATTATAATATATTATTAATAAATTATATTATTAAAAACATATTCGCGTACACCGGATAGCTCATGAATTTATATTAATGTATAAAGTAAGATTTTACTAAAAAAAAATTCTTTAATTTATTAAAAATATTTTCGACAAAAACGAATGAATTTTTGGACCATCAGAAGAAACGACTTTAAATTTAAACGGATTTATTTTTATATAACATTTATAACAGTGACCATATCACGTCATATAAAAAACTGAAACAATACGAAACGCAAGTTATAAATTAATACTACGTGAACGTTTGTAAATTAATTGACATGGCAATTATTTTCTAAATTATGATAATGAATAACAATATCATTAATTTTTATATAAACTGTTTCGATATATATATAACAATTATAAAAGCTAATAATTTCTATACGAGTAATAAATTCAAAAGGATGATACACTAATATTTAATTTATTTAAGTACACGCCTATTAAAAATCTAGTAATATTTATTAATTACGCCAGTGTACACTTTAATGATTAAAAATGTATATTTATTTTACGATTTATTTTTATTGCAAAAATTTGAACAAAATTTATACCGTGTATTGCATACACGTATAGTATATTAAAAAAAATGTACGTGTAGAATTATTTACAGAAAAAATAAGTGTAATTTATCCGACTTAAGACTTAAGAGTCATAACTCATAAGTCAAGTGTAAGCAGTGGCGTATTTTCGGGGGGGGGGGTCTGGGTCGAGACCCCCCCCCCAGAAGAAAAAAAAAGGTTCAAAATCATAAATGATTTGCTATATAGGTACAGAGAAAGAGAACATTAATTTATATTATGTGTTTTTAATGTTTATATAAATAAATTGGGTTTAATTTTTGATATTTACAATAAATTAATTAATATTTTGTTTATAGGGAAGATTGAACGGTTTAGCGATGTTATCAATAAATAAAAACTACATAATAACACCTGAAGAAGTTATTGATGAATTGTCAAAAAAAAAGACGTTTACCTTTTATATTATAAAAAAATCTTAATTTGTATTTATAATAATAATGGAATAATGTAATTATTAATTCATCTCATATGCATTTTTTATAATATTATAAACTTACCTATTTTTAGACCCCTCCCCACAAAAAATTTGAAAATACGCCACTGAGTGTAAGTATGTATGTACTTAATTGTGGGATTTGAATAGTAATAACACTGTTGAAGGGATACCTTCTGTTATCATCTCGAAGGGATATTTAGGTACTGAACAAAAAACGTAATTCGTCTTCTGAGACATTATTGAAATCAACGAAGAAACATAGATCCCTAAAAATGTATCTCAATGGTTATTGGTTACAGTATATTACATGATGCACTTGTCAAACGTTTATACGCGTATTTCTATTTCTATTTTGATTACGAATAAATTAATTATTGTACATATATTTTTTAAATTATCATTATAAACAACTTTGTTAGTACACATTTAGGTAGGTCGTAAATTGTACAAATGAAATATTATACACGACTGTGGCGCATGAACGCAAATTTTGTATTTATACATTATATATATGTATTATTAGTGCGTACGGCGTACGCAAGATTTTCCAATGGGGGTGTCTCATAATATATATATATGAATTGATGACTTTTTCTTTAAATTATTTAAGGGGGGAGTCATATCTCCCTGACATCCCTCCCTGCGTATATATTTATATATATATATACAATTTTTGACTATTGGTCCGTAAGACAATTCGGATAGAGTTAGTTTTGAAAAGTATATTAAAACCAATAAAATTTGTATAAAACAGAACGTAAATAACTTATGAACTTATTATATATTATTAATTTATGACTTATTGTTATTCGTTATAAATATTAAAAATTGCGTCAGAATATTTTGGATGAGGTGTTCGTCAAGGAAATAAAAAATAAAAACAAAATACAATTAAAGGTTAATGTCGATGATAATAATAACAATAATAATAATAATAATAAATATGTAATAATAATTACGTATTATTCTAACGTGAGAGATAATGATAGACATTTCGTATTGTATGGGATAACGTTGTATTATTATTACTGTTATGCACATCTAAAAATATACGTCAGAATAACAGATTGTGCGTAAATTATAAACAATAATAGATTAATAATAAAATTCCGTAAAACATAAATACGCATTTTTATATATTTGAATTTTTAAATTTTAAATATACTTAATTTTTTTTTTTTTGCACAATTTTGGAACCGTTTTCAATTCAAACGTTATTATAATTCACGCGTAATATGTGTGTGTGTATGACTATACATGCGTAGTTTTGATAACAATTATATTTAATTATGATTGTAGATGAGAAATACGATGTTACAAATGAAAAAAAAGATGTATTAGGGTGCAGCTTTACTCGTAATTAAAATTAATTATGTGTTTTAAAGTATTATTAGTAGCCCGTAGCGGACCGTACACTGTTTTCTTTTTAATTTCCTTATAATCAGTTGCGATGAGTACACCACGTTATTGTAATTAATTCATTAATTTCTATTCGAATACAATAATTATTAAATGTATAAACAAATTCATTAGAGTTGAAACGTAATTAAATATAGTGTTGTGTGTAGGTATTTGATTTGCACGTTCATTTTTTCATTTCACTTGTCTACAGTTCTAGACTGTATTATAAATATGCGTTTTTCTAAAATACAATAATATTACGATAACGTTTAAATCTATACGAATTGACGAATTTATTATTATTATTATTATGTTATAAGAGTATTAAACTTAAACAAAAAACTATGTAACTTTGTGTCAAAATAATAAAAATGTATTATTATTATTTGTTTTTATTAGAAATTAATACTGAAAATAAAATTATAACTACATAACTTCATATATCATTTGTAATATTTTTTTATTTATAGATAAACGATTTTTTATTCGTTTTATTCCGTTGTCACATTGATTTAAAAGGCTTAAAATCGCGTGTCATAGGTACTCGCGTTACTTCAATATTCGAAAAATCTCTACAGACTCGAGTCATGTTTTTTTCTATTTAACTAATTTAAAATTTCTTGACAAAATGCGTATTACACTGGAAATCCACTAGAAATCGTCTTATCGAATGCAATAATTGAATATATGAATTATATAGTACGGATTATTATTTTTATATAATTAATGCTAATATACATAGTATGTAAAATATATAATGGTAAGTATTATAAAAATAATATAATATGTACATATTATATTTTACAGATAAAACAAAAAATTAATGACATATGTTAAAAAAATTAGTCCTACTATTTTACTAATCATAGTAATTCGTATTTAAATTATTATCACAGTTCTGCTATCAATGTTGCTTTATGTTTTTTGCACGAAAACTTCTATTTATTATCATACTAGTGGCATAGACATAGTTTATGAAAGGAGGGGGATCAAAAAAAAAGTTGCTCTCATTCACTACAAATCGCATGACCTTTTTTTGTCTTAGGTTACATTTTTTAAAAGTCGTATGGCTGATGGAGGTGGATCTGATCCCTACGTCCCCAATTGTATACGCCCCTATCATGCAGTATGTGCTTGAAAAACGAATGACGATATTTTAAGTTTTGTCTTCACTCAAAAGTTGATGTTTTCCGAGATGAGGGTCAAATATGGTAAAACTGATTGCGGAATATTGAAAAAGACTTTATATATGAATAAAACATTTACTAGGAGTTTTTTTAATATTTCAACATTTTTATTCAGTAGGTACCTATTTTTAGAGATTATTGAAAAATTAGAGTTCAACCGATTTTAGACTTACCATTTTAAACCTATTAAGTAGGTATTTCAAATGTTTGAATCGAAAACAAACGATTGATATGTAATTAATTAAACCACTGATTATAAATTGTTTTAAATCAAAGGAACCACAATTGAATCACTTGAGGGAATCGATTCAAATAATTCATATTTTCCATCCCTAGAGTGTTATCGTTAAACGTTGGTGGCCGTGTACGCAATGTTTGACAATAACTCACGAGCCGTCACAATACGCTAAAGTGACCGCCTTAGCCGCCGCCGTCTCCTTCCACATTATAAAACATTCTTCGACACTGCGTTGTTGGCCAGTGTTCGAAACAAATACTAATCGCCCCCTCTCCACCGTACGAATATAAATTGTTTATACGGTGCTGCGCGTAGTCGCGTCACGTGTGCCCGTTGTTGTGTCATTCGATCGCCGCGTGGACCAAACAGCTGTTTGTCGCGTGCGCAGTTGTTCGAGTAGTAAGAAAATTTCTCAAATATTTTATTTATTATTACAATGCGAACGTCGGTGGAGTAAAAGGAGGGGACTTTTGGCGGATATTTCATTGTTTCGTTTTCGTTTTCGCGAACGATGTCGATTAAATGTGACGTTTTCGCGTGTTTCGTCGCGCTTTCGTTGTGTGCAACAATCACGTTGGAAACCAAGGCCGCCGGCGGCAGTGTGCGGCGCGCGAACGGAAATAATACCGATGCGAATAACACCTTGAGATTGGTTCACGTAGTACGTATGAGTGGTTTACATTACTTAAAATTTGTTAGAACGGCCGAATAATTTGATAGGAACTCCTGCGGAGTTATACGCAAGACACCACAGTGAATGAACGGTTAAGAATTTATATTTGTTAAGACGTATTTTAGCATTTTAATTAAATTTTTTATTATTTTGGTTGTTCGTATCATATTATTAATATTAAGTGAATTTATTTTATTTACGTGTATTTCAATTTATTACGCTTAAATATCGCATGTGTCAATTACCTAGTAAATAAACGTGTAAAATCCAATGAATGCATTTTATATAGGTAGGTAAGTATTTTTATTAGACGCACGATTTACACATAAATAACAACATTTCAATAATAATAATTTGCCATAGAAATAATAAACAAGCATAAAAAAATATTTATTTGAACACATTTTAAATCAACGAAATAAAATAAATAATAACCATCTGGTAAACGTGTAAAAAAGTAATATTTATTTAAATCGAACACTGTATTTAATGAACATTGTGTTCATTTGCTAGATTATCATTAATCTCTCATTCTAGTATATCAACACTAAAAAAAAAAAACCCAGTAAAATATTTGTTTTAATGAAATTTAAACAGTACATTAGCCGTCAATGATATATTTAGAGTAACATCATAATAGTTACATTTAATATATAAATAGATAATTTCTAAAACACTAATTTATGTAGGTCAAGTTTTTTTCTAATAAGAAAATGTTTATGATTTCAACTGTTTTTGGGTTTTGTGGTTATCAACACACTGTTTTATAATGATAAAATATGATAAAATGATAAAAAAACATATTCAGTGTAACCAACATATTTAAATAATTAAATTACACTTAATTTTCTATAGTCCGCTTTTAAATCAGTCCTTATTATTATATTGAATATGTAAATAATGTGTTCATTCATTGGTGTAGTTACTCTATACTATATATTATATACACGCGAGCGTAACTATAAAGGGATAAAATAGTGAAAGGGCACTGCGGAACGTTTAAATAGATAAGAAATAAGAAATCGACTTGGTCCAGCACGTAAAATAATATTATGGAACCATATAAATATAGCCGTCCCCGTACACTTCGTTGCCCGTTAAAAATACCATCTCTTAATATTTTTAATATTATTAAAAATTTTGTTCAATACTTACGATGTAACGATGCTCAAAACTTAAAAAAAAATTTCACCGACTTTTTCAAACTTATTTTATCATTGTTGGTCCCCTATCCCACCACTTCGCATCACTCGTATACTGACTATTACTTCGTTTTTGCTTGGCGTTCTTTCTGACTTTTTTTTCCTTTTTGCTCGGCTCCTATAAAGGCTGTTCATCGTGATATTTAATAACCTATAACCTTCCACGGGAATGTGACTATCAAATGCAAAAAGAATTTTTCAAATTTGACAATTAGTACCAGAGATTAGCGCGTTCAAACGGAAAAAAAACAAACAAACTCTTCACTTTTATTATGTTAACATAAATCAGTGGTTCTCAACCGTCGGTTCGCGATGAAAAATTAACCCATTCGTATTGTATTAGAAAAAAATTCTATTTTTAATATAGTGTTTAAACTCTAAACAGTATAGTATGCCCGATGCCGTATGGACATTTGAAAATATTTTTCAATATCTACACATTTTTTTTCAATAAAATTAAATGTATTTAAAAATATTCTTTTCTCACATTATCCAAGTTCATTACGTATTACCCGTTGTATACAACAATACAAAATAACGGTGAAAATAATAATAATAATAATAATAAAAAAATACATTTATAATATTTTGTGTACAACTCAAGTAAAATAAAACTCATTTGTTTTAGGTGTTCAGACACGGAGAACGGACACCAGCCGACACGTATCCTTTGGATCCAAACATAAATTCGTTATGGGAACCATTCGGCTGGGGTCAGCTGACAAATGCGAGTAAAAGGCACTTTATTAAAATATAAATAGTTGTAAAAAAGAGCTGCTAGAATTTTGACATGACACGCTTATAATTACAATTATATTCGTTTAATTATAAAAGAAAACTTGTTTCTTCGAATTAATTTTATGTGATAAAAAAGGTCGACCGAAATACACCATCGTTTTAAGAATGAAAATCTGTATTGATTTAAAAAGAAAAACAATATTATATAAACATAATGAATTTCAAATTATGCGTGTAACGACGACTCATACCTACAATATTTTAAACAGTGCAGGTGCCCGAGTGTCAAGTATTATGTTGTGTTTGAATGCGGTCATAGTAAATATTTAAAATTACGACCTATTTTTTATATAACATTATAACAGACACCGAAACGAAAATACATGAAATATTAATGTGAATTATAATATGATCTTATAAAACTTTTTCTAAACAGACGAATACAAATATTTATTTTTTAATTAAGTAAATATACGTGATTTTATTGTCTATCGTAAAATAATAATAATATAATAATAATAATAATAAAAAAATTGAACGGAGTCTCTTTAGAGATAAATATTTCTAATTGTGTGTGCATAGGCGGATCCAGAGTTTTACATTTGAGTGTGCCTGGCCTTTTTATGTAGTTATTTTTGTATAATATAGAGGGGTGGCTGTAAACAAATTTACCCGCTTTATGCATTTTTTTTGGCTTATAATTTTCTTCCATAAAATACACTATAGTTAAAATATTTTAAGTATCCAACACTTGTTTACTAACCAATACTATAACCTATTGTATAATATTTAAATAGAAATGAATTAATTTTTTTTTACATTAGCGTGTGTCTTGGCACACCCGGCACACTTCGTAGATCCGCCTATGTGTGTGTGTATATATATAATGTGTGTTTTGTTTTTCATATATGTATAGGAAGGTAAACGAAATCAATATGAACTTGGAAAATTCATTAGAAACCGTTATTCCAAGTTTTTGGACGTGAAATATTCGTCGGATAAAGCTACGTTTAGAAGTACTGACATGGACAGAACCATAATGAGCGCGCAACTGGTTGCAGCAGCCGTATACAAGCCAAAAGAAACACAACAGTGGAACACACATTTGGATTGGCAACCCATTTCGATACGTTCAGACCCTTTGGACAAAGACCAAGTAAAGATTATTTGTTGGAAAAGGAAAATGCGTGAAATATACCAATCGATCAATAAACCGCAATTGAATAAAAACAATTATTAAAGTGACTTGAAGAATACAAAAATTCTATACACAGATACCTGTGCAATACTTCGAAAATACCTGTACAATTAAAGCATTCCTTTTTTTTGTTTATTTATAAATCTCGTAATATGTTTTTAATTTTTTTTTTTATTGAAACATTAATCGAAGCAATGACCTAAACAAAATATGTGCGCCAGTCGTGATAATTTCGTACACAATTTTTTATCGTTTGTTGACATGTTATGTCAAAGTTAAAAATTACCGAAAGAAATGTAAAACTAGAAAAATGATGACTCATAAGGTCCATATATATTGAATGGGTACATATAGAAAGAATGGAATAAGGTAGAACTGGAGGTTCAAGCTATTATCACGTCAAAACTTTTTGGATTGTCTTTGAGGTATCTGCACAGTCTCTTCGTAAAATTTTCGTATTATATTTATCATTTATATAATTCTAAGTGATTTTTTTCTTGTTTAAATTTTTTAACGAAAATATTATTATAAGAAATATTTAAAACTATCTTTAATACATCATCTAGATCGGCAAATTAGTATAGTAATTGTCGGCGCGTATCAGTTGGTTTGGTTTTCAAGAAAAAAGAAAAATGATACACATGTTTAGTGTACACATGCGTTATTTATAATTTATACAGTTGTTGTTGGTGCGAATAAATTGTCCCCGTTATCACGAAGAAAGACAGAAAATAATGAATTCTACCGAGGTACTCAAGGAACTCGACACTTACAAATATTTTTACGAATATTTGTCAACCCATACTGGAATGACCGTTCGAGATCCTGATGACGTCCAATCACTGTACAGCACGTTAAAAGCTGAAGTAATTTGCATACAAATTTTTTTTTCAATTTTCTTTTTAATTACAATACAATACGTATTAGTGCAATGTTTCATCGAGTAATTTCCGTAGATTATTTGTATACGAGTAGAGTATATATATTTTTTTTTTTTGATAATCTTAAGGTTTGTATTTTTGTTTTTTCTATTCGAGTTAGATTATGGGATTGTTCTTTCCGATTGGGCATCCAAAGTGTATCCAACAAAAATGGCTCGAATCACTTCGAGAAGTTTTATATTCAATGCATACAATGACGTGATGAAAAGGTTCAAAGGAGGTAAAAATATGTTGTACAGAAAAAGGAAAATCTAGGAAATCATACTTTTGTAATTATACATTTTGAATAGGTCCGTTATTAAAAAAAATATTGGATGACAGCAGAGTTAAAATTGCTAAACGTTCCGCACACCAGTTGTATATGTATGCTGGCCATGATTCTACTGTGTCGAATCTTCTAATAACATTGGGAGTGTGGGATGAACAAATTCCCACGTATAATATGTTTACATTGATCGAGTTACATGAAGGAACAGGTGGAAATTTCTACTTTAAGGTACCATGGTTATTTACTAGATACGGATTCTGTAATAATAAATATACCCATTAATCGGTCGTATAATTCACGATATTATAGTTGTCTTTTTGATGCGTTTATATTCGTATTTATTATAATAATGATAATGATAATAATAATAATAGTGATAATGATAATAATAAATATGATTTTTCTTCTTTTTTTATTTTTCTCAAAGTAACTGGTCTGTGTTTGTCTTTAGGTATTTTTGCGTAACGAATCGTCAACCGAACCTTATCGCTTACAGATTCCTAAGTGTAAAGAGGATTTGTGCACTTTAGAACACGTGTTAAACTTGACTGCGAAAGTTTTACCGGTGAATTTGAGTGAAGAATGCAAGACAGACACTCCTGGATTTTCAAGTTTGGTCAACCGAGGACCTTAACGATGTAATGAACTCACAAGCAATAATAAATCGAGGCCTAATATTCCGTTTAATCGCAGTAAATTTAAATGTTGAATTAGAACAAAATTACAATACGATAATTGTATTTTAATCTATATGTTTGAAATTATCTATAAATGTGATACATTTTATGTTTGCCCATAATTCCTGTATATATTATTATAATGATCTCATAATCCTGATTTTTGTTTAGACATATTTACAATTTCAATTTGTAATTTGAACAATATTTTATTACATTTAATCGCACGAAAAAAAAAATTAAAAAATATAAATCACGTACCTTATTATATAATTCTGTATAAATTTAATTTCGGGTGCTTATATATTATTTATGTTAAAAGTTATTTATATTATGAGTAGGGTTGTAAATTCGTATTGAATTATTTAATTTGTAAATTTATTTCGCGGTTTTGTTTTAGAAATCACCATTTGTATGTTATTTTTTATTTATTAAAAAAAATTTTTTATTATGTTTTATATTTCTATATGTTGTCATTTTATAAATTTTAATCGTTTAACAATGTAGAATATAGTAAATAAATTATTTTATTTCTTGACAATTAAATTTGCTCACACTAATAATAATATACAAATTAAATATTGTTTTACACAATGTTATTAAAAAAAAATATGTGACATCGGACCATCTAAATTTTCATCGGAGATTTTCTACACTTTTTGCTCATGAATGCGCACCAGAGTAACTGAATAAATAGTTAACTGGTAACTGACATGCTGATTTTAATACAATTATATTTTTGGTGTGAAAAGATATCTAAAATTTCTTGTTAAATATTTGTTCTTATTTGATTCCTGTATTAATAATTATTAATATCACAAATCATTTTCTCCTAAATAAAACTACATTTATTTAAACTATTATTATGAAGGTTATTTGTATATTTTAATATAAATGCATATTAATTAACGATTTTTATGTTTTATTTTACATTGAATACTGCATGAAAAATAATTAAACATTTTATTTTGACATGTATTTTATGAAACATGTTAACATTATCCAAGTACGTATTGATACTTGATACTGCGATAATATATAAATATAATATAATATTTATATAAATTGTTTATATATATATATATATATATACAAATTAATTATTACATTATATTATATTATATTATCATGAATATGAGTACATAGACGTTCAGTGTCACATTATATTACTAAGTTTATT
This sequence comes from Chaetogeoica ovagalla, assembly GCA_032441825.1. Classification (NCBI taxonomy): domain Eukaryota; kingdom Metazoa; phylum Arthropoda; class Insecta; order Hemiptera; family Aphididae; genus Chaetogeoica; species Chaetogeoica ovagalla. The sequence goes on along the minus strand of CM063724.1, from coordinate 748,542 downwards.
GTGAGTACTGTTAATTTGTTTTAAAAACAATAATACTTAAAGATCAGTTCATTTATATATATATATATATATATAAGTTGTTATTTACAATACAAAAAATATCAATTTTACTTATACATATTATACATAAAATATGTATATATTTTTCATTACAATCATTTATATTAAATGATAATTTATTAAACAAGATAAATTGTTATTAGCTAAAAGGAAAATAATTACAATACAATATCTATATATGCAAGCAATTATTGACTGTACCATATTAACTTGAATGATATAAACTTCTATAATGATGCACAATATTATGGACAATGGATGACAAATACTTCTAAAAAAATATACAGAATTAGATATAGTTTTTGTCAATTTATATTTTTTACTTGAATGAAATCATTAATTATAAGAAATTGCTTAAATTTAAACTTATCGAACAACTGAATATTTTATTTCAAAGTTTTAGACGCACAATGATGCAGAGATATTTAAATATTACACGTTAGTAAATGTAGTTTATTTATACCACAGTTGAGTGTAAGTCTTCTATTATCTTCTAACATTGCCCTTTCCTTGTTGCGCATGTAGGTGTATCATATGACATTGTGTACAGTAGAAATTAGTGATTTATCGAGAGAGAGAAAAATATCTTAATATTCTATTTGAAAAACTCTGATATTTCTTGTAACGTTTTGTTTTCGGTTTCTGGCAAAAAGTAGTAAAAGTACACGAAACCTAATAAACCGGCTACTCCGAATATAGTGAACGTATTGTAAAATGTCACAAACGTAGAAAACTCCGGATAATACTTGATCATAAAGAAAGACATCAGGTAACCTATTGCCGCACAAACGCTACAGGTGATGTTTCTACTCCTGAAAAACGGTTAAAAATTAAATAATATGTTATAAAATAATTATATATATATATATATATATATATATATATATATATATATAATATATATATATATATATATATAAATAGTTATAGTAATAACGCACAAAGACCTGCATATTATTAGCTAGCAGTGGCGGCGCTAGGTTTTGGTTTTGGTTTTATCCCAATTTTGCCTTAGTTCTTCAGCAATTGATAATACATGAAAATCTGATATAATCATAATTAGCTCCAACGTATATATTTTGAAAAATTGATGTTGGGACATCTTATATTATTATTTTTATGAATTCTCATATGAGCACAGAACAAGTTATTTTACGTTTCTAAAAATGTACTATGTACCCACCTATATTATAATCAAATTGGACATTTAATTTGTAGCATATAGGAAAAGAATGAAATGTGAAAGTTTTGCTACAATTATTTATATGATAAATGCTAATTTTACTATCAATTCAAAACTTCCATTTTTCTATACTTGCCTACCTAGTACCTACAGTGGCATGCTTAGCTTTTTTGAAAGGGGGGATATGAATTTTTGACTGATCGATTATCGCATATTGTAATGTTATCAGTCGACTTGTATGAAATTTTAAAATTCCATGGGAAAAATGATTGAAAACATATACTTTTATTTACGCGAACAATAAATTATACAGTTTTTTCTATATTAATCAAAAATTAATATAACAATAAAAAGAAGTCAATGGAGGGGGATATGACACCCTCATTCCCTCTTGAGCAAGCCCTTGCCTACCTATGTAATTTTTACAATTTATCACATTGCCTTCAACAGATATACGGGTATATATTAAAATATCAATGCATGCAATCTTCTTGTTCTGTTTCGCCTCTATCACAGCTATTTGGAATCAGCCACCTTTGTCCTAAACCTTCACTTAACCCTTACCTTTCACACACACACCAGCAGTCCTCATATCACGCTCAATCGCATGCAACTTTTTCCTTCAACGTGCATGCGTGCATAACCGTTCTTACAATATCAATCCCTGTAATTATATAAATAATATCATTATGAAAAACCCAAATAAATGCCTATTTATTTAGCTATATATATATATATATTTGTTGGATCGAAAAAAATTTGCCATAATCTTGTTCCCCGGGAAAAAATGTCTGATGCCGTCGCCGTCAAATATTAGATAAATATTTACACGTTATTATATTTATTAAATATTCTTTCGCTTACTTCATGGGGAAAATTTCCGTTAAAAGTATCCACGCAATAGGCATTATGCCGAACGACGACGTGAAAGTCGTAGTGAGATAAAGTATTAACACCAACCAAGATGTTATAGATTTTGCGTTCGTCCAATAGACGCCGATCAGTCCGATCAATATGTAACAAATGGAACATATCGACAGCGTCAATAACGTAAGGAATCGTTTGCCGAGTCTGTTTACAAATAATACTGTCAATATGCCTCCGATTATGGCCAAAAACACCGAAAACGACTAGATTAAACGTGAAGTTAAAATATAAAAAATAAATAATTTTTTTTAAAAATGATCGATTAAATACGAGAGCATGATGAAAATCACACTCACTATTGTGAATTCCACGTTAACGGGTGCACCGAATTCCGTGAACACGGACACAAGAAACGGCCCGTACTGTATTCCAGACAACAAATTCGCGAAAAAAAGATAAATGATTAGTAGACGGAAAGGTCTGTAGACTTCGGGCCGAAGTAGTTGTCCCCAAGAGCTCGTATTGTCTTTCTCGTTAGCGTCGTCTAAAAAAAAAATATCGAAAAAAGAAGAATAAAAAAAAAGTACGCGACAACAACAATTATTGTATTTATGTTTTCTTTTTGTAACAACATGCAAGTAAAAATACAAATATATTACTACAGTTGTCGTCATTCACGGACGTGTAAACTATCATCTCTCTGAATTCGTTTGAACATTTCTCGTGCGACACCCATCCCCTTAACTTGCCGAGCGTCTTCTGAGCCTTTTCCTGTTTGCCTTTGGTCAACAACCACATTGGAGAATGTGGTGACTGTATAAAAACAAAACGTTTTCTGTGTAATATTTATAATTTATAATAAATATATAAAAGTCGTTTAAACGGATATACCGTATATGAAGTGTGAGCCGCATGTAGGTTATATTTTTATTGTTCGTTATTATATTTATTTGAATAAGACGAAATTTCTTCGTTAATAGACGCCGCGAATTGCTGAGAAAATTTCGGTGGCCCCATGATGTCTGAGTTGAGTGTTTTGATAAGCGAATTTAAATATCGATCATTTCCCTCAATTTTTGAGTAATAGTTACCCCTCAAACCCTTCCAAATGGAAAAATGTACGGATTTTTTTTTACCTTCCTTCAAAAACCATTAATTGCCGCGTCGCGTATTTCGTCAGTTTCACGTGATAAATCGACGTTTTAACGAGAGAGACAGATCTGTGTGGTGGTGGCTATTACCATGAACAAAATGACGACGTTTATGATCGGAATGGACATGCTGATGAGTACAGTGAGTCTCCAATTATCGGTCATCGCGTATACCAGAGAGAATATCAGCGAACCGACGAAATAGAACACATTCGTTGCTGACATCAACGTGCCCCGTAACTTTGGCTCGCACACTTCGCCGATGTATGCGGAAGACGGACCGCCCGAGTATCCGATGCTCAGCCCCATCAGAATAGAACACATATACAACGTGTGCACGTTGTCCGCGTACAGAAACATGATTTGAGACACGATGTACGGCAAGTTTGTTATGATCATACACTTATTGTGGCCCAGTCGACCCAACGTCACCGTTGACAGTACGCTTCCTACGGGGGTAAACAGGAACAACAGACTGCCTGTAACAGTAATCGCGTGTTGGTTGAACAAACGTATTTCACGTTGCCGTTGTCGGCAGCGTTCACGGTGCACGTAAAGTGACTTTTGTTTATGTTATGTTCAGGTGCATAATATGAGACCTGTAATGGTGTAGCCAGGGGCATTTCGAGAGTTTAACTCTCCCCAATTGCCTTTTTTTCCCATAAGTTTTAACCTCATAAATAATTTATACTCTATTTCACTTAATATTCTCTAGAATTTACTGCAAAAAAAACAAAAAAAATATGACATATTTTATCACTCTATGACAATACCCGGGTAATATTTTTGCTGTTAAATGTCGTTTTATAATAATCGTGACAGTTTAACAGTTTATAATAGTTTATGAACTGTTAATTAAGAATTGTTGTAGTTCAATTTAAGCGTTCGGTTCAAATTTTAACTCAATATTTAAAAAATATATAATTATAAATAGCGATTCGCAACCATTGGACTGCACAGTGTCACAACGTGAATCACACTCCCCGCACGCGCCTCATGGCGTGTAGCTACGGCGGGCAAACACGAACAACGTTGTCACCTCTGAACGCGGCAAAAACACCACATGTGTATGTGTGATATACACACACACAGTGCGCTTGCTATGGGCAGAGACAAACAAGGTTGTTCGCATTTGCCCCCGCGGCTATATTGAGCGATTCACCGGTTACGGACCGCTATTTATACGTCTGCGTGGCTACCTCCTCTTTTTTTGTGTCGTACCGCTATTTGGTAACTAATTTCTTTTCCGGTTATATTGCGGTCAACTGACGCGCTATATCGGTATACGCAGGTGTTGAATTTGACGCTGACCGAGCGATCAAACGTATGCGCATTTACTATTTTTATTATAAATAATATTATTTTGCGTATTTCAATGAAATAAAATGAATGTAATGATTTATTTTTCCTCGTTGTACATTCGTTTACACGTTTACTCGTTTATTTTACATTTTTAATATTTTATAATAGTAAAAATTTTTAACTTTTATTGGTTTACTCACACTTACACGTTTCGAGTTTACCGTCAGCTAAGCATAAGACGCTCGGTCAAGTGCTTATTCCAGCCTTATACATGATGTTCAAAGGGGTGAGGTGCTTTGAAAATGGAGCATAATCATAACATAATTGGATTAACTTACAAGTCGATATTTTACTGACAATTGTACTATAAACATACACTGATTCGTGTGCCCATTTTGAACAGTACTATAGTGTTTGAATCCAAAGTTACATTTTTATGGTACAATTAAAACCCATGTAAGAATTCGGTATTCATTTTTGTCAAAAACATGGTGCTATGAACCAAATTTGCATCATACCTTGAAACATCATTTACTGATGATTTCAAATGGCGTCTACACCTAAAATGCTACTGGGGTAACTATGCGAATAGTAGTAATAATTTTATTTGTTTATATATCGTAATAATCATATAAAATCTAGATGTAACTTGTATAACTTTATGAATAAATAAAGAATACGAGTATATAAGAATTTCTTATTGCATTTAATATTTTGTTCATTTATTTATTTATCATTATTTTTTTTGTACATACATCACTTAACTGGGTTCTTGAATGGTTGATTAAGAGCATTAAGAAAATTAATATCAAAAAATGTAAAATCTTATAGTTTCATTTATACTTAAATCCCACACACCACAATTACGCCATTAAGTGAAACAGAAATCCGTTTCACTCGGGCGCTGGAAATTGAAAATACGATTCTTTTCGTTTTGCACACATGTTCAATAAATTGTTTTTTTTTGGTTCGTATTATCCTACTACATTTGCAAAATTTAAATTTTATTTCACGTACCTAAATACGGACAAAAGTCGGTGAAAAAAGAATTATTAATCAAATTAACGTTGTGTTATTTTTGATGATATTTATGCGCATTTTAATAAAGGAATAAACTTATGTAGCATTTGTATCGTAAGTAAAGGTTTATGTTACAGAATAAGTTCATAATATAATGAAATTTTAGCGCATCATAGACACATATTTTTTTAAAAGTTTTTATGTCGTGTTTTTTTTTTTTTTTTTTAATCATACATTTATGATAAAAGATACCATCGAACTGTACATTTAAAATTTGTTACGTTTATTTGCGCATATATTTATAGTCGAAATGAGTCGCACACGAGCAAAATGAAATATATTTAAAATTGCTGATTTAATAGTAACTGATAAAAAAGTAAAATTAATTTTTATCTTTACCTATGAGATATAAAACGCTATAAATAAAGATATTTTTTTTGTTTATTTATTATATACTAAGAAAAACGTACATTAATTACAAAACGTGTTGTGTACTGAACACGTGTACTCAATGTGGGGCTCCACGGGCATTGACATGGTATCTCTTTATGTTTGTTGTTTATATTTCATCAATAAGAAAAAGTAAGCTAATCCTACTACGTGTTATACTAACATACCGTATACGTGTAAGAAACGTGCATTCTACACATGTACCCAAAACAAAGTTTTTACAGTGTATTGTGTAATGGCTTCGTGGTTTCAACAATTCTCTATAATTATATATTTATTTTTACCGTGAAATACGTAAAAAAAATTATTGTATTTTCTACAATAAAATGAATTTATTCCTTTTGATACTATTAAAACGTAGTACACACTAACCACAGATGGGTAGATGGTATATTTGAGAGTATATCATACATAAATTGTCACTTTATTTTCTTCTACGAGAAATTTTAATAATTTCAAGTAAATTTTTAAGGAAAATTGTAAAAAAGTAATAAATAAAAATTATTGATAAAAAAACTGTATATATAATCAAGCGACTTTAATATAAAAATTAAATTACTGTTTTTTTTGCGAATCTAATTATTTTGAAATATTGTGTAGTTTTTTCGGATTATTTGAATTTTGAGCGTAACAAAAACTCTTTAATTTTATTTTATAAATAAAGATTACGCTCTTTTTTCGGGAGTGGAGGTTGGAAATGTCACCTATTGGAATTCATATTTTCCTATGTCACGAACAGCATTATTGATTACTAGTCATTGTACATTTTATGTGACTTTTTTTAACAGAAAATAGCAAATAACTTTTCACGTTTCCCATTGCATTACTGTTACGAATCAAAATTACGGATTGTGGTCATTAAAATGCTTATACTTACCGAACCAAGACTCTTGTTCGCTCGTCAACGTCAAACTGTGTTCGTTTTTATTTTTATTGTTCGATAAGGCTCCTATGATGATGGTCGAACATATTATTTCCACGCCGACTCCGATCTGTACGAAAGACGGTCCAGCCAATGCTAAACTCTGCAACATAAAAATCCCACCGGTTTTAAAATATCACTGTACGATTTAAACGTCGGTAATTATTATATTATTTATTCGTGCTGATGAAAACGTGTTTATTCAAAAATGTTTAATTTAATTAATAGCTTTCGCGAGTGGCACTTATTTTTCATTTTTAAATGAATACGTTATAAAATTATAAACGTTATAAACTCAAGGAAAAAGCCATACGATAAGCTCAGAAATAGATAGAAGTCATGATGTAAGCAATGAATTAGATGTGTAAAAACATCATTAGGAAATGGTACAAGCTAGAGATAAATGGCGATACAATATAGTGGCGGACAAAACTTTTAATGAGTAGTTATGGCAAGGGGAATAAGAGAAATTATTATATATTATAGTTATATATGACTTATAACTTATAAGTACATATAGTAATAGTTATATCGATAAATCTGTAAAATCAGTATGAGTATTAATATGTAAATATAGTATTAGGACTTTATAATTACAATTGACTGTAAATAATTGTGACTTACTTGTGCATAAACAGATTTGATACCATATTTATAGTTGTGATTAGACTCCATTTATAAGTGGATTTCCAATATTCTGTAAAGTAAAAAAAAATGTAAACATAAATAAAGTAACCATTTTGTTTTTTGTCACTTACGTGTTAAACCTAGGTCAAAACTATTAAATATATTTTTATATTTAATAGTTAATCTTTTTTATTATTTTCCATGAAACATACGTACTTACAAATCGTTAACGATGTAATATTATTATGTGCCTCGTAATTTATATTTTGTAGTTTCTAAGATGTCAAACAAATGTAGTTTCAACGTTTTAATATATCAATGACTGTTGAAAATTATACACACTTATTAATTATATAAAATGCGAACGATTTGTTATTAATTTCGTTAATAATGTCATTATATACAGTTTTACGTGATTTAGATTTAAAAAGGAAAGAATATGTATATTACGTATATTATAATAAGTTCGATATCTATCACAGATACCACGTAATACTGTTACGATTTTTACAGAAATCATATCATTACAGAGTCTTGTCATTTAAATAAAACCATTTTCTAATATTTACGTAATTATGAAGTCACTAAATATTATGTAACGAGCATGATGAAAAATATAAAATAATAATTATCAATATGCTTTGTCGTAAAAATTACTCATAGTTATAATAATTTTCGTAAATTATTAATTCGCCAATTCGGAAAAAGAAATCTAATTATATTACATAATAACTAATAAATAATTGGCATAGTACCATTTATACGAGTATAAATATATAAATTAATTCGATTAATTCGGACGTTTTATATTGCAAAAGTTAAACGATTAATATCGATAATATATTTAAATTGGTTAAAAATAAATAACAATATGTTTTATTGGATAACTGAGTATTTATAGATATAAATATACTTTTTTTTTGCGTTATATCAATATTATTAATCATACAGTTCTAAACAGTAAAATTGTAGTTTTTAAAATAATTAAAAATTTAGATGTTTTGTTAAATTTGTTCGATATAAATGGGTCTATACATGTATGAAGTATGTCTACAGTAAAATGTTGAATTTTATAGAGTATTTAGATAATGATGAACACTTTTAAGTCTGTACACAAATATCATTAAAGATTTATGCGATACTTAATCACTGAGAAATTAAAATAGAATTTACACGTTCTATACGCGAAATTTTTGCGGTATCGAATAAAATCTCATTATCTTGGTATAGATGGAAAAATTATGATTATTGCTTTTTTAAATGTAAATTTTAAACCGAAAATTTATTGACGGAGAAGGTAATATTATTATGTTTAATATTTTTTATTAAGTCATGATATAGACATGTAAAAAAATAAAATAGCAACACTATTATTTTTAATATTATTATTATTATTTTTACGATTTTAATACCATCAATCGCGGTAATTAAGAAAAATAAATAAATTAAATTACCTTTTTATTGATCTGTGTATATGTACAAAAGATATATAGAAATGTATCGGATTTCAAATTTGACGTGTGCTTTCGTCAGTTATGTGCATGCCAATATCACTCATTTTACACTAATGATTAAATACACGCGTATATATGCAATTTCACAATTATTGAGTGTTTTTTTATGACGAATTTTATTGTAATATTTTCATATTTTTAATGTTACATTGATTAAATAGATGTGCAGTAACGTTCAAGTTATAATATTTCGTTCGAGTGTTAAGTTCTTGTTTGATTCCGATTGTAATTTTTAAATTTTGTGAATAGGTACTAGAGATTATATGTAATTACGATATCGAATTAATATAACGTACGTAATTTAACCTGACGCTTATTTGCAAAATACAATTTTCAAATAACAGAAAACGAAAATTAATTTTATATAAAGAGGAATTACGAGAAGTAATTAATTATTTTTAAACACAATAACGATGTGGATTGATGTCTTACAAAAATTCGTTACAAGGATATATACACATTTCAAGCATGTTTTTCACTTATTTGTTAACACAGTATGGATAAAAAGTCGATTATGGTTTCTATTACATTATCTGTACTAAAATAATAATAATAATAATAATAATAATAATAATAATAATAATAATAATAATTGTGTAATATGTATTATATATTATTCGATGTGTTTATAAATAATTTCGTATAGATAATTTTGTACGAATATAGAGACAAATATATAAATAAATAACTCAACGATGTTTTCAATAGAAAATTGTTGATTTCAAAGCAAAATTTAATTTCTTACTCGGTTATACATACGTATTTTAAATTGTAGAATAAGTCTATTTGACAGCTTGACGATTTCCGGAGATTTTTGATCCCAAAAATCGTGCGAAATATTATTAATATTTATATGCGCCACATGTACACATGGTTTATACAGACGATTGGTTTTTGAAGTTAATTAGATTTTAACAAAATATATTTTCCAGTATAACCGTTCCACGCCGTTTCCGTTATATACGACAAATTTTGTAATCGCGATTTTCTTATTCTCCAAACACACATATTATAAATATGAACACTTTATTATAGATATTATATAGCTTCTTTGTTTCGAAATCCTAATAAAAATTCAGATTCTAATACACGATAATCCATTTGCACTAATAACAACAACAAAAATATTACAATATTTGTCACAGTGCTTTGTGTTGTCCGTTTCCAATGCATTAATCATTTTTACTTTCCACGTGATAATATATTATTGACAAATGACAAACGCCTGTTACATTGATTATTATCACGGTATAACATTTATATATATATAAAATTATATACTCTATAACGCCTACATAATATATAAATATATACTTATAATGACGTATAATATTATGTTGAAAAAGGTTATATCGTGCGTTGATAACTCGAGTGGTAAGTGTTGATTGATACCTAACCACGCGCGCATTTAAGTACATCACGTATTCAGCTCATTGGCTACGTCTCACATGTAATATTAATAATGTCGTTTGTTGATTATTTGATTTGTATTTTATGTAAAATAATGGCACTTGAGATACGTGTTAGAATAGTCGTAATTATAAAATCTGTTTTATACGTTTCTTTGATACCGAACCGTATAAGGTTCGCATAATTTATACATATACCGCGCAATGGGTATACGCTACGCGTATGATTAGAACACCTGTGCGGTAATATTACCACAATCACATTTATGGGGAAAATTATCTCCGGAGCGGCTAAATTTTAATTTTTTACTGAGCGTCGATTTTTTCAGACCTTTATACGAAAATTCTTTTTCATTTTTTTTAAACTTATTACCCATTAAATAATATTGTAAATAGACTATAGAGTACATATTATGTTAGAGATTGGTTTGAAACAAGAAGAGATTTCTAATAAAACGAAAAAAAAAAGTTAAAAATTGTAATTATTATTATTACGATTATTATTATTATTATTATTATTATTATTATTATTATTATTATTATTATTATTATTATTATTATTATCATCATCATCATCATCATCATCATCATTATTATTATTATTATTGTATCTCGTACCTTTTATTTAATAATATTTTTTTTTTAGTAAAGTGAATTAAAGATGACTTTTAGGATATAAATAATTAATAAATTATAATAAATGATAAACTATTGTATCTGTGGCTGAAGGCATAAAAATCAAATTGTTTGGGGGCACAAAAATGTGTAAATACGACCCTGGTAATATTGTAGTTAATATTAATTGATAAGTTAAAACTGTGTGTCGAAACGGACAATAGAAGCCGTTAAATAGTTTTTCAATTTCTTTTTTTTTAATATTATGCACGATCATTTGAAAAACGATATACTCATTGCGGACAATGCGAAAAGTGCGGTCACATGTTGCTATTCGAAATGAAGTAAAGAGCTTATGGTTTCGAATAATAATTTTTGCATGTGACCCACGCAATTCATACCTTATACCTGATTGCATCCAAAACGCTATCGTTTAAAATCGTTCTGCATTTTTGTAAAAATCAAGCTGAAAACAATATAATATGAAATAAACGTTCTTATAATAATATAAATACTGTTTAGTGACGATAAATTGAATGATGTTTTATCAATCCTAATAATATTTATTTTCAGAGTATAACGTAAAATAATAATAATAATAATAATAATACTTAAATAAGATTATTACTAGTTATAATGATAACAATCTATCTATTGTCAAATATGAAGTAAATTATATTATAATATAAATATTCGTACACATGAAGGAAGAGAGTGAGGGAGAGAGAGTGAGTCGTACTTATATAATATAAAGATAAAAATTTAATAGTATTGATACAAAAAATATATACAAGAATTTATTATTATTTAAATATTAATTTGCGTGAGTTATATACAATGTAAACCATTTAAAATTTCTTGTATCTAGTTCTAACGTTTTCCATAAATTTATAAATATAAATGCACACATTGAGTTATTATTATATGTTTACCAAAAATAGTGTAACAAAAGATACGTTTAATATATGTCAACGATTTATTGATTTGTATATTTTATGTAAATCCCTAGTTGACATACGATTAAAATTGTAATATTTTTAAAATTAATACAGAAAAAAATTATTTTTTAACGTGTTTTTAGTTATTATATAAGACCTATAATCAATAATATCTACCTATATACTTTTTATTATTCATGCGCGTCACAATGGAATAGATAAACGATGAACAACTTGACATGTTTGATTAAATCTCACATTTCATATACATAAATAATTTAGGATAAACACGTAAAATAGAATTCGTCGTATAATCGACAAAAAATAATATACACTTATAGCGTTGATTTTAAATATTTTACAGATAAACCGTGAGACTGTTTATTTGGAGATCAAATATAATATGCGTGTAGTAATTGTGTTGTTGTTAAAGAATCCTATTTGTTGCTGAAAAATAAATAGTATTAAAATTTTTCGACCAAAAAACTATCAACAATAATTCTGATCGATGTCATAGGAATCGATCAGAATTCGGAAAATAGTTTTGACTTTCCTACGAAATATTCTTAAGAACACGTTAATTATTTAATATTTCATTTTAGTAATTCTTTATTCGATTTGAGTACTTGAATTATTATTTAAAATGTTATTTATATATATATAAAAAATATAATTAAATTATTGTAAAATCAATGACAATAAAAAGAAAAATTTAGTTCACTCATTTTATATTAATTATTATTAATTGTATTATGATGTAGTAATATCAATGAAAATTATAAAAAAGACTTTCATAAACGTTTAATGTTGTTATTATTAAATTGTTTTTAAAGTCATAACTTTGTCAGCTTGACCATAAGTGTTATTTTCACATCGTTGAGGAAATAAAAATGCAGCTGACGATGTCGTCAATTGTTGATAATGATACACATAATAATTAGTGTACTTTGAAAATAAATCTATCAATAATTATTTTATTTGCATAATGTATTCGATTTAATTTTTTTGGTATGTATTTATTTGAAATATTTATCAAAAACTAAGGTACAATAAGAATATAATATTTGTCATAGGATAGTTGAAAGTGAATTTAATAATATTTTCACGTTTTGGTTATATTATACTTATTACTTATACAAAAGAACTTCAAATTTCACCGAATATTATGTAATTTTATGGATTGTAATAAATATTATACGTGCCAAAAGTATGTATGTATTAGGTAAAGTAATTATGATTTTTCAGTTATGATCATTCGTTATTTATTTTCAGATTGTCGTCCATCATGTTACTCTACAATAATAAAAGTTATTGTGATCGTACAGGCACAAGCATTTCATTAAATATATCCATATGATTAGTGTAAAGGATAATAATTATTATATGTGTTAATCTTACCTTGTCAGGTATCTTTCTGTCTGAAAACGCCAAAAAGTTCTCTACAATATTTATAAAAACGGGGAAACCTACATATGTTTTATTAAACAAAAATTTGGTACACCAATTAATTTTAAACTCGGATTTTTGATTTAAAAATGTATACTGAAAATTAAACACTGAAATTATTGTAACTATACGCTTTGTGTCCGCTGCCTATAAGCAATCCGTGCGACAATCCGTGCGCAGTCTAGGATATTATCGTCTTTGGTGAATTATAAAAAAAAATCTTCGTTTATTAATGTTTTATTTGCTTAAGGCTTTATCGTAAGAGTATTTACATGTTGAGCATTCACATATTATACTTTTATCGATGTGTATAAACAACAAACGTCCATAATTATTTATTTTTATTTAAATAGTAATTGATAATCGCTTTTTTGCGTACCTATTTTATTATTGGATAGAAATCGTTTGAACCATACACCCATTTTATTTATCTTGGTAATACTTATTGTTGAACACTTAAAATACAAAGAGTTTCACACAAAAACTGTGTGAACAAATATGCTACGCGTATAAATTTAAATTCAATATATTTTTTGAAATTATTTGTAACTAATTGATACAGATTTATAACGGTGTTCTCAAATTTTTTTTTTTTGGAATGTGGACATATTTTACCCTATAAATCAATCTAATATTAGAGTATATTTTAAATTAAATTAATAGGCGTAGTAACTAAGATACGATAGCTATGTGGCTATTTTACCAATAATGTATATAAAGAAAAGACGTTAAAAGAAAAGTGATAGTGTTATAGGAAAAAACTAAAACGTGTAGACCGAATAAAATGTCCAATTTCGATTTTGTTGTATAATATAATAAATTCTGTAACGTTTAAAAACAAATTTAATTTAGGAAAAACGAAAAAAAATACACAACTTATAATAATATTAAAAAAACAGTTAATAATAAATTATTTATTTTTAAAACTCGTATAAATTATATAGACGTAAATTTTATTTTTTGAAAAAAATTCGTTTGTATTTTTGCATGTGACCCAAAACCTGTTAATTGGATAATCCATAGCTAATATTCATTATTTCCATTCGTATATTTGCAAATGTTATGTACATATATAATATGATTTTCATATGTATGAGAAAATACACAAGTCATATTTAAGAAATATAATAAAATATCGTGATAATGTACACGATTTTATAATAATTACTATTATCAATATAGAACGTAAAAAACGTTGATACGCATATAAATACACGCCAGCGCGTGTACGTTTGCATTCATACGAGACAAAAAAAAGTGTATAAATTATCACAAAATTCCAAATAGAAATTTACATTTTTAGTCTTTAAATCCGTCCTCGGGCATCAATACACCTGAAAAATAAATGAAAATTTTTTTCTTGTGGATGCATGTGAGTACATACACCGAATGTGTGTATACATTAGTAAGTAACAGTTACACTTACTGGCGATTGCAGCTGTCAAGAAACAAGTGACCGTGCCGCCTATAAACGCTCTAAATACGTTTTCGGTTATAGCCGATCGCTGTGATGGACACAGCGTCGTTAACGTAGCGATCATCGATCCGATTGATCCAGGATTGGCGAAACTGCATAACGCGAATGTGGCGATAATTTCGGATTTGCGCTGAAAACGTGTAATTTATTACTTCGTAACGAAAGTCGATAAAACATTTAATCAAAGCCGAAACAAAATAATATCGCGCAAGATTGGAAAACAATTTTTTTATATGGTTTTATTAACAGAACTCGTGAGTTCATAAGAAAACATACTACCCAGGTATGTGAAATCCGTTTCCTAAAAATAGTAATAAAAACAATGTCTAATAGTGAGTAAGTCAAAAAATTTTAAAAAATAATTATTTTTTAACCCACATTTATATACGAAAATATTTTTTTTTTTACAATTATAAATAACGTTTAATAAATAATTATATTCTCGTTTTTTTTCCATTCATTATTTTGTTCACATATGCAACAATATTTATCGACTTATATAGTTTACATGACACCATTGTAAAATAAAAAAAAAAAAATTACAAAACTTACGCTGAGTTTGTTGGTCTTTATGAGTTTGCCCATTTCCTTATACGCGACGAATTCGTTAATTGTCATCTTCAAGCCGATCAATCTTCCGACCGTTTCGCATTCAGTAATATCGACGCCCAACAACAGTGTGACGGGAATTAAAATCTTTCCCAGCATGTACTGCGAATGGAATTCGAAAATAGTATACGAAATACCGTTGTCGCAACGACGAATACGCGGGTAATATTATTTTACTTTGTTAAAAAATGAAAATAAAAACGTACTTCAAAAGATAGGCTTTCGAATCCAACCAAGTGTCCCAACCACGATATTATAGCGTTGAGGAACGCGACGAACGATACGAACGCTACTATATTGGCGATAATCGCTCCGACCAATTGAAGTCCGAACTGAGCTCCTTTGCAAGCTGCATCCATAACGTTGCATTCGTCACTAGTCCTGTGAAATATTATAACAACATTAACGTCACTTACACGTAGCATTATCCAACAATGGTTGCGCTATGAAAATTATATTAAAAAAGGAGAAAAAATTCACTGAATTATAATATAGTACGGATTTTAATATGACAAAAATCGATTGGACATTTTCAAAAATTATACTACATAGGCATGTTATTAGGTATTTAAACTCTTTTCAAATATTTATTTATTGTATCGCAAAAAACACTAATTATTACCTTCCATAACATAATAATTCAGTCTATGACACACAACAGACATACACTTACTTCACAGTGGATATTTGTTCCACATTATTCATCGATTTTTCCGTTTCTGGAAATATCAGCTTAGAAAAACTTAATGCGGTCGGAGCTGACATGACAGATGCAGTAATGATGTAGGCAGAATCAATTCCAAATGACGTGTACGCCGCAAATACGGTACCTAAAGACGTGTATCAAACTAACGTAAAATACATTCGTATTGTAACAGAAAAAGAAAATGTTTAAAACAAATAACAGCTGAAATGTTTTAAATATCTCAATGGAGATTAAATTTAATTATTACAATTCGCTTTTGCAAATGTCCCAGAGTAAATAGTTTTTACGCTGGTAATTTGTATTCTTAAACTATTTATACCTGCAACAGTTGAAAATCCTCCCATCATAACAGCATGAATTTCGGATTCTGTCAGATCGATTAAATATGGTTTGATGATAATAGGAGCTTCCGACTAATAACAATAATAATAATAATAATAATAATAATAATAATAATAATAATAATAATAATAATAATAAAACAAATTTCAATAAACAAATATACACGATTAACCAATTAATTTCAAAAATATATTCTGTTTATATTCAACTATGACGGGGTAAGATGTACGTCCTTATAATATGGGTGTGTAGCTTTAAATTTTTTTCTGTAGATAATTACAACAGGTAAATGTTACGTTTAAGATTAGGTTATTTTCAGTTAAATATTATGCATGGCTAATAAATTACAAATAGATTACGTTTATAAATAACTTTTATATGAATAATAATTAACGTAAAAATAAATTATTATTTTTACAAAAGAGCAAATTCAATTGGAATTTTAAAATATACATTTAATATGTTATTCTAAAAAGAAAAAAAGATTTATTATCCTAAAATAATATATGATACGTGAGAAAATAACTGTTAAATACACGTAAAATATTTGTACATATATAATTTAATAGTAAAGTAAATATTTAAGAGAATTCGAGACTTACACGTGATACATGAATTGATAATCTAACAAAGTAATCTTTTCGAGTACTTATATTTAGCCATGTCAAAAAGTCACGCGTATATTATATACCAAAGTTTAAATGTTCTTTTTTATTTCAATATTTATTAGGTAATAAATTTCATTGGTAAAAAAATAAAATAAAAATCAAAGCGTATTATATTCAGTCTTAAAATTTTAAATATTTAAAACAATAATATTAATCGATATTGTCGCGTCAAAATTGTTTCTTTTTTTTCTGTTACACCACACAAATATCAAAACAGATGTTACAAACGATAGTTTACTTTTGAATAACCATTTTTTAGGTATTTTATAATTTTTTTTATGACTTCCCTATAGATTTCGTTTTTTTAAACTGAGTGGGAATTCCGATAAAACAATATATTATTCTTACCATTCCTAAAAACACGCTGGCGCACGTGTTCACCGATTCGGCTGCTGTTGTGCCTAGTAACTTTTGCAAACACCATCCTAATTTTATAACTATTGTCTGAATAATCCCATAATAATACAGTATTTCTATGATAAAACACATAAAAAATAATACTGAAAGCACCTGCAATAAAACCAAAATATTACCGTGTAATTAAATTAATTATCGTGTTAATACAAACAAAAAAAAAACGCATCATAAAATAGGCGATGTTAACGGTGTCCGATGATTTGAGTATTTCTCTTTCTCCTTTTTTTTTGTAATTAAAAATGAAACCTAACAAACGTTTTAAACGCGTCGTCGTATAATAAATCTCGTGTTTATTGCGCAGTACAATATATTTTTATTTATAATATTTCAATATCGATTTTCGTGACTATTCGCATGATTTGATTGTCGAAATATTTTTAAAGTTAATCGCGCGACTAATTCGATTCAACCCGCGCGGTTTATAACGAACAAAGTTGTGTACAGTGTGTAGAATTCAAGACGATTTTATAACCTTTTAAAAGCGATCGCACTTGGAAAGAATATCGCATCGGTGTTGTCAAAACTTTGAATAAAAAAATGTATAAAATATAAAACTTTATACTCGTATATAAAAAGAAAAATAATTTAAACGTTTTTTATTTTTTTTTGTGGGGCGTGTGAAATCATATCGAAATTATTGTAATTGTTGTTCGTTTACACGACGGCGTACGTTACGTAATTTTATCAGTTTTTTATCGTTAATTAATTAACGTATATGCCATATAGTTTAATATGCGCATAGTCTATGACGGTTTTATAATATTAGGCGTCATGACACGAACCTTAAATGCGAAAACGCCGTAATTGTCGATTAGTACGTGGCCGTACGTCACCTCGGCGCCAATGTATGCAAAGGAGAAGAATTTCTCCGCCAACTCGCCAATAGTCTGCACAACGGACCGGCCGACTTTCCATCTGACCGTTAATAGGCCTATGGTGATCTGCGTGGCTAGACCGGTCGCCACCGTATTCCAGTTCACGCGCGTTCGGTGCTTGGACAGTGCGAAACCGAAGAGAATGAACACGCCGAGTCCGCACAGCGGCACCAGTCGACGTCGGTCGTTTCTCGTGTCGAAGCACACGTACGCGACGAAAGACGCAAAAAAAACGCATAGCGCTCCGGTCCTATATATATATATATATATATATATATATATATATATATATATATATATATAACACAACATAACGGTATATGAGCATTTTAACGCGTTGAATGTTATATTGTTTTCAGCCCTGCACCAGTGCCGTAGTTATGGGGTGACAAAGCTGTCGAGGCCATGAACAAGAAGTGCCTCCTTCCCAAATAGGAATTCTTGTATTGAAATACGATTTCTGTGTACGAAAATTTTGAATAAGTAAAAATGTATTTATGAGTTCTGGTAGCATAAAATACGTGACAAGGCCGAAATTCAAAACACTACAACGAAGGGGGGGGCCGAATTTATAGTTACGCTATTGCCCTGCACCGTACAC
Organism: Chaetogeoica ovagalla; assembly: GCA_032441825.1. NCBI lineage: Eukaryota > Metazoa > Arthropoda > Insecta > Hemiptera > Aphididae > Chaetogeoica > Chaetogeoica ovagalla. The sequence continues at coordinate 729,343 of CM063724.1, read as the reverse complement.
TGGGCGATCTTCACGAAATTTTTGTTTCAGCGTCAAGTCCAAGCAATCGTATTTTCATGTATCCAAAAAGAATTAGAATTCGATCCGTCCTCGTAAAGTTTAATAACTGGTGAATTTTCGTAACGACTGGACTCAAATAAAACGATAGTAATCTATGCAAAATCTTTGACGCAGGATGTTGAAATCGTAGTAGGAAAATCGTAAGCCTCCGAGTTCGTCCGTCGCGGTCGTACTGAGTGCACTCACATTCAATTGTTTAGCCTGACACAGAAATTGCGTCAAAATTGCCCCGTGTGTGAACGGTTATTATTGGTTATTAAAAAAATATTTAATTTGTTCCAAAAAAGATAGGTCGTGTTCACTTATGGTAGGTATGGCTATCCATAAGGTATGTAATTAGTAATTTTTTTTTCACTTTTCCAAATCGACTGTTAGAAATCGATTTGACGGCAGATAAAAACGTCTAAATGTCATCACATCGCATTAAACATTACCAAATACAAAATGCAGTCTTGAACAAATTGATTGTCTTATAATTTGGACGAGATAGTATATTTATTGTAAAAGAGGCAATACTAAATTTAACTAGTCACGCGGCGGTTTACGCGGAGAATCGACCGACAAGCGCTTAACGATAAATTTGTCGGTGAATAATCTAATCGAATATACGACATATTTAAAATGTTTAAAGAACACTGCACTTATTCTTCATATAAATAACGTCATTTAAGTAAGCATCCAATATTATATTTAGCCGATGAGATTTTATAAAATATATAAATATTATTAAATGTTCGATTTACCGTTTTTTATTTGTCTCGAGATGTATTTAATAGTTTAATATAAGTTTTTGAAAGAACACGTCGAGGGTGATTTTTTAAGCATTCCGTTGATATATCCCGTGTTTTTTTAAACTATATACGAAATAGCGTTAGTGTATATAATTGTAGTAGTTTATTAAGGTAGTGTGTATTGCAATTTAGTTTATATGATGAGATAGTTCACGTTAAAATAATATTTAATTTGATCTATTTCCAATAAATATAATATATTCAATAAATTCATACGAAAGCATCAACTATCTAAAGAATTCTGGGTAACACCAATTATTATTTTTAACTGTATTAACTAATGATCAATTAACTAAAGCGAATATGATGGGAAAATGAATACGAAGCACTATAAATTGCAAGAAAACTTGTTGTTTTTTATTCTTCCGAATAGCTATGAAATCTGTGATAGGTTATGTTTTGCCTGTTTAGCTCCGATATCAACTTGAACGTATACAAAAACAATTTTCATTAATAGATCTCAAAACACTTTATTTCTATACATTTAGAATTTTATTGGTTACTGAACTATTGCTGAATGATTTTCATGCATATAATAATATTTTTCAATGTGCTACGACCGATTTTTATATTATATATTATATACAATATTATTTTGAACGTTTGTTATATCGTTTACAACATTATAATTATTAATAATAAAATAATATTACTTCATAAACGCATGCGGAAGGGCTTTCGATTTCACAGTGAATACGTATTTCATCGGCCACAGGAACAGTTTTAGGATTACGCATGCACCGTAATAGAACGCGGCGATAATGAGCAGTAAACCCAATCCATGTTCCCATCCGATATCATTTGTGTCTGCAGTAGAATTTCGTTATTTAAATTTTCTCGTTTATCGAAACGAATGAATGCGCGAGTTAATAGTAAATTAAAATATATACCGCTCGAAAACCAATGGTTGACAGCAGCCAATATATAAGTCAAAATGACTGCGTGGCATAGCAACTTCACCGCTAATCCTTTGTTGTTACTGATTAATAACCGCGGGAGATGCCAATTTTTATACATGAACCTTTCTTGCGGCATATTTGACTGAGTATCCTATAAATTGAAAAGAAATAAAACATTGATAATTATTAATCAATTGTTTTTTTATATGGTAGGCTTAATTTTTGTATAAATAAAGTTTATTATAACCAGCTAATGCTTTCTGAGTAATCATTGTATTTAAAAACCGTGCGTTTCCCGTAGCAGACTCCATACACGCATGAATTATTTGAAAAACTCGATCACTTTTATTTTAATACAAATTATTAACTCTATAAACGAAATTTATTGAAATTGTACTCGTGTACAGGTTTTAGGTTTTATGAAAAATGTATAATAATTGCGTAATAGAAAAATTGGTCCAGCTCGTTTTTTAAGCAAAATAAAACTCAGAAAAAACAAATTATTCTAGAGAAACAATTTAACGTCATAAAAGTAATAAATTATATAAAAACGAACAAAAACAAAACCAATTTATTATATCATATAATGATTTTTTCCAGCTAGATAAATTGTACAACATTAACAAAAAATATATAATTTATAAATATATTAATAAATATTAAATATATTATTCTACGTAGGTTCTAAATAAACGTCTGTATTGTATTTGATATAAATTATTTTATAGTCAATTTCGATAATAGTATTTACTATTCGTATATTTAAAGAAATGTAAGCGCTTGTAATTTTTATCGAAATAACTGCAATTTTAGAGTATAATAGAAATATAATAGCTTTGTAAAAATTCGTGTGAAATATTTAAAAATAAAACAATAACATCATTGTGTAACAATAGATAGCATTTTTATTTTATATTTTATTTTCCAACCAGTAGCTGTTATATATATATATATATATATATATATATAAATTGTTTTTTTAACAAAGTTTAGATTCTGTCTATTTTAACATTTATATTTTGGACTTTGGAAGAATTCGAGATTATTTTCTATACATACGTATATGCATAGATACTTATATCTATATATTATACATGTAATGACAATGTTTAGTGTTCAAGAGTAGTTATCAACGTGTGTAGAAGTAATATTTTGGTATAATTATTACTAAAGGTTATTATTATTATTATTATTATCAAATTCAAAAATGAAAGTCATGCAAAAATACAATTTGTAGTTCTTATTACGTAATAAGTACATATTCGTGTATATATATTAAAAAATTTAGAATTCAGAATTATTTATAATATTTGATTGATAATACATACGTGTGACTCGAAAGAAATGGCACAACTTTGGTTATTTGCGTCTCCATTTAATTGGTTATTAGGATTTGTCGCCATTTCTATGATCAATCTGAAAATAAAAAAAATATATTATTAGGTACATCGTATAAATCCAATAATTTTTTTTGAAAGTATCGTTAACTGTTGATGATAACACACAAATAAGTATATAGTATATTACAAACAATGGTACAGAGTCTAATAATTTATAATGTACATGCTGCAATATTATATCTATTATATTATAATATAATCACTTACAAATTAATACCCTTGTGTCTTATAAAATTCCAATCGATACATTAATGCTGGGTAGAGATTGTGTTAAGAACAATAACATAATGAATGTAAACTAAAAAGAAAAAAAGGAAGAAAAAAATTAGTATACGTGTAGTATTTGAAATATTAATATCTAAAACAAATAACTTCGCACGGGTGTGATAATTAATATGTTGTTTAATTAAAATAATTAAAATTAGATATTAATAAACAAGGAAGAGAGAGAGAGGGAGAGAAAATCGCTAATTTTTTTTTCTAAAAAACGATTAATCACCAAGCGATTAAAAAGTATATTCCACGAACTGGGTGCGAATTCTGTGTGTGGAAATCTTCTAAATTATACGTATGTGTTTATATTTGAAAAGGAAACGATTAAATTTATGCATGTTTTTCTCAATAATTATTGTACATGAACGAAATAAATTACATTATCCACGAATATATAAAACGTGTGCTCGTATTCTATCGACTTTTACGATCTCCACAATATATATACACATATGATAATATACCGTACAAAAGTATTTTTAGCTATCTATTTCGTCGATATTATTTAAATAACTTTGGATGTCACACGTCGTTTATATATACACAAGTGTGTACATTGTGTAGATACATAACGCGTTAACAAAAAATATTATATTTGATGCACGACGAGACACACAACGTATTTGAATATTTTAAATCATTTGTTTAGTATATGTGGATTGAAGGTCAACGGACACAATGTCCTCGACAAAAAAACACCCAAATATCTTCGTAGTATACTCGTTATTCACTATAAATATTAGTTATTTATGTATTTTTAAAATGCAAGAATATTAATAATTAATATGTATAAATTATTTTTGTAACGTGTTCAAATAAATAAATAAACAAATTAATTAATTAAATCATAATACTGAATTAAAAAAAATTAGGCGATTTTATTAAAAATAATGCGTTTATTGGCCAAACGAATAGGCATATAATATATACAATCGATTCGTTTCCAATATTCAAAAATCACATAGATCTGACGATAATATCGTATTTATCAATCGACCAGCTGCAATATCCACGATCATATTATATTCTTTATTTAGATCCAAAATTCTGTTTACGCGTAACACTTATTTTGCAATATATATAAATTTCGACACGTGTGTATACAAAAATATACGAAATTCAATAAAACGGCTTATTACAATGTATTGTTGAAATATGTTGAAATTATACAGCGCATATAAAATATATGCTAATGATTACCAGCGAATAAACACTATAAAACCCACGGTAAAGATCGAAAATGCAGTAATTGTTTTACAACGTTTAACCAAATTGCTATTAAAATACATATAAATTGATTAATTTCATCGATCTCACTGATATTATTGACTTCGTATTAAATCGTATTTATTTCCTCGAGACGAGGAGGAAAAAAAAGAATTAAAAAATTATTTCGCGGTTTTTATAAGTGTATATATATATACCATTAAAAAACGTTTTGAGTAGAAATATTATACAGATCGTATTATCGCAAAAATAAATTTACCGATTTTCGATAAAAATGTAGTATTTAATATTATTTCGCAGTTGGTATTGAATGAAAAGTATTATACTTACATGACCGATGGTAAAATTTGTTGGGGAGAAAAAACTTGTTTTCTTATTTGATACGAGTGTGAAGAATATGATCAGCAGAAGGGACAATATTAGAAGCGTAAACGAAAAAGGAAAACAAAACCAAAATTTTTATTTCTTATTTTTTTATTCAGTTGACGCTTGCGATATCAAAAATTAAATGCACTTTTATTTAAAAAAAAAACCTATTGCGATTTTTAAAAGTATTCGAATGATTATACTGTTACTACACGAAATAACAATGAAAAAAAATTTTAATTTAAAAAAAAAAATGAAACGCTTTTAAAACGTTCGGTTCCGTCTCTGCGGCTGCGATGCGAGAATACCAACGAGTGACCGACCAAACGTCGCGAAATGAAACGCATATATATATATATAATATATTACAAAGAATTTGTATCGGGGGGAAAAGAATAAAAAGAATTAAAAAAAAATTCATTAAAAGTATTACTAACTCGGTTATTATATATATATATATATACAACGCGCTTTGTGTTTCTTCTAAATATTATAATATCCATATACAAGTATATATATATATACATTCCACGAATCGTTCGACTCCGTTATATTTCATTAAATCGTTCAAATATGTCTTTATTATTATATTGATTGTTATATAAATCCTAGATAAATATAGATAACTGTTTATTTTTTTCAATCAAATTTAATTTTTTTTTCAGGATATAAAAAAAATAACATTACGTTTCTGTATATATATATATATATATATATATATATATATATATATATATATCATTCAACGCCGCCCGCCTATCATATCATACAATATACATATCGGTTTTAATAAAATGTTTCTGTTTTTTCTGGGAAAAAAAATTTTTTTTTTCACAATACAAAATATATATGTAAGATATGCATATATGCGAGCGATCTATACGCAGAATAAATTTGTTTAACATCGGGAAAAAAATTATTGTAACGTCAATTAAAAATTTCATAATGCGTGGCCTTTATACGTAATATGTGTAAACATATAATGTAATATTTATTGTTCTTGTCGTTATACATGTTTCACTAGGAAACGACAGATATGATTACAGGGATTTTTTTTCTGAAACAGTTATTAAACTTTAATCGAGTTAATACACAGTTTTTCCCAGTCCATTTTTCTAAAAAAAAATTTTTTTCACAATAATTCGTTTTTTCTATACCGTTGTTCTCAACAAATTTATCTCTATAAGAAATAATATAATATTGTTATCAAAAAAATCGCATAGTATTTATACATATATAAATATAATTATAATATTTATGTTGCCATATGTTAAGAAATTATGTATACTTATGAGCAAAGTATAATACTTTGTGGTAACTTCATAATCAAATGAATATTGGAATTAGGCCGATCAAAAGTTTATCCCATTCTACAAAATAAAGAAAAAATAAAACAATTAAAATGATGCATTTAGTTTAAAAATAAGAACATTTAAAAATATCATTTATTTTTTTTATTTTATTTATTGCTGGATGCAGAAAATTAGATTGGTAATATATAATATATATATATATATATTTATATTTTGAAAAAAATTAAAACGAGGGCAAATGTCATACGAACGCACGAAATGAAAAAGAGAAAAACAAACGCCACAAAATAATTGTTGGCTATTTACTGCGGAGAGAGTAATATTAATAATTGCGTACGAAAATATACCGTGATAATCACTGTTGCAGACGTTGTGAGTTGAATAATGAGTCCGTACCTCCTAGTGCGTCTGCAACTATTAATTTAAATTATCAGTACCTGCTAATCGACGTCGTTACGCAAAGTGTAAAAAAAAAAAATTATGTAAAAAATCCAGTAATAACGAATTTTGTTCTAGAACACTAAAAGTATTATGGGCGTATATAGTAATTTTGATTTCAAATTCAAATAATAATTCTCGGAAATACGAAGAAAATTACTCATAATTTGTTGTTTCAATGCTGTTAACACTATTAAATTGCTTCGAGTCAACCTTGGTCAGTGGACGAGGTAAATTAAACATACACACACGAATTTTGTGCATAAGTATACTTACAAATTGTTTGTATCAGCGGTTCCCAAACTGTGCGGTTAGGTTAGGTTATAAGGAAACTTATAACGGGGCAGGCTCGAGGTGAAAGTTGATATTATGAGTATACATATTACATTACTTTTACCTATATTTCCACACACCATACGGTTTACGTGTTAAACCGTTATTGTATAATAAAATATGTTTCGTTATTTCATTATTAGTTTAATGCTGTGGCCGTACATTAAACATTATTGGCTTGCATGTGATCAGACACATGTTATAAATAATGGTCTGGTCACCGAGTTGATAGATCTTTAGCCGTTTTAAACGCCAAGGGTGCATCATGTAGAGGTGATTTATTTTTGCACTCCCATAATCGATTGTCTCATAGCCAATGGCTAGAGAATCTAAAACTAGTGCTTTATTTTATAACTAGTGTTTTATTTTATTTTCTATGTTAATTTACATTATCATTAGTCTATTTCACGTGATCACAAACCGCATACGCTAAATAAATAAACGTTATTAGTGTGTTCATTACGTTCATTTTTATTTATTTTCGAATGTTTATAAGAATGTTTAATTATTATTTGAAATATATTTTCTCTTATTTAATTATTTTATATTATATTATTAATTTTTTTTAGTATATGCGTCTATATTAACTATAGAAAGACGTATAACAAATGTTAATTTCTAATTTTGAGGTATTAATGCATGGAAAATTAATGCTCACAAATGGGTTAATTAATGAATCTATTTAATTAATTACTTAATGGTTTTTGTCATAAAAATAAAGATATTTTATATACGTTAAATAATAAAAATATTTTATTTTATTTAATCGTAGGAGGCGCAATTATTTTTTATTTTTACGAATGCGTGAACCAAAAAAGTTTGGGAAACTCTGTATTTTTGTATGGTATGTGTACGTGTGAATAATACCGTTTTAATCGGTTTCGAGCGGATTATAATAATTTAACATATATTTATCTATGTGATTTATATATATACGTATAAAACAGACAACAGCCATTTGTCATTGATATTTACACTTTATTGCGTGCCTATCTGTAATGTGAGTGTCATAAAAATAAAAGACTGGTGACGTTATTTCAATCGTTGTAATAAAACTACTGCGAAACGCCAATAGAATATTGTAATATTCATAAATAAAAAAAAAATTGCAAATAACACTATATACGTACGTATTTTATATAATAATAAAATAACATATGAATACCGAGGTAATCGAGATAAACGCATTATTGTTGGTTTTTATAGTAAAAATAATATGAAAAAATACGAATAAAACAATGCAAAATTATATACGATTAACATACGTACTCAGAAATAACGCGAAAATTTGTTTTTATTATATTATATTATTATAATTCGAGTAATTATGTTTCTAATTATGTGTGAGATCATATCGGAATGATACGAACGGTTCGAAATTGTTGTTTCGCTTTCCCCAGATTTTCTCAGAAAATATTTTAATTCTACGGCACATTTTTTAGTTGTCGATTATTGAATATTTATTTTCAAAAAGTAAAACTTTTACGTATAAAACAATGTTGCAGTTATCAACCATCTTGTGTATATAATAAGAATACCAAAAATACAAAAATATCCTACTGTTCCATTTTCGCACATTTATCCGAAAACACATTAAAAATTATTATAGTATTGAAAAATGAGCAAAAAAAAAAATGTCTACTGAAATTCGTCAACATCGCGCATTTCGTGAATTTGCGGATTTGCTTGAAATAAATGAATTTTCTTCTTTTTTGATAATTATTCGGATTATATTTATTATACGAAAGGTAATTTGTCATAAAAATTGAACTTCTTTTTTATTCTCTCTCTCCCTCTCTCTCTCTCTCTCTCTCTCTCTATCGAAATTTTCTATTGGCGATTTCTCTTCGTATTTGATGATTTGTCTCGCAAGCCGATTTTATCCTTTTTTATTCCCCCTCTGATCTCAATTAATTAATTCCCTACTATATTAATATTATTCGTAATCGTAATTAATTTTTTTTATTCTCAATAATATATTTTTGTTCTTATTGTATAGGTATATCGTCCCGAATATCTGATGATTACTCACCCCCTGTATGAATTTAATTACAGCAATTTAAAAATATGATATTCGATAAAACGCACGATTTAAGTATATTGTGTATCATGGAATCATAATTTTTTTTTATCTTTACACATTTTACACGAATTTGAAAGCAATTAGTTTTGTTATTCGATGATTCAATAACAATTTAATACAATTTTGATTCGAATCTTTTCACTAATTCACTGAAAAAAAAGCAAGAGATTAAAAAAATAATACATACCTATATCGATGTACTTATATACTCGTATATTAATAATAATTAGTATTGTTTTTTCTCCGATCAATAACTAATAATTTTATTTAGAATATTTCAAACGACACGTAAGATGTTTCTTTTATTATTTTATTTCGAATTCAATTTCACTCTCACTTTTTCATACGTTTCGTGTTCTTTTTCCACCGTGCACCTACTGTGGATCGAAGGGAGTTTATCGAATTCCGAATCGTCGAGCACGAAATTTTCTTTAAATTACTAAATATTACCTTTGAGCGCCGCTCGTGTGTTGCAATCGTCAACGGCACGTTAATTTTTGTCGCGAAAAATACGAAATATTTCTTTTAATTTTAATAAGAATTCATTTCGGTTTTGAACTGTACACCGCCGTTACAACACAGCTGGTCGAAACATACTAATTTTTATTTTCGCGTCACGATATATATTCACGTGCGCGGCGCGGTGTAACCTACACCGTTTTGGTACTTGAGTGAGCGTATTTACTGTACACTCACCACTCTTTAAATTCAAGGACTATATATATATATATACATATATATATATATATATATATATATATATATATATAAATGCGTATATCTATAAACGTACGTATATGATAGCTGTACGTAGCTGTTTGTATTATACGAGTAATAATGCAAATGGTGTAATGGTCCAATCAACTTCAAACTATTTACAGTGATTATTTGATATATTTAAAAAATATATATACACACATACATATTAATACGATAAATAAAACGAATTATTATAATGCGCGTGAGAGTTATAATATAATGTTAGAAAGTTAAATAATTGTAACTTAAAAACTAGCGTATAGAACAATAAAATAACAAGAAACATATTTAATTGATTATAGTACATATTATATAGTATATAATCGTATCTCCGAGTAATATTATACGGTGTTCAAAAAAAAGTATAATATCGCGCATGTCTGTCTTGAACATATTACATAGCTTAAGAATTAAAAAAATATAAATAATAAAATTATTTTAAGAAAATTGCACGCTAACGAACATTTGTGTGGTTTGTGTATGTGTGTACCGTCTCGCGTACTAAATATCGGCCTCATCGGTATAAGCCAAGCGACAATCGTCGATATAAAATTCATTTTAACAAAAAATATTAATAAAATCCGAATGCTTTAACGTTATAATGTAGTGGTTTGCGTAGCAATTTCGGTGTACAAATAATAATAATAATAATAATTATAATATATACGAGGTAAAGCGAAGAAACAAATCCATCCATTTCCCGCGTTTCCGAATATACAATACGACGACGTGTCTCAATAATTGATGGCTAAATATTATATATTTATATATAATAAAATCTATAGGAACATTTTACATAAAAATATAATAGTGTTAGTGTAAAGAATACAAAATTATATATATATATATATATGTATATAAATTAAAAAGTTATTTTCTATATAATTTGTGTGGCCGTTGACGACACATTGCAAGCCACACTCTTTATAGATATGCGTGTAACATATAGTTCTTTCCCTCCACCACAATAGATAATAATAATAAAAAAATGATAATAGCGTGTAGCTACAAAAAAAAAAACCTGATGACGACGACGACCGAAAGCAGCTGTGTATATATATATATATATATATATAGGAATATTAAGGGGGAGTTTATAATACAATTTATCGGTAAGACATTTTTCAGTGATGATGGGGTGGGGTAAAGGGAAGGATTTTTCGGAGAGTGGATTATTTTACGCTTGTGTACGAATTTTTTATCTTGGAATATAAAAAGGATTTCTCGGTGGAGGAAACAGGACCTGGGTGGGGGGCGGAAGGTGGTAGTAAGGAAGTCACATGTCATCGCCGAAAACACTGATCCGGTCGCCGGCACTTCTCTAGTACAAGGGCTCGGTGGACGACGCCTTGGAATTCATCTGCACTACACCCTGCATGATGATTTGATCGCGGATCTCGTGACCGTCTTTCGAGATGCTCGTCCTCACGTTCGACGCGTCCGCATCCAACGACGATGACGACGAGTCCGTCCGATGCTGGTTATTGTGTCTGATCCGATGCTCGCCCGCGGTGTTCTGCACATCATCCGGTCTGAACGATGCCGACTGCAGTCCCGTCCTCAAAGCCAGATTGTGCTCGAACGTGTTCTTCGCGTACTGGTATATCATCGCGTTGTGCGCCTCAGAGTCTGGCACGTCGATCGTCGTTACGTCGATCATCGGATATCGGTGCACGATATTGAAATTGATCAGCTGCAATGCAGACGAACCGTTGAAAAATTCGCTGTTGGCCGCCGGCAGGCTGTAACCGTGTTGGTATTGTGCAGCATCCATCAAGAAACTGGGGATCGGCTTTGGGGTTGCTGCAACAGAATTTCATTATACCATCATACACGTTGTACGCTTGAATGGAAACATTATTTTCAGGTTAAAAATACTCAAAAAAAAAAATAACAATAATTAAACCGATTCGATTACATAATTTTTCAATTTTCTGGCATAACGAATGATACGTACTTGTGCAATCTATTGCAATCGATACAATGTTTACGCTAAAAGATTTTTCGATTCTAAGCGAAATGAATAACGTATTTTTTCTCTGCCAACACTTTGTCTTCGTATAAAACAAGTGTAGCGCAGGGGCGTAATTACGGAGGGGTGAGGAATGTGAAGAATGGATCCCCTCCCACGGGCTTTCTTTTTTACATAAAACATGCACTAAACATGTAATAAGAAATTATAATAATTAATGCGATAATAGTAATATATTTTTGTGTTAATATTTATCATAATTTATAATATTCCTCAGTCTCTTAACCGATAACTACCAACTGCCAACTGGTAAGTTAGGTTGAGTTAACGGAGAAAAGTTTACCTGTATACGTACTCGGAATCTAATGATAAATTTTATATTCCCTTCTATATGACATTCAAAATATTGCGCTACTGGTGTAGCGGTCTACGCTTTACACACCTTACTTTCCAGTAGCTAATCTCGTATGTGGTATTGGTATTACGCGTTATTTTATTCACTTAAAAATTACGGGAAAATGTTCATAAAATTGCCAAAAAAAAAAATAAACAGAAAAAACTGTAAAGCGTGTAAAGTTTAAATTCTGAAAAACTATAAAGAATAATAATAACACAGAGTTTCGCCAAGATTTCATTTTTCGATTGCAATATGATTTATTGATTGTCGCTTTACATTTAAAAATAATAATATAACTTCCGATCGTGCTATTTTTTTTTTCAATTCTTCCGAATTTTAAAATGATTTCTATCCGTCGTATTATATAGTCTGTATTTCGAGTTCGATTATACTGTATGTAAAATAAAACGATTATTACTCATTTGTGCGTCTCCGGAACAATTCATCGGCTTGAAAAATCTGTGGACCGGCAGTAAATTGCCATCTTCATCTTCGACTTCAACACTCAATCCGTAATTACGCGTCGGTTCTCGGCGCCAAATCTTTACCGCACTACGAATGTTCCACTCTGTCCACTTCTCGATGTAATACGGCATCATGCGGCTGTCTAAGAGTTTTCTTTTCACTATGTCGGAAACGTTTATTTCTTACAATTACAGGATATACACACACACATTAAAAGAGTATAAGTAAATCAGAACGCGCGAAACGTTTACCTCTTTTCCTCTTGAGTGACCTGGTGTAGGCGTAAATGGAAACGCGAATCTGTCTGTCTTCAATTATTAACGGGATATCAGCAGTGGAAATGGTGGAAATATTAGAGTTCGGCCGTTTCACAGTATCTTCCAGTAATATTGGTTGACAACTCGGAGAATCGTCGGTCTGTTGAAAGATTAATAATAATAGTTAAAAAAAACTTTATTGATTCGTTTAAACGCAGAATATATTTATCAACATACCTCGTTACTCGATTGCGAATTGCACGACACGAGTTGTTTGAATAGCCGAAGTTTAGCCGTGTTAACGTTTACCGTAATTCCGTTGGATACTTTGTGTAGACTAATATTGAACATCAAGTTCATCGATTCCTTTGCGTTCCACACGTCTTCGTTCGTATGCCTAGGCAAGTCGCCTGTGTGTGTATTGAAAAATTAATTTATATATATCGTCTAAGACATTATTAAATACATTTATGTAAAGGGTGACATACAGATGGGGTAAAAGCTTTGTGTTTTTTTCGTGTACGAATCACTGGGATAAGACGGGAAAGTGTTCAGGTTTTCGTACAACAGTCGTATAGCGTCTCTTTGCTGCGCGGTGGTAATCGGCACCTGTGAATCGGCGGCGTGCGGTTTTGTTAAAGGACTCGACTCAGAAGCTCGAGTATTCCAGCCCATGAAATTTATGATCTGATTTTGAATGGTTTTGATTCTGAGTTTCCTGTATCTATAAAATATAGCAAAACGATGTTATAAGTTGCCTTCCATACCGGGAGACTCGTAACAATTCATACGACATTGACAACTAACTACTGTTAGCGACAAAAACTACAATTACAACAAAAATAAAATACACGGTAAAAGAATATAATGCAAACGATTATTATCAATACGGCGTATTAATACGGTGTATATTAATAACACAACGAATGGCAAACATATATAAATTATGCGAGGTTGATTCACGAGGGGTAAAAAAAACGTTTTAGAAATTTGCGTATACACACATATATTATATATTATTGCACTGCACTTACGGCGCCGGCGAATCAACGTACCTGTCTTCGGTTTCTTCGGAATCTGGGCTGTGAATAAATAAATTTCATTGGAATATCGAACGGTTAAAATACAAAAAAAAAAACAATATTGGGTATTATAAAATAATTCGATTTCATTACCAATATGAATGGATTAATATAAAACGAGAGTCGAATCTCCTCCTCTTGATCTTTTTTCTCGTTATTAGTCGGATTGAATTTTGAAAGAAATAAGTTTTTTCGATCAAATTTATACTAACAAATGATCAAAAAGCATTTGACGCTGTTAAACATTTCTTCGAAAAATGGACCATGCGTGTGCAGTATATTATTATATGTTACAATACGAGAACGAGACATGTTTATGGAAACGCTGACGAACGTATTAGTATTAACTAAACGGTTATGTTCATTAGAATCTATCAGATTATCAAATTTATTTCACTCACGACCAATATTAAAAATCAAAGATTTTTTCAACCAAATAACGTTAAAGAACTTATCATCTGTTGTACATTTCAAAAAGTTATTGAAATGTTATTTAAACACGCATCACGTCCTATTTCTGAGTACATACTACATAACTTACATTTTAAATTAGCGTTTTTAATGAGAGCAATTAAAACGCATACTCAATCGTATTAAAAAGTATTTTTATTAAAACGAAGCTTTTGAATTAAAAATTTAAAATCTTATTTAACGTGGAGGATGTGAAGAATACATTTGTTAACATTAGGCTGAAATTTACTATTAAAAACAACCGTAAGCCTATTTACGAGCAGCCGATTTCTCTTTGTAGTTAGCAGCGTATTTGCTATAGAAAACGTGTACGTGTGAACTATAATTTTTTGTGTTAAATTGTCTTATTTAAACGAATGTAAATTTATTTCAAAACAAAAAATTGTATATTAATTGTGCTTATGACAAAATATTGATCCTCCACCTCGGCGCTGATCTAGTCCTTTTAATTACGTCGTTGCAGGAATATATTTTTTTCTTATACAATTATTTTGTAAGGGCGGCCAATGAAAATTGTAATTTCGCGAGCAAACGGATGTGTGTATAAAAAAAAACAAACTTTAAATAACGAGACTCTGAAAAAGTAGTGCGCGACTTAAACTCGCCGTCTGGAAAATCAAGGCCACCGAAGAAACCTACGCGCAGCATCCCGCCGGATCCCATTAAACGAAATCGTCGTTGCAATGTAAACATCGTAAATGCACCGCCGCCAATACACACAACACACACTTGCGTGCGCTTTGGATTTCTTTTTATTCTAAAAAAAATTTTTTTTCGTCTCGTTTTATTGACCGGGTCATATAATTATACCGGCTATGTATGTATGAATGAAACCAAAAAGAAAAAAGAAGTAAAAAATAAAAACCAAAACTGACAAAACCTGTAATATGGTGTTAAAAAAAAAAAAACGTATTGCTGTCAGACGCGCATTAAAATCTGTCTGGAAATGCAGTCGTCAAGTGCATTTCCCCCTAAATTTCGGTATAAAATAAAATAAAATAGCGTATATATAGCGGTGGTGGTCCAGACGAATAAATTAAGGAGTCGAGCCGAGACGACGACGGAAAAAAAAATAATGAAATAAAATCGTACGCGCGCGCCGCGTACACAAAACGCATATTTTTACTTGTAGTGTATACGCACCGCGGACCATTTTGTGCATTTAAAAAGCGACTGTTTCTCGTTCAAGAGGAAAAAAAAATTAAAATATTCTTTTTTTTCACCACCAACTACAGCACGTGTATGAACGTATAATTTTTTTCACACCTATCCCGCGTTTATGGATTCAAATTTGAAATTCTTGCACATTCGATAACGTCGTGTTTACTAGCACATTAACGCATTGTCCTATACAATAGAAAAAATAAAAAATTTTTTTATCTCCCATCGAATATAAAGAAATTTGAATATATTTCCTGTCATCATATACGTTTGTCAAGTATCAACAGTGCATTATTTGATATTCCGTCAGATAATATCACACCGGATATTGATTCGACAGTGGTAACAGCCAACAGCAACAGCCCGGGTATTAAATAATTTATGAACCGCGGCGTAGACTTTCCGATAACGTTCATTTGAAGATTTGGGGAAAGAATTAATTTAACAAATGTTTTTCATTTGAATTTTATAAAAAATGAAAAAAAAATATCACTCGATCTGCAATAGGTAGACTATATTGTTTTATCCGCAATAATCATCTCTACATAGAAATTTTTATATAAAGAAAACATAACGTCGTATTCGTATGATAAAATACAGATATTTGACTGAAAAGAAAAATAATCCGCAAAAGATTTATTATAAAATAATACGGATATTTACTTATTTTTTTCCCCGTATATATAGAGATCATTTGCGTAAAATCGAAAATTCAATATAATGGATGGGCTGATGATTATTAACGCGTGCATTTATATGAGATGATACATTATTATGTCATTAATTCGCGAATAATAACGGCTAATTGTGTCGCTGGAAAGCATATCTTTTAAAACGATAATTTTTTTTTGTACGACTCAGACAAAAAAAATTACTGCATTCTAAAATGAGCTTCAGGTTTTTAATATTTTTTTTATATTTTGAGCAGAAAGAGGAATATATTGGTTTTACAATGATTTATTCTTTATTATTATTATAATAATTAATATTGTCTGTATCCAAAAACGAGTGCCCCGCGATCTTTACGTGTAACATTATTTTTCGATAAAATAATGCAATTAGTTGGTACTTTAAAATGGTCATTTTTCGATTTTTTTCAATATATTTTTCATAACGTTAGAAAAAACTCTTAAAAATTAAATAAAAATGGTGAAATGCAATTTAGTTAAAATCGGTTACCGTTTTTCTTCGTAATTTTGATACTAATGGTCACAGAAACGTAAAATTTTCATTAACTATTGTAACTTTAAACTGTATTAAAGAGAAAAATTTTTCAAAAAGTAAGAGGCTATCGGCCACTTTGAGAATTATCGCGTTAAAACGAAAAATCAAAATAATGGACGAATTTTTAACGTATATATTATATGAGGAAAAATTTTTTTTCGTACGACCAGGACAAGAAAACTGACTTCTAAAATGAACTGTAAATTTTTAATATTATTTTTTTTTTATATTTTGCATTATAAAACGTTCTTATTTAAATACGTATGTCGTGGTAAATTTCTAATTATAAGTGAAATATCACTTTCTCTTTTTAAATATTTTGTTTATTAATTATACATACACATCCAATTATCAATTGACAATAAACAACGGTTATCTACCGTAATTACGATTATGAATTATACAATATTCGACTACTAAAAATCTTAATTATTTCCGCGGGGGTAGTGAAAGAATAAGTTTTATTATTCGTATAAATCATATGGAATATATTCGTAGATTTTTTTTCTAATATTTACTAGAACATCTGAAGTAACAGTAACGAGCTTATTATATTTCATGACACGAATGTTTGAGGAGAGTAACTGCTATCCAGTAGTAACACTATCGAGAATAGCGATAATATACCTAAACGGAAAATTAGTTAATTTTTTATTATTTATATAAATAATAAAATAAATGTACCCATATAGTAAAAATTTACTAAAAACTAAATTTTTTTTTAATAGTCTATTAACTTAAATAATAATAACACATAATATCATCGCGTAACGATATAAAAAAAATATTCTTATATTGAACGAAAATTAATAAAAACGGCGCGCGGTTTATAATATTATTATTTTCCAAACAGCGCTCATTTTATTTAATCGCGTGCTGTAATCCGAATAAATGTAAAAACATTTCAAAACATATAAACGCAACATAATATTATACTACCACATAACACAGTGGGAATTAATTTTCGTAGACTGTCCAATGTTTATTTATATTTCTTTTCGAACATTTTTGATTCTCGCTTATCACTCCTATACCGAGCAGAAGTATTTTTTCGTTCTCTCGCGATTTGTCTGCGGTTGCGTTGCCTCCCAAAGATTTCGCTCTAAATTTAGTGTGTCCGTTGGTGGTGGACGTGTAAATTGGACCCACGTGTGCGTATCGCAGTCGAACTTGGCGTGTTTATGCGTAAATAATTACCGAACCCCTTTTTTTTCTTTTTCTTCTTCTTCTTATTGTGACAAACGAGCACATATCACCCGTCAGAATATACACACAGAATATTCCGTCGAAAAAGAAACAAAGTTCTCTCTTTCTCTCACTTTTTCTCTTTTCTATAAATTAGTAACTATACACGTATCATAAACGAACGAATAACGGAACGAACCAAAATATATTATCAGAAGATTCCGAGTCGTTTCGAAATGACACAATATATTTATATACAGTTGGCTAAACAAAATGAAAATTAATAATTTTACTAATCACCTTTCTCTGATGGCCAATTGCACGGTGTCGTCGGTCATCGCCACCGCAGCGGTGGGCTGTAACACGTTGTCTGGCGGCGGCGACGACGACGACGATTGCATCGTTTCCTGTTGGTTGTTGGCGTCCTGCACGGACGACGGCATGTCTCCCATCATCATCTCTTGGTCGGCCGGGGCCGTTGCGTTTGACTGCATAGCGACCACGCGTAGACCCGACTGCAGTACGGACAAGTCGCGATCGGACATGGCGGCCAACCGTCTATGCAACGTGCGGCCGAAAGCCGAGTTCGGGTCGGTGAATACGCGAACCGGCACGGCAACGACGGCGGGACCGTCCGACGACGACGAAGACGACAATTCCGCGGATTCGTCTTCCGGTTCGACGGAAAAATCGGCGGCGGGCCGGGCGATAGCGATGGTAACCCGCCATCCGGCCAGTACGGCCAACACGAGTGACCACCGCAATACCAGTGACTGTTGCCGCGACGTCATCGTTCGTTCGTTGTCGCAGTTGTTGTTGGTGCGCCGACGGTGACAGTCAACGGATGGGGGGGGGGAATTGTTTGATTGTGGTTAAAACGCCGAAGGTGAAACGTGTTTAATGAGAATTTATGGATCGTCGGGGAGCAAAAACGTGTGAGGTGGATGAAGAAAACCCCCGGCGGCTCTATCTGCGGTTCGGTGAAAGTCTCTTCGTCGGTGTATATTTTATGTGAAAAACGCGACGTGTGTTCTCGTTGAAAGTTTATTATTGTATTGTTGTAAGTAAACACGACGAACATGGACGTGTGCGGCTTAGGCGATTGCACGCGTCGTTCTGGCACTTGACGTCGTTCTGGCGCTTCACGTCGGTTTCGGAAAACGACGACGACGGCGCGCGCGCTCGCGTGTGTGTACGTGTGTGTCGGCAACGGCTGCGGCTAGGTCGTGTTATGTACCCCGTCGACGTGAGCATTGGCGTGCGTATGTGTTGACTGTTTACATTTATACACCGCACCGCCCTACCCCCGCCACTGACTCGCACCACCACCCTTGGGCCACACAAACGTTGCGGCGACGTGCGACAATGCGTCGCGTATACGCGCTGCTCACGTTATTCTCACACGCTCATTCCAATTCCTACTCCTCCAGCATCGGATCCCGTAGCCAGATTGATTCTTCAGAGAGGGGGTGAGAAGGCAAACCGAATCGTTTTTTTTTTTTGGGGGGGGGGACATAAAAAAATCAATATTTCAAATATTTTTAATTTTATTTTTACAAATCAAATACGATATAATTATTATTAATTTACGATTAAATATTAATGAAAGAATCGATGATCACCTAAACCGACCCACGTTCGAATCGCTATCGATAGTTTTTTTCTCTCTGACATATCGATCAATTCGTAAATAGTCGTGTTCCGTGAAAAATGCTAAGGGACTAGGTGAGGGGGAACGATCGGGTAAGAGCGATGATCCCCCTCCAGTGGCTATGAGCCTGATCCCCGTCCATTACCCCTTTTTTTCCTAACCCATTCAAACACATAACTTTTCGTTTGTATAAATCTGCGTTTGTCCCCGTGCGTCATCGTAATAGTTACGCGTAATAACGTTCAAATCATCATTAGGTAGTTCATCAGCTGCAGTATAGTTGTTATGTCCGTCCGAGGACCAAAGAGACGAAGAGACGAGGGGAAAGAGCGATCACCTTTCTCTTCTTAATCAGTGTCGATTTGGCCTATGTTTGGATCTCCGACACAATAATTTTCAACGGGCGCCTTTATAAACGATTATATATATAATTTATACGTTTATATATATATATATAAACGTATAAAACGAATAACCTTTGGCCATTTTTATTATTATTCTCCGCTTACGATTAATATCGTAAATATTCTTTAAAGTCTAATTTCAAAAACGTATTTCTACCAATTAAATTTTAATATTGATTATTAAAAAGAATCCTCTTGAACAGCAAAATATATTTATATAATAATTTTTATAGCCTTTATAAGATATAATGTCAACTGGTCTGGTGAAAAAATTATAATACTTTTTGATACATTGTGCCTAGGTACAATATAGAATTAAAATTAAATATAAAAATTATTACCATTTATTGTAGACGATTCGGCGGGTTCGATATTGACATAAATTGACTCGATTTTTTCTCAAGTATTTTTTTGTATTTTTTATGAATACCACATTATCTATCGATAATATATAATGAAGACATATAAACTGCAATACAATGACTGGTACACAAGGGACGAGAACTATTCCAATATTAGAAAATGTTATTATATTTTGCAGAATGTTAATTCTGTTGTGTCGGAAATAGAATTTTTTTTCTTTTTTCCAAATTTTTTTTCTCTCCTAAACGAATAAAAATATTACAATAAAGTTAGGTACTTTGATTTTTACCCCCTTTTGGTGATGCAGGGCATCCATTTAAAAATTAATACCTCAGAGTCCCTGTGAGTAACCGTACGGTAGACCACACTGATACGACTGCCCGTAATGTAACGATAACGTATACGTAACATAAGACTGATATCATGTGCTTGCGCGGCGAATAATTTTATCAGTGGGCGAACGTCATCCTGGGGAGAAAAAAAAATAAATACCAAATTTTTATTAATTAACACATATTTCGTATTTTTTTGATAATTCCGTATATAATATTATTTAGGTATATAAATTTTCTGCAGAATGTTAATATCGACGCGATTGATTGTATGGAGCTACAAACCGTGTAACTGGGAATTATTTCCGAAATGACAGTTACGTACATATTTTATATTTCTGTACGATATGGCGCGGATGGAGAATGTACTTAAATCAAACGCTTATAAATAACAAATAATTTATATTACCCACAACAATCATTCTCTTTGGAAACGATATAAAAAACGTTTTAACGTGCCTACTTTAAACGAGGTTATACCATAAACACCAAAAAAAAAAACAAAGTTTTATTTATTCAAATATAATTTAAAATCGCATATTAATACTAAATTAGAATAATAAAAATTATTACCTGCAATGGCAGTAAAGACGTCGAAATAGTATAGTTAATTATATTTCTTTCGGATATACTTATAGTCACGAAAAATATGAACAACTTATATATGAGTCATATCGTATTTTTTAGACAAAAAAAAAAAATATTATCTAACTAGGTTTACTAAAAACTTTAATTCTAACTCACTCCTTTAAAATACGCGTGCGCACGTTATATCTCTTTTGGCACTTGTCCTATTTATTTATTTTCTTCTTCTAATTATTAAAATGTGTATATTTTGTAAATATGTATACTGCAACCTGTATTGTATTTCGGGTTAATATAGATCAGTGGCGTAACTATAAATGAGGGGCCCTAGGGTAGAATCAAATTTTGATCCCTCATTTATTTACACTACCAAAAATCCATTAAATCGTTATGCAATATCTAACTATCCAATACTACCGCCTTTTATGGGTCAAATCCAAATCACCTCTTTGATTTCAACTATCCTAACAATATAATCTATATTGTTATCCATTTAATTATTAATTTTATTTATAAATATTCCTAAATTATTATTTCTTCCCCTCCTTCGCCTTTTAATCGCGCTTTGTTGTAATGTTTTTTTTTAGATAAATAGATAAATAAATCGATGAATCAATGCGAATCATATGACATATCGACGTTGCGCAACGAAATCCCTCATTTAACATGATTCTTCAACGATATTTCGATTTTCAAATAATTTCTACGGGCTGCAAATTTGAAATTAATTTTTCTATACGCCAAAATAGGAAAGGCCGTTGTCAATCTGAATAAACTTTATATAGTTTTTGTATAAACAGTGTACTATATCAGCTTCTATAGTTGTGTTTTCATGTTATATTAATGAAAACCGCACACAGCATGAATGAAATTTTTTTTTCGTATTATTATTCTGCGCGTACGATAAGATAAAATAATAACACGGCCAGACGGTTAAATTATCCCGTGTCCAAAGAGCGTTGACACGCGTCGGACGAAATCGTTCTATCAACCGTACGCATAACATTAAACTGGCCGCGGATACTATCTGTCTTATACTGGCACGTGTAAATTTTAAATTTCAATATTCTTTGCGGACTGTGATTGTTCGTCGTCACTGTTTGCACCGCATATATATTATATATACGAGTATATTGTATTTGTATATAAGATGGCGGTGTACAATCGAATATAATTCGGTTTAAAATCGACGAGAAATCGAGAGAAAAAAGGGGATAACAAATCGATATGAAGGGAAAAAACAATTAGGTTTCTCAATCGACGGTCGAAATTAAGATTGCAGTATTTACAGCATATAGTGTGTTTTGTTCCTAAATAAATTTATGCATGAGTTAGGAAAAAAAACGTTGTCCATATAAGGGGAGGAGTTGCATCCCTTAATTTTCATATAGCCCCGAACTGCCTGCTGTAGTAATGTTAATCAATGTTACAAAAAGAAGTTATAACAATATTAATCTAGAAAAATCTGCAATATTTGTTAAACTTAAAAATTTGCCAGTATCCGTTTATTTTAAATATAATTCATTTTTTAAAGCTTTATGCTCGTACAAAAGTTTTAAATAAAAAATATTTTTATACGGTCTAATGAAATTTTAACATGGCCCGTTCAAAATTTCGCATACCCTCCAAAAAAAAAAAAAAAAATCAAAAAAAAAAAAACAAATTTGAAATGTGACGCTCCCCTTGTATATTTCATATTTTATTTGGTGCTTTTTTTTTCTTTTCTTTTATCATTTCTCTCCAAGTCGTTTTGAGTTATATTGAGAAATATTGGGATTATCAATTATAGTCTTTTTTTACTCGCACCCTTCGATTTCGATGGAAAGCGAACGGTATTACTATTAACCAATGGATTGTAAAAGTATTTTCGGAACTGAAATAAAACGGAAACGAAATATTCTCTGTTATTTAAAAATCGTCCGGAATAGATTATTATAACATTTCGGATGACCTAGTCTCGCACACGGCGACACCAACCTTGAGTGTTTCCGCCGTCAATGAGCAGTGCCGACTGAAAAATACTTGTACGCGCGTACGACGAAAACGAGTATGCAGAATATAAAAAAAAAGACAAAGAGCCGCGAGATGTTGCAGTAGACGTCACTTATAAGCGAATTATTCGGTTCGAAATTGTAAAGTTTTATTATATTTTAATTTCTTACAATAAACCTAGGTAGGTAAACAAATTTTTTTTTCGTTAATATATCATTAGGTTTAATATATTAATAGAAAGTTACATCGTTGGTAGAAATTTCAAGACTCTAGGGCTATATTAGTTTTAAAAAAAGGAATTTTCTTAAAAAAAAAAAAAAAAATAATAATAATACACTTTGTCCACAAATTTGAAATGTATTTATATCAAGGAAAATTCATATCAAACGATTTTCAAGATTTTTTTGAGCATACAGTCGGAGCAACCTACGTCCGCTATGGACATAAATGTTTAAGCGTTAAAAATCAAAAATTACCTATTATGAATTAAATACCTCGAAATTTTTAATCGCTATCAAAATAGTCCAAAATCGAAAGAAATGTTTTAAAAATTTTTTTTTCACCAGTACAATAATATAAGGTTATTGTTGGTGAATATTTCAAGTTTTTATAATCATTATAGTTTCAAAATTACGAATTAATAACGATAATCGATTTTTATATTGATATTTTTTTTTAGGCGTTTTGGAGAAAATGTCCTGTTCTAGTAATTTAGATTACTTTAAATTAAATGCACGATTTACTAGTGGAAACCGGGTATGACTGCATAAAGTACTTGGAACACTATTCCTGGTAAACATATTTTTTTGGATACAGACACAAAAAAAAAACATAATATTATATTATGTAAAACGTACAATACATTCCTTGCGCTCCGCTCAGAATTAAAATACGATAATATGAATGGAGGAGAGCGAAATAAAAAAAAAAAAATCAAAATTTACGATTAATAAAACATGAAAGAAATGGGATCAAAACGTTTAAAACACGTCGCGGTGACGGCCGGCCTGCCGGCCCTGATGGCAGCGGCGACAGGGCGTATGCGGACCTGTGCAGTGGAAGCCGGCGGTGAAGGAGGTGGTGGAGGAGGAGGTTGGTGAACATCAGATGAAAACATAATTCTCCGAAGGCACGACGGTCGTTGTCGTAGTTAATATTAATCGTCGTCGACGGCGCCTGCACGTTACCGCGGTTATCTGGTTTCCGAGAATTTCTCGAATTTCATAATAGGCCGATGAACAAGCAACGCCTTTTTATTTATTTTTATTTTTTTCGCTTTGCATCGTATCGCCCGACGTTTTTCTTTCACACAGGTGGTGTTGACGACGACGGAGAAAGAACAGACGTCGGCCGCTGTCATTGCAATCGAAATGCGCCCGTTTTCTGGGTGTCACGCGATTCTCCGGGTGTTTGGCAGATAAATATATTTAGTGTAGACGGTTCGCGCGACATACCGTTACCGCGGCACAGACTGTCTTGAGCCATATTATTGTTATATCTTACCGCTTATATTTATAAAACTGGAGTATTTTATACACAGTACAGAGCTAGTCATTTTACCACTTTGAGCTGAATTATATGCCACACACCATATAAAAACGGGATATCTTGTAAATTTACCGAATTCAATCGTTTTTTAATCGTAAAAAAAATTGTTATATACTAATAATTCAATTATATAGGCCTGGATTAAGGGGTTGCGTCCCCAAGGCCCACAAAATTATAGGACACCTGAGTCAAAAATTGTTAAAATTAATAAAATTTCTTCGTATTTCTGTTTCTATACAAATGTTAGATATAAAAAAATCATAATCGATTAATAATAATTAAACAAATATGATCATCTCACTCAAATATGGTCAGAACCGTGCAAATGAGAAATGAAAAAAAACGTTTCTCTCTGTCTCTGTCGACTCTCCGTTATTATAATTTAAATAATTTTAAAAATTAAGGCATTTATTCATAATTAGCTTGTATAAAAAATAGGTTTAAAACTAGTCGATTGGACTAGATTAGATCTAATCTAATAGTAATATTGTCGGCCTCAACGGGAAATAAATAAAAATAATTTATTACGATTCGAATTTTTTTTTTCAAAATTAATAATATAAATGTAAAATATTATACGCAAAGTGTTTAGTGCAAGTGGCCCAATATCAATATAAGAAAGAATGAAAAATACATAAACGCGAATGAGTTACTAAATACCTACGACCGTATAAAAAAGCGTATTTATCATAATCAGGGCCACGTTTAACGGGGAGGCATGTGCACCGAGTGCATCACAATTTTATGATATTTTATGGAGCGACAATATGTTGAAAACTAACATAAGAATGAAAAAATTATATTTATAATTTTTTGATTTATACTTCTTTTTATTTTTCGAAGAACAAATTATATATTTTATAAATTAATGTAAAAAAAATGAACAGCTGTATTCGTATTTATCTAAGATTAGAAAACCACGCGGATTAAAATTACCATGGCCTATCCATTACGTATTTTTAATTTTGGGTTATTGTTCACGGCAATTAAAAACTACGTCCGCACGTGATTGCGTGAACAAAACTAAAATCATATTTTCCTATTATGAATCCAAAAAAATCTAAGTATATGTCGTACATTGCAAGTACATATTTATTTCTCAAAACAACCCATGTAAATATAATATAATATGTAATAGACGGATACTGCAGAATGAAAGAAAATAGTGTCCAAAAAAAAGACGGATGAAGTAGAAAAATGTTTAGCTGGTGCTTTATAAAATTCAAATTAATCACTCTGAGGTTCAATTTAAAAATAATAACGCAGGAGAAACGACTTAAAATTCAATAAGTAAATAAAGTCTTTTACACATTTTAAACAGTTTAATTATTGCATTTGTTGCATGAAATGAAATAAATTTTATTATAAAGTGGTCGCCACTATCATTGGTATTGAAATATATTATGAAAAAATCATTATTTAAATATATTGTATGTATAATAATACGTTTCATTGATATTTGAAAGTATTATGTTAAAGTGTTTCAAGAAATTCCGCGCGTAATGTGTTTTAAATGCCGTCGCCCCCTTCCCCCACGGTGTTTTTTTATGGACGAAAATCGCCGCTACGTAAGGCTCGCTCCTGTCCCTGCGTACCGTCGGCCCTGCACACACAGCACAGCATATATGAAGCAAACGAAGACGTCTGTGTGTTGTTATTACGCGCGCCAACAACAACAATAATAATAATAATAATAATAATAATAATAATAATAATGATAATAATAATAATAATAATAATAATGATAATAATAATAAATTGTATACAAACTACGTCGCTGCCGTCGTCGCCACGTGTAACAGTAGTACATCACACGCAAACGGTACGAAAATAAAAAGGCGAAAAATACCATATAATCGTCTAGACGGCGGCGGTGGCGGCGGCGGCGGCATATATCGCGTACCGTGACAATGGATCGTATCGGTTTTCTGCTTTCGGTTCTTCTCTCGCTCCCTCTCACTCACTCACTATGTAGACCGTCGTCGCGGAGACACAGACGTCCTTGGCGGGTGTTCGTGCCGCGCGATTTATTATTATCGTGCCCGTTAGCGCGCGCGACCGCCCGGTGTATACAGCTGCACCGCTTGTCCGCGTCGCCGCCAGTAATTCTCAAAATTGATGTGTAATTAATTTTTCGGTGAATCCTTATGCGAGAGGCCAACGCCGCGCAGACGCCGCCAAAGCCTACACCCTCGTGCTATGTGCGTGTGATTTTTCGCTTTGATTCTATTGCCAGCCCGGACCGCGATCGTTTTATTTTTCTTTTTTTTCTTCTCTCTCTTTAACTTTTAAACGAGCCCTTCGAAGTTAAACAGAAAAAAAAGAAATTAGGGTTTACCGCGCTCAACACATTACGGATCCTTCCTAATTATTATTATTATTATTACTGTGTTAACGATACTATAATATTTACGAAACCGTTTATGAATTCGGAACAAGCTGAACGAAATCTCGGTTCAAGGAAAATTTGCTATATTATACTCGCAAATATAATTTTGATATATTTTATTAAAAATCAGTATTTTTGATTTTTTTGTTTTTTTTCATAAAGAATCAAACAATATATTCGAATCTAATTATTATGGCTATATCAAAACAGATATTATAACAATACACTAACAGTCAAAAAACAATTTTAAATCTTTAAACTTTTAGTTATTTTTAAAATATATTTTTGTTTTACAATCCCCGCGAAATTTTTGCCCGGAGCTCGAACACATTTCCATCGTGACACGAATTTGCTAAAATTTTGCTCTAATACTTATTATACTCATTAGTGGAAAAATACCACTGCGGGTTTGTACATGTTAATATTGTTGTTTTCAAATTGTAAAAGTATATAATTAATGCACAGGCTCAATGATTGAGACGACTGTTATTCTACGAGGGGGCATATTATCCTGTCCGCGGTTTGCATTCAAATATAGAAAGAGTACTGTACTTATGTGAAGTAATCACTTGCAGTTATAGACTTCACAGTTATTATAGGTAGTGAGTACGATGGAGAGATAGCAGCCTATACCCTGCGATGCTTTCCGTCACGGATACTTTTTCAATATTTGAATTATACAATTATCGATGAATTTGAAATTTCTACAAGTCTTACAACACAGTTGGTATAATACTACAATTGGCGAACCCATCAAATACACGGTATTTCATTTTTTATTTTATAGACTCCAGTAGATATTTGTAATATAAAGGTATGTAAAAAAAGCATATATAACCAATTCTCTCCGTCTACACACGCCTATGATTATAATTTGTTTGTATTTCTTAATGAAAACGTTATGTTAAGCATGGGGGTGTAAGTGTGTAACTATGTCTAAACTTTAAATGAATATATTGTTTTTTAATTAAAGATTATAAAACAAGGTTTTGTGTTAATAAAACGTTTTAAATTCGCTGCATTTCCCCTGGCCAAGAAGACGTGAGCACGTTTATGAAGTTGCATACAAAAATAAATCTGACTCATTATTTTTGAAAATTTTTGGTGAAAAGGACAAGTGTCAAAACCAATTAGTAATAGACGTACAAGTTGTATACGATTTGTAACGATACTAATATTTGTATAATGAGAATTATAAAACTATTTACATTTGCCAAAAGATATTTTTTTTATATTAATGAACTTACGTATCGAGTGTATGTTAATATTCTACTTGATTTGTACTAGACGATACACGGGTGGTAAAACACACATTATACACGTAAAGAATTTCCATATTTGATTAAAGAAAATATGTTAATACACACATATACGTACACGTTCACGTATACTCGACTATTTTAAGACTGCATTGTTATTATTATAAATATTTCATTTACATTGAAATATTTGAATTGTAAGTTTTTCACGTAAGTGATTTAAATACATTTTGGTTCCAGTGTATATGTCGTACATAGTGTATTATAATATATGTATAATAGAAAAGGGGTCGGCGGAATACGTTTACGGATAATTTCGACTCTCTTTTCTATAGAAAAAAAAGATTAATCTTTTTTGGAGTTAACAATTGTGCTATTTTTAGACGATTTAAAATAACTTACGTCTTTGCCCTTTCAAATTGTTTGAAAAGCGGATATATACGTGTTCGCCTACATAATATTACGTACGGTAAATGTGATTCCTCTATACAAAAATTTAAAACATTTACATAACATTATACAAATTGCGTGTGTAAAGCGTTTAAAAATACAAGCGATTAAATAATATTATAAATTAATTATCTGTGCAAAATGTCGCAGCAGTATAATATATAATAAATGTTATAGTATTTATTGAATTTCGTCATTTTTAAATATTGTTAAAACAATTTTTTTACAAAAATATAATTATTTTATTATCGACTGAAAATCATAACGTTACAAAATTTTATAAAATATTATTATGTTCATCTATATAATAAGATAAATAGATTAGAAAAATCAAAAGCGTAAATTTTAATTGGCGTTTTTTATATACTTTTCGACTTTTTAACTGCTTTTGTGTATACCGTAAACAGATTATACGAGTATAATAATAATAATATTTAGTTTTCGATATTTTAAACGTCATTATATCAATTACAATACGCGTTAATATTGTAAGTGTTTAACAAATTTAAACGCGAGTAATTATTAATATTAAATACAATAGTACACCTACTAATCTATTTAAATTATACAGGTTTTTTTCAAATGTATTTTTAATCAATTTCAGTAAAAACGAAAAAAAGAAGAAACATTTTGTTGTTGCGTGACGTGCTTTTTGTAATGTAATTATTATGCAAATATATGTTACTGTTGAAATTATCGAAAGTAGGTATAAAATATAAAAAGTATAAAAAAAATAATTGTAATATAATAATATTATATTAAGCAATATTAAACACTGAAGAATATGCCTTGAACTCACACCGCTCGAATAAATATAGAATATATCGATAATGTAAAATTTGATAATGCGATATTTTAAAATTCATAAAATTGCAATAATAGCTTATTATGCACGGAGGACTCTAAACTATAAAACATATACGTAGTCAATAAATGTATAACGGTCAATGAAGGGAATCGTATTTTACACTGCGTTGTAACTATTTATAAGTACATATACACTTATTTCATAGTATACTATATAAACAATCGTTTGAAGTACTTTAACGAAAATCCCGTATAGATTTTCTAATCGTAAATCAGGTGCATTTCCCTGGCACCCCCACTTTTGAATTTCGGTACCAAACCCGGGGCGTTCGTTTGTTCTTCGTTTGTTCTTGTTTGTTCCGAAAACTCCGTCGTTTGTTCTTTCTTCGTTCCCGACTTATAGCCGATTTAAGGTGGGGGTGCCAGGGAAATGCTAGCAGCTTAGCACCCCCCTTTTTGAATTTCGGAACAAACTCAAGGCGTTCGTTTGTTCTTCGTTTGTTCTTGTTTGTTCCGAAAACCCCGTCGTTTGTTCTTTTTTCGTTCCCGACTTATAGCCGATTTAAGGTGGGGGTGCCAGCTTAGCACCCTTCCTCCCCTCAATTAATATATAATGTACGAGTTGCTAGATTTAAAATTTCCTTAGGGTGCTTATTTTAAGCAGCACACCAAATGGTATTTAATTAAGAGCGGAATGTTAGCTAATGTGATCGCGATAATGCGTTTGGCATTTAAATATATGATTATTTTGGGTGTACCCGTTCAATTACCGATCGGTTTCAATTTATCGGTAACCGACAAAACCGTCAATTTTTAATTTATACAATTTAGGGCTTAAAACGAATATTTTTTTTAAGTTTGTATTATTTTAAGTTCATTATGTTTACTCCATAATTCACTATGAAAGATTACTTTTTATTATTAATTCATATAAACAAAAACAACATTTAAAAAAAAAATGTAATTGTAAAAGTACTTACTTTAGTATCATTATAATATTATGTTTTTATATTTTCGCATTAGTTTATATAGTTTTCATTTCAATATTTGTACTTTTTGATGTGTTAATAAAGGGTTATCTTCTATAAATCAGACTAATTGTATGTATTTGATTACAAAACCTGTCTTAAAATTAATGGTTTCACTGAAAACTCAACAACAGCATTGTCTACATAGCCAGGTATTCCTTAACACCGTATTTTGTATTAAATCGAAGTTTGACTTTAACACTGGTATTTCTTTAAACGTTGTTTCGATTGTTTTTGTACAAAGAAGTATTTGGTGTTTGGAATGGTCTTTTTATTTATTTATTACATTTTTAAAGACAATCTAAAGATTTTTGTAATATTTCGAAATTTAATATTAATTTTAGAGTTTTTTGACATAAAAAATGATGAGAATCAGCCGATAAATAATTTTACACCTATAGAAAAAATCTCCTCGAATAATTTATAATATTTTTAATAATAATATTTTGTAACAAAATATTATTAAAAATATATACAAAACCAGTAATAACGACAGACCGTAGAATAAAAAGACTGAACACGCATGCAAATACATGGCCAGGGGCGGACTGGCCAGGGAGGCGAGGGGGCGATCGCCCCCCGGGCCCTCGGCCGTGTGATATCCTCAATTTTTCCTTAAACTACTAAAATATACAAAATGTAATACGTACAATCAAAATAATATTCAAGAGAATCTATATCTACCCAGTGGCGGATTTAGCAGTGGTTTAGTGGGCGATACCCAACACAAATTAGATTTAGTGGAACCTCGGGCCTCCATATAATGGGATTTATTAATTTCTTCCGTATAAATTAGTAAATTAAGTAGATAATAATACATTTTGGGCTCCTCAAATTTTAAAAACATCCTATTATTAGTACAAAGTTTTTTAATTAAGTAGTATTCCTTATTTTAGCTGTATACTTCAACAACTTTATTATTTCTTGGATGACTTTTTTTTTTTTTTTGCTCAAATAAAAATACGGGCCCCTATATAGGTTTGTGTCCCCCCGGGCCCTCCAACACCCAGGCCGCCCCTGTACATGGCCATGAATAATCGACGTAAACCGAATAAATTAAAAATAAAAATAATACATTTTAAAACTATTATCGGCTACCAAACGTTACACATTTGGACTATGTTTATCGGGAATATGGTTTCAAAAAGATATTTATAATTATATAAATTCTCGTATATTACATAAGTCGCGTTAATGAACGTACGCATTTCGATTTACATTGTTTGAATGGAAAACAATGAATAAACACTTTACTGAAAAATCCATTAAATAAGTAAAAATATGCCATAGTTAAATTTCAGATTTTATATCATGGCATCGAGAAATAAATTTATTTTGCACACTACTATTTTTTTATAACAAATAAAAAAAATTATTCAATTGCTTTAAGTCCGGAAACCTGCTAATGACTAATAAGTAATGAATGACTACAATCATTCCTGAAATACTTGTAGGAGTAGTATGTATTACATATTTGCGCGGTATGTAATACATATCCCATCCATTCAATGAAGTAGTGTGGAATCTCGCTAAAATATCGGTCAATTTTATTATTATAAATTGATAATGTAATCCTTAACGGGTTTCAGATATTCTGAAATTTTCTTATAAATAATTTTAAAAATATACCAAAAATAATAAACTAATAAAATCATTATTAACAATGTAACAACTAAAAAAAGGATATTAATTAATTTAATTTACGAAGTTATGTATAATATTATATATATATATATATATATATATATATATCAATATATGTAATATTTAAGATCAACTATTGGCATATTATAAAATATTTTCATGTTATGATGATATGTATGAACTAATTATTGAGTATTACACAATTTTTCAAATATTATCTACTCGTAGGAGGTGGTCAGGAGTAAACGGATTAACATAACTTTGAACTAAGATGAGTTACTACCTTTATACATGATATTTTAATACAAGAAAAAAGTTCGAAATTCAAAAGTGGGGGTGCTAACATACCCTGGCACCCCCACCTTAAATCGGCTATAAGTCGGGAACGAAGAAAGAACAAACGACGGGGTTTTCGGAACAAACAAGAACAAACGAAGAACAAACGAACGCCCTGAGTTTGTTCCGAAATTCAAAGAGGGGGGTGCTAAGCTGCTAGCATTTCCCTGGCACCCCCACCTTAAATCGGCTATAAGTCGGGAACGAAGAAAGAACAAACGACGGGGTTTTCGGAACAAACAAGAACAAACGAAGAACAAACGAACGCCCCGGGTTTGGTTCCGAAATTCAAAAGTGGGGGTGCTAGCATTTCCCTGGCACCTCCACCTTAAATCGGCTATAAGTCGGGAACGAAGAAAGAACAAACGACAGGGTTTTCGGAACAAACGAGAACAAACGAAGAACAAACGAACGCCCCGGGTTTGGTACCGAAATTCAAAAGGGGGGGTGCTAGGGAAATGCACCTTCGTAAATCGAATAATTTGCGTTTCGGAAAAAAATCCAAACAGCGTGAATTTTTAATAGTTCTTTTTAGGAAAAATAATAATAATATTTTTATTCTACCCGATTGTGTTATTTGTCTAATATTTTCCATTGGTCAAAAATACACTTACATAGTGCAGCGTATCATTTTTTTTTCTTTTTCCGCTGACTGCATAGATATTCTATGAATAAGTTTAGATTCTCTGTAGTCTAGATTTTGTTAAATGACATTATGCAAATTTTGTACACCCAGACAATACTGCAGCCATTATCGAACTAATATATATATATTTTTTACTCTTTACTTTTGTGTTGTATATATAAATGTAGAACGGTGCCGGAATAAAATCATTAATAGGCAATTAAAAATGAAAAAAAAAACAAATTTAACAAAAAAGCCTAATAATCAATACTTACTGCTGTAGCCCCTGTACAATAACAAATATCCGTTTATACGTATTTATACGTCCTATTATTTTTATTATTATATAGAAAAAACGATAAATAGAAAATCTCGAAATTCGCATACGTGATGCGATATGATGATTGTATATATATATATATATATAAATAAATGATCGATAAGCCCGTGAATTTATATTTTATTATAATATAGAAAATAAGATGATTGCAAAATATTTCAAATAGACGTAAATATGTATATTAGAAATATATATATAGTTTTTTTTTTTATCATTTTATTATACTATTTTATTCGTTATTTAAAACTTATAATTTATAACGTTATAATTTTAGATTTTGTTATATATATATATATATATATATATATATATTCTCTAAAAGCGTTTTACAAAGCTGTTCGATATTCAAAAGGTATTAAATAATAGTTTTCGCACCTGCGAAGAAAACGATGAAACCTCGTTTCTCTCACTATAAATAATAATGTCCATGGACCGGACTGGAATAGATACATGTATTATACTGTACGCCTTTTTAGAATTTTCAGAATTTATTTAATTAAATTCAAACCGTGAATGTCGTATAAAATACGCGGTATACCTACATTTATATATATATATATATATATATATATATACAAAAAGGTAGCGAGTTTCCCGCAGAGTGTTGCAGTGGATGCGAAATACTCGGAAAAGATTTTAGAATTTTTTTTATTACTATAAATTTAAAAGCCATGATAAATCGCATTGCATAATGTATAATAATATAGGGGGTATATAGAATACATGAATTACAGCTTACAGTGGTACATCGTTTTAATATAATTTCTTACATTAAACATCGGTAGCTAAAAATGTTCAAAAATTGTTTTCGTTAAATACTACGACGTTACATCGTTGGTAAAAATTTCAAATATTATAACAGGACAATTAGTTTTGAACAAAAATACGATTTTCGACGAAAAATAAAATACACTTTATCGAAAAATTTGAAATTTAAATAAATGATTTTTTTAAATAGTATAGTTAAAATAACGTAGTCTGATATTGTATTAAATTTCTAAACCTTAAAACTAAAAATTACTTCTTCTATGAATTAAACATAGGTAACCCCAAAATTTATAATCGTTATGAAAACAGTTAAAAATTGAAAGGAATTTATTTTCCTAATATAATACGAAGTTATGAAATTTGGTGAATTCTTCTATAACCGCATTATTAGTTTCGAAATAATACGATGATCGATTTCGACGAAACCACTCTTTTATCTTTTTTTTTGATAGTAATATTTTTTTCCTAGACACTTTTAAGAAAATCAAAGAATTACCTATTCAAAAGTATCTACGATTAAATGAAATTTGCTACCGGAAGCAGTGTATAACTATATAAAGTACTAGAATACTCCTTTCAGTAGAATTTTTCGGTACAGACAAATGAAACAAAAATAATAATATAAAATAAATTTGCGACATTATTTGATACTTGTAGACAGTGGTGTACCCAGGATTTTAGTACTGTGGGTCTCCTTCACTTACGAGAGACCACTGTGTAGAAGCTACATCCAACCATATACCTATTATAGTTGCTCGCAATTTACCTTATTTTTATACCAACATTCAATAAGTTTTAACTATTTAAACTATTTTTTTCAAATAAAAATATGTTATGTAATTTGACATTTTGAGAGTCCACGTTTTACCGAAAAAAAAACTGTGGGTCAGCT
The DNA here is from genome assembly GCA_032441825.1 of Chaetogeoica ovagalla. Taxonomy (NCBI): domain Eukaryota; kingdom Metazoa; phylum Arthropoda; class Insecta; order Hemiptera; family Aphididae; genus Chaetogeoica; species Chaetogeoica ovagalla. The sequence goes on along the minus strand of CM063724.1, from coordinate 693,774 downwards.
GACCTCCCAAACCCTCCCCCCTGGATCCGCCTCTGCTTGTAGAAAAAAATTCAGTTTTTTTTGTTGTAACGTTTTGAAAATTGATGCAAATCCTAACGAAAAGTTTAAATTTTATCGTTGTTCGTATTCAGTGTTTTTTTTTTTTTTTTGGTATTATTATATTAAATTCGAATACAATATTATTTTCATTTGACGTCGTATAACGACAATAATAGCGTATCGTTCAATTATTTTAGGTCTGCGCGCCATTGATTGCGTTATTTATTACTATTATACCGACGTGTTAATCGTGTTAATTCGTGTGTGACGTCGTCGTCGTACAGTTGTCGGAGGAACTACGCAGAACCGTTTTCAGAAATGCACACGTGTGTGGTGTGTGTGTGTTCGATCGGTATTCGATGGTTATTGCGCGCATTCAAAAGACGACGACTACGGCGACGGCATGCACGGCATCGCGACCATTTATCCCACTCGTTTTATATAAATTTATGCACGGTCAAAGGGATTGAAATTCATTGTGTGTTCCCTGTTAGAGCAGGGTGTGCGGTTAAGATCGATACCGTCGCCGCCGCCGACACAATGATCGATATTCGATAATAATAGCCGATGTGGACGAGGGTCGTCTCTGCCGCCGACGCATTCATTCCCACGTTTTTCAACGTGTCCGTTTCGACTTCCCCGAATCCGTCGTATACGATTCCTTTATAACAGGGGTCTTCAACCTACGGCACACGGCCCGGTTCCGGCACCGTCAAGGTTTTTGTACCGGCTCGCTAAGTTGATTTGAATCCCGAATGCAAAATATAAATATATCGGCGAATTCCGACTCCGAAACGACGAATTTTCCCCGGTCCAATTGATTATCTTGTCCTGGCCTAATTCACATCCGAGATGCGTTTTAAAATGTATAGTAGAGCGCACGTTAGGATTTTCGAAAATTCTAAACGCGAACTTCAAAAAACACTATTACCGGAGCTCTAACACGATCAGTCGAACAACTGAAATTGTGTATGTTTTTCATGGTTCTTTTTTTCTTCTCGTGGATGAATAGATGGATTCATTGTTGTCTCTTTCTCTTCTATCCCACTATCCCTTCAAAAAGGTTTTTAACTTGCCGTAAAAAAAGATAGAAAAAGGTTGGAGATCTCTGCTCTGATCTGGTAGGAGAGAATACGGAATAACGCGCGTATAATATTATTTTATAATAGTTTTATTCTTTTTTCTTTTTATTAAGTATATGATTTTGTATTATTATTGTTATTATTACGTAATATACGATCGACGACCGGCCGCCGCTGCCGACGCCACCTAAGCGAAATCCGCACCAAACTTTTGTGTCTACGTGTCGAATAAATATATTTTTTAATATATTATTTACAACCGCGTTATTATTACATTATATATCGCACGCAGTATTTCATTTTCATCGCCGCCCGCTCGTTCGACACGAAACAACATCTTCCACAACGACATAATTTTTTTTTTTTTAATAGAAAGTAATAAAGAAAGTAATCAAGAAAAACAATTTTTTTTCCTCCTTCAATTTCTGGAAGAAAAAAAATCGAAATAACATAATATAATAGCATTTAATCCGCGCAATGAACTCCGGATTTGATGTTTAACTATAGGAGACAGTATTTTACGCTTAATACTCGTAATAATTTTATTGAATTAAAAAATAAAAGTATATTTAAATAACATGAATATGCATATATAACGCGTAGTTCGCAAAATTCGTACGATATAACAAATTACAAACGAATAAAATTAATTTTTTCGAGTGCGCACGCTTTTAGATTCTGAGCGGAGCGAAGAGTGCAGGATTACGAATTTTACAATGACGTATTTTTATTTATTTTTTTGTGTCTGTACACAAAATTTTACTAGAAGTTCTTTGATTTTATAGTCACAGTTTGTTTCTCATAGTAAATTTAATGTACGAGTAATTGGTATTTAGAGAGGTCATTTTTCGATTTTCTCAATACTTTTATTTTTTGTACTAAATTTTTCTGTTTTGTACATTTGTTTTTTTTAATCACATTATATAATATGTGTTTTGTGTTTGTACACAATTGTAAAAATAAGCAAAACAAAATTAAATAACGTAATACTATTGTGTAAGGTGATTTAAACAATTTTCTATAGGGCAAAAAGAAAACTAATGTCCGAAACAAAATTTGATCATTAAAAAAATATTTTTAGATCATGTAAAAAAGATACTTTTAATGTATTACATTGTTATGTAAAGGTTTTAAAATAACGTATTAATATATGTTTTTTTCCGTCTATAATCACTATTTTATGTATTACGAATACTTCGATTTTTTTTTTGACGATTACATGATATTTGTAGGAATCTGCGCACAGATATAGTAATAATTTATTCGTTCAAATATCTGTGAGTGAAATGAAAGATTTTTTTGTGAAAAATTCCGCGTTTTCGATATTCAATACAAACGATTAATTATCCTACAAAAAATTCACAGTAGAATTATACGAAAGTTTAAATTTTTACTTAACCGCAGTTAAAATTCGTTAATTTTATGTGAAATCGATTATATTCTAGAAACAAAAAAAAAGTGATATCTAAAAAACAGTATTCGTTCGACACACTCCTTGTCTAATAGTAATACCTACGTGCAATTCGCATAACTACAAATCATAACGAATGCGCGATATCATTTCGATTTTTATTATAATTTGTTTGTTGTGAATTAATTCCCACATACATGTGTGTATGTACAGCACATTGGGACAAAGCGTTTCATTTTAATACACACGCGAGAATATGTCCTATAAGTGTTTTTACGAGACTGCGCGTTCGAATGTATTATTTATAAAAATAAAAAAACTATCTACTTTGTTATAATATGTTAATAACATTGGTTAACACATTATTTTTAAAATTTTTTTACTACAGATAAAGAATAACCTCGTGGTATTTCATACTTTCAATAACACGTGTATTTTCAACCGGATATTTTTTGTTAAAATTATGTTTTTAATTGAATTTTTTTTTTACGATATTTTATAATAATAAACATCTATTTATTTTTATTTTTGGAATAAGGTTACCGTAGATATTGCTATATGGATACATCCACTAACATCATGCACAGAAGCTGTAATTTACAATAATATAATGATGTGCGCATTCTTTAATTTATTGCACGTGCACGAATTTTTACTTATTTATTTTTTTTTATAGAAATAACTAAACACACGTGCCAAACGTGTACTGTACATTTTTAATATTTGAAATATTTTTCTTTTTAATTTATGCGGACAATTGAAGTGCGTTTAATGCATAAAGTATAAATTATAATACATATATACTGGCGAACGTCATATATATTTTTACATTTTTCCAAAATTCCGATTGTGTTACACATTTTCATTTTCCGAAAAAAAATATTTTTTTTATCTTATTTAATATAATTTTAGTTTATTTTTGTGAACAGACTCTTATGACTTTAAGAGTTTACAGCAATCAAAAGTGTGAACTCGATGTACCTCCCGTGTTTCTCTTTCTCTTACTCGAAAAGACACCCAATTCAATTTCCATTTTCATTCACTCGTATTCCTTTCGTAGCAAATAGACTTGTATTGTCTCTGATCGGGGAAAAAATTGGATAATCGATATTGAACACGGCTTATTAATTATTTATTATAAAAATTTTTTTAAATTAATTTTTATATAGACTATTTTAAATTCAACCGAAAGTATAAGGTTACTGTTATAAATACAGATATAGTGTATTGCACGTAAGAATAACAGATTAAAATAAAAAATAAAATAAAATTATCGTTTCGTTAGTTTAAATCGATTTGTTAAAGTATTTACATATCGTAATTTGTAGGATATTAATTCGTTTATATCACCAGCATACTTCAACTATACTTTAAAACAAATTTCAATTGTCAACTTTATATATAGCTGGCAATTCGTATAAATAAGAATTATGCGATATTATGGTCTTTAAGAATGTATTAATTAAAAAAAGAAAAAAAAATATTTCAGAAATTATATCGATATCGACTAAGTCACGGATTAGATCGTTGAGTATACATTTTATATTCGACGAAAACAGCTAGACAAAGGAAATTCGAGTAAAAAATTCAACTATTTTGATTCTGAAGGTAGCGATTTGTGATCAATGATTCAGAAATATCGTATGAACAACACAGTCAATCAACCAGGCAATTCCTATTGTAGTCTACGTTAGAGCCACAAAGTTTGATTTTTCTAAGTAATGTTTCGTAAAAAATTAATCGATTTTAGGGGAATCACAAATTACTATTATTATGCATACATATGATATTATAGTATTTTTTTTTACCCACAACAATATAATTCTTTAAACGAACAATTGTATTTAGTATATATGTTTATATTGATGTGATAAAAAAAAAATGGATTGCTTACTTTTCAGTGGTCTTTTATCTCCGAACGATAGAATTTTAAACACAATATTTTCTTTTAATATATTTTAGACACTGTGAAATGGTTTATTATTATCTATCATTTTTAAATGTTTTTAAAATTATCGTTTTATCTAAAATAATATTCATGTTTGTGTGCATGTATTTTTTAGCTTATTTTAACGATTTATGTATACAACATGTACCATACACGTGAGAAATTTCAAATTACTTCTATTTCTACGCGTTTTCTACACAAATTAAATAAAATTATTTTATCGCTATTATATTGTATATACGTGTTGGTTTTTAGTTCAATTATTTTTATAATAAACCTTGACAAGTGTAAAAATGTATAAAATGAGTGTCATTATTATTTATGTATTTATTATAATTTTACTAATAAAACACAAAAAAATGATTTATTTATAGTAAAAATAAACATATAGCGAATCGCGGACATACGGTTCGAATAATCGACTTGAAAAACCCAACAAAATCAGCAGATAACCAGTTTAAAATTAGAATCTAATAATACGAAATACTGTATAGAGGAACGGTTGTTCGCGTCGCATCAACAGTGCGTCCGCGTAATCGGTCTGTGTATTTAATTTATAATTTTATATTTACTTTGTCAATTTGATTGTCAATAATCTATAAAGACACGTTTACTGAAATATGACCAATTTTTGATTAAAAAACAGATAAAAATGCAAAACGTCCAAAAAATTAAAAAAAAAAATAGCAAAATATGCGAAATAAAATATTTAATTCGAGTTCTATGTTGTATCACAAAACACACATTTTTAAGCTTACTTTGTTATTTCTTATTCATCTCATAAGAAATATAAAAATGATATAAAATCCCCAACCCCTGGTTATTATTTTATATTTTCTAAGTCGTCTTAAAAGAGTCGGTGTAACTGGTGTAAATCGAATCATATTGTTCTTTTTACTTGTATATTTATTGATACAAGACACACATATAAATATAAATGAATACATACGTACGCGCGCGTATTGCAGCGAATGTTACGCACGCGGATCCGCGGTATTATATATGTCACACGCACATCTGCGCATAATAATAATAATAATAATAATTTATATTATTATTAATAATTTATTTTAATAATAATAAATTATTATTATTATTATTATTATTATTATTATTATTATTATTATTAGTATTATTATTATTATTATTATTATTATTATTATTATTATTATTATTATTATTATTATTATTATTATTATTATTATTATTATTATTATTATTATTATTATTATTATTATTATTATTATTATTATATTAATATAATCTCCAATCGAATATAAAATTGTGTTATGCTAAAGAAAAAAAAATCGATCAAAGACAATGATTTTTTTTATTATATCCAATATGATTAGGGCGTGTTGTACATAAATCTGTGTACGTCTGCGTTTGTCGCGTCCGGCTAGCCGGCCGGCCGGCCGTCCATCCATCTGCGCGGTACGGCGATGTGGATAGGTGGTGGTACACATAAATTTGTGTAAACTCCCTCGCGGGCGGGTCGCGACGTTTGTAGATGTCATTATATAATACGAATTAGATAACCGCCTAGACAAAAAACAACATACGGCAACGCATTATTATTATTATTATTACGAGTATATTCGATTATGCGTAACAAGTATAATAAATAAAATATGTGTTTTTTCGTTAAACCGGAACGACAAATCACACAACGTATTTTCAACGTGTGTGTGTATCGATCAATTGTGTACGTGTGTTAATAATATTCTAATATACTTCCACGACGGTTATAGCGAAAGGCTTTTATAATCTGTGTGTGTGTGTTGCTTTGTCGTCGTCGTAGTCATCGCATAATCCGCATAGTCCAGAGTCTAGACGATCTCTATACCGCAAGGTTTTCTAAACTATATATACGTTGCGTGTATTGTTGTTACTCTAGAATATAATATAATGTTAATTGGAAAAAACAGTATAATAAAAACAGTTTTTTTTCTTCTCCGCACCGACAGAAATGAATTATTATAATAGGTTTATTTATCCAACAGCGCGCTAGACTGTACGGCCGACGGCGGCAAACAATCGGTTAAATCCATCCTCGCCCGATTCGATCAATTCTGTATATAAAAAATAATAGAAATAAATAAAAAAACGTCGATTGTTATATTTATATACGAATGCATCGTCGCCGAACTATTTCCTTCGCATAAACATCTATAGACAACCTTGTCTGCGCGTTTACTTTCCATTGCGCTATTTATACGAAAAAAAAAAAAAATAATAAATAAATAATAATAGTATATTATAGTTCGTGCGCACATAGAACGCAATGCATACAAAAACCGAATGCGCATAGGTACCGCCGCCGACGTCTGACGTCGGATTTTTTTTTTATTTCTTTTCGTTTGTCAACAACGTCAAAACGATATACAGATAAACGAAAAACTTAAAACGTAAAAAAAAAATGATATAAAATAAAAAAAACAAATATATATATATATATATATACGAATAAGTTACCTGTATATAGGTATGCACGCGGTTTACCATATTATTATTATTTTTCGGTCTTATATGGCCATTATTATATTATTATAGGTAACGTAAAAATAAAATCATGATACGAAATGTGGTAAAAGAAAAAAATATCCAGTATATATAGTTAATTTATGATCTTATACATTAAAACGCGTGCGCAATTTATTTTTACAAAACTTTTTTAGTAACGCGCAAAGTGTACGCGCTTAATGATTTTAGACCATGTTTTTACTTTTTAGAAATTCGTATACCATTTGAAGAAGAAAAAGTTTTTAGGGTTGTTAGCTTCTTAAGATTCTACGCATTAACGTTACACTTCTCCTTCTATAAGTAAACCTACGAACGCCATAATTGCTAGTTGTAATACTATTGAATATTTCTAGTAAACTTCTGTCATGATTTCGTCATTCAAGAGACCGTATCGTAGCCAAAACACATTTGCTTCCAGTTTTCTCTATCTAATGATGCTACTTTCCAATCCATTTTACTTTTTCTACATCATTCATTACCCATCTCATTCTCTGTCTTTTCCCTTGTGGTGTATTTTCCAGCACCGTTTTCACATCTTTCTTTAAGCCATACATATTCTGATCATTTCAATCTCTGCTTGTTAATATCTTCGACAATATTCGCGCTTTGATATAGCTTTCTCAGTTCCTTAGTTTTCTGTAGGATAATAATACAACTGTAAAAAAATACATCGCATTTTAAAATGGATATTTCTATAATTCCGTAATGCGTTTTCAAAAACATACAATCCACTTTATAGGTTCCTTAATTTTAGGTTAAGTTTAGGTTAATTTAGGTTAGTACACTTTAAAACACTGCCGTTGAGTTGAATTGTAATTTTTAGACTAAAATTACAGCAGCGTATACGGACAATAATAATTTAAACACTGAAATGACGATGGTTTGACATAATAACGAAACGAAAATTTATTCCATAACCGATAAAGACGAAAATAATCGTGTGACTTTATTATCCGTGAGCTGCCCCCGAGTGGGTACGAGTTTGGTAACATTCCGAAGGATTATATTATTATGTGCGCTGGACTCAAACGGTGTTAATCCGTACAACAGGATATTACTATAATGGCAACGGATGGTAGAGAAAAAAAAAGAACAATACTAATAATAATTAACAATATTATTTGGATCTCGTAATTTATTCTTAGTAATAAATCGGATTAATGTTGAATAAATCTTAACCTGATTTCAATTAAAGTAATTGTATAGTGAGGGTTACATACATTATATTAAAGCTTTATTAAAATTATTACTTTAAAATTGATATTTTTAATCGACCGACCGTGAACCGAGTGTAATAATTGGGATTTGAGAATATAATGTGAAAATATGTATATTGGTTATTTATTGCTTGTTTAACGTATTGTTATTTTTATAAACATCAAAAAGATATTATTATAGTCTGTAACAGAATTATGCTATTAATATTTCATTCGAATAATACGTTAAAGCAAAAAAAAAAAAAAGACGATTAACAATTTTCTTTTATTCAGCGTAAATTTCAACAGTGACAATATTTTATTTATTATTTTCGCATAAGTTTATTTATAGCTTCGATATAATGAGTAGCAAATTATAAAGGTAGTAGTAGGAAATAATAAGTAATTTTTTTATATTTATAATATAAATAAATATGCAGAAGCAGGAAGATCAAAAATTGGATAAGCGTAGAGACAAATCACATTATAAGGTTACAAAATGCATATTACATTTTTATAACCTTATCAGAGATTTAACTACACGTCATGGACGTGTATACGCTTTACCTTCCCTTACACAACATAATATACCTTTATATAGTAATCATCAACACGCGCGTTATAGCTGATCATAATAATAATACATTTGTTTTCAAACGTTTTGAATAATATAATAATGAAAAAAATAAAAATATTGCAAATGTAATATATAAATGTTAACATTATTATATAATATTATGTATGTTTCAGATGAACGATACCATATTTTTTTATTATTATTATGTTCGATACGTTTTTAAATTTATAAATTAAAGTTTATATTATAATAATATAATATCATATTTATACTACCGTGGGGGACAGAATTTCGTTAAATTTAATTTCAAATTATCTTTCTTTACGAACACGTAGAATCGTATGTTTATTAACTCGGTTATATGTAGTTTCCATAGAAATATCGTAACCTACACATATTTATTATTGACATTTCATCGGTCAGAACCTTCCCAAAGACCCTGCTAATTCTAAATGATTTTTTTTTTTACTTTTGAAATCTAAATTTTTTATAACTAAATTTTTTTGACAGCTAAATTTTTTTCTTTCTAAAAAACACATTAGATCTAATAATTTTGGTGAAAATCTTTCGGGAAAAACGCTTGAATTCGAAAATATGTTAAATATAATATAAATATATATTTATCGTGTTTTACAAGTTGAACTGTATAAGACGATTATAATACAGTATATAATTTATAGATTCGGTGACTGCAATATTTTGGTAAGGCTCATTAATATTTCTAACCCTTAGGTTTAAATAAAAATAATTTTAAATTTAATCAAAAGTTACGTATATTGGTATCATTAAAATTGAATTCTTGCTTTTAGTTAAATATACACAATTATTTTTGCATTAAACTATAAATGTATTAGTTTTTAATAACTTTAAATAATAATTATTATTTTGAGAAAACTCGCAAGAAAAGAAAATTTTCGATTTCCCAGAAATTTTTTTTAGTGTACAGAAAAGCTAGATTAAAAAAATAAATTGCAAAATCTGATAAAATTATCGATACATTCTATACGAACACAATTGAATTTCATTAATTTGTATTAGTAATAATTTTGGATTAATAATGCGAAACACTTAAAATGCTTACGTTTTTATACTCTTCTAGAGAACGTAAAAATAAAAATATCAAATAAATATAATATAGAATTAATAATTACGATTAAAAACGATTTCGTTCATGACGTCATTACGGTAACATTTTCGGTGTGGAACAATTTTCGGAATGACCCCTGTCATAAGACATATAATCCATGTCAATAATAATAATAATAATAATAATAATAATAATAAAAATAATAATAATAAAAATAATAATAATAAAAATAAAAATAATAATAATGTAGTCTAAACACATCTGATACTGTACTCGAATGTATTACAATTTGTATTACAATTATTTTCTTCGATGACGCAATCATTTACATTGAATGTTATATGTTTTGTATGTTCTTAGAAAATTTTCTTTTCCGGAATCAAGGATGAATGAAAATCGACGTTCTCGTTAAAATGTCAGGAAGTATACTCGTATACCCGCAGGTCGCAGGAGCCTAATGAAAAAAAAACACGCATACAAAAACAACGCAAGAGAATATAAAATAATTGTGTAAACAGGACGTATCGATCACGGTTTTTATCGGATCGAATTATCGTACCAAATATAATTTTTTTTCCCGATAGATTTTTTTAATATTAATCTTTCCTCCTCCCCCCCCAGGAAAAAAACGCAACGGTTGCTTAAACTCAAAGACATAGTGTAAATTTGCATCCGATATCCCGGATGTCCTTAACTGATAAAAAATCGCGGATTTCTCGAACGAAAATACGTCATAGCTTTAATCTCTATACGTCAAGTGTTTCGTAGAAAAAAAATGTGTAATAAGTAATATAAAAATCAATATCACAATAATTATAATAGTGTTGTAATATATTTGTAACGGCCTATATAAAATTATATTATTTCTTAAAACCAATCGTTCATTTATATGTATAAACTTATTATTATACACTAATATTAAACCTGTCCGTTTAAAGCATGCAAATAACAAGGGCTGAACATATAGTCAATAGATTATAAATTCATATATAATATAATCACTGTTGAATATAATGGCATTATTATTTATTTTAATACATATTATTGTTTTAATTTTTTATTTTGAAATCAAAATCATTCGATATTTGTGAATGTTTCGTTTTAGAATTAGAATATTTATTATATTTTATTATTACTATGCCTACAGCATGCACTCATAATACATAAAACTCCTGTTTACACGTATGCACCCGAGTGAGTAAAATATAGATTTTATTATTCGAAATACGTTTAAATCTAAATGTAATTTCCGTGCTTCGTAAAACTATGCTGGCGATTCGATTAATGACAGCGGTATATATATTTATACTTACCGCATATAATAATATTATTTATGTATTGTAATTTTTGACCGTGTATTCATAATATGTACAGTGTACTCGCGAAATAATGAATCGCACGTCAGGCAAACAGCGTTTCGTAAGTACACCACGCGCCGCGGTCATTATATGAAATCGCAATTTAAACGCGTATAATATACGTCTGCTACGTTTAATATTATAATCGTTATTGTCTTTTATTTTCTTTACACATTTTAGCGTAAATATTATATATTTTTCTTTTCTCGCGTCCATTTATGAGACTTTAAGACTCTTATAGCATAGCTTCGACAAAACTCCTCCACCACATTAATCTTCTTTTTATCCTGTTGCGATACCGCGCCAATTCATCATGCGATTCTTTACAGTCGACGTCTTTCACGCGGTCCTTAACCCGGATAGCTTTTTGATAATCGTCGTTTGGCACTAGACGAGATGTTATTATTTAACGTATTAGGTTTATTGCGGATTTATTGTATATTTCTATAATGCTTTTCAAATTAATCAGTTGTCCTCGTCACTCTTTGTCAAAGAGGTCGATTACGTTTCACAGGCATACGCGTGATAACTGCGGGTTTGAGAGATGACAGCCGTATATAGTTTTCCTTTATAACTATCCATAACGACATTCTGGAGAGCTAATAGTATTTTTCGTGAAATCTCCTCGGTTGTCGAATTTATTTACTGCAGTCGCGTATTTCATTGTGCGTGTTTATTTCTATGATTGATATATTTACTCATTAAGTATTTAATAAGTATTTAAGAAACACAAATTGTCCAATTCATTGTGTTTTCCCATCAATATGTTGACCAACAGCATGTTATGAATTGAAAAAGTTATTATGAATAAAAGTATAAACTACTGCCGTAAACATATTTTTAAATAATTTTATTTGATTGTTTATTATTAAATTACACGTAATTTTCAATCGTTACTGTCCGTAGTATATAAGGGTAAAAATATAGTATACACGTACCAGTTAATAATATCTGTTTATACTATGTATATTATAATACGTACTATAAATGTATTGTTACAGCGTTTTAACGTCATGTGATATAATAATAATAATATTTATTAAAATATAAATAATAATAATAATAATATTATTATTATTATCATTATTATTATTATTATTATTATTATTATTATTATTGTTGTTGTTGTTGTTGTTGTTGTTGTTGTTGTTGTATACGAATAAAATTGTAATTCATAAAATCATTTTATTGGCCTTAATACGACACAAATGATACATAATGCTCATGCGTTCCTATAACGGCTTCTAGCTGCAGTTATAGTTATTCACGTGTAGTATAGAATAATTATTGAAATTACTCGGAGTACGGATATTATCCCGGGTTAAATTTTTGCCGTTTAATGTCGGTTTATAATAATCGTGAAAGTTTAACAGTTTATACACGGCCTATAAACTGTTAATTGAGAACCGTTATATATTCAGTTTAAGTGTTTCGGTTCAAATTTTAACTCAACATTTAAAAAAAATATTTTATAGTTCTAAATCGGTGCTTTCGACACTGAACCGTACTGAAAATGTATGATCGCACCAACGGAAATTAAATGGTTCAGACAAAAAGTTTGAGTACTATGTTCACTTCAAAGCAGCGGCGATTATACATGATGTTCAAGGGTCAACTCCTTCTGTTAATGAAATATCCACATCAATGAATAATAACCAAGAAAAATTGTTTGAGAATCTATTAAGATGAAATTCTGATGTAGAAAAAGGAAAAGAAAGTAATTGCTTATAAATAGTTGCATATTATTAGTGGTTCGAAACCAGTAGAGTGTAGGCGGTGGTCAATGAAACCCCTCTCCACACACACTGCCCACGTGCCTCATGGCGTGTACCCATAGCGGGCAAATGCGAACAACGTTGTTCATCTCTGAACGCGGCAAAAACACCGTTTTACCACCGTATACGACACGTACACACAGAATGTTTGCCGCGAACAAGGTTGTTCGGGTTTGCCCGCCGTGGCATGACTAAGCAGTCTGCTGGTTACGGGCCGCTATTTATACGTCTCCGTGGCTACCCCCTCTATGTTGTGTCCTACCGCTATCTGGTGACCTACTTTCGTTTCCTGTTTTATCGCGGTCGACTGTCGCGCTATTTTGATATATGCAGGTGTTTAGTTTTACGCTGACTGAGCGATCAATCGTACGCGCGTTTAGTATATTTATTATTTTTATTATTAATAATAATATCATTTCGCGTATTTCAATGAAATAAAATTTACGTAATGATTTATCTTTCTTTATTGTACACTCGATTACATGTTTACTCGTTTCTTTTACACTTTTTACTATTTTATTAACTTTTACTGGTTACGTATATTCATACATTGTACCGTACTGACCAAGTTTACCATCAACTAAGTACTAAACGCTCGATCTCGACCGATGGTCAGTGCATACCATATGCGCTGATCGTTCGTCGAGCACTTATTCTAGCCATTTGCATGATGTTCATAGGGGTAGGGTGTTGTGAAAATGGAGCATAACCATAACCTGTGGCGTAGCCAGAATTTAGTCAAGGAGAGTATTATTAAATTAATGTGATATAATTTACAAGTTTATATTAATTCAACTTTACGAGCCTTACCAAGTCATTACCTACCAAAACGTATTACACTATTACCTATAGAAAATCATGATTGTATAGATGGTTGAAGAACATACTTTAGTGTGTGATTGTTATTTAAAACATTTAAACTTTTTTTATAATTTCAAGTCTCAATAATTGTTAGCATTAAAAACAGAATAGTTGTTTATTAAATATAATTATGTGTAATCAAATTTTTTTCGTAATAATTGTACATTATAATACAAGGTGATGAAATATATAAAGACTAAGGGTATTGCATACCTAAAATGCAACAAAAAAAGTTCCTTTTGACTGTGATTGGTCTCAAGTATAAAGTAAAAATTTTAGTTTTTGTGTTTTTTTTTTAAACTGTGATTATCATTAACTATAATTATTGTTATATAAAAAAAAAGCAAAGAGGAGTTTAAACCCTTGACGGTCGTGTAACCGGCGTACAAACCGAAGTCCGTTCGGCGGTCAACTAAGTCGCGATCGCACGGTTTTTGAGCGTCGGTATGGCGTGCGCCGGGCCGATGTTGGTCCCGCGTGCCCCACCTGTAATCGTGTAACAGACCAAGGGCCTGTATCGTCGTCCGTAGGTTAGCCTTCAAAACGAAAAAAAAAAAATGAAATATTATAATTGAATTTTTATTCTTTTATATAATAATATGTTTTATATCTAATTACACATGAGTAGTATATTATATAATATATTATATGGTGTAATATACTATGGTCAGCGAAACTAGACGGATGATTGACGCGCCTCCAGTGGCGATTTTCCCTAGAGCTACTCATAGATCCTAATAAACTATTTTTGCACCAAATATAATTTTGAAATCAATAGTTACCTATTATCATTGATTATATACTTGCTATTGAATAAACACAGATTTTATGTAATATGCTTATGCCATTAAAATTTCTTTTAATTCAAATTGATTCATTTAATTAATATGTGCCTATTTAATAGACATGTATGAATATTAGTAAATACGAATATATAAGAAAAAATAAAACAATTCAAAACAAAAAACTACAAATTAGTTATAAAAAAAAAAATAATATTTACATTTAAATAATTCGACGTCTTCATCCTCACTGTCGCCACTATGATCGGGATAAATTATTAGAATGATAGGTTTTAAAATTTCATCCCAGAACCCTTCTTTAATTAAATCCTTATGTTCACAATCGTAATTGTGAACTCGTTTTAAGTTGCGCCGTCGTGATATCGTACCGACGTGATTCTACGGCTTCTCCACTGTCCCCCTGACCCCCTCACCATCACCAAGAAATTTAAATAACAAAAATAAAACCGCCCTGTGTTGCTTTTCTTACTCCGTCGTCATTATTACGCGTCCGTAACAAAATTACGGAAGAAAATATATTTCGTTCGTCGTTCGTCGATTTGTTTTTTTTCTTTCTTTTCACATAAACGAAAGAATAAATCGAACTCCGTCATCTCGTCATTCGCCCTCGTGTTACGTCGAATGTGTTATTTTCCCCTTTTTTTATTGGTGTTATTGGTCACTATGGTGCGCAGTCCATCGTCGCGTTCCAATTTTTATCGTCAGATCAAAGTGTTGATCAATCATTCAGATTACCATTCACCATCAACCGTCATCGTTAACACGGATCCACTTGCAACACCGCTGTCTTCGCCCATAAGACTCCAGATCGTCTTTATTTGTTTGTAAACCATTACTAAAATCATTCAATGCGTAAATATATAAATTGTTAGTCGTTAAGTTCTCCTCTTTGCCCATATTCTGAATATCGTATTTTAACCATCAATACACTACAATATCTGTTCACGTTATTTTAAAAATTTGGTATCAAGTTGTCACTGTGTCGTCACAACTTATTTCGCAAGCACGATCTATAGTCCGAACCAGGGCCGGCTCAATGTGGTAGCAAAACAGGCAGCCGCCTAGGGCGGCACTAGTGTAGGGGCGGCAAATTTCAAATGAACCAAAGTGATTTAATTATTATAATATATATAATATAATATAGTATGCTGAATTGTACATGTTCATTGTTCAAAAAAATTAACTATTGCATAGGGCAGCGTAAATTAGATTTGCCTAGGGCGGCAAAAAACCTTCGGCCGGTCCTGGTCCGAACAGTCGTCAACACCATCGTCGTTGGAACGTCGCCGACCACTGTAGCGAAATACATTGACTGTTGGGTGGTATCAAACCGAATAATTAGGAGCGTGGATATCTATTTGCCTACCCAATCGTTCACGGGCGCAACATCATAGTTAGCCTAACCACACGTTCTCGGGCACAACATTTTATACATAGCCCATTAAATTATTCCTTCACGGTGAAACCAGTGGTCGTTCAGTATAACACACATTCGGACTTGAACACCATATCTTAGATTTCATGGCAATGGTCGATACATTTCTTCCAGTCTTCAACCGTTCTTATGGATTCTGAAAGGACTCGGAACTAGTGATGTGATGCCATTAACCCCGTCCCTTTGTTATGAATAGGAGGGAGTTATGAAGTTTTGAAAATAAGGGTTGGGGTAACGATTTTTGAAAAACGATATGGCTGGGTACCTAAAGTAGATTAAATTCCAAACCCGTATTGGGCATTACTACATAGGAAGGTATTGTAGAGACGGGAACGCAAGACACTTTACCGTAAACGCAGTCTTTTATGGCTTGGTTAAAAGGTGTGAGCTAAACAACCAAGTTGCTGAGGTACAGACTGCTGCAGGCGGTAGCCGTCGCGACGAGGGAGGGGCCACAGGGCGGCTCGCAGTCATCTGGCGCCTTAGGAAGACAATACATTGTAAAGAGAGGTCCTGTGGAGTTACCTACAGTCCCTCATCAATTCGTATCTGTATATATATTTTTTTTTGTTATAATGATTATTGTACATATTGTATATATTATTTTTCATTATTTTATAAAGTTAAATGTTAAATTTCAGGTTAAATGATATGAGGTATCTATAAAAAGGTTAGATGATATGATATTTTCAAATAGGGCAATTAAACAATATTTCATTTAAATGATTACTAAATTATACATGGTAGAAATGCCTTGTGGTATAATGGATTAGTGCGGTGTTTTAGAATCTACGGCTGGGTTCGATCCCGTGCACCGATTTGAATTTTTTACAGATTTTTTTGTAACTAACATAACCTAACCTTAGTGTAAAATCGAAAAATCTACCGTAAAAATTTTTTATCTGGCAAATTCCTCACATACTTCCATTAATACTTCAAAGACAATAATTGTGTCGAACGCTTCCGTAGTGTAAAATCAGGTAACCCTTTGAAGGAATTTTTTATCTGGCCAATACTTCTCTTACTTCCATTAACACTACAACGACAATATTGGTGTCGAACGCTTTGCTAGTATGAAATCGGCAATCCCTCCGTAGGAATTTTTTATCTGGCAAATTCTTATCATACTTCCAGTAACACTACAATTACAAAATTGATGTCGAACGCTTTGCTAGTGTGAAATCGGCAAACCCTCCGTAGGAATTTTTTATCTGGAAAATTCTTATCATACTTCCAGTAACACTACAAAAACAAAATTGGTGTCGAACGCTTCCCTTGTGTAAAATCGGAAAAATCCCCGTAGGAATTTTTTGCCGAGCAAATTTTACATTTTCTTTCACTCCCTCCACAACGATAAAATTGGTGTCGAACGCTTTCCTAGTGTAGAATCGGCAAACCAACTATAGGAATTTTTTATCTGGCAAATTCTACTCAAACTTCTAGTATCACTACAAACACAAAATTGTTGTAGAACACTTCCCTAGAGAATAATTGGAAAATCCTCCGTAGGAATATTTAATCTGGCAAATTCTTATCATACATCCAGTAACACTACAAAGAAAAAATTGGTGTCGAACGCTTTTCTACTTTTATATTTGAAACCCCTCCATAGAAATTTTCTGCCGAACAAATTTTTTTCATACTTCTAATAACTGTACAAAGACATAATTAGTGTCAAACGCTTCCATAGGTTAAACTCAGGAAACCCTCCGTAGTAAATTACTGTCGAGCAAATCCTTCTTTTACTTTCGGTAACTCCACAACGATAAAATTGGTGTCGAACGCTTTTCTAGTGTAAACTCAGAAAACCCACCATAGAAATTTTTTATCTGGCAAATTGTACTCAAACTTCCACTATCACTACAAAGACAAAATTAGTGTGGAACGTATTCCTAGAGAATAATCGGGAAAACTTTAGTAGAAATTTTTTATTTGGCAAATCCTTCTCATACTTTCAGTAACACTACAAATACAAAATTTGTGTCGAACGCTTCCCTATTGTTATATCGGAAATCCCTCTGTAGGAATATTCTGTTGAGCATATTTTTATCTTACTTCCCTTAACTCTACAAAGACAAAATTGGTGTCGAATGGTTCCCTAGTGTAAAATCGGGAAAACCCCTGTAGGAATTTTCTGCCGAGTAAATTTTATTCCTACGTCCAGTAACTTTACAAAGACAAAATTGGTGTTGAACGCTTCCCTAGAGAATAATCAGGAAAACTTCCGTTGGAATTTTCTGCCGAGCAAATTTTATTCTTACTTCCAGTAACTCTACAAAGACAAAATTAGTGTCGAATACTTCCCTAGAGAATAATCGGAAATACTTCAGAAGTAATTTTCTGACAAGCAAATTTTTCTTTTACTTTTAGTAACTCCACAACGATAAAATTGGTGTCGAACGCTTCCCTAGTGTAAAATCAGGAAAACCTCCGTATGAATTTTCTTCCGAGGAAATTTTACTCTTACTCGCAGTAACTCTACAAAGACAAAATTGGTGTCGTATACTTCTTTAGAGATTAATCGGGAAAACTTCTGTAGAAATTTTTTTTCTGGCAAATTCTTCTCATACTTTCAGTAACACTACAAAGACAAAATTGGTGTCGAACGCTTCCCTAGTGTAAAATCAGGAAAACCCCCGTAGGAATTTTCTGCCGAGTAAATATTTTTCTTGTTTCCAGCAAATTTTTATCATACTTCCAAGAACACTACAAACACTAAATTGGTGTCGAACGCTTCCCTAGTGTAAAATCTGGAAAACCCCTGTAGGAATTTTCTGCCGAGTAAATTTTATTCCTACTTCCAGTAACTTTACAAAAACAAAATTGGTGTTGAACGCTTCCCTAGAGAATAATCAGGAAAACTTCCGTTAGGATTTTCTGCCGAGCAAATTTTATTCTTACTTCCAGTAACTCTAGAAAGACAAAATTAGTGTCGGACACTTCCTTATTGTAAAATCGGGAAAATCCCCTTAGGAATTTTTTGCCGAGTAAATATTTTTCTTGTTTCCAGCAAATTTTTATCATACTTCCAAGAACACTACAAACACTAAATTGGTGTCGAACGCTTCCCTAGTGTAAAATCGGGAAAACCCCTGGAGGAATTTTCTTCCGAGTAAATTTTATTTCTACTTTCAGAAACTTTACAAAGACAAAATTGGTGTTGAACGCTTCCCTAGAGAATAATCAGGAAAACTTCCGTTGGAATTTTCTGCCGAGCAAATTTTATTCTTACTTCCAGTAACTCTACAAAGACAAAATTAGTGTCGAATACTTCCTTAGACATTAATCGGGAAAACTTCTGTAGAAATTTTTTTTCTGGCAAATTCTTCTCATACTTTCAGTAACACTACAAAGACAAAATTGGTGTCGAACGCTTCCCTAGTGTAAAATCAGGAAAACCCCCGTAGGAATTTTCTGCCGAGTAAATATTTTTCATGTTTCCAGTAACTTTCCAAAGACAAAATTGGTGTCGAACGCTTCCCTAGTATAAAATCAGGAAAACCCCCTTAGAAATTTTCTGCCGAGTAAATATTTTTCTTGTTTCCAGCAAATTTTTATCATACTTCCAAGAACACTACAAACACTAAATTGGTGTCGAACGCTTCCCTAGTGTAAAATCGGGAAAACCCCCGTAGGAATTTTCTGCCGAGTAAATATTTTTCTTGTTTCCAGTAACTTTCCAATGACAAAATTGATAAAGAACGCTTCCCTAGTGAAAAATCGGGAAAACATCCGTAGAAATTTTTTATCTGGCAAATTCCTCTCATACTTTCAGTTACACTACAAAGACAAAATTAGTGTCGGACACTTCCTTAGTGTAAAATCGGGAAAATCCCCTTAGGAATTTTCTGCCGAGCAAATTTTATTCTTACTTCCAGTAACTCTACAAAGACAAAATTAGTGTCGAATACTTCCCTAGAGAATAATCGGAAATACTTCAGAAGTAATTTTCTGACAAGCAAATTTTTCTTTTACTTTTAGTAACTCCACAACGATAAAATTGGTGTCGAACGCATCCCTAGTGTAAAATCAGGAAAACCTCCGTATGAATTTTCTCCCGAGGAAATTTTACTCTTACTTCCAGTAACTCTACAAAGACAAAATTGGTGTCGTATACTTCCCTAGAGATTAATCGGGAAAACTTCTGTAGAAATTTTTATTCTGGCAAATTCTTCTCATACATTCAGTAACACTACAAAGACAAAATTGGTGTCAAACACTTCCTTAGTGTAAAATCGGGAAAATCCCCTTAGGAATTTTCTGCCGAGTAAATATTTTTCTTGTTTCCAGCAAATTTTTATCATACTTCCAAGAACACTACAAACACTAAATTGGTGTCGAGCGCTTCCCTAGTGTAAAATCGGGAAAACCTCCGTATGAATTTTCTCCCGAGGAAATTTTACTCTTACTTCCAGTAACTCTACAAAGACAAAATTGGTGTCGTTTACTTCCCTAGAGATTATTCGGGAAAAATTCTGTAGAAATTTTTTTTCTGGCAAATTCTTCTCAAACTTTCAGTAACACTACAAAGACAAAATTGGTGTCGAACGCTTCCCTAGTGTAAAATCAGGAAAACCCCCTAAGAAATTTTCTGCCGAGTAAATATTTTTCTTGTTTCCAGCAAATTTTTATCATATTTCCAAGAACACTACAAACACTAAATTGGTGTCGAACGCTACCCTAGTGTAAAATCGGGAAAACCCCCGTTGGAATTTTCTGCCGAGTGAATATTTTTCTTGTTTCCAGTAACTTTCCAATGACAAAATTGATGAAGAACGCTTCCCTAGTGAATAATAGGGAAAACTTCCGTAGAAATTTTTTATCTGCAAATTCCTCTCATACTTTCAGTTACACTACAAAGACAAAATTAGTGTCGGACACTTCCCTATTGTAAAATCAGGAAAAACCCCATAGGAATTTTTTGCCGAGTAAATATTTTTCTTGTTTCCAGCAAATTTTTATCATACTTCCAAGACCACTACAAACTCGAAATTGGTGTCTTACGCTTCCCTAGTGTAAAATCAGGAAAACGATTGTAGGAATTTTCTGCCGAGTAAATATTTTTCTTGTTTCTAGTAACTTTCTAATGACAAAATTGATAAAGAACGCTTCCCTAGTGAAAAATCGGGAAAACATCCGTAGAAATTTTTTATCTGGCAAATTCCTCTCATACCTTCAGTTACACTACAAAGACAAAATTAGTGTCGGACACTTCCTTAGTGTAAAATCGGGAAAATCCCCTTAGGAATTTTCTGCCGAGCAAATTTTATTCTTACTTCCAGTAACTCTACAAAGACAAAATTAGTGTCGAATACTTCCCTAGAGAATAATCGGAAATACTTCAGAAGTAATTTTCTGACAAGCAAATTTTTCTTTTACTTTTAGTAACTCCACAACGATTAAATTGGTGTCGAACGCTTCCCTAGTGTAAAATCAGGAAAACCTCCGTATGAATTTTCTCCCGAGGAAATTTTACTCTTACTTCCAGTAACTCTACAAAGACAAAATTGGTGTCGTTTACTTCCCCAGAGATTAATCGGGAAAACTTCTGTAGAAATTTTTTTTCTGGCAAATTCTCCTCATACTTTCAGTTACACTACAAAGAAAAAATTGGTGTCGATCGCTTCCCTAGTGTAAAATCAGGAAAACCCCCGTAGGAATTTTCTGCCGAGTAAATATTTTTCATGTTTCCAGTAACTTTACAAAGACAAAATTGGTGTCGAACGATTTCCTAGTGTAAAATCAGGAAAACCCCCTTAGAAATTTTCTGCCGAGTAAATATTTTTCTTGTTTCCAGCAAATTTTTATCATACTTCCAAGAACACTACAAACACTAAATTGGTGTCTTACGCTTCCCTAGTGTAAAATCAGGAAAACGATTGTAGGAATTTTCTGCCGAGTAAATATTTTTCTTGTTTCTAGTAACTTTCTAATGACAAAATTGATAAAGAACGCTTCCCTAGTGAAAAATCGGGAAAACATCCGTAGAAATTTTTTATCTGGCAAATTCTTCTCATACTTTCAGTAACACTAAAAAGACTAAATTGGTGTCGGACACTTCCTTAGTGTAAAATCGGGAAAATCCCCTTAGCAATTTTCTGCCGAGCAAATTTTATTCTTACTTCCAGTAACTCTACAAAGACAAAATTAGTGTCGAATACTTCCCTAGAGAATAATCGGAAATACTTCAGAAGAAATTTTCTGACAAGCAAATTTTTCTTTTACTTTTAGTAACTCTACAACGAATAAATTGGTGTCGAACGCTTCCCTAGTGTAAAATCAGGAAAACCTCCGTATGAATTTTCTCCCGAGGAAATTTTACTCTTACTTCCAGTAACTCTACAAAGACAAAATTGGTGTCGTATACTTCCCTAGAGATTAATCGGGAAAACTTCTGTAGAAATTTTTTTTCTGGCAAATTCTCCTCATACTTTCAGTTACACTACAAAGAAAAAATTGGTGTCGATCGCTTCCCTAGTGTAAAATCAGGAAAACCCCCGTAGGAATTTTCTGCCGAGTAAATATTTTTCATGTTTCCAGTAACTTTACAAAGACAAAATTGGTGTCGAACGATTTCCTAGTGTAAAATCAGGAAAACCCCCTTAGAAATTTTCTGCCGAGTAAATATTTTTCTTGTTTCCAGCAAATTTTTATCATACTTCCAAGAACACTACAAACACTAAATTGGTGTCTTACGCTTCCCTAGTGTAAAATCAGGAAAACGATTGTAGGAATTTTCTGCCGAGTAAATATTTTTCTTGTTTTTAGTAACTTTCTAATGACAAAATTGATAAAGAACGCTTCCCTAGTGAAAAATCGGGAAAACATCCGTAGAAATTTTTTATCTGGCAAATTCCTCTCATACCTTCAGTTACACTACAAAAACAAAATTAGTGTCGAATACTTCCCTAGAGAATAATCGGAAATACTTCAGAAGTAATTTTCTGACAAGCAAATTTTTCTTTTACTTTTAGTAACTCCACAACGAATAAATTGGTGTCGAACGCTTCCCTAGTGTAAAATCAGGAAAACCTCCGTATGAATTTTCTCCCGAGGAAATTTTACTCTTACTTCCAGTAACTCTACAAAGACAAAATTGGTGTCGTATACTTCCCTAGAGATTAATCGGGAAAATACTGTAGAAATTTTTATTCTGGCAAATTCTTCTCATACATTCAGTAACACTACAAAGACAAAATTGGTGTCAAACACTTCCTTAGTGTAAAATCGGGAAAATCCCCTTAGGAATTTTCTGCCGAGTAAATATTTTTCTTGTTTCCAGCAAATTTTTATCATACTTCCAAGAACACTACAAACACTAAATTGGTGTCGAATGCTTCCCTAGTGTAAAATCGGGAAAACCCCTGGAGGAATTTTCTTCCGAGTAAATTTTATTCTTACTTCCAGTAACTCTACAACGACAAAATTTGTGTCGAATACTTCCCTAGAGAATAATCGGAAATACTTCAGAAGTAATTTTCTGACAAGCAAACTTTTCATTTACTTTTAGTAACTCCACAACGAATAAATTGGTGTCGAACGCTTCCCTAGTGTAAAATCAGGAAAACCTCCGTATGAATTTTCTCCCGAGGAAATTTTACTCTTACTTCCAGTAACTCTACAAAGACAAAATTAGTGTCGAATACTTCCCTAGAGAATAATCGGAAATACTTCAGAAGTAATTTTCTGACAAGCAAATTTTTCTTTTACTTTTAGTAACTCAACAACGAATAAATTGGTGTCGAACGTTTCCGTAGATTCCAAAGCAACGCACTAATCCACTAGACTACAAGAAATGCCCATATCGTTCATCTCACTTCATATTTGCAATACGTCATAACTTCTGAACTATTTCGAATTGAAGGGCGGGGTTAACTGCATTACGTTACTAGTACCGAATTGTATCCGAATCCGTCATAAAAAAAATTTGACCCCTTCCCACCAAAAAAAATTTTTTTTCTCTAAAAATTTAATCTAAAATTATTCACAGATTTGATATGAAAAACTACCTACAGTTCCTGGAATGGGCATATTTGGTTTATAAATGAAAAAAAATGAAAAAAAATCACTTCCGGAACACGGCATCGAACCCTGTCCGTAGATTTCAAAGCAACGCACTAGCCCACTTGACTACAAGAAATGACCATATCGTTCTTCTCCCTTCTTATTTGCAAAACGTTATTACTTCTGAACTATTACGAATTAAAGACAGGGTTAACTGCATTACGTTACTAGTCCCGAATTGTATCCGAATCCGTCATGAAAAAAATTTGACCCCTTCCCCCAAAAAAAAATTTTTTTTCTCTAAGAATTTAATCTAAAATTATTCACAGATTTGATATGAAAAACCACCTACAGTTACTGGAATGGGCATATTTGGTTTATAAATGAAAAAAAATGCAAAAAAAATCACTTCTGGAACACGGCATCAAACCCTGGTCCGTAGATTCCAAAGAAACGCACTAATCCACTGGACTACAAGAAATGCCCATATCGTTCATCTCACTCTCTATTTGCAAAACGTCATAACTTCTGAACTATTTCGAATTAAGGGGCGGGGTTAATTGCATTACGTTACTAGCACCGAATTGTATCCGAATCCGTCATAAAAAAATTTGACCCCTTCCCCCAAAAAAAATTTTTTTTTCTACCGAATTTAAACTAAAATTATTCACAGATTTGATATGAAAAACCACCTACAGTTACTGGAATGGGCATATTTGGTTTATCATTGAAAAAAAAGTCGAAAAAAAATCTCTGCCGAAACACGACATCATACCCTGGTCCGCAGATTCCATAGCAACGCACTAATCCACTAGACTACAAGAAATGCCCATATCGTTCATCTCACTCCCTATTTGCAAAACGTCATAACTTCTGAACTATTTCGAATTGAAGTGCGGGGTTAACTGCATTACGTTACTAGTACCGAATTCTATCCGAATCCGTCATAAAAATAATTTGACCTCTTCCCACCAAAAAAAATTTTTTTTTTCTATCTTTTTGATTATTTAGTTTTACAAATCCTTTTGAAATCCTTTTTTTTTATGCAAAATGACTATATTATATTCATTATTACAATACACAGGTGTCGATTTATCACATAGGACTATTTATCATTTTATTGTCGATCATTATAGAATATAAATGACTAAAACATTCCATGTATTTTTATATTTTACGTGTACTACAAAATAATGTTGGTGAAAAACTGAAAATTGTTCATTGAATGGTCGAATAATATTACGTATTTACCTGTAATAGGATTTGACAACGCATAGTTTCGTGAAATTCATGCCGTCTTTACGGCGGTTGTGACTGTACATGTGTGCGCACAAGTGCAACTGTTGGTTCATATACTGAAATTACGACTTGTTGGGGCCGCTTAATTTTTTCGACTTCACTTCAGCGGTTCTGAACTGATTAAATAATATCTATAAATTTGTAGCATGTACTTTACCAGTAGAACTATATAAGATATGTTTTGTTGTTTTGGTACAATAAGTTATGCGCAATAATTCGTTTATAGATTTATAACATAATATAATATAATGACCAGGGCCAATTGTCATTAGAACGGACGGCCAAAATAGTGCATGATATCGTGAATCACAATTTCCAACTCGGGTAACAAAGAAAATATCGCAATAATGAAAACTATGCTCGCGTTACTTTGCCCGATGGTTAGTTGATCTTAAAATTAAAAATTTTATAACCGAAAATTGAAAATTTTGTTAATCGTTTAGAAGAAAAGAAATTCCAACTATGAAAAACCATCTAGAGTTAGTGGAATGGGCATATTTGGTTTATTAATGAATAAAAAAGTCGAAAAAAAAAGTCGAAAAAAAATCACTTCCGGAACACGGCATCAAACACTGGTCCGTAGATTCCAAAGCAACGCACTAATCCACTAGACTACAAGAAATGCCCATATCGTTCATCTCACTTCATATTTGCAATACGTCATAACTTCTGAATTATTTCGAATTGAAGGGCGGGGTTAACTGCATTACGTTATTAGTACCGAATTGTATCCGAATCCGTCATAAAAAAAATTTGACCCCTTCCCACCAAAAAAAATTTTTTTTCTCTAAGAATTTAATCTAAAATTATTCACAGATTTGATATGAAAAACCACCTACAGTTACTGGAATGGGCATATTTGGTTTATAAATGAAAAAAAATGCAAAAAAAATCACTTCCGGAACACGGCATCGAACCCTGTCCGTAGATTTCAAAGAAACGCACTAATCCACTGGACTACAAGAAATGCCCATATCGTTCATCTCACTCTCTATTTGCAAAACGTCATAACTTCTGAACTATTTCGAATTAAGGGGCGGGGTTAATTGCATTACGTTACTAGCACCGAATTGTATCCGAATCCGTCATAAAAAAATTTGACCCCTTCCCCCAAAAAAAATTTTTTTTTCTACCGAATTTAAACTAAAATTATTCACAGATTTGATATGAAAAACCACCTACAGTTACTGGAATGGGCATATTTGGTTTATCATTGAAAAAAAAGTCGAAAAAAAATCTCTGCCGAAACACGACATCATACCCTGGTCCGCAGATTCCATAGCAACGCACTAATCCACTAGACTACAAGAAATGCCCATATCGTTCATCTCACTCCCTATTTGCAAAACGTCATAACTTCTGAACTATTTCGAATTGAAGTGCGGGGTTAACTGCATTACGTTACTAGTACCGAATTCTATCCGAATCCGTCATAAAAATAATTTGACCTCTTCCCACCAAAAAAAATTTTTTTTTTCTATCTTTTTGATTATTTAGTTTTACAAATCCTTTTGAAATCCTTTTTTTTTATGCAAAATGACTATATTATATTCATTATTACAATACACAGGTGTCGATTTATCACATAGGACTATTTATCATTTTATTGTCGATCATTATAGAATATAAATGACTAAAACATTCCATGTATTTTTATATTTTACGTGTACTACAAAATAATGTTGGTGAAAAACTGAAAATTGTTCATTGAATGGTCGAATAATATTACGTATTTACCTGTAATAGGATTTGACAACGCATAGTTTCGTGAAATTCATGCCGTCTTTACGGCGGTTGTGACTGTACATGTGTGCGCACAAGTGCAACTGTTGGTTCATATACTGCAATTACGACTTGTTGGGGCCGCTTAATTTTTTCGACTTCACTTCAGCGGTTCTGAACTGATTAAATAATATCTATAAATTTGTAGCATGTACATTACCAGTAGAACTATATAAGATATGTTTTGTTGTTTTGGTACAATAAGTTATGCGCAATAATTCGTTTATAGATTTATAACATAATATAATATAATGACCAGGGCCAATTGTCATTAGAACGGACGGCC
The DNA here is from genome assembly GCA_032441825.1 of Chaetogeoica ovagalla. Taxonomy (NCBI): domain Eukaryota; kingdom Metazoa; phylum Arthropoda; class Insecta; order Hemiptera; family Aphididae; genus Chaetogeoica; species Chaetogeoica ovagalla. The sequence continues at coordinate 666,308 of CM063724.1, read as the reverse complement.
AAAATAGTGCATGATATCGTGAATCACAATTTCCAACTCGGGTAATAAAGAAAATATCGCAATAATGAAAACTATGCTCGCGTTACTTTGCCCGATGGTTAGTTGGTCTTAACATTAAAAATTTTATAACCGAAAATTGAAAATTTTGTTAATCGTTTAGAAGAAAAGAAATTCCAACTATGAAAAACCACCTAGAGTTAGTGGAATGGGCATATTTGGTTTATTAATGAATAAAAAAGTCGAAAAAAAATGCAAAAAAAATTACTTCCGGAACACGGCATGGAACCCTGTCCGTAGATTCCAAAGCAACGCACTAACCCACTAGATTACAAGAAATGACCATATCGTTCTGCTCACTTCTTATTTGCAAAACGTCATAGCTTCTGAACTATTTTGAATTAAAGGACGGGGTTAACTGCATTATGTTACTAGTACCGAATTGTATCCGAATCCGTCATGAAAAAAATTTGACCCCTTCCCACCAAAAAAAATTTTTTTTTCTACCGTATTTAAACTAAAATTATTCACAGATTTGATATGAAAAACCACTTAGAGTTACTGGAATGGGCATATTTGGTTTATAAATGAAAAAAAAAGTCGAAAAAAAATCACTGCCGGAACACGACATCGTACCCTGGTCCGTAGATTCCAAAGCAACGCACTAATCCACTAGACTACAAGAAATGCCCAAATCGTTCTTCTCACTCCTTATTTGCAAAACGTCATAGCTTCTGAACTATTTCGAATTAAAGGACGGGGTTAACTGCATTATGTTACTAGTACCGAATTGTATCCGAATCCGTCATGAAAAAAATTTGACCTCTTCCCTCCAAAAAAAATTTTTTTTCTCTAAGAATTTAATCTAAAATTATTCACAGATTTGATATGAAAAACCACCTAGAGTTACTGGAATGGGCATATTTGCTTTATAAATGAAAAAAAAAGTCGAAAAAAAATCACTGCCGGAACACGACATCGTACCCAGGTCCGTAGATTCCAAAGCAACGCACTAATTCACTAGACTACAAGAAATGCCCATATCGTTCTTCTCACTCCTTATTTGCAAAACGTCATATCTTCTGAACTATTTTGAATTGAAGGGCGGGGTTAACTGCATTACGTTACTAGTACCGAATTCTATCGGAATCCGTCATAAAAAAAGTTGAACCCTTCCCACCAAAAAAAATTTTTTTTTTCTACCGAATTTAAACTAAAATTATTCAGAGATTTGATATGAAAAACCACCTAGAGTTACTAGAATGGGCATATTTTGTTTATAAATGAAAAAAAAAGTCGAAAAAAAATGCAAAAATAATCACTTCCGGAACACGGCATCGCACCCTGTCCGTAGATTCAAAAGCAACGCACTAACCCACTAGACTACAAGAAATGACCATATCGTTCTTCTCACTTCTTATTTGCAAAACGTCATAACTTCTGAACTATTTTGAATTAAAGGGCGGGGTTAACTGCATTACGTTACTAGTACCGAATTCTATCGGAATCCGTCATAAAAAAATTTGAACCCTTCCCACCAAAAAAATTTTTTTCTTTCTACCGTATTTAAACTAAAATTATTCACAGATTTGATATGAAAAACCACCTAGAGTTACTAGAATGGGCATATTTTGTTTATAAATGAACAAAAAAGTCGAAAAAAAATGCAAAAAAAATCACTTCTGGAACACTGCATCAAACCCTGGTCCGTAGATTCCAATGAAACGCACTGATCCACTAGACTACAAGAAATGCGCATATAGTTCTTCTCACTCCTTATTTGCAAAACGTCATAACTTCTGAACTATTTCGAATTGAAGGGCGGGGTTAACTGCATTACGTTATTAGTACCGAATTCTATCCGAATCCGTCATAAAAAAATTTGACCCTTTCCAACCAAAAAAAATTTTTTTTTCTACCGTATTTAAACTAAAATTATTCACAGATTTGATATGAAAAACCACTTAGTGTTACTGGAATGGGCATATTTGGTTTATAAATGAAAAAAAAAGTCGAAAAAAAATCACTGCCGGAACACGACATCGTACCCTGGTCCGTAGATTCCAAAGCAACGCACTAATCCACTAGACTAAAAGATATGCCCAAATCGTTCTTCTCACTCCTTATTTGCAAAACGTCATAGCTTCTGAACTATTTCGAATTAAAGGACGGGGTTAACTGCATTATGTTACTAGTACCGAATTGTATCGGAATACGTCATAAAAAAAATTTGACCCCTTCCCACCAAAAAAAATTTTTTTTTCTACCGTATTTAAACTAAAATTATTCACAGATTTGATATGAAAAACCACTTAGAGTTACTGGAATGGGCATATTTGGTTTATTAATGAATAAAAAAGTCGAAAAAAAATGCAAAAAAAATTACTTCCGGAAAACGGCATCGAACCCTGTCCGTAGATTCCAAAGCAACGCACTAACCCACTAGATTACAAGAAATGACCATATCGTTCTGCTCACTTCTTATTTGCAAAACGTCATAACTTCTGAACAATTTCGAATTAAAGGGCTGGGTTAACTGCATTACGTTACTAGTACCGAATTCTATCGGAATCCGTCATAAAAAAATTTGACCCCTTCCCACCAAAAAAAATTTTTTTTCTCTAAGAATTTAATCTAAAGTTATTCACAGATTTGATATGAAAAACCACCTACAGTTACTGGAATGGGCATATTTGCTTTATAAATGAAAAAAAAAGTCGAAAAAAAATCACTGCCGGAACACGACATCGTACCCAGGTCCGTAGATTCCAAAGCAACGCACTAATCCACTAGACTACAAGAAATGCCCATATCGTTCATCTCACTCCCTATTTGCAAAACGTCATAACTTCTGAACTATTTCGAATTGAAGTGCGGGGTTAACTGCATTACGTTACTAGTACCGAATTCTATCCGAATCCGTCATAAAAATAATTTGACCTCTTCCCACCAAAAAAAATTTTTTTTTTCTATCTTTTTGATTATTTATTTTTACAAATCCTTTTGAAATCCTTTTTTTTTATGCAAAATGACTATATTATATTCATTATTACAATACACAGGTGTCGATTTATCACATAGGACTATTTATCATTTTATTGTCGATCATTATAGAATATAAATGACTAAAACATTCCATGTATTTTTATATTTTACGTGTACTACAAAATAATGTTGGTGAAAAACTGAAAATTGTTCATTGAATGGTCGAATAATATTACGTATTTACCTGTAATAGGATTTGACAACGCATAGTTTCTTGAAATTCATGCCGTCTTTACGGCGGTTGTGACTGTACATGTGTGCGCACAAGTGCAAATGTTGGTTCATATACTGCAATTACGACTTGTTGGGGCCGCTTAATTTTTTCGACTTCACTTCAGTGGTTCTGAACTGATTAAATAATATCTATAAATTTGTAGCATGTACTTTACCAGTAGAACTATATAAGATATGTTTTGTTGTTTTGGTCCAATAAGTTATGCGCAATAATTCGTTTATAGATTTATAACATAATATAATATAATGACCAGGGCCAATTGTCATTAGAACGGACGGCCAAAATAGTGCATGATATCGTGAATCACAATTTCCAACTCGGGTAACAAAGAAAATATCGCAATAATGAAAACTATGCTCGCGTTACTTTGCCCGATGGTTAGTTGGTCTTAACATTAAAAATTTTATAACCGAAAATTGAAAATTTTGTTAATCGTTTAGAAGAAAAGAAATTCCAACTATGAAAAACCACCTAGAGTTAGTGGAATGGGCATATTTGGTTTATTAATGAATAAAAAAGTCGAAAAAAAATGCAAAAATAATCACTTCCGGAACACGGCATCGCACCCTGTCCGTAGATTCAAAAGCAACGCACTAACCCACTAGACTACAAGAAATGACCATTTCGTTCTGCTCACTCCATATTTGCAAAACGTCATAACTTCTGAACTATTTCGAAATACAGGCTGGGGTTAACTGCATTACGTTACTAGTACCGAATTCTATCGGAATACGTCATAAAAAAAATTTGACCCCTTCCCACCAAAAAAAATTTTTTTTTCTACCGTATTTAAACTAAAATTATTCACAGATTTGATATGAAAAACCACCTAGAGTTACTGGAATGGGCATATTTTGTTTATTAATAAAAAAAAAAGTCGAAAAAAAACGGAAAAGAAATCATTTCCGGAACACGGCATCAAACACTGGTCCGTAGATTCCAAAGCAACGCACTAATCCACTAGACTACAAGAAATGCCAATATCGTTCATCTTACTTCATATTTGCAATACGTCATAACTTCTGAACTATTTCGAATTGAAGGGCGGGGTTAACTGCATTACGTTACTAGTACCGAATTGTATCCGAATCCGTCATAAAAAAAATTTGACCCCTTCCCACCAAAAAAAATTTTTTTTCTCTAAGAATTTAATCTAAAATTATTCACAGATTTGATATGAAAAACTACCTACAGTTCCTGGAATAGGCATATTTGGTTTATAAATGAAAAAAAATGCAAAAAAAATCACTTCCGGAACACGGCATCGAACCCTGTCCGTAGATTTCAAAGCAACGCACTAGCCCACTTGACTACAAGAAATGACCATATCGTTCTTCTCCCTTCTTATTTGCAAAACGTCATTACTTCTGAACTATTACGAATTAAAGGACAGGGTTAACTGCATTACGTCACTAGTACCGAATTGTATCCGAATCCGTCATGAAAAAAATTTGACCCCTTCCCCCAAAAAAAAATTTTTTTTCTCTAAGAATTTAATCTAAAATTATTCACAGATTTGATATGAAAAACCACCTACAGTTACTGGAATGGGCATATTTGGTTTATAAATGAAAAAAAATGCAAAAAAAATCACTTCTGGAACACGGCATCAAACCCTGGTCCGTAGATTCCAATGAAACGCACTAATCCACTGGACTACAAGAAATGCCCATATCGTTCATCTCACTCTCTATTTGCAAAACGTCATAACTTCTGAACTATTTCGAATTTAGGGGCGGGGTTAAATGCATTACGTTACTAGCACCGAATTGTATCCGAATCCGTCATAAAAAAATTTGACCCCTTCCCCCCAAAAAAAAATTTTTTTTTCTACCGAATTTAAACTAAAATTATTCACAGATTTGATATGAAAAACCACCTAGAGTTAGTGGAATGGGCATATTTAGTTTATTAAAGAAAAAAAAAGTCGAAAAAAAATGCAAAAAAAATTACTTCCGGAACACGGTATCGAACCCTGTCCGTAGATTCCAAAGCAACGCACTAACCCACTAGATTACAAGAAATGACCATATCGTTCTGCTCACTTCTTATTTGCAAAACGTCATAACTTCTGAACTATTTCGAATTGAAGGGCGGGGTTAACTGCATTACGTTATTAGTACCGAATTCTATACGAATATGTCATAAAAAAATTTGACCCTTTCCAACCAAAAAAAATTTTTTTTTCTACCGTATTTAAACTAAAATTATTCACAGATTTGATATGAAAAACCACCTAGAGTTACTGGAATGGGCATATTTGCTTTATAAATGAAAAAAAAAGTCGAAAAAAAATCACTGCCGGAACACGACATCGTACCCAGGTCCGTAGATTCCAAAGCAACGCACTAATTCACTAGACTACAAGAAATGCCCATATCGTTCTTTTCACTCCTTATTTGCAAAACGTCATATCTTCTGAACTATTTTGAATTGAAGGGCGGGGTTGACTGCATTACGTTACTAGTACCGAATTCTATCGGAATCCGTCATAAAAAAAGTTGAACCCTTCCCACCAAAAAAAATTTTTTTTTTCTACCGAATTTAAACTAAAATTATTCAGAGATATGATATAAAAAACCACCTAGAGTTACTAGAATGGGCATATTTTGTTTATAAATGAAAAAAAAAGTCGAAAAAAAATGCAAAAATAATCACTTCCGGAACACGGCATCGCACCCTGTCCGTAGATTCAAAAGCAACGCACTAACCCACTAGACTACAAGAAATGACCATATCGTTCTTCTCACTTCTTACTTGCAAAACGTCATAACTTCTGAACTATTTTGAATTAAAGGGCGGGGTTAACTGCATTACGTTACTAGTACCGTATTCTATCGGAATCCGTCATAAAAAAATTTGAACCCTTCCCACCAAAAAAATTTTTTTCTTTCTACCGTATTTAAACTAAAATTATTCACAGATTTGATATGAAAAACCACCTAGAGTTACTAGAATGGGCATATTTTGTTTATAAATGAACAAAAAAGTCGAAAAAAAATGCAAAAAAAATCACTTCCGGAACACGGCATCGAACCCTGGACCGTAGATTCCAAAACAACGCACTAATCCACTAGACTACAAGAAATGCGCATATAGTTCTTCTCACTCCTTATTTGCAAAACGTCATAACTTCTGAACTATTTCGAATTGAAGGGCGGGGTTAACTGCATTACGTTATTAGTACCGAATTCTATCCGAATCCGTCATAAAAAAATTTGACCCTTTCCAACCAAAAAAAATTTTTTTTTCTACCGTATTTAAACTAAAATTATTCACAGATTTGATATGAAAAACCACTTAGAGTTACTGGAATGGGCATATTTGGTTTATAAATGAAAAAAAATGCAAAAAAAATCACTTCCGGAACACGGCATCGAACCCTGGACCGTAGGTTCCAAAACAACGCACTAATCCACTAGACTACAAGAAATGCGCATATAGTTCTTCTCACTCCTTATTTGCAAAACGTCATAACTTCTGAACTATTTCGAATTGAAGGGCGGGGTAAACTGCATTACGTTACAAGTACCGAATTCTATCGGAATCCGTCATAAAAAAAATTTGACCCCTTCCCACAAAAAAAAATTTTTTTTCTACCGTATTTAAACTAAAATTATTCACAGATTTGATATGAAAAACCACCTAGAGTTACTGGAATGGGCATATTTTGTTTATTAATGAAAAAAAAAGTCGAAAAAAAACGGAAAAAAAATCACTTCCGGAACACGGCATCAAACACTGGTCCGTAGATTCCAAAGCAACGCACTAATCCACTAGACTACAAGAAATGCCAATATCGTTCATCTTACTTCATATTTGCAATACGGCATAACTTCTGAACTATTTCGAATTGAAGGGCGGGGTTAACTGCATTACGTTACTAGTACCGAATTGTATCCGAATCCGTCATGAAAAAAATTTGACCCTTTCCTCCAAAAAAAAATTTTTTTTCTCTAAGAATTTAATCTAAAATTATTCACAGATTTGATATGAAAAACCACCTACAGTTACTGGATTGGGCATATTTGGTTTATAAATGAAAAAAAATGCAAAAAAAATCACTTCTGGAACACGGCATCAAACCCTGGTCCGTAGATTCCAAAGAAACGCACTAATCCACTGGACTACAAGAAATGCCTATATCGTTCATCTCACTCTCTATTTGCAAAACGTCATAACTTCTGAACTATTTCGAATTGATCGACGGGGTTAACTGCATTACGTTACTAGTACCGAATTCTATCGGAATCCGTCATAAAAAAAATTGTACCCCTTCCCACCAAAAAAAAATTTTTTTTTCTACCGAATTTAAACTAAAATTATTCACAGATTTGATATGAAAAACCGCCTAGAGTAACTGGAATGGGCATATTTGGTTTTTTAATGAAAAAAAAAGTCGAAAAAAACTGCAAAAAAAAATCACTTCCGGAACACGGCATCGAACCCTGGTCCGTAGATTCCAAAGCAACGCTCTGATCCACTAGACTACAAGAAATGCCCATATCGTTCTTCTCACTCCTTATTTGCAAAACGTCATAACATCTGAACTATTTCGAATTGATCGACGGGGTTAACTGCATTACGTTACTAGTACCGAATTCTATCGGAATCCGTCATAAAAAAAATTTGACCCCTTACCACCAAAAAAAAATGTTTTTTTCTACCGTATTTAAACTGATGTTATTCACAGATTTGATATGAAAAACCACCTAGAGTTAGTGGAATGGGCATATTTGGTTTATAAATGAAAAAAAAAGTCAAAAAAAAATGCAAAAAAAATCACTTCCGGAACACGGCATCGAACCCTGTCCGTAGATTCCATAGCAACGCACTAGTCCACTAGACTACAAGAAATGCCCATATCGTTCTTCTCACTCCTTATTTGCAAAACGTCATAACTTCTGAACTATTTCGAATTGATCGACGGGGTTAACTGCATTACGTTACTAGTACCGAATTGTATCCGAATCCGTCATGAAAAAAATTTGACTTCTTCCCCCAAAAAAAAATTTTTTTTCTCCAAGAATTTAATCTAAAATTATTCACAGATTTGATATGAAAAACCACCTAGAGTTACTGGAATGGGCATATTTGCTTTATAAACGAAAAAAAAAGTCGAAAAAAAATCACTGCCGGAACACGACATCGTACCCAGGTCCGTAGATTCCAAAGCAACGCACTAATTCACTAGACTACAAGAAATGCCCATATCGTTCTTCTCACTCCTTATTTGCAAAACGTCATAACTTCTGAACTATTTTGAATTAAAGGGCGGGGTTAACTGCATTACGTTACTAGTACCGAATTCTATCGGAATCCGTCATAAAAAAATTTGAACCCTTCCCACCAAAAAAATTTTTTTCTTTCTACCGAATTTAAACTATAATTATTCACTGATTTGATATAGAAAACCACCTAGAGTTACTAGAATGGGCATATTTTGTTTATAAATGAACAAAAAAGTCGAAAAAAAATGCAAAAAAAATCACTTCCGGAACACGGCATCGAACCCTGGACCGTAGATTCCAAAGCAACGCACTAATCCATTAGACTACAAGAAATGCGCATATAGTTCTTCTCACTCCTTATTTGCAAAACGTCATAACTTCTGAACTATTTCGAATTGATCGACGGGGTTAACTGCATTACGTTACTAGTACCGAATTCTATCGGAATCCGTCATAAAAAAAATTTGACCCCTTACCACCAAAAAAAAATGTTTTTTTCTACCGTATTTAAACTGATGTTATTCACAGATTTGATATGAAAAACCACCTAGAGTTAGTGGAATGGGCATATTTGGTTTACTAATGAAAAAAAAAGTCGAAAAAAAATCTCTGCCGAAACACGACATCATACCCTGGTTTGTAGATTCCATAGCAACGCACTAATCCACTAGACTACAAGAAATGCCCATATCGTTCATCTCACTCCCTATTTGCAAAACGTCATAACTTCTGAACTATTTCGAATTGAAGTGCGGGGTTAACTGCATTACGTTACTAGTACCGAATTCTATCCGAATCCGTCATAAAAATAATTTGACCTCTTCCCACCAAAAAAAATTTTTTTTTTCTATCTTTTTGATTATTTATTTTTGCAAATCCTTTTGAAATCCTTTTTTTTTATGCAAAATGACTATATTATATTCATTATTACAATACACAGGTGTCGATTTATCACATAGGACTATTTATCATTTTATTGTCGATCATTATAGAATATAAATGACTAAAACATTCCATGTATTTTTATATTTTACGTGTACTACAAAATAATGTTGGTGAAAAACTGAAAATTGTTCATTGAATGGTCGAATAATATTACGTATTTACCTGTAATAGGATTTGACAACGCATAGTTTCTTGAAATTCATGCCGTCTTTACGGCGGTTGTGACTGTACATGTGTGCGCACAAGTGCAACTGTTGGTTTATATACTGCAATTACGACTTGTTGGGGCCGCTTAATTTTTTCGACTTCACTTCATAATATCTATAAATTTGTAGCATGTACTTTACCAGTAGAACTATATAAGATATGTTTTGTTGTTTTGGTCCAATAAGTTATGCGCAATAATTCGTTTATAGATTTATAACATAATATAATATAATGACCAGGGCCAATTGTCATTAGAACGGACGGCCAAAATAGTGCATGATATCGTGAATCACAATTTCCAACTCAGGTAACAAAGAAAATATCGCAATAATGAAAACTATGCTCGCGTTACTTTGCCCGATGGTTAGTTGGTCTTAACATTAAAAATTTTATAACCGAAAATTGAAAATTTTGTTAATCGTTTAGAAGAAAAGAAATTCCAACTATGAAAAACCTCCTAGAGTTAGTGGAATGGGCATATTTGGTTTACTAATGAAAAAAAAAGTAAAAAAAAAATGCAAAAAAAATCACTTCCAGAACACGGCATCGAACCCTGTCCGTAGATTCCATAGCAACGCACTAGTCCACTAGACTACAAGAAATGCCCATATCGTTCTTCTCACTCTTATTTGCAAAACGTCATAACTTCTGAACTATTTCGAATTGATCGACGGGGTTAACTGCATTACGTTACTAGTACCGAATTCTATCGGAATCCGTCATAAAAAAAATTTGACCCCTTACCACCAAAAAAAAATGTTTTTTTCTACCGTATTTAAACTGATGTTATTCACAGATTTGATATGAAAAACCACCTAGAGTTAGTGGAATGGGCATATTTGGTTTACTAATGAAGGAAATAGTCGAAATATAATGGAATAATTCACTTCCGGAACACGGCATCGAACCCTGGTCCGTAGATTCCAAAGCAACGCACTGATCCACTAGACTACAAGAAATGCCCATATCGTTCTTCTCACTCCTTATTTGCAAAACGTCATAACTTCTGAACTATTTCGAATTGATCGACGGGGTTAACTGCATTACGTTACTAGTACCGAATTCTATCGGAATCCGTCATAAAAAAAATTTGACCCCTTACCACCAAAAAAAATTTTTTTTTTCTACCGAATTTAAACTAAAATTATTCAGTGATTTGATATAGAAAACCACCTAGAGTTACTAGAATGGGCATATTTGGTTTATTAATGAAGGAAAAAGTCGAAAAAAAATGCAAAAAATCACTTCCGAAACACGGCATCGAACCCTGGTCCGTAGATTCCAAAGCAACGCACTGATCCACTAGATTACAAGAAATGACCATATCGTTCTGCTCACTTCTTATTTGCAAAACGTCATAACTTCTGAACTATTTCGAATTAAAGGGCGGGGTTAACTGCATTACGTTACTAGTACCGAATTCTATCGGAATCCGTCATAAAAAAAATTTGACCCCTTACCACCAAAAAAAAATGTTTTTTTCTACCGTATTTAAACTGATGTTATTCACAGATTTGATATGAAAAACCTCCTAGAGTTAGTGGAATGGGCATATTTGGTTTACTAATGAAAAAAAAAGTCGAAAAAATATCATTGCCGGAACACGACATCGTACCCTGGTCCGTAGATTCCAAAGCAACGCTGGGATGATCCCATTCCTGAGCATGTCATGACCATGTGGCATCGGTACCAGAGTGAACTCAATTGTATACGTCATTTGAAAATTCTCTGTCGCATCACTATGGATGAAGAAGGTACATATGAACTCCATACATTCTCAGACAGTTCCGAGAAAGGTTATGCGGCCGCTGTCTACCTACGCTGTGTCCACGGAAGTGGGATCAAATGCAACCTCGTCACCGCAAAGTCCAAGGTGTCTCCTCTGAAAAGAGTGACGATTCCACGGCTAGAGTTATGTGGTGCATTACTAGCAGCTAAGCTATTACATTATGTGCACGAACTGCTAAAGCCTATTCTCTCCATCAGTGCTATGTACGCTTGGACAGATTCAACTACTACTCTTGCCTGGATACAATCATCTCCTCACCGTTGGGCCACGTTCATCGCAAACAGAGCCAGCACCATCCAGAGCATCACACCTCCATCACTGTGGCGATACGTCCCAACCCGGTCGACTGCGCGTTTCGTGGCCTCTACCCTTCGGAAATTGTGCTACATTCCATATGGTGGAACGGACCCTCTTTTCTGTTCCAAGATAACAGCACATGGCCACCCATCGTCACAAAGGTTGTGACAGACCTCGAATCACGACCTGTCAGTCTCATAGTAAACCAAACTGTGAATGTTTTTGACTACCTTTTTGATCGAATATCATCATTACAAAAAATCATTCGCATTGTCTCATATTGTAATCGAATTTTTATGAAGGTCAAACCTCACATCGTCGACCCGTCGACGGCTGAACAACGTCACGCGTTGGAAGTCATTATACTCGCCGTCCAAAAGCAAACATTTGCTGACGAAATTTCTTAGCTTTGTAACCCAAACAATAAGGGCGTAAGCAAGTTACGCAGCCTAAATCCGTTTATGGACAACCGCGGGATATTGCGAGTTGGAGGACGTTTGACCCGAGTCTTCTACCACAACGGCACCGTTTCACAGACATACTAATCGACGATGTCCACCGTCAACACAAACATCCAGGAACCACAACACTACAATCCATTATTCAGCAACAATATTGGATTATTGCCGCTCGTCAAGCAATTAAAACTCGACTTCGTCACTGTATCGGTTGCTATCGAAATCGTCCAAAAGGAGTCCAGCCCATCATGGGAAATTTACCCAAATGCCGGCTACAGCACGTAAAACCGTTTACCGCAACTGGAGTCGACTACGCTGGTCCTATCGCGTTGAAAGCTGCGAAACCACGCAATACGATATCAGGCCAAGCGTACATTTGTGTTTTCGTTTGCATGACCACCAAAGCATTACATTTGGAACTCGCCTCCGATTTGTCCACAGAGACGTTCCTGATGGCCTTCTGTCGTTTCATTTCACGTCGAGGTCCAATAGCACACATGCACAGTGATTGTGGCACCAACTTCGTAGGAGCTTCAATATTATTTCAAAAGGTCGAAGAATTTACACAATCAGCTGAATATCAAAGTGAGTGTCGAGCCTATATCAGCTGGCACTTTAATCCGCCTTCAGTGCCTCATTTTGGTGGTCTCTGGGAGGCTGAGTCAAATCCGTAAAGGCATTAATTTATCAAACTATAGGGCTCCATCGACTCAAGTATGAAGAACTCACTACTGCTCACACGGATTGAAGCAACCGACCGTTAGGTGCTCTGAGTTGTCACATTATCAGCGTTGGCGACTCATAAGGACCTCCACGTTCACTTTTGGAAACGGTGGCAGAATGAATACATGCACACTTTGCAACGCCGACCAAAATAGACAACCGGTGAAACCAACTTGACAATAGATATGCTAGTCTCATTCGGGAGCCTACAGCTCCATTGTCTTGGAAACTCGGCCGTATTATTGCCTTACATCCAGGACAAGATGGCATCGTCCGGGTCAAGACTCAACCGGGATTTTAAAACGACCTACCATCAACCATGTCCGCTGCCACTCACTGTTGAATGCGGATGCATTCAAGGAGGGCAATATGTTCACGCTCGCGCATCGGCGTTAGTCTAACTTCTCCGCTATCTGCCCGTCCACCACCGCACCAACACGAAATTATAATAATAAAAATAAAATCGTTCGACGACCGTGTGTGTGTTTTCTCTCGTCGTCGTTATAACGTGTCCGTAACAGAATTACAGAAGAAAAATATTTTTTTTTTATTATTTTCGTCGTTCGTTGATTTGTGTCTTTCTTCTGTTTCTCTTTCGTTTCGCATAACCGAAAGAACAAATCAAAATCCGTCGTCTCGTCACTCGCCCTCGTTTTCACGTCGAAAGTGCTTTTTTTTTTTCTTTTGTTGATGTTATTGGTCACTCGCGTGCGCAGTTCATCATCGTGCTCCAATTTCTCTTGGCAAATCAACGTCTTGGTCATTCAGTCGGAGTACGATTCATCACTCACCGCCATCGTCAACACGGATTCACTGCAACCCCGCTGTCTTCGTCCATCAGACACCAGGTCGTCCTTTTGTTTGTAAATCATTGTTTAAATTATTCTATGTGTAAGTGTAAAATTGTTATTCGTTAAGTTTTTTCCCCCCTTGCCTATATTCTGTATATCATATTTAAACCGTCAATACACTACATATTATACGTAATTATTTGTTCATGTCATTTTAAAAATTTGGTATCAATCGTCGCTGTGTGTGGTTACAAAAAATTCTACGAGCGCCGTCCATAGTCCGATAGTTTGAACCGTCAACACCGTCATCGTTGGAACGTCGCCGATCACTGTCGCGAATTCACACTGTGACCGTTGAGCGGTATCAAGTCAAATATTAAGGGGCGCAGTCCATTTAGTTGCCTACATAAACCTTTTGGGCGCAACATTAACCGCGACATCATCTCTTAGAATCTTTCTTCTCGGTCAACCGAGTGGTCCTTCCATCTAATCTCCTCCGGAACTCGTACTTTACAACGTTACTAGTACCGAATTCTATCCGAATCAATCATAAAAAAAATTTGACCCCTTCCCACCAAAAAAAAATTTTTTATTCTACCGAATTTAAACTAATATTATTCACAGATTTGATATGAAAAACCACCTACAGTTACTGGAATGGGCATATTTGGTTTATAAATGAAGAAAAAAGTCGAAAAAAATCACTGCCGGAACACGACATCGTACCCTGGTCCGTAGATTCCAAAGCAACGCACTAATCCACTAGACTACAAGAAATGCCCATATCGTTCATCTCACTCCCTATTTGCAAAACGTCATAACTTCTGAACTATTTCGAATTGAAGGGCGGGGTTAACTGCATTACGTTACTAGTACCGAATTCTATCGGAATCCGTCATAAAAAAATTTGACCCCTTCCCACCAAAAAAAATTTTTTATTTCTACCGAATTTAAACTAAAATTATTCACAGATTTGATATGAAAAACCTCCTACAGTTACTGGAATGGGCATATTTAGTTTATAAATGAAAAAAAAAGTCGAAAAAAAATGCAAAAAAAATAACTTCCGGAACACGGCATCGAACCCTGGTCCGTAGATTCCAAAGCAACGCACTAATCAAGCGGCTATGTAAAAAGATAGCACCGGATCGGGCGGCCGTGTTATAGTATATGGAGAATCGGGCGGCCATGTAAAAAGATAGCACCGGATCGGGCGGCCGTGTTATAGTATAGCACCGGCACCGGCACCGGCACTGGCACCGGGACCAGAACCGCTATTTTTACCCTACTCACATATTAAATTTATTTTCATATTATCACTATTCCAAATATTTTTATATTTTAATGTACTATAAAATAATGTTGGTGAAATAGTGAAATCTGCTCTTTAGAGGGTAGAATTATTTTACGTGTTCAACTGTTATTGGATTTGGAAATGAATAGTTCTGGCGTTCGTTCAATTACTAACTTATTACACGTAAACGTGGAAATTTATGCCGTCTTTGCAGCTGTTGTGATTGTACAACTGTGCGCACAAGTGCAACTGATGGTTCATATACTGCACCTACGACATGTTGGAGCCGCTTAAATTTTTCGGCTTCATTTCAGCGGTTCCGAAATGATAAAATAATATATAAATATTCGTAATATATACTTGAACCGTAGTCTTAACAAAATAATGTTTTGTTGAAAATATCGTATTAATGACTGTGATGCGAAAGTTACTTTAACCGGTCTCACCTTTAAACATATTGTGAATGAATATTGAAAATTATGTAATTCATCAATTCATTTAACTCCTGCTTCCATGAGCATCACTGATCTTTGATTTAATTACATTACACATGGCCTCTAATTTGATCGACATACTTTTTCGGGGGAGAATTGATTTTTTTTTTTTTCGTCCGAGTTATGTTCTCCCCGTTACACACGTTACTCATAAATGGTTCTAATTTAGTGATCGAACGGAGACCGGCCAAGTATAAAGCAATACATATGAAAGAGCAATGATGCCTATGAAAGTAGGAGCTAAGTGAGTTTATGAATTTAAAACAATAGTCTTGGCCACATTTTGGATATCACCACTTTCATAGGTTAAAGTTCTTGGAATTGAAGGGTGATTGGAACATGGACTATTTCACTGTTAGGTTTTCTTGGGGATAAAATGTTTGTATTTTGTGTGCTCTAGTATTGTGTTTGACGTTTTAATTCTTTGCGTGGTAATAGCCATCTTTTGAATGGGGATATTCTCTTTTAAGGCTGTTTGGGCACCTACTGATGTGCTGAGGGATTGGTTTCTTGGGCAGCGTCAACACCAGACACAAAGATCCAAGTACGGTCTTTCATTTTCTGATGTCTAGATTCATAAATTAATAAGCTGTAGTAATATAAACCTATACACGTTTAGGAAATTACATATTGCTCGTATTTTCCACGTGGCAAACGTAACAGGAAAATAAACAGTGCTCCACTGCCACAGATTGGCGCACAAGTTAGCAAATACACAGACAACGTCCAAATAAAAGCTGTTTAGA
This sequence comes from Chaetogeoica ovagalla, assembly GCA_032441825.1. Lineage (NCBI taxonomy): Eukaryota > Metazoa > Arthropoda > Insecta > Hemiptera > Aphididae > Chaetogeoica > Chaetogeoica ovagalla. Next base: position 650,056 of record CM063724.1, on the reverse strand, counting down.
TGAAGACGCCGGTTTTGTGGTGGCTGTTATTTATTATGGCTAGCCACGCCGATGTTCTTTTGTTTAATAGGTACTAATATTTAACTTTAAAACCCCTGTGGTCTGGGGCTAGAATAGGACCACAGTTACTCCTGCTTATCGTAAAACGCGATTAAAAGGAGGTAGCGGAGGGCAACAGTAACCGCCACTACCGACCATTGACGATTTTCGTAGCGGATCTAACGGCAATGGAAGGATTTGGTGAAGGCAGCTTGAGGATAGCTTAAGTACTGGCTCACCAACTGCGATGCAGAAAGCAAGAGGAAACTACTGCATTATACATCCTGAGGATAATGACATGATGGATACAGTAGAATTAAAAAATTCCGGAGGTAAAATAGTCCCCCATTCGGATCTCCGGGCGGGGACTAATGCTACTAAGTATTCATTAAAAGAGAAGAACAAAGTAAGGAAAAGAAGAATAGGAACATGGAATGTAAGGTCGTTAGGGATCTGTGGTAAATTGGAGAACCTCAAAATTGAAATGGAACGACTTAAAATAGATATAATAGGAATAAGTGAACTAAAATGGACAGGTAAAGGAGATTTCTGGTCGGAAGGTTACAGAATTATATTCAGCGGAGATGACCACAGAGTAACAGGAGTGGGTTTCATATTGAACAAAGAAATAGGAAAAAAAGTAGTAGAAGTTGTTCAATATAATGAACGAATAATTGCTATTAAAATAGAAACTAAACCTGTTGATACATTTATTTTACAAGTATACATGCCAACCTCAACTCACAAAGACGAAGAAATAGAGGAAATTTATGAACAAATAAATGAGGTGATAGAAATGACAAACGAAAAATCAAATTTGATTGTTTTAGGAGACTGGAATGCTATAGTAGGGGAGGCAAAAGAACATGGAATTACAGGCAAGTTTGGACTAGGCAAAAGAGACGAAAGGGGACATAATTGAGTTCTGCAAAGAAAGAAATCTAGTCATTACCAATACAATGTTTCCACAACCAATAAGGAGAAGATATACATGGACCATGCCGGGAGGAAGAGCAAGATATCAAATAGATTATATACTAGTAAGAAATAGATATAAAAACCAAGTAAAAAAATGCAAAACTTACCCAGGCGCGGACATTAACAGTGATCACAATCTAGTGTTAATGGAAACAAACTTAAGCCTGAAAAGAAAGGAATTCAACGAAAGTACAAAAAGAAAATGGTGCATGGATAAACTAAAAAATGAAGAAATAAGAAGTGATTTCAATGAAGAATTAAATAATCTATTAAAAGAAGCAAATAACAATAAGAATCAGGATAATGACAAAGTCGAATGGGAAAAATTAAGGGATACGATGACAAAAGCAGCGGAAAAACATCTCAAATTCACTAAAGAAATGCCTACGAAACCATGGATAAACAACGAAATTATAGATCTCATTGAAAAACGAAGAAAATACAAAAATGCGGTTAGTGAAGAAGGAATGTCAGAATATAAAAAGTATAGAAA